>CM050402.1:65830383-66535383 GCA_027562975.1 Rhynchospora breviuscula | reverse complement strand
TGTAAAAATAATTTTCTCAAAACTTACATAAAAAGACGTTAATCACTTCGTTCTTTAGTCCATGTCTTGTTAAAAAACCTATAGGAAGCTTGTAAGAAGAGTGCCTGCTATTTTGAAATTGTAATCTGGATTACAAGTTGTGTAAAATCGAAAAATATAAATAAGACCAAAGTACCTCTATTAATTATTGGATAATAAGCATAATACGTTTTACTATTAGTTGAAAATATTTCTGGGAGAAAAAAAAATATTGGGATAATTTGATATATCATATATGAAGTCAAAGCACCTTAACCTTTAGCCTTGAGAGAGAGAAATCAAAAGCACTTTCAATTTGCAAAGGAACAGAAAGAGGGACTGTATACTTTGGTAGCTCCGTAGCTGCAACTGCATCCGTTCCAATTCCATCAAATCATTCTGATTCAGCGGCGATGAATTGTCGCACGCTTCTCCTACGCTGCTTCTCCATCGTCCGTCTCTTTCCTCTTTTTTTACTTGTCTCATCTCCACCAATTTTCACTTTTCTATTTTACTCTTTTTTCTTTTACACAACAACAACACAACGCAGGTGCCTCTCCACCGCTCCCTGCTCCCTCCAACTGCTAATCTCTCCGTTTCCGCTGCTCTTACCAATCACTGGTACTCTCTCTCTCTCTCTCTCTCTCTCTGATTTACGAACTTGTCCTCCGAATTCCAATTCTGATTTTCATATACGCTGTCAGAATTTAAGTTCAGTATTGTAAATTAATTCAACTAATGCATCAGGTTCTTGGTTATTTTCATATGTGAAATTTCTCTTTCTTGTTTGTTCTATTGTATTTGGATTATGTGATTCAAGCTATATACAGTGTACTGGCTTATTTGTTGATTTTATATAACAGTTCTCATGGGCTTAAAAGTGCCACTATATTTGAGACCTTGCCGTTTTGTTTATTTATAAGATTCAAGTGTGTGTGCAGTTTGGACCACACCATATTGTGTCGAGAGCATGGCCGGCTGTTAACATTTGGGAGATCTCACCCTAGTTTTTGTTCTTTGTCAGATAAAGGTAAATTTGTGCATGATACTCCTTGCTTGTTTTCCTAACCTTTGACATAGCTTATTAGCTTGTTTTAAGAAATGAACTATTCCATGGTACCACACGTACTGAAAACCAAAACGGTAGCGAGATCTGGTGTAAGTCATCCTGACAGTAACATAACTGTCATATCACATGATTTATTCCAACATTAGTAAGAAACAATCTAGTTGGCATGCTACTAAACCTGCTTATCTGGTTTTTTTTTATATGCTCACATTTACCGATAGTGGGTACTACCTAAGTAGGCATCTTGCAAATTACTCCCACATGCTATGAATTCCCAAAACTTTTTGCATTTTTTGTCTTACACTTGATCATTATATAGGTAAATTCAATTGGATGGTAGTTATTGCTGTTAGTTTCCTTAAATTGATTGAGGAATATCTCTTAATTGTTAATTCATGTAAATTTGAAACCAAAAACCAAATAAATGGTTAGGTTAAAAAAAAATAGCAATCATCTCAAATAAATGGTGTGCAATAGTTCTTTGCAAGCATGAGGACTGACTTTCATTTGCAAGTACAAGTCATTCCTTATCCAAAGATGTTTTTAAAATCTATAGATGTTTTAAAACATGTAAAGAACTTGCAGATTCCTAGTGTATAGATATGGAAAGGGACATGCATATTTGCTTATTTGCATTTCCATTTTGTACAGCTGATGTCTATCTTATTGTTATTTTTCCACTACACGATAAGGAGTTAATCGATTTTTTGTTTTGCATTTGAAAGGGCTTATGGAGGGTTCTGATTTATCCACAAAAAAATGCATCCCGTGTAGCTCAAAAGATATTCAAGTTATGTCAAAGGAATCAGCAATGGAGTTGCTTCCACAGGTGTAAAATAGACCCTTCATTGTTAGAAACTTAGAATTATGCTTTTTCTTGTATATAGTATTGAATTGGTAGTAGGAAAAATTTCAGTGTTACAGTATTGATGTGTCTACTTAAAGTGGGCTCTTATATAGCCTTCTTTTCTAAGAAATCTTACTAATAAAAATGGTTTAATGAATATATTAAATTAATTTTATGAAACCTGAACTGATTGAAATTTCAGCTGTCTGGTCATGCTATTTTTCTTTTGAAGGGTATTTTCATGTGCATTTTTCATGGGAGTCTATATGATTCCGGAACATTGGAATATCATGCATCCCTACAAACAATTTGTATACCTGTTGTACCCTTTTGTTTGATGTTAGTTTCAAATTACGTCTGTTTTGCTGTTTCTATCACTGTCGAATAAAGAGATATCAAAGCATTTATTGATTAGCTTTGAAGAAAAAGGGTGAGAAAGTACACAAAGATTATTTTTAAAATAGGGGCATTTCAGATACTATTCTGCAGTGTTCTGTATGGAATTTTAATGTTTGAAGGTACTGAATGAAATTGTTCTTATATTGTAACTTTTGTTGTATTGTCAATGCATGTATTTATCTAAGTTTAATGTAGGTAAAATATTGGGAGTTGATAACTGACAATGATGTCATGAAACTGCAACGCACATGGAAAGTCAAAAGCTTTACTAAAGGGCTTGAGTTCTTTCAGCTAATAGCTAATGTTGCAGAGGCTGAAGGTATTGGTTCTCTGTGCAAATCTGATATTTTTAATATTTAGGTATAAATATGATCCTAAAAATTGTTCATGTTTGCAATTTTTTCTAATTTCATTAGATATAGAATGTTTTCAAAATACACTATGTTTTATTGTATCTGCAAAAGTGAAAATAAACCCAGCAGCATGCACATTTTGGCGTCATTGCAAATAAGCATAATTCGCTTCATTGCTTCTTATGAAGTGGTGTGTCCTATCCTAGTTTGTACATTTCTCTGTCCATACTCTCTTTCACTACATGTTATTAGTTCCTACTCTTTCTATGCTATTGATATAAACCCCAATTGAACTACAAACATAGGCATTGGCAAGAGTTGGATGCTGGGTTTCAGGTCTGGGAACCTGTTATGAATTCATTTTAGGTTTGAATGTGTATAAAGAATGGGGTTTTTCTTCAATATAAGGGGCCAATGGTCTTGTTTTTGCTCTTGTTTGTTTGTGTCCGAGTTTGGGTGCTATATGTAATTAAATATTTGGTGCTATAGTACAGTTATGTTACTCTCAATTTAAATTAGTTTCCTGGAATGTTTGATGAAATGATGAGTTTAATTGTCACTTTTAATAAATGTTACCATCAAATTTTTGTGTTTTTACTCATGAAAAAGATAATAGTAGTTTAAAAGTGTTCATTTAATCACTAGTTCAGGATAAAAGTGGATTTTGCAGTTCCCAAAATATAGCCACATACTTTTTCAAAGGAATTTACATTTCATTTGATATACAATATATATGAAACATTTTTGTACATACGTGCATAATTTAATTGATATTGGCTACAGGGCTATTCATAGCTCCAATCAGCTGGTGCTTATTCCAAGTCTTGATTTTGGATTTTTTTATTGGCCAATCCGAAACGCTTTAATGCGATGTATTTATTAAAATCTTGTTTGAAAATCAATTTTTGTATTTTCACTTTATTAATTTAAATAGGAAAAGCAGTTGATCTTATAAAGTCTGGACCATTCAATAGCACTGCTTTCTCCATACAAAATGATAGTAGAATCAAGAAAAGAAACATAAGATCTGGTTTGCATCATGTATGTAATTCAAATTGGCTAATTGGAACTGAAAAATCTGTATTTTGGAGTCAAATGTGTTGGCTAATTGATGCTAATATAGCAGTCATCCTATAAAACTGGTTCTAGATTAAACTGTTATTCAAATCTGTCTGGTTCTCCCAAACTTATATAAATTGGTGCTTACATAACAGTCATCCTATGAAAAATCTGTCTGGTTTACCTAAACTTAAAATATAAATTGTCTCTCAGATGTCCATGTCCCAATATAAGTGGTTCCAGATTAAACTGTTTTCTCAGGCCATCATCCTGATCTGCACTTGGTTGGCTGGAATAACGTGAGAATTGAAATCTGGACCCATTCAGTTGGTAAGGTTTCTTTGTATTTTTTTCTTTTACATCGTTACTGTTAGTAATTCTATAGGAGTAATCTCATAACAATTGCTTAACATCATAATTGTATGTTTAGGTGCCCTTTATAAGAACGGTAAATCACTTTAGTATCCCGTACTGTGCTCCTCTTGTATCCTTTTACCCTCTTTTCTTACATTTATGTCTTATTACATGATATATTATCATTTTGCAAATGTGGAAATGAAACACCTTATGTTTAGAGTGATTTCAGACAATTTTATTTTTCAGGTGGATTGACAGAAAATGACTTCATACTCGCTTCAAAGATCGATTCACTTAACACTGAGCATCTTATTAGGAAGAAAAAGATAGCTTCATAGCCTGCAAATAGGAAAATGTTAGATTCTACTTAGTTTGTAGTTCAGAATTTTTCATAGACCTGTGGTTTGAACACTATTTAAAACATAGTTCCTTGTAGATTATGTACTTGTGCACTTAGCTACAGAGCTACTGAGTGGTAGTATCCTATGCTCAAGTGCTACACTTCCGTTTTTTAGTTGTTTTGGGCGTGTATGTGCATCTTAACTATGCTTAAAACAGGAGTACAAAACTTGTTTCACTTTTTTTTTTTAAAAAAAAGGGAATAAAAATTAGTGATTGTTCAGTAACACGGGCAGTCGTTACAACACGTATTTTTATTTTTTTACCCCTAGTTTAGGTGATCTGTACAGGGACACTGTCTTCTCCAAATATATGCTTATAATCTTGTTTCGAGAGTAAATGATTCGTAAAATTCACTTTCTTATTTATAAAAGAATTTTGTACTTGGCACCTTGATTGGACTTTATCTGCTTTGAAATTTACGACGTCATAAAGCTGAACCAAGTATAATTTATTGAAGTGCAATTTCGGTTTTCGACCATTTTGCGTAATATTTTGGAGTATCGTTGCTCTATAGTTTGAACAGAGAATCCTTATGGAACTGATGTAAGTTTCTATCCAAAATTTCAAGCTTTTATTTTATTTTTTATTTTTTGTAAGTAAGATTTCTGTTGATGCGATGCAACTGTAAAACAAAAAATATTTTGCTTGTCTGACCTTGTTGTTATTTATGTTTTTATGTCCTTTGTTTTTTTTTTTTATAATTGAGATATGACTTGTTTTTATTTATGTTTTTTTTTATAATTGAGATGTGACTTGTAATGATATGTGCTTTTTTATATGGCATCTCTGCATTGATAGGAGAAGAGAGTAATTGCTTGCTGGATAATAACAAAATAATAGACAACAAAACCAATTTGTACGAGGATAAAGCCGTTTCAGGAGTAGGGACTCGTCAAGAAAAACGCTGCACAAAGCTATTAGTTGAAATTTTTTATAGTCCATCATGGTGTGAAATTGAAGTTTTCATTTTTCTCTAACGCTTTTCAAATGTATCCTAAACGGCTGGTTTAGAACTTAAGAGATCGTTTACTTAGAAAATAAATTGGACCAAACGGTGCCAAGATCCAAGAAGCTGACTTTTAGGTAGGGGTGAGCAGAAAACTCATAACTCATGAGTTTATTCAAACTCGACTAAGAAAAAAAAACTCGATTATAATTTGAGCCAACAAAACTCGAGTTGAAATAACTCGATTGGCTGACGAGTCATGTTAGCTCGTAACTCGTGAGCTGACTCGTAACATAATAAATTTCTATTTTAGATAGTATAATCAACATGATTTTATGATTTATGAGTATTAAAAATTTACAATTTTGTTTCGAATCAATACAAAAAAATATAAAACGACAATAGTTTTATAATTTTTAATGTTGTATATATCGATAAGTTTTAATACTGAAATATATATATGAGTATAATAAATAAAATTTTGAAGGACATATGTTTATTTAAAGCTGGCTCGTGACTCATGAGCTAACTCGAGTTGGAGACGAGCTAAGTTTGAGGTAGTTGAAAAGCTCGAAAGTGTTTCTAACTCGACTTGGCTCGAGTTATAACCGAGCCGAGTTTGAGCTGTCCCCAACTCATTCGAACTCGGCTCATATATAGCCCTACTTTGAGGTTATATTTGTATTTCAAATGGTGCCAACAGTTCATGGATTAAAACTTCCCTGTAAAAATAAAAAGGAAGTATGCAAATGATTTATAAAAAAATTGAAAACAATGCTTATAAGCATAAAGCAAAAGTATAACTTTTGTTTAAAAAATTTAAATAGGATCACAAATTAATTAATTATGCAAGGAATAAACACTAACAAAAGTGTTATAACTTATAAACACTTCTTTTAATTAGTCATAATCACATGTCATGCTAGATATAAACAGTGTACGTGCATGACCAAACGTGTAGTACTTTTTCCTGTACTATTTTAGCAAGGTACCAAATTCACTCCTACCATGTATAAACACACCAAAACCTGAGCCCTGACAAATTTACGAAAGCACCGACTTACGTGTATAGAAATCATGGTATAATTAGGAAACCCATGAGAAAGTACTATTGGGTCAAAGAGTACTATAATTATCAGAACCGAAAAGGAACTCGGAACGAAAGAGGAGGGAAAACCTAACAAATTTTCCTAAATCGGCTGGGCTTAATTCTGATCCATGGATTGCGATCCAAGCAACGACCCCGAAACTCTAAATCTCTCTTCGTGTAACTAATAATGTAGCGGGTCACTGTATTTGGGACCCTTTTAATCATCCACTGCGCGCAACGTCGGTCCCGCATAATCGCCGCATGCGCGCACAGCGTTTACGTTTAAAGACCGACAAAAGTTACGCGATTATCTCCAGTTATTCCGATAATAACAAGAACGGTTCTGTCTCTAAAATTGGGGCCCACCCGTCATAATCAGCTCGGTGGTTTCTCTTTCTCTCGTGCCGACCGCTCCAAAACCCAAGGTGCACACAAAACTAACAGCAGAAGCGCATCTATTTCCATTTAATAAAAATAAAAATAAAAATAATCTGCGTTTATTTATTTTTGTTTTAGTTTCTTTCGTTTCTCTCTTTCCTCTTTCCCCAGCCCCCAGCCCCCAGCCCTTTATATAATAAAGTGTCGCTTGATAGGAGAAGGGTTTTGGCCGCCGAGGGATAGGAACCGAAACCACAACACAACCATCATATATTAAGAGAGACATTAGAAAAGAGAAAAAGACGAGAGAGAACTGATTCTTCGTTGAGAGAGAGAGAGAGAGAGAGACAGAGAGAAGAGAGAGAAACGAGGGTTTCGTTTTCGTCTCGTCTTTTCCTCTTTTGAAGGAGGATGAGTGGCAAAGTGGCGGCGGCGGCCGCGTCGGGGATTCCGGCGTCGGCGCGAAAGCTGGTGCAGAGTTTGAAGGAGATTGTAAACTGCCCCGACGCGGAGATCTATGCGACTCTCAAAGAGTGCGACATGGACCCTGATGCCACTGTCAATCGACTCCTTACACAAGGTTTCTCTTCTTTTCTCTGATTGATTGATTTTAGTTGAGTAGTATTGGATAGCGGGAGGGAAGTTCTTGTCTTTGTTGTCAAAATCTGAGGGCTATGTTCCACTTATTGTTGGGTTATTGATTTATGGGGATTTTGTAAATAGCTTTGTTTATTAATTTTTTTATTTATTTCTGGAGTAGTTTTTTTTTTTTTTTTGAAGAAGAAGAAGAACTCCGAAGGGTTTAGCTGTGCTAGGGTTTCTGGATCTATTACTTGGGTTTGATTTGCAGTAGATATTTATTTGGGGGTGCATTCGGAGGGTTAGTTTATTAACGGGAGATTTCTTATTTTCATGATAGTTGTTGAAGGAAAGCAGCATGCTTGCTTTGAACTTGGTTATTTCAAAAGGAGGACCGTAGTGTCTTTTGTGGGTTTTTTTTTGTTGTTGTTTGTAATGTGTAATCTGGTGAAATTAATGCAAGGTAGATTGGGATCATTTCTAATTGTGGGCTTAAATTTGAGAAGAAGGGTTATAGCTGCAACATCATTATATTTTAGCATAGATTGTTAATTATCTTTCCTAATTTTGTGTGCGTGTGGGTGGGGGGGGGGGGGGTATAATGGAAGTGCATGGATTTCTGTGTGTATTGCCTGGTTTCCGAAAATAAAATTACTGAAATTTCATTTTGAGAATATATATTGGGTACAATTGAGTATATTATTATGGTTTAATAAATAACTTTTACATTACAAGTTAATATCAATAAGAAGAAAAGAGAGATTCTTTGGTGGATATACTTTTTCATTGCCTATGTGTCCTGCTTATTGTTTGACATGGCTTTCTTCTTTTTCCAGATACTTTTCGTGAAGTGAAGAGCAAACGAGACAAGAAAAAGGAGGTGTGTAATATTACTTAACTTGTCTTCCTATGTTGCTGAACTTTATTTTGTTTAATTACTTCTTCTCTCCATGTTGATGCTTTTGTTTATTATCTTCTATTTTTGTGCATGATCTTATGGAATTTAATACCTAGCTATGGTGACTTTTGCAGACCAAAGAAACAGGAGAATCCAGGCCTCGTGCAGTTAATAATACCTCAACTAGAGGATCTAGGGTTAGTTCTGACCGTGGACCTCGCAGCGGGTATTACCAGTCCAGCTCAAACGGTAAAAATGGTATGGATGTATAACATATCTTCTGCTCTTTAATGTTTTTCTTATTTATGCAATTCATGCTATGTATTCTGTATAGAAAAGGTCGTTGACTATTTTTTATTTATTTATTTATTTTGGCATTGTTGATTCCTTCAGACAACCACGCATCTCGAGCAAAAGCTGCACCTGTAAAAGAAATTGATAACAATTCTCATCATACATCGTCAATCTTGGGACCTGCCACTGGTGCCAATAATGCTCATCAGAAACCAGCAGCTCCAAGGTAAGTTCTCATGGTAAATGCTTTCTTCAAATGTTTTAGTAGGTTTCATCATGAATAGTGCATTTGAATGCACCATGAGATCGTTGTATATTTGCTGTTTTTTCTTTTCTTTTGGAGTACAAGCCTGTAAGCATACACACCCCACTAAATTAATGCTTTAACCTAGCCCCTGTTATGATTTGATCCCTATATTTCTACTGTGTATTTGATCTACTTAATATTCATTAATAGCATGACGTAGTACAACTTTCTTATTTGCTTGCTTTACCTTTTTGTCCTTTTCAGCTCAGTGTTAAACACAACGGTACAGACACCAAGTGGCCTGAATGATGGGCCACCTTTGTCAACACATCCGGCTCCATCTGGTTTTCAAAGTGCATGGTCAGGAGGGTTACATGGGCATTTGTCGATGGCTGATGTGGTCAAAATGGGACGACCCCAAGCCAAATCCAGTGCACATGTAGCACCCATCGTCAGTACTGATCGTTCCTATGCTGCTCAATACCCGGCCATGCCGAGCAGCCATGCTTCAAAAATAGGTCCTTCCGTGACTCCTGATACTGCACAATCTCATCCTCAGTTGCAACCTCAACCTCAACCTCCTGTAACTCAAGTTACTGTTACCGATCCCTCGCCTATTTCTACTTCTACTGAAACCAATGACAATGGTGCCCATGATAGTTCAATGGCTGATGATTGGAATATTGTGGACGAACCACCAGCGGTTTCCGCTGATTATTCAGCTGGTGTGAGTTCTTTGGAAGGAGACGTTGATGAGCAATATATCCAGGTGGTAGCCTCAGACGTGCAGGTCCAGGTGGAAGACTCTGGAATCGATGCTGAATTAGATGATGCTTTGAATAATGCATCTGCATACCAGTCTCAAGAACACTCTTTTGAGCATCATGATGGTAAATTAATAGCTGGATAATAGCTAAAACTTGCATTCTATGATTTTTTTTTATTGATTTTCATTAACAAGAGATGTGAGTCTCCTCTATCCCATATTGACTGGTGCCAAGTCAGTAGAGATAAAATTGATGTTGGTTAAGGCTTTAATGTTGTTATCTGTTCAATCATTTAAGACTATCTGTACTATTCTGGTTTAAGCCATTGGGAAGAAATTTACCTGGCATCAAACAGGAATGAGTAATTTTGGATTTCTTATTAGGATTGTGTAATACATTTTTTGGAAAATATATTTACTTTCTCTCTTTTTTTACCCCCAAATTTAGGTGAGGAAGCCCAAGAAGATGCAGTAGCATCAGCTGCTGTCAACTTCCAGCAACTGAACTTAGGTGAAGAGGAGCCACATAATAATGCTCAAGGAGAGAACCCTGCAGTAATTATTCCCAATCATCTGCAGGTATCTAATGCTGACTGTGCACATCTCAGTTTTGGCAGCTTCAGCTCTGGAGCCTTTTCAGGTATCTTCCAACAGAAAGCTCTTGAAGCTCATCCTGAGGTTGTGCCTACAGTTGAAGAACCTTCTACAGTAGATCAGCCAGATAACAGGTATAGAGTCGTTTTCTGAATAATGCATTTTATGTTGTTGCTGTGTTTCTTTTAGGAAGCTTGATTCCAGGTATTGAGCTAGGTAATCTTGGGAACTACTGGTTTTGTACTATTAAAGATGGAATTTCCTTGATATGCTTGAAATGACAAAATATGGAGACTTAGAATTCCTCTGGATGTTATCTTTGGTTAACTGTCGCCAACTTGTGGAACTTTTTTTTTTGTTTTTCATTCTTTTGATTTCTATGTGCAGGAATGAAGAATACTACAATAACGGTACACTAAAGCCATCACCAACTGAGGATTCTGCTGCAAGGATGGGGACCAGAGTTGAGACCCTTGACATGCCATCGGTTTCTGCATCAGAACCTGATGTTCTTAGAAATGAGGCACCAGATGCTGTCCATGGGCTACAGTACAACATGCCATCAGTTTCAAGCCATGGGTTTCCCAGTGCGGCGCAGCCTAGTGGTGTTGAGTTTGGCTATCCTCAAGGAAACACACAATTGCAAAACCTTTCAGCTTTCTCTAGCCTCCTGGTACACTTAATACTACAGAAAATTTTGAGTACCTGTTTATTTTGAGTCATTTGTTTAAGAACAATCTCCAACATCTTTTTTACTTGAAAACAGCCAAATGTTGTTTCTTGTGGATATAGTGAAAGATAAATGTTCTTTTTTCACAGCAAGTAATTTTTGTTGCACATATGCGCTTGTGGTTGTGTTTGGTCTCTTATTAATCATCATCTTTTCTCTGCTGTTGTCAGCAAGCGAACTCATTGCATGGAAGCCTACTGGCACCGACAGCTCAACCTTCTCGGGACTTTGATCTCTCCTTCTCACAATTAGTCACTAGCCAGTCCATGCCTACAAAATACGTAGCATCTGTTCCATCTACTAGTGGTTCAACTATCTCTGTGCAAGAGGTAAAGTTTTGCTGCCCCCCTATGTCTTGAGATATTTTCTTCTATTATTTTTTTGAAGTTAGATAAACTCATTTACAGAAAAGAGTTGTCATCGTTCCCATTATTGGCAGTAGTTGGCATTATCCAAAATATAAATTAATAAATACACTTAAAGACATTAAGAGGCTGAACACAATTGCACGACAAGAAAAGATAAAAGGAACTTGGATTGTATCATTACCTTACCTCATCTTGTAAACTGTGTCAGGCAGCAAAACAAGGCATCTTCTCAAACCAGCAGCCAACAGCTCAATCCCAAAACCAGAATCAAAGCCAAACACAAACCCTAGCAAGCACAAATGTACCAACTGGGCCCCCTCTACCTCAGCCCCTAGCTGTACACCCATATTCACAACCAACCCTCCCTCTGGGTCCGTTTGCCAACCTAATAGGGTACCCATTCCCTCTCCCCCAGAACTACTATCTTCCTTCTGCCTTCCAGCAACCCTACACGGGCAATGGTGCCTTCCACCAATCTGCTGCTGCTGTGCCAAATGCTGGGCTAAAATACACGACTCTACCTCAGTACAAGAGCAGTGTCTCTTCTTCTACGAGCATGCCCCAGGCCTCTTCTGTAGTCTCTGGTTATGGGGCATTTGGCGGATCGGGTAGTGTACCTGGGAATTTTGCTGCTATCCCAGTAAGCGGATCGGGTGCAAGCACGAGCCTTGGGTTTGATGAGGCGCTGAGTTCACAATATAAGGATATGAGCCATTACATGTCTCTTCAGCAGGTTATTAATATTTCTATACTTCTTGATCACTTTGGGTTTTGGTGCAAAATTCCTTGTGAGCAATTACTGAAAATCTCAGAAAACTTCTAATATCTTTTACTTGTTACTCTTGACAGAGTGAGAACCCAGCAATGTATCTTCCCGGTGCTGCTGGCTCGAGAACTCTCTCAACAATGCCAGCTAGCAATTTTTACGGCTACCAGGGCCAAACCCAGCACGGCGGCTTTCGTCAGGGTCAGCAGCCGTCTCAGATAAATTCTCTCGGGTATGCCAACTATTACCACTCCCAGATTCCTGCTGGTGCCCAGGATCACCACCACCACCACCAACAGAACCCTGGTGATGCTAGCCTGAGTGGGGGGGCACAGGCTGCAACTCAGCAGCCATCTCACCAACTCTGGCAGAACTCCTATTGAGTGCACGGCATGAGTGGTACCACCACGAAGCCAGCCGCCTCGCCCCTTCTCTTTTTATTGTAGTTTTAGGTTCAGTTTGACAGCGACTGAGAGTAGACCTTGGTTGCTGCTCGGGGGGCACAGTCTGGCAATGGCAGAGGCATTCTCAGGTGTTTGAGTGTGTTTTTTTAACGTGTGCTGTGTGTGTGGTTGGGACTAATTTCAACTTTTTCTCCCCTTTGGTGTTGTTTTCATAGAGCACTGTATTATTGTCCTACCTACGAATTAATTACGAATATTTCTTGTAGTGTTAAAAAAAAACTTAAATTATCTAACGGAGGGTCATATGCCCCTAATTATTAGAATATGAAGTAAGCCTTTCGCTGTTCCTATCATGCTTGTCGTGTGTCCGTTGAAATTATCATGATTCTCGTAGAAATTGTGGTTCTTTGCTATAGATTCGCTTAGTTTGAGGCAGTAAAATTATGAACTCTTCACTGTTAACTAATTTTTTTGAGGATAAGCTTCTTCACAATCCGGAACCTATCTAGGAATCAGAAGGGCGGGGATACTTGCCATTTGTTACAACTATGACATAGGAGTACCATGTTGTAGGAAATCCCCGCTATCGTAACTTCTGTGACAACGTTTCACGAATTCCTTATCTTTTCATTGATGAGATTACCATGACCACATTAGAAACCTCGTTGCTCTAGAACCAAAAACCCTGTGAATTACGTTGCTACGTTTTAGTAGAAATGAACTATTAATTTATGTAATATTTAGGGAGCAGAGTTGCGTGTGTTTAGTCAAATTTACAAATGAAGATGGAGTATATTTTTCCTGTCGTATTTTTTGTGGGATGAGGGGTGTTGCTCTTAAAAAAGAAAGTGAAACTGTATTTATCCAGGTAAGTTTGAACCTTGAACTTGGACTTGACCTGAACTCGCCAAGCCTTAGAAAGCCCAACGCACGAAAATATATAATATTAAAGCTACTATAATCTACAATGCTACTTTTTACACACACACACACACACTATCTATGGTGCATACTAATGTATGGAAGTTTCAGCGCATACTGATCCAAACTCTTAGATCTGCTTCAAAATGACCAATCCAAACTATCCAATATAATCTCCATATTGTAATCTCCTTCCCGACCAAAATTTACATTTTTTTGAAATTTTAGAAAATCATTAATCTAGTTTTTTCTAAACCGTTCAAAAAAAGTAATATTTAAAAATTAGAAAAAAAAATACTTCAACAGCAATTTATACATGATAAAAAGATATTAAGCACAAGAATATTGCTATATAATTAATATTGAAATTCATGTTAGGATATAAGATTATGTGAATATGATAATGCAATTTATACAGGTTCATTTTAGCTGAAACTTTGACAGAGTGCATTGTAGTATGATTTATTGCGGGTTGACAGCAACATGGTCAGGCAGAGCTACATTTTTGTCCTTGGGGTTGAGTATTTGATAAATCTATGGTATTTCTCACTCCAAGTGTGTAAGAACTATCCAGAGATTTTCTGTGAGGGAGAAGAAAAGTGAGAGAAACACCATTAGTGCCTTAATTGTTCCTCGGGAGTGAGAGCATGCGATTTCTGCACAAACTCAAGACCGTGACACTTGAATTGTAATACAATAGGATGGTCTCGTGTATTCTGTGATCTATCTCTAGATGGCAATAAAATTGATGCTTTGCCTTTTTTTTGTTTTTTTTTTGTTTTTGTTTTTGTTTTTTTTTTTGACAAACTTGGTAGAGACTACCAAGAGAAAAATTGATGCTTTGCTGTGTAAGAGATAAGAGAAGTGTGTCACTGCGGTATACTCAGTACCATTCATTTCTTGCAGTTGCATAGTACAATTTTAGAAAAGCATAGGTACTTGCAGACATATGTTGATATATTTGAGGTGCAGAGAAAGACCAGAAATGTCAGACGTTCGTTGATTAATCATTTCACTATTAATTATTTATTAAATTAATTTATCCCCCAATAATATTGGTAGAATATTAGTATATATATATATATATGTTGCGCTCTAGACAACAGGTCATATCCAGGTAGCTTGTATGTAACAGCACTTTTGACTCAGAAATAAATAAACCTTACAATAATCCATGTGTTGTAGCATATGTAGCTTGTTTAATCAAACAATAGTGTACTAACCAACTTTTGAACGCTGTAGTAGTGAACTAGTGATTCATATGTATAACAGATCTGGCTAGAAATCCAATTTATTTGCATTTTGTACCCTTCTGAAGAAACGATGCCTTAGCTTATAATATCATTAGGTTAGTAGTTCTATAGTCTCATAGCACTGACAAATTCTGCGAATTTGCGTCTTGCAAATGAAATGACAAAACTGCAATAGTTGAGTGACAACAGCATAAATAGGCTAGAACTCTTACCCAACAATAATTCCTTTTGAATGGTATTAATTACGGAATTAGCTTGAAACCAAACAATATGATATTCCTATTTGCCATTAACGGGCCATCCTCATCAGTCATAGAAATTGGAAATCGGGAATCAAGAATAAATTTTTAGGAAATACGGAGTCTCTAACATCAAGATGAGGGTTTCGACCATCGTCATCTAGTGATATGTACTAAATGTGTACAATAGTTACTTTTGATATGTACTAAATGTGTACAATAGTTCACAATTCTGAAGTTGGCAAGCTGACCTGTCAGTTAGCTAACACAATGTTATTCTCATTTTTTGATACATTAACAGAATAATGATAGTCGCTGTGGCGATTACTCTTGCTATCCAAACATAGATGAGTTATTGTGTTGGGATGAGAACTCGAACTGGCGATAACATAACTAAATTGAAAATAATGTTATTTTCACTTCTAGAAAAATTAGTAAAACAATATTATTTTGACTGCTATGCCGCATTTTGCCTGCAAATTGCAAACTTCGAAATAGTTGTTAACCTGAGTTTGCAACTATTCATCAGTCATCACCTGTCCAATCATACGCAATGAAATACTACAACCGAATCAACTAAAAAACACCACAATATGACATTCTATGATCTCCTTTTCGTTATTATTTTTGACGAAGTAATTCTGCTTTTGCCATTTTGTTCTATAAACATGCCAAAATATATTTTTCATTTCTGTTGTAATGTTGGGATCAAACTATCACTTCAACACAGTTTATGCTGGGGTCTCATCTCCCTTCTGCGGCTTCTTTAAACAGTTTCGAAGTGAAACTCCAATGAATTAAATGAGATGGAATTCACTTCAATTCTTAATCTCCAAAGATTTAATAGATAATAATATAGACCAATTAATAAAGATAAAAGTAATAAGAAACCCATTTCATATCATATACCGAATTTGCATGCATGGCAATACTTAATTATAATAAGCAATTACATTAAAATCAAGCCATGAAAACTAGCTGGTACACTAATGTTTTTGAAGTTATTTTTCTATATTCTCCAAGTCCTAACTATGTGCCTTACAAGCACATCTCTTGCTCACCAACTTCATAAATTCCTTGCTTTTCTGCCCTAAATGAAGATTTGTTAAGTGAGTGTAATTATGATTACCAGCAGCATTGCGGGGCAGCTTTGATCTCCAATCATTCCTTTTCCTGTGGTTCCTCCCAAAGGTGTAGGCGCCTGGGACCTAAAGCAAAAATTAGGAATAAATGTATGGTTAGTGGTAATGAAATCCATAAATAAAAAAAAATGATAATAAAATAATGGGGTGCCTGGAACCTAAAGCAAAGAGCAGGGCTAAATGTGTGGTTAGTGGTAATGAAATCCATAAATTTAAAAACTTTATAAAAGAATGACGCAAACAGCAGAGAACCTATCTCCAGTCCAACACTACTATAATTTACTGCATACACTACAAATGTTAACACCAGTAAAACAACTTCATGGACCTATCTAAAAGTTCAAAGCCCAGTGTAGCAGCACTCTGTCCCAAACAGCACACTCTGTATTATCATTATTAAAGTTTGAGGGGAATAGACCAGCACAAAGTGGACAACAAATCACACCTATATTGACTATATACAGTATATAGTTGAATTGGTCTACACTCTACACAGCATAGAATAGCAGAAAATATTAATCTTTTGTTCATTTCGCAGTGCTACATTTTGATCCTCGAGCATTATGTCCACAAAGCAATAAACAAAATTGAGTAGGAAAAAACAAAAACAGAAGTTGAAACTTCCACTGATACTGACTGTTTTTGCTCAGCAAAAAAGAAAAACAAATCGGTATATACCAGAATAAAATCCCAAATATGTTTTTACTTTTTAATCTTTAGTTCATTTTATATGGCTACTTAAAATGTTCATTGCTCAAGCCTAATGAGACACAAAGCAGCAGCATACAGAAAGAGCAATATTATAATATAAGATGCATTAGACACAGAAAATGGCCCCTGAATATCTGTTTTTGGCAAAAATTAACCCCATAAGTATTTCTTCCGCACATGTTTTAATTTGCTAATCAAGCCCCTCTGCCAGTTACCGACTCCTAATGAAGGGGCTAATTGCAGCATTGTGTGACCGGGAACCACAACAGTCAACAAACCTAATTGACCTTGTTGAGTGTGATTAAGATTCGCCCGAAAAATTAGACAACAGAAGGGAACTTTTCATCAAACATTTTTCAACCATTCATTCAGCTGGTAAAATATCTTACGAAATTCTACTGAAAAAGAGAAAAATTGAAATGTTGTTGCACCTCATGAACCAGTTTCAGTGATTCCAGAGCAGGAGAATGATGAAGCAATGCGACAATGGATTTAAAGTTGTGCTCATGAAAGCACATGTTTACATTCAGGTGCTTCAAATTAGGAAAATCGGGCACGTCTTTGTCTGGTTCAAACAAAACAGGAAATGGGAACTTCTCCTCCTGCAGAAAACACACAACAGTTAAGAAAATCCAGCTAAAGCATAAAGCTACAGTTCCGAGTTCCGACTTCTAACCTATATTAACAAATAAAAATATATACAGCTGTATAACCTGCAAATCTAACAAACAAGATGGGTACTATATAATATTCAAATTATTCCCTATATTACCCCTCAATTAGCCACTTAATTGAGCTAGGCTAGGCACCTAGTCTCAGAGAGCAGTATATAAAGCGTGAGTTTATCACCAAGAATACAAAATAGAACGTGGGACTAACTTTATGCTCGTCTGTCACTTTTTAACTAAAACGGGCATTTTACATATTGCCCCCTTAAATATGTTAAATTGCTTTTTTCCAATTTTCTCTTCAATATCCATTTTTATCTTGAAAATGCTTCCTCACACTCCAAATACTTTGCAAAACTTTTTTTTTTTTTGATATTAGGCCGTAGCCTCACACACACCCACGCTCAACTAGCTTGAAGCTCGGATCGAACCCATGCCCTCCTATTGGAGAGGCACATGCCACTAACAACTGCTCTACACAGCGGTGGCATACTTTACAAAACATAGAAAAAAAGAAAGTTATTCTCTTTTTATTGGCTTAATTTGCAAATTCCACATATAGGAGAACACATTTCTGAATTTTATGATAACCACTGAAATAATACTGCTTGGGTTCTCAATTAATCTGTGAGGTGACGCTGTAGGTGTACTACACCGCACATGGAGATATTGCACAACTTCGACAATCTCATAGTTGATGAGCCCTGATTAATCTCATAATTTAACCTTGTCATATTAACAACAGGTCAATGAAAAAATAACATCAGGTTCAAAATATTAACATGATGGAACAATGGAATCCTTTTTTATAATAAGTATCATAGAATAATATTAACAGCTAAGCTAAGACATTAACTAGAAAAAAAGAAAGAGAAACAGATGGAGCTTATTACCGGACACTCCTCTATATGAAGGCTCAACTCTTCAACATTGGAGACACAATTCAATAGGTGAGCAATAGCAGTTACGTCAGGCTTGCAAAGGTTGCGAAGATTAATGGCGGCTTTCTTGAGAGAAGGCGCATGGACATGAATGCGAAGGAGAGCTTGAGGGTTTCTGTTATCCAATCGGAGCATCTCCAATGAAGGCATAGATAAGCCCATAGATTTATCTCCTGGACGATCGTCAATCAAAAA
The DNA here is from genome assembly GCA_027562975.1 of Rhynchospora breviuscula. Lineage (NCBI taxonomy): Eukaryota > Viridiplantae > Streptophyta > Magnoliopsida > Poales > Cyperaceae > Rhynchospora > Rhynchospora breviuscula. Next base: position 66,516,749 of record CM050402.1, on the reverse strand, counting down.
CAGCTCCAGGTTTCGGACGGTCTGGGAGGAGAGAGTAAAGCCATCTTTGACAAACAAGAAAAGAAGTAAATGTTGAAGAGAAGGTAAGTGAGAAAGGAGATGGTTGAGTGTAGCTGGGTCGTCGTCGTTGGAATCAAAGGTTGAGGAAAGGCTTTTCAAGCGGGTCAAAGTGACAAGAGAAGGAAAAGCCTTGAGAATAATGAGAACAATGTCGAGGGAGTGGAGAGAGTCAATAGAGAATATGGTGGGGATGATAGAACTAAGGTGAGCATATCCTCTGAGGGTGAGGTGGCGGAGGCCGAGGGAATGGGCCTTGAGCAGCAGAGAAGGCAAGAAAGAGTCAGGTAGATGGTCGGCTTCGTCACAGCCCAACTGGAGGTGGAGGGAGTGAAGAGAGTTGGAAGGTGGACGGCTGAGGAGAGCGCCGTTGACCGTGGCCTCGAAGGTGGAGGCCTCTGCCTCGAGGGAGAGGTCGATGGAAGGGGACGCCTTCCAGAGGTCGCGAAAGCGGCGGGAGAGCACAGAGGTGCGAGCGGCGACGCTGGTCGGGAGTAATGACAGGATCGTCACGAGTAGAGCGTCGGGTAGGGCTGACAGACAGTCCGCTTCGTTACCATCTGTATACCGACGGCGCCGGCGCTGCATGGGGGGGTTCGCCATGGCTCCAAAGGAAACACAAGCCTCCTTTTTATGCACTTTTCCAAACCAATTTCTGGAAGGGAAACTAATTTACGGCGGGAGCCTGAAAAATATGGAGGGAAACCAATTTTGGTGGGGTCCATCGTCAAAGATTTAAAGGCGTATCGGTAAAGAAAAAGGAGTTTCTCCGTTAATTCCTTTACCCATTGTCTACGCGGATCTGAACTTTTCTCTTCCGTTTCCAGATATCCACGGAAAAAGAAAGAGCTGCAGGTGAATACTCTTCAACTTCCTTTCCAGAAAGGGATACAAGAGGTAGAATGAAATGGAACTGATCATGCACATGTCCATACAATTAACTTGCTCCAGAACTGACATTTTAAAAGAAGAGGTGGACCAATGGAATAGGAGGTGAACTCTATGTACAAATGCTGTAATTTGATTCACCTCAAATTTAGAGGTTGAGATTTAGTTCTCCCATCCTCTCCCATTCCATTCCATGTCACTCCCTTCTAATTTCTGGAGCATACCCTTAGGGCGGAGCGTCAGTCCACCGTGAGAAAATGGGTTTGGGTTTAGAAATGGTGCACTGGTGATACTGACTATGACTGATTGCAAATTGGTTTTTATACATTAATAATAATCGTTATATCAAAACTGCATTTTTTTTTATAGACATTTATTTGTTATTAATTCTTTACAAATGTTTAATTCTATATTATGTTATTTGTTAAGTATATTCGACTATAATAAGTATTTTATTTTCGTGAATCTTTTACTATGTTGAATAATGTTCATGTTCAAATGATCAAATCTCTTGGGTAATACTAGGGACAAAAATAAAATTTTCAACTTCTAGAACTAATTTTTTTTTTTTCAAATTTTAAGAGTATAATTGAGATTCTGAAATTTTAGAATTGGACCAGACATTACGAATAGACTTATAGAAAATACCAGTGATGTATGAAATACTAATTTTGCTAAATAATATCTCAAATTTAATGATATCATACAAAATTTGGATTTAAATAAATTTTACTTTTTACTTTTTGGGTAAAGGAAGAGCAAGCTTTGAGCAAAAATGTAATATATCAATACATAAAACTCTTATTAACATACTTAAATTTAAAATGACACAATGAATAATAATGAATAGTGCCACCGTTGAACCACTGTGGCATAGGCTGAATAATGCCACCATGTGTGGATGCCGTTGATCCTCTGTGGCATAGACGTTTGGCATATGTGGACGGAGGGTAGAGGGTAGGTGAGAAAAATTTTTGCATCCAATATTTTTGTTGACAAATGAATGTGTGTAAGTTGACTGATGTGGGCTGAGATAACCTATCAGGCCTTTTAAATTTATACTAAAATATTCTTGATTTTGGTTGCAAGCGCACAACCTACGTTGAGTATACTCGGGGTCGATCCACGGGAACAGTTATTCGACTCTTTCTAAATCTAGTCTACTTATTTTAATCAAGTCAAAGGGGTGAAAGATAATTATGATTTTAGGGTGATAAAATAAAAGATAAAATAAGAAAATAAAAATGGTTCTAATTAGAGAAAAGCTAGCTTAACAGATACACATAGGGGTTTATGATCGATCTACTTTCCACTTAACTCATGTTTTCATACTACCCGCTTACTTTCGTAGCGGCTAGTTGTGAACTAGGATAGTTAGTCTACAGATAAGCTTATTGTTTCTAGGCTGGCATAAACAACCCGCTTGTAATCCAAACGGCTGGTCTTGACTAACTCTAGTTATACATAATTAATTAGTTTCTATTTGCTTACTTAGCAGTTTAATGACTTAATCAATCTCCCTAAAATCCTTCTTTCGACAGGTCAAGTTCCATTAATCAAACCAATTAAACTCTTATCTAGCCTAAGTTTTCACTTTCATTCCTTGGCTTAAACTAAACAAGTTTACTACCTGGATCTAAGATTTCTCTCAATTTTCATCTATTGGGAATAAATCTCCATTTTTGGCTTATGATCTAGATCTCATCTTTCGAACTATTGATCATCTATTGGTATTGATATACTCAAATTAATTTAAGTTTGGTTGGGTTTAACTTCCTAACATTCAATATTGGCCTAATCTTGACGGGAAAAATACCAAATCGACTCAAACAATTCAACCATAACAAATTATAATTAAAAACACAAGATAAGACTAAATAAACAAATATCAAACTAATAAATTAATGCAAACTAAGTTAAGTATCTGTTTCACAACCATAGCCCCAAATCAAACTACTCAAGTATGATCATAGTAACAACAAACATCAAGGTATCAATCATCATTATAGAATCAAACAAGAAATAATGAGAGATTACAACAAATCAGAGTCGAATTTCTTTATTTGTCTGTTGTGGCATGAATTGGGCGGCTCGCTTGACTCCTAGTCTTGTCGATTGAAGACAAGGAAATTGCTAAACTCCTCATCTGCTTAGCGTGACTTTTCTGTAAAATTGGAAACATTAAACTCTTGAAACTCCTCTCCTTTTATAGTCATCGAGATAACTGTGAAGGGCAGTTAAGTGCTTGGAACTGGGTCAGATCATGGCAAAAGTAGTGTAGGAGTAGTTGTCGAATAAATCGTCTGATCGTGGAAACCCTCTAAAAGTCCTCCTAGCAGCTCGCTTACTGATGTAATATACCCGCCTAGATACTTCAAGTCGTCTCCTAGCCTTCTCCTGTCTGGATGTTCTTTTGTCTGTTTGATCTACCCACCAAATACATGGTCGAGTTGCTCAATAAAATGTTATTTTTTGCAGATTTGTAACCACATCTGATGATTGTTCTATAAAATTACAAAAGGGCATGGCAGTACCTAAAAAACTAATAATAAAGAAATAAACTAAGTTAAAATCACATCAAATCAATCATAATTTGAGTCCAAATTGGATCAAAACCTATATATGAAAATATCCTATCATTGACGATATTTTTCTGTAGTGCGCAATAGTTTAATAATGACGTCATATATAATGCAACTTGCCTTATATTTTCTTTAACTGTGTTTAATATTGTAATTGAATTTAGAGATGATCAAACTAATTCTAAATCTTTGTTACATATAACAATTAGTGTGTAATATAAAATAATTAATCATGAAACTAATAAATTATGATGCTAAGCTAATTAAAAACATAATAAAAGCCACAATATACAAGGAAAAATTATTATATTCACAACTACAAAATTCCCTTCAATTAGGCATCATATTTGGTCATTTAATTGAATTTAAATTCATATCGTTTGTCCCTTAAAGGATCGATAATTTCTCTATAGGAAAAAAGAATATGGATAAGATACCCCTCGCAAGTCCCATGGCTCAGACACATGTACCCCTCTGAAAGGAATGAGGGTTACTAGCGTGGTCTTGGGTCTCACGAGAGTTGATTGTTTGTGTGCAGGTCCTTTCTTTTCAGTAAGCGCAAGGCCCTACTGTTAATTACCTCTGAACCAGTCAAGAGCACCTCTAGTTCAGAAAAGTTAATGAATTAGGCATTGTAAGGAATTGGAGTCAATTTTTTTATTTATTTAATAAATGACTTGTGTGAAGAAGGGTTTGATGATAATGAAGAATGCATATGGCTTATATGAAAGACTATTTTTGTGCATGTTATACTGACTTCACTCTATGATGTTATTATTTTATAATTATAATTTTTATTGCTCCTAAGATTGTTGTTATATGAGTAAAGTCAGGATACTGGATCATAGATTGGTTTTGGTTCTTTTGATATGGATTTGGACTTTTAGCTTGGTGACGGGATTTAGAGATCTAGGATATATTGTTTTGACTAGACTCGGTGTTTGACTTAACTTAGGATTTTTATTTCATTTTTGGAAATGGACTTGGTTTTAGTTTGAGATGGAATTGGTTCTGGTTTGTCTTAGAATTTATGTTAACTTTGGGATATGAGCTTGGTTCTAGCTTAATGTCGGCATTTGGAATTTTGTTCTAGGCTTCTGACTTGACTGACTTTTGAGTGTCTTGACTCTGAAGAATACCTGTTGTCTAGTGATCCTTGCTATTCTTTAAATACATTAATATTTTTAATAATATTTATATTTATTTATTATTTAAATGTATAATATTTTAAAGTTTAGGGACTTTCTAAATAAAAGTGGTATGTAAATTTATTTTTTGAATATAATGTATAAGATAGAAATGTTCTTCATAATTTTCTGGACATTTTGGTATTTTGTGAAAAATTTTCTAATTTTTTAACTATTTTTAATGTATTTTTAAAGTTTTTCTATTTTAGAGAGTTCTGATTATATTGGACCACATCAGCGCCATTGGGGGACTGCACACAGTTGGCCATATGACTCATTTGTCGGAAATCCGCTACGCGCTGGGCATCACAGAAGATCAGACGATCGTTGAGATTTGAAGTTGGTTGAACCGGTTGGTCTACACCTACGTCTGTGCACCAAATGGATTCGGGTCGAACTTGGGTTCGGTCAGTGGGTCCCGTTTCCAGTGTTTGGTCGTCATACGCCAGGTCAGCTACATTCTGTCTATAGCCAACACCATTATTCTTATTCTACGGCTCCTTGCATGTTTCCATTCGTGTTGCATCTTTTTGGTTATCTATTAGTGACCTCTCCACGGTAATTCGCTTTTACGGAAGAATGAAGCACGTATATTCATAAAATAACAATAGCGACCATCATATATAAGAGCAAAAACAGGTAAGCGCTTCAAGACATGAATTTCCTTTAATGGGCTAATTAATTGATGATTTAGCAGGTGTGTAAGAACGCCGTACTTAACTTTAGGATTTCTAAAAACTATAAAGAAATCGAAGGAATCATAATCTAATGTCTTAATTTGATACGTAGGCCTGAATTAATATTGGACGTTCCAAATGCTTATGAAAACACATTAACTAAATAGTAAATTAATACATTAATGGAACTCCCCTTTATGATATGCTCAAGTATGAGATCCATTCACGACCATCTTAGTTGCAGTTCAAACCAGCTTGATAAGTAGACTGGTGCAAAAGTGCAAAGTAGATCTGGCAGCATAGGCACCGGTGACAGTTCAGCTCGGTTTGATGTGAGACTATGGCAGATCGGATATTTGAGGAGAGATGCTGGTGGCCGCAAGTATCTTCTCCCCTTCTTCTTCGTCTTATTCCACAATTGTTCGGCAGATTGGGCAAGTTGAGTGTTTTCTAAACCACTCAGCAACACACTCCTTATGACACTTGTGGCCACACACTGGCAAAAGCCAACCAATTTGCCCGTCGACAAACTCTGTTATACAAACAGCACACTCATTCTTCTCCCCTCCATCGGTTGCTACATGCACGAACTCAGGTAAGAATGATAAATCTTTTGTCTGGACACTCTTCTCTCTAGGAGAAGAGCAATGAGAGCGGTTGGCTGGTGCCGAGTAGTCAAAGGCGCCATCATCCCAAACTGATCCATTGCCACACTTCCAAGAGACGAATAGAAGACAGATGATAACAACTACAAGTACAATCACTATCGATGTGTAAATTAGTACAATGGGGTGGAAAGCCCCGTTTGAGTGTAGTTCACTTGGGCTCGGTGCTATCACACTTGACATCTTCTGACGATGGTTCAACGAAAAATTTAAGACCAAGAATTTGATATATGTGGAGGTGAAATTTGTGAAGAATGAAATGTTAGAGAGGTGGAGAGAAGAAGAACAATATGGTGATTAATTTTGGATTGAAGAGATAGCATGCAGTTAGATTAGATATAAGGGTATTGTGCGTTGACCCGGTATAGAAGGTGCAAGTAGGAGATGTCGAATTTGGGTGTATCGTATATTATATTAGCTACAGATAGCACCTGTGCGCTAATAACAAAGATGCGATTTGTATAACATAACAACATATTTATTGGGCAACAATATTGTAATTAGTCATGCATGATGCAAAATAAAATTTTAATCACAGATAAGTAAGATCAAGCGAGAATAGGTCTTACCGAACATTTATTCAATTCAAGGGATTGGTTTCTAAATTTTGGAAGTCATTGTAATTATAATCTCTTCTTAAGCTTAACACTCATTTTCAGCCCTTTTTTTTCGCTTTTTAAAGCTGTTTATGTACTTTTCAGTCTATTCTTAATTAATAAAAACACAAGTTATGTTCCGATCCCTGTCTTGTTTAAAAAATATAAAAAAATAGTTAATCTTGCATGGTTTACTGAAATTCTGGCAACATAAGAGGACAAAAAAAATCACAAATTCACCACACAATAAATATTAAGGAAAAGAAAACGCTATCTTTAATAAAGTTATTTTTTGTTTTTAACTTTTTTATACTTTTAATGGCTTTATATATCATTAATACTGAAATTCATGTTAGAATCTAACATACGTGTAGGTTTGGGTAGGTTGGACTTGTTAGAAATAGTGGAGACTCAGACAGCAGACCGTCTGCGTAAGTATCCAGACAGACGCCGTTTCACATGTGGACGCTTTAATTAGCAGATATACGTATATATATATATGTCTCTATTGCAGAGAGAGAGAGAGAGAGTACTGTTCATCTTCTTTCCAGAAAAGAGAGAGAACACCAAGAGAGAGGGAGTTCCACTGGTCCTTGCACACGGCGTGTAGGATTTGAGGTGAGTCAGAACGATGTGCACTTTGAATAGTGTAATTGCAGCTCTATATGTGGTTGTAGTCCACTGGTGCATAGGTGCAAGAAAGAGGCAGTGCAAGGTGTCGATTCTCGCGTGATAGAAGTCCAGGATAAGATCACTTCCGCTACAATATCGGTATATCTAACTCATGTCTAGATGTTTTAGATTATACCGTCAAGAACTAACATGACTACTACTACAAACCATTCATGAATAATGTAAATCTAATAAGGATTAGATATATCGTTGCGGAAGAATCGAATATAACATACTTCAATCTCGTAGGCGATACCGTAAGCCATCACCACCACGCATCCGCTGCGCATTGTCTCTGTCTCTCTCCATATGCGGTCGATGCACTACGACCTCAAGTTAGGGCCTAACGCTACCTTCCACGATTACAAGTGCCCGACATGCCACGCTTCTCTTTCATGCCTGGAAATCCATCAAGCAAGGAAGGAGAAGGCTCCATCTCTCTCTCTCTCAGATTTCTCTCTAGGGTTCTGGACCTTTGGAGACGGAACAGCCAAGTAACTGAACCCTAGATCTTAGTATATATATAGCCTCAGTCGGTTACAGAATCGAACAGACGATGTTTTGGTTCCGCAACCCAGCGGGTCGCTGGACCCCTTAGCGGGGGGCCGCTGGCCAGAAACATCTCCGCAAATTCCAACAATACGGTTTGACACAACAAATCAGACAAGTTTCTACAAAAGCACACGTAGCATATATACATCAGCTAAAGAAATATCAGAAACGTTAGAGGGTTCGTTGATTAATTGATTATTTTTTTTTGCTGATTAATTTAATTTTCCACCCAATAATCTCGGTAGTATACTACTATGTATAGTTGCGCTCTTGAGACAGCAGGTCACATCCAGGTACGCTCGTATATATGTAATAACACTTAGACCCATGAATAAACAAATTTAACAATATTTAATCTTTCTAGGCCAGATATTTTATCAACTTATCCCTAGCTACCTTCTTAAATTTACTCGAATAAAAGGGGCTGTTTGGATCACATGGGAATAGGAGAAATTTCATATTCCTAGGCATAAATTTATTATAAACAATCCAAACTCTTCACAAAATTACACACTTCCCAATACTTTCCGCCTAGGAATAGGCTATTCCTCTTATTCCTAAGCGATCCAAACGGCCCCAAAAGTTTACTAGTGTAGTGTACAGCATTCAAGTGATATAAGCGTCAAAAATCAGGCTGAAATTCCGAATGTTTTGCATTTGTAGCCTTTTGGAACAGCAATTACTTTTTTAAGTTAGCTTACAATTAATGTCATTCGGTTAATAGTTCTATGGGTTCGTGAACTGACAAATTATGCAAATTGCATCTTGGCAATAAACTGACAAACTGAGTGACAACAGCATGGGTAGGTTACAAATCTCACTCGGCAGCAATAATTACTTCTTCTATCTTATTAAGTCAACGAATTAGATTGAAACAAACCTGTTTCACTACATATGTATTACTGATATATTAAAGAAGATTTGGAAGGTGGTTATGGCGGAGGCTCCTACTCGGGTATATTAAATATTTTATAAAGGAAATTGTTTACTATCATCCCTTGTCATCGCAAAACAGAAAGTGAACACATAAAATAAACAAGGTGAACATATATAGTGATCAAAGTGAACACATACAAACAAATAAGTTCAATAAAAATAAGTTGAATGTGCATGTAAAAATCTGAATAAGAGATATGACAGCACTTATTTGTTTGTAAGTGTTCACTTTAATCGTCTATATATTTATCTTGTCTGTTTAATGTGTCATTTTGTGTTTAGCGATGACAAGTAATGGCAAAACTACATATGACAGTTATGATTTTACAAATGGGATTATGACTTTTGTTTCCGCAACGAAACTACGCTTTAAAGGCTTTCTTCAGAAAAAAAAAAAAAGGATAATGAACCTCCACTAATGGACCATCAGCGTCACTGCTTTTTAAAACCCATAATCTCAAATGATGATGATGAAATGCTCAAATGATCGGCATGTGCACGTCAAAATACATTACTTTGTATAAGTTTTTGAAATTCGTTTATTATAACTAGAATAAGAATGCATTATAAGACACTCGTCAAATCAAAATTTTAATTCTCCAATCTCTCCTCCTCTTTCGCCGATCCCAACCCAGCCCCTCCTTCGCACCGTTATAATTGTGCCCATGCTCGTATGGATAGGCATCATTGGTCTGATTGATTAGCAGAAAAACTTCAGTTTTTTACATGTTCAGGCCTGGATTTTTATTCCCCATTTTACTGGCAGAGTATATATACTTCTTTTCTTTTCAAATTTGCTGTCTTTTTGTGCTGATTTGGTGAGAAGAAGAGGTCACAGGCAGTTGCTAATCATAGTTTTCCACTCATTTTGTTTTTTAGGTATTTCGTATTATTTTTTTCCTCTATTTTATCAATCTTACTTTAATTGTTCTGAGATGATTGTTGAATCCTATTGATTATTGTTTGTGTTGGATCAGTAATATTCTAGACCGTATGGAGAGTTTCAATGTAGATTCATTATACTAAGTAATATTTGTACTTTATATGCATAATAATTTGGTATAATCTAATCTTTTTGAATAAGTAAGATCTTAATCATATTCTAGACCGTATGGAGAGTCTAAATGTAGATTATTGTGAAGAAATGATTTAGAATAAATTCAAAAACTGTAAAAATTCTCAAATATTACTCAGAATAAGAGTTACTAGCATTTTATATGCGTAATTACTTGGTATAAATTAATCTTTTTGAATAAGTAAGACCTTAATTATATTCTAGACCGTATGGAGAGTTTAAATATAGATTATTATGAAGAAATGACTTAGAATTAATTCAGAAACAGTTGAAATGCTCAAATATTACTCAAAATGAGAGCTATTTGCACTTTATATGCGTAATTACTTTGTATAATCCAATCTTTTTAAATAAGTAGGACCTCAATCATATTTCTAAACCGTATAGAGAGTTTAAATATTGATTATTGTGAAGAAATAACTAGAATGAATTCAAAAATTATTCAAATGCTCAAATATTAATCAGAATGATAGTTATTTGCACTTTACATACGTAATTACTTGGTATAATCCTTTTTTTTTTAATAAATAGGACCTGAATCATATTCTAGACCGTATAGAGAGTTTAAATTTAAATTATTGTAAATAAATGACTTAGAATGAATTCAGAAACGATTGAAATGCTAAAATTACTCAGAATTAGAGTTATTTGCACTTTATATGCGTAATTACTTGGTATAATCTAATCTCTTTAAATAAATAAGATATGAATCATATTCTATACAATATAAAGAGTTTAAATGTATATTATTGTTAAGAAATGATTTAGAATGAATTCAGAAACGGTTGAAATGTTCAAATATTACTCAAAATGAGAGTTATTTGCAATTTATATGCGTAATTAATTGGTATAATCCAATCTTTTTGAATAACTAAGACATGAATCATATTCTAGATCGAATGAAGAGTTTGAACATATATTATTGTGAAGAAATGACTTAAAATGAATTTAGAAATGATTGAAATGCTCAAATATTACTCAGAATGAGAGTTATTTATAATTTATATACGTAATTAATTGGTATAATCCAATCTTTTTGAATAACTAAGACATGAATCATATTCTAGACCGAATGTAGAGTTTGAACATAGATTATTGTGAAGAAATGACTTAGAATGAATTCAGAAACGGTTGAAATGCTCAAATTACTGAGAATAAGAGTTATCTGTGTGAGAAAGTGTTGCTAATACTTAATTTTAATTTTTATTACAATTAATATCAATTAATTAAGTATACAAACACCATAGGATCTAGTCTCAAGCAAATAATACACATCCAAAGAGAGAAAGGTTTGTAGGAAGTTATACTTCTTGCGAAATCGTATCCGCTAGGCTCGACCACATCATTTGGAGTCAGTGGCGCACCTCTCTTCTGCTCCTCGTGCTCGACCTCGAGTCCACCAAGGAGATTAACCTATCTCTCAATTTCTTGTGCTAGCAAGAAAGAGAGAAAGGCTAATCCTCTTTTTCCTTCTCTTAAATCGATCAACTAATTTGATGGTGGAAGGGATGCTCAACACGTGAGCTAAAGAGAAGAGATAAGAGCAATGGAGAAGAGAGAAAAAATCTCTCTTCTTTGGGTAAGGTGGCAGCTAGGGAAGGAGGCAAGAGAGAGGAAAGAGACTTGGGTTGGGGAGCCTCCATCTAAGATCTTTATATAGAGCTCAAACCCTACCAACCTCTTTCCATAAATTACAAGATTGCCACCTTTAGAGGCCGGCCTATACATGGGCCTAGATGGGCCATTTGCATTGCTCTAATTTGTCTAAAATTTCTTTAATTAAAACCCATTTAAGTACTCTTTAGTTGGACTTCTAATTTACCAATAAATAAAGGCCCATTTAATTAATATAACCAATTCTATTAATGTGTGTTGAACAAAATTAATTATCTACTCATTGATAATTACTTTAGAATTAGCATATGCATTATTTTATTTCCATATGATCCCTTTGATTTAATTAATTATAACGGTCCACAACGGTATATAATTAATTAATCAACCTATCATATTTCTATTGCATTCACTATTGCGGATAAATAAATAATACACCATAAGGTTAAAGTCCTATTTGTGTGACCCTTTAAGAATTTATGCTATGTTGGTCATGAAAAATAAATCGCTATTTATTTCCAATAATCATAAGCTGTATCTAGCAACACGTTATGATTCCCAATTCACATAAATATTATACAGCTACAGTATTTCAATCCTGCATAAGAAATAAAAGTATTTTTCTGTTTTGATTCTTATGTCACATGATATCACTGTATAATCCAATATAGGAATGTGTCATTCTTGCAGATTATACATTTATTGATCTAGAGATGATTGTACAAGTTGCCGGCAAACAATCCATCTCCGTCAAGGTGCCCAAACAGATATCATCACTAATTATATAAATTAATGAGGGACATAAGGTTTTCTTGATGAACAACTTTTTCTCGCACAATTCAAAAGAACATAAATAAAGTCCATATAGCAGCCCTTATTAGGAATCAGCGTTAGACGATATTTATAAAATCTATCTTCATGTGGAAAAGATGAACCATCTCAAACTTAGAATCAAACTCATATGAAATAAATAATGACACTTAATACAATCTATATATTTATTTCATTGGATCATGTCCTATACTATGTTCTATAACATACACATATGCAATTAATTTGGTAACTCCTTACCTATGATTTGTAGAACTTAATCATCCATTAACTTGCATACTAATCTTATATGATAATTAATGCTCCTTGTTAATTATCAAGCTATTGACGATTTAGATTTATTATTGTCATTCTAATGAATGATTCACAGAGATCTATAATTCAGATCCTCAACCTAAATGATCTGTCAATAATAAACTCTAGGAACAAATGATCAAATACCATCAATAACATAAACTAAAATTATGTCATTAAATATTGATTTTTAGGACATAACTCCAACAATATGCAATTTATATGCGCAATTACCTTGTATAATCTAATTTTTTGAAATAAGTAGGACCTTAATCATATTCTAGACCGTATAGAGAGTTGAAATGTAGATTATTGTGAAGAAATGACTTACAAGGAATTCAGAAACAGTTGAAATGCTCAAATTACTCAGAATGAGAGTTATTTGCAATTTATATGCGTAATTATTTGGTATAATCCTATCTTTTGGAATAAGTAGGACTTTAATCATATTCTAGACCATATGAAAAGTTTAAATGTATATTATTGTGAAGAAATGACTTAGAATTAATTCAGAAACTGTTGAAATGATCAAATTACTCAGAATGAGAGTTATCAGCAATTTATATGCGTAATTACTTGGTATAATCCAATATTTTTGAATAAGTAAGATCTTAATCATATTCTAGACTGTAAAGAGAGTTTAAATGTAGATTATTGGATAGAAATGACATAAAATGAATTCAGAAACTGTTGAAATGCTCAAATATTACTCAGAATGAGAGTAATTTGCACTTTATATGCGTAATTACTTTGTATAATCTAATTTATTTTAATAAATAGGACATGAATCATATTCTAGACCATATGGAGAATTGTAATGTAGATTATTGTGAAGAAATGATTTAAAATGAATTTAGAAAAGATTGAAATGCTCAAATTACTAAGAATGAGAGTTATTTACAATTTATATGTATAATTAATTTGTATAATCCTATCTTTTTGAATAACTAAGACCTGAATCATATTTTAGAACTAATGGAGAGTTTAAATGTAGACTATTGTGAAGAAATGATTTAGAATGAATTCAGAAACGATTGAAATGATCAAATTACTCGGAATGAGAGTTATTTGCACTTTATATGCGTAATTATTTGGTATAATCCAATCTTTTGGAATAAGTAGGACCTTAATCATATTCTGGACCGTATGAAGATTTTCAATGTAGATTATTGTGAAGAAATGACTTAGAATGAAATCAGAAACGGTTGAAATGCTCAAATTACTTAGAATGAGAGTTGTTAGCAATTTATATGCGTAATTACTTGGTATAATTCATTCTTTTTAAATAAGTAAGACATTAATCATATTCTAGACCGTATGGAGTGTTTAAATATAGATTATTGTGAAAAAATTAATTAGAATGAATTCAGAAACAATTGAATTGCTCAAAATACTCAAAATGAGGATTATTTGCATTTTATATGCGTAATTACTTGGTATAATACAATTTTTTTTTAATAAATAGGACTTGAATCATGTTGTAGACTGCATGGAGAGTTTAAATGTATATTATTGTGAAGAAATGACTTATAACGAATTCAGAAACTATGGGAATGCTCAAATTACTAAGAATTAGAGTTATTTCTACTTTATGTGCGTAATTACTTGGTATTGTCACACCCCGAACCAAATCCGTGTCAGGGAGGACAATCCCGCCATGTGTACACACTCTGCTGTGCACACTGAAGACTAGGTATAGTCGTATCATAACAAAATAATCACAAGTAAGTATCACAACTCAAAATAATAAGTTGGTTTGTTCATACAAAACAGGGCTGAATGAATATTTACACAAATTTACAATTCAAAATTGTTCAGCCAGGTATACAAACAAAATACATCAACAGTAAATGTGACTAATCCAGTTTGGTTTGATCTTCAGCTAAAACTCCATCTTCAAAGTCAGTCAAACTTGAACCTGCTCCACAAACAATTATGCGGGCTGAGTACATGAATACTCAGTGCAAAAAAATAAGGGAAAAACCTAAAGGTTATGGTTAAACTAAAGGTAGAATTAAACCATACTTAAGTTGGATCATTTTAAGTCCTATCTAGCAAAATCTAAGTGTGAATATAATTTAATGATGTTACTAACCTACAAGTAATGACATGCCAAAATAAAATCCAAAAAAGAATATCTAGAGAAGCGGATACTGATATTAATATAATAATATACGGAGTCTGTATATAATAATAATACGAGAGTGAAGCACCCGCACTCAATGGTCAAACTATAAGTCACCTAGAATCCAGAATCAATCTCACAAGTCCCAAATGTATATGACAAGAACAGTGCCTATAGATCTACCTACGCAACACCTCGATACACACGAGCTCTGACCTCACTCCTCCGTCGAAGAGTGGACAGTAGTACACTGTACCGGCAAACTGACGCATGGAGATCGAGAGATAGTCTAGTATAAATGGCACACGCAACCCAGAGTTCAAGTCAAGCCAAAGGAATATACTAATAACACAAGTCAAAGGGATATAGTAACACAAACAACCATCAAGTTACCGCAGTACCGCCTGACGGTCGGTCTGCTGAGTGATCATCAGAAACGCGTTGCTCGAGATCGCTATCATAAGGAGCCCACCGGCAATGGCTTAGGTGCAAGCTCCCGATAATGGAAACCGCGTGCAAAACGCTCTTATCTCACTCGGTCTCACTATCCTGTACCCTACCAGATGCAAGTGTTGATAAAGGCACTTTTAAGTTGATTAATCACATTATTAATATAGATGTTTTATCCTATAAATGCAAACTAATCTTTTAATTATTATGCTTAACTGTTTACTTAATGTTAATGACATGATATGCACACATAAAGTTAATGATCTAATTCTTAATTTAAAGTTTAAACAAAATCTAAAGGCTTTCATACACCTGGAAAGTCAAGCGTAGAGCTGCTACTCAGCTGGAGAGTCAGTGTAGTCCTGCTCAGTGCCACCACCCTCGAACTCAGTGAAACCGTCCTCTATAAAGTCTTAGTAGCCCTGCTGGTCATCTGACCAAACACAAAAGACTAAACTTAGAAAAACGAACACTAAGAAACACTTAACTAACGATCTCTAATTATCCCTTAATTGGATTAGGTTTAATTTATTAGTGAGTGGAACTTAATGTTTTCTGAAAAAAATTCTATTTTAAAATATATTATTATATTTAGAGAAATATTTTATAAAAATTTGGCAAAATTTCCTTTATAAAACAAGTGTGAAGAAAGACGTGTTAACGAGATCCTATAATCCAATCTACTCGTTTAAGTCATAGCGATTCTGATTTGATTTTAGAAAACATTCAACATATAAATTAAGTATTAATACTTTTATCTTATTATTAAAAGAAACTCAAGGAAGATATATAAATATAAAATATAAATAAATTAAACTCAAATGTAATCTCAAACAATGCGTTATTTATCAATAGAATTGCTAACCAAAATTAATAGCAAAGATAATATAGTTAATAGTTAATAATGTGTTGATGTTTTTTTAAACGTGTTGGTGTTTTAATGTGTTTGGGATCATAATGTCCAGTTGGGATTGTACCAAGGTATTTGTTCTAATTATACTTGACTGTTGTAATCCTCTCCCATATTTAAGTTTACGTGCTTATCTGATTTATTTAGGCAACACGTTACTTTAATACCATTTTCTCGGTCCACTTAACTAATCTCAAATAGCTCTACTAATTCTCACTTTTTAAGTTAATCACTTTTAATTAACTTAATTTCTTTTAATTAATTAAATGTTAATCTGAAATTAAATGGACCTGGCCCAGTCCAGAAATTAATTTAGAAATTTATACTTTCAGTTCGGCCCAAGCAAACAGAGCCCAACTCGGAAACAGGCCCAGTCCTCAACAGAGAGAGAACGGCCCAGAAACAAGCCGACAGGCCAGAGAAAAAAATACACGGCCCAGCCTGAGTCCTAACGGATCGGGTTCAGCGGGCCAGTGGGTTATGGGGATCAAGTCCAAACCCACGACCAAAAAAGGGATCCGACCCAAACAATTGTCAGATCCGACCCACAATCCCATCACATTTACATACAAGTCCACAGAATTATTTTATTTACTCTAAATTTACATTTAAGTCCTTAATAACAGATTTATTTTTAAACTGGTCCAAATCCAGTTCAAAGATATTTACATCTAGGTCCCTGATAACAGGAAACCTCACAGAAAAGCCACTGGCAGCACATCAATGCGTACCAGAGAGTAATAGAGCGCTGTTAGACCTGTACCAGCCTGGTACTAGGCCTGTACCAACCTGGTACCAAGCCTGCACCAGTCCAAAACCAGGCCGAGAGCTCAACAACACAGGTTAAGTATCACAGAGGCTCAAATAGAGGGTTTTGTCACATATCATTTCAAAACAAAGCCTCAACAGCACATACATCACACGGACAGATTCAAGCACAAGATTATCTACCCTAACACAGTTCACAGATCAATCAAAGCTCAAACGAGCCAACAAAACAAACAAATCCACCGATCAAACACATGCGGCAATGCACAATTAGCATTCAATCGATTCAACAAGCAAGTACTCAATTTGACAGATCAATACAACTCAATGCATGCCTCGACACAAAATCAATCAAGTGAGACAGATCAAATCAACACATTTCAAGAGCAATAGAGGTCATGCAACATGTCAAGCATTCAACCAAGCAATTAATCAAGGCAAAACACAGATCAGTTCAAAGCATGCCTCTCAAGCAACATAGCACAAAAAGAGAAAGAGGGAGGGGAAGAAATCAGCCGCCAATCGCCGTCGTCTTCACTGGCGCCAGCTGAAAGGACAAGAAAGAGAGAGAGAGTGGCAGTGTGTGTAAGGTGAGGGAGTTAGGGTTTCAGTTGAGGTGGTGGGGAAACAGTGAGGGGTTATGGTTGGCCTTGAGTGGGGCTGAGGAGGAGGAGGAGAAGGGAAATGACGGAGAAGATAGAGGAGGCAGTGAGGTGGGGTCTCGGTTGAGAGAGGCGATCAACTGGGAAGAGAGGGAGAGGGAGAGGGTTAGGCGATCGGAGGGGTTTGGTGCTCTGGGTTCGAACGAGAAGGAGAGGAAGAGAGTGAAGTTACGGCTGAGGTGAAGGTGAGGAAGAGAGCGGAAATCTCGAGGAGTTTAAGAAAGGAGGAGGAGAAGATGGGCGGTGGACGAGTTCAATAAAAATGGAATTCAGAAAATCTGATCAATTCCAGGGATTTTATTGGTTTGCAAATCGGCACAAATCTAACCATACATAAAAATCTAGATTTTTTTAAAATTCAGATCGAACGACTCAGAACAGAGAAAACTGACTAGTTATTTAACTGATCAGTAAATTACGATTTTTAATTAAATTTTAAACTATGGAAATTTTGGTGAATTTGATATTAAATTCCTTGTTAATTTTATTTATTTGTTTGCTTGAAGTTTAATTAAATATGATCATCTGATTTTTAGTTTCAGTCTATTTGTATTATAATTTTTGAAAATTTCCTTAAAAATTTTAAATTATTCGACAATTTCTACTACTTTATTCTATTTAGAAATTAACAGTCATTTTGAAATTAAATTTTATTTTTAAAATTTATGGATTTTCACAGGTATAATCCAATATTTTTGAATTAGTAACACCTGAATCATATTCTGGACCGTATGGAGAGTTTAAATGTAGATTATTTTGTAGAAATGACTTAGAATGAATTCAGAAATAGTTGAAATGCTCAAATATTACTCACAATGAGAGTTATTTGCACTTTATATGCGTAATTACTTGGTATAATCTAAATTTTTTTAATAAATAGGACCTGAATCATATTCTAGACCGTATGATGAGTATAAATGTAGATTATTGTGAAGAAATGACTTATAATGAATTCAGAAACAGTTGAAATTCTCAAATATTAGTCAAAATGAGAGTTATTTATACTTTATAAGCGTAATTACTTGGTATAATTCGATTTTTATGAATAAATAGGACCTGAATCATATTCTACCGTATAGAAAGTTTAAACGTATATTATTCTGAAGAAATGACTTAGAATGAATTCAAAAACGGTTGACATACTCAAATTACTCATAGTGAGTGTTATTTGCATTTTATATGCGTAATTACTTGGTATAATCCAATCTTTTATAATAAGTAAGTCCTGAATCATATTCTAGACCGTATGGAGAGTTTAAATGTAGATTATTGCGAATAAATGACTTAGAATGAATTCAGAAACTATTGAAATACTCAAATTAAACGGAATTAGAGTTATTTGCACTTTATGTGCGTAATTACATGGTATAATCCAATCTTTTTGAATAAGTAAGACCTGAATCATATTCTGGACCGTATGGAGAGTTTAAATTTAGATTATTGCGAAGAAATGACTTAGAATTAATTCAGAAACTATTGAAATGCTCAAATTATTCAGAATTAGAGTTATTTGCAATTTATGTGCTTAATTATTTGGTATAATTCAATCTTTTTGAATAAGTAAGATCTAAATCATATTCTCTGTATTGAAAAATTAAATGTTGATTATTGTGAAGAAATGACTTAGAAAGAACTCGGAAATAATTGAAATGCTCAAATATTACTCCGAATTAAGAGTTATTTGCACTTTATATGCGTAATTACTTGGTATAATTTAATTTTTTTGAATAAATAGGACTTGAATCATATTTTAGACCGTATGGAGAGTTTAAATGTAGATTATTGTGAAGAAATGACTTATAATGAATTCAGAAACGGTTGAAATGCTTAAATTACACAAAATGAGAGTTTTTTACACTTTATATGCGTAATTACTTAGTATGACCCAATTTTTTTGAATAAATAAGATATGAATCATGTTTGATACAGTATAGAGAGTTGTAAAGTAGATTATTGTGTACAAATGACTTAAAATTATTCAAAAACTGCTGAAATGCTCAAAGATCAGAATGAGAGTTATTTGCACTTTATATGCATAAATACACGTATGATACTCAAAATAAGCATTATTTATTTTTTTATATGCGTAGTTGTTTGACCCTAAAAATTAACCCTGAAAACCAAACCCAAATTGCTAAAACCAAATTCAAATCGCGAAAAACCAAATTCCAACTGCGAAAAATCAAGTTCAAATTGCGAAAAATATCAAACAAACTCCAAAAATCTCCAAAATCTACCCAAAAATCCCTTAAGAATTATGATGAATTATCATGATTTTAAAATCCCAAAAATATCAACAGAATCCCCAAAAGTTTCAAAGAAACCCTGAAAATCCATAAAATTTCCGAAAAATATCTGTAAAGAATTTCGCAAAACCCTTTAAACCATTAAATTCCTTATATTTTTTTTAGTTTATCCATAAAATTTCATGCAAAAATACCCAAGGGAAGGCCTCCGAATAATTTATTTAGGATTGGCATTAAGGAAAAATATGTTAAATCAATGAAAAATCAGATGGGGGGGCCAGAGATGTCGCTGCCACCCCTTGAAAATTACCATCCCTTTTATATATGGTCGGGTGCACCCATTATATGTGAACCATGCGCAGAAATTCAAAAGAAATTGATTGGTGTACCATGAACCTAGTCTACCCATCTCACTCTCTCGCATTAAACATGACAAGTGGGACTCAAATGAAGAGTCTTCTTCTACCTTGGTAAAAAGAAGAAGAGATGGACAGCCACGATTTTACTGTAGCAGCCGGGTGAAAAATGCAAAAATGGTGACGTGGCCCTTCTTGGAACTCAGAAACCGGAAACCATGCATCCCAGCCCATGGTTTTTCGAAACCATGCCCTAGGCGCAGCCCATTTTCAGCCGTTGGATCGAAATCAAGCGATGAAAATGTGTCACGGATTTGGAAGAGTGCCCTAATCAAGCACCTATATAAAGAGCTCAAATCGAAGAATTCGGGACGGCCTCCCTTTCTCTCTCCGTCCCTGAGGCTTGGCCATGTCCAATTAGGTCTAGTTATAGGATAAAGATCTGTTTGGTGATAGGATAGAAACAACTTGGTTAAGGCATTTCAACAAACAGTTTGTAGGCAATCGAAATTAAGCCAAAGGGAAGAAGAAAAAGAGGTTCTAGGTAATTCCATCTTGTAAATACTCTGTTCTACATATCAATAAAGAAAGTTTGGTTGTTCAATTTGCTGTTTTGATTGTTCTTTTCTTCAACTCAGCCACCAAATAATAGTGTGCTTGAGTATATGGGATGTAGCTCCTTTGAGCCATGGTCTTAAGCCTAGCATCAGCCATGGCCATAGGATGGTTCAAAAGAAGGTGCCTCATGAAAGTTTGGAGCCTAGTTCCTCGTTTCATGTGGCATTCTTAAGTTCAATATGAAATCTGCCATGGCCATCATCTTGAGGGTTTGTAGCCTAGCTCAACCCCTTGGTGAGGCTCTAACTTGACTTGGTATGGGTCCAGAGCCTAGCTCTGGCCTAGCCATGTTCAAGGTGTTAATAAGATTAAGAAATAATGAAAATAATGAATAAACGGCATGCTAACTCCAACCAGCCCCTTATCTGTGAAATTCAGGGTTTAGATGCATAATCTAGTATGAGATCTGTATGCTTTAGGCTAGCTTCACATTATTATAACAAAAATATACATATATGCATGAAAATACAAATCTGGACAAAATTGAAAATAAATAAAAATTGGGGCTTCCTTTGCATAAAAAACCTAAAAATGGGCATGGACATAAGGTACTTGATCTTATGGACTCCAGGGAACAAGATTTTTCATTTTTGGGATTTTATGTGATTTTATGTCAATTTACAAAGGCAGCAAGGTCATCTCATAAAACAAATTGATATTTTCCAAAACTCAAGGCTTTTCTGCAAAAATACATACATGGGAAGTTTATAAATATGTTAAGGAATATTCCTACCAATTTTCAGAATTTTCGAACAAATATAAGGGTGCTTTTCCATTTATTCTCAAAAGGGGACAGAAATTATATAAATGATTAAATGTGTTTTGCAAAACAAAAAATAGGTATACATGTCAAAGTTGCCTTCAACAGTTTTGAATGTTCTTGTTGTAGCAGTGTAAATGATTTTACAGCACTCTTGAGCAACTCAAATAAAATCACTTCAAAAACAGTAGCTAAATTGCTAAAATGTGAAAATTGCAAATTAAGACAAATGCTAATTCACATGTTCTCAATCCCTGTGATGATTTGAACACTTGAAACAAGCTCTAATTGTCCTAAATTGAATGTCAAGCCAAACTCTTTTGCTGTAAAACAACCCACATGTAAGTGGAAATTGAGTAAAGTTGAGTACAAAAGCAAACACCTTCTGCCTCAAATCCCTCTCGCAGCCAGTCATGGAGCTTCATGCTGAAACAAGGACATGAACATGGTATATTTGACCTCCTGATTCTATCCAACTTGTTTCTGACACAAGAAGGTGGCCAGGTGGGCCCCACAACAGAGGTTCTGTTCGGACCCAATCTTGGCCGAGTTGCCTCCGTCGAGATAACATCATTCCAAGCCTCTGAATGCCAAATTAACTTCACCATTGTTATCTACACATTCTCACAAGTTTGTGAAACCTAAAACTGGCACAAGAAGATGGTCGAAGAGCTCAGAACGCAGTTAATGGCTACTCGAGAACACCAAGGTTCCACAAGGCAGAACAAGCCTCCATAACTCAAATGAAGCATACCATCGTCTTCTCCTCGCATTCACGATGCCAACGAACCAAACTACGACTGAAATGATGGTCGGAGATGCCGTAATTTCGCCGGAAAAAGTCGGAGGGTTTTATTGCAAAAAAAACCCGATTTCTGTCGGGGAAGACGGATCAAAACCCGCGGGTCATGCGATTTTCTGTGACAAAGTCACGTATGGCGGGTCACGAACGCAGCCCTGACTCGTTACACCAAACTATTGAGCTTTAAAAAAATAATAATAAATAAATAATAAATAAATAAATAAAAATAAGCCACGTCAGCAGACTCGTCAGCAAGCCCAGTCAGGCCAAATCAGCAGCCACCTCAGCCCTCTGTGTACACGTGGACCAACCAGGAAATTCCAAATCGGCAGAAAATTCAAAAATTCATTAAAAATAGTAGAAAACTCAGAAAAATTCAAATAAAATATCCAAAAATTTCTAAAAATCTAAACAAACCAAATTCACTCATGTTTTGATATTAAAATCTGTCAATTTATTGATCTTTTCTATTTTGAAGTATTTTAAAAAATTAAATGAATTTCATAAAATTCTAAAAATAATAATGAGAAATTCAAATAAATTAGAATAAAATATCCATAAAATTATAAAAATTCAAATAACTAAACTCACTGATATTTTGGTGTAAAAATCTGCAAAATTAATGGTCCTTTGTATTTTCGAAGCATTTCCAATATTAAACAAAAATATAAAATCCCTAAAATGATATTAAACAAATTTTGTAAAATTCTAAAATGAAGTCAAAATTTATTAAAACTCTCCCAATAAATTGCCAAGCATAAAAATTAGATAATCACAAAATATAAATAATTTCAAAAAGAAACATGTCAAATATCAAATATTTTCAAAGATGAACATGATTAGAAATATAAAAAGAAATTCCAAAAGTCTTAAATTAAAAATAAAAATAAAAATGAAACTGTGACAATGGTAAAATCCAAAGATGAACTTCAGAAATTTAAAAGTCAAAATACGAATCCCAAAACCAAAACCAAAACCTCTTCACTAGAGAAAAGAAAGCTTTTCAGCAAATCAAAATCAACTTCAAGCGAGTCCAAAAGCTAGAAGCCCTGAAATTCAAACTCAAAAATCCAAAAACCATGAAACTAAAGCCCAAAAGACATAAACTTTGAAATTCAAATTCAAAAACCGAAAACCCCGAAATCAAATCCTTATTCTCACAAGTGGCCCAAAATAGCCCTGAGAACTCCCAAGTTTTATTTCCACAAGGGACCCAAAATAGTCCCGGAAACCAATCCTTACAAGCGACCCAAAATAGTCCCAAGGATTGTCAAAACTCAAATTTTCATAAGTGCCCCAAAATAGCCCCGAGAAACTAAAATTCTGTTTCCACAAGTGACCCGAAATAGTCCCGGAAACCCTTTCTCACAAGTGACCCAAAATAGTCCCGAGAAATTCAAATCAAATCCAAAAAGGTCCAAAGTAGCCTTATGAAACCTAAATCAAATCCAAATTCCACAAAGGCCCAAAATAGCCTTAAACAACCCAAACCGAGTCCAAATCCAAATGGCCCAAAATAGCCTTGATACACTCAAAAATCCAAATCCAAATTCTATAAAGGCCCAAAATAACCTCAGGATCGAAAACCCCGCCCGGCATCAAAACTAAAACCAAGTCTATTAAAATCTAAATTCAAAATTATTCAAGTGTCCTCAATTGAGTCCCGTCAATTAGGTCTGGTACCATCAATTGAGTTCGGTCTAAGCCAAAAGAAATAAACTCCACATAAACACAAAATTATTTTAGAGACGATTTTCCTAGCCTATTACATATAATTCTTTAGATCCCTTAATCAGAGGTTCCCGTAGGCAACTACGGGGTAATTAACAATATGGGCTTGCGTCTATTGGAAAGAAAGGACCCGTTAAATTAATGAACCCTCGTAAGAAGCGACTCTTGTTCGAGTTCTCTTGTCGTCAAGAGATACTCAGTGCAGATATCGAACCTTAAGGGGGGTGAATCTAAGACTTATTTCAATTTCTCGAGAAAATCCATTCATTCTTCGAGAGATGATGAAAAAGTCAACACAGTAGTTACTATGTATATTCCAATCTTTTTGAATAAGTAAGATCTGAATCATATTTTAGACTATGTAGGGACCTTAAATGTATATTATTGTGATGAAATGACTTGGAATGAATGCCGAAACGATTGAAATGCTCATCAAATGATACTCGAAATATCCATTATTCGCACTTTATACGTGTAATTACTATGTATAATCAATTTTTTTATTATATAAGATTTGAATTATATTCTAAACCGTATAGAGAGTTTAAATATAGATTATTGCGATGAAATAACATAGATTGAATTTAGAAAAGGTTGAAATGCTCAAATGATACTCATAATATGTATTATTTGAATATTATATGATTAATTACTATGTATAATCTAATTTTTTTTAATAAGTAAGATCTGAATCATTTTCTAAATAGTATCGAGAGCTTAAATATTGATTATTGTGATAAAATGACTTAGAATGAATGTAGAATCGTTTGAAATGCTCCAATGATGCTCAGAATATGCATTATTTGGTCATTATATGCGTAATTACTGTTATTCTAAACCAATAAAAATGATATTAACAATATATACTACTCTAATCTATAAAATTATTTTCAACACAAATTAGCTTATTATTTTTAAAACATCATGTCTTTGGTAATGTTTTACAACCATCCACAAATTTTGACAAAATTTTTTTAGTATGTTGCAAATAAATAAAATTAAATTATACAAACTAAAATATATAGATAACTTAATTATAAATAAATAAATTACAAAACTAAAATAAAATAATTAATTAAAAAAACTCATATATCGAGCGAAACTCGATAAGCCCAACTAATAAATAAATAAAAGTAATTAAATCCTAAACTAGCGCAGTTGTCTGCAATTTATTTCCTATGAAATTTATTTCAAACAAAGATAAAAATTATTTTATATGAAAATGTTAATAATTAACTTCATTATTATATTCTTAATACCGAACAATGCGTAAATGAAAATACGAGCGCTTCTGATGTTGATAATGAGGGGCTACAAATAGTCAGAAACATATCAGCAACAATTGCTGAAAGAGAAAAAAGAAAGACAGATTAATACATAACTCTACCCTAAGTAATAATATTATCAGCATCATATTAGTGCCTTTTACTTTATCAAACACCAATACATAACTTTACCCTGACTAATAATTATACAGCAAATAATATAGAATCTCACAATTATTGTAATAAAATTATACATTATACTTGTAATATATAAGTTTGCATAAAACCCCCGTTCGGTAGATTTTATATGAAAAGAACTTGATTGATATTGCAATCAATTTACACGTTATTACTAATATAGTTTCGTATATTTATCCGGGGCTGATAACTGCAATCAACCTCTAAGACAATCACACAATCAAAATTCATTTTGAGTAAGCGCACTTAATTCTCTCTTTCCAAAAATGGAAAACGCATCCCCTCTCTCTCACGTGATTCACCTTCACCTCTGTTCCCTGCACTTCACCCGCCTCCCTCTCCCTTGCCGCATCACCCGCCTCTCCTCTCTCTCTCATCCGAGTCCCCTCCCCTACCCTCCCATCTTCCCTTCCCCGCCTTTTCCTTTCTCTCGCCTCTCTCCTTCTCTCTCACCTCATTCCCAACGCATCTTTCTCCCTTTCACACTCCCCTTCCCCTCCCTAATCTTTCCTTCCTCTCCAAGATAGCCTCAAGCACTCTGTTTTCTGCACTGTTTTTTAATATACTTCATTGCCAACTATAAATACGCCCTTCCTTCCCTTTCACACGTAACTTTGCATTATACTCCCTTAATAGAAAATAAATACTCCCTTATATATATTGTTTTACTCCCAGAAAGTCATTTGTTACTCTCTTAAATTAACTACGAATTTAAATCTATTACTTACTTTCTTAATACATATTATTTACTTCCTTATGCACGTTATTTACTCCTTTTTTCGATATTAGTTACTCCATTAAATAAAAATGCGTATTTATACTCCCTTTTTAATTTATTAGATACTCCATTCATCTTATTTAGTTACTCCTTTACCAGTAATTATATACTTTCATAATACAAATAAAATGCTCCCTTGTGACGTACAACTATGTGATTTATATAAAATCTTCTCTTATGAAAATATATATACTCCCCAAGTCAAATTAAAATACTCCCTTGATCCTATTAATTACTCCCTTATACTGTTTACCTACTCACATAACAAAATACTTATTTCTACTTATTAGATACTATTTTCGTCTTATTAGTTACTCCCTTACCAATAATTATATACTCCCATACCAATAATTATATACTCCATAACAAAAAATAAATATTTGTTCATTTAAACTTATTAGTTACTCACTTATATTCATTATTTACTCCCTTATATGTATTTTGTTACTCCCGACTCGTAGCAGAACCAGAACTAAAAATGTATTTTCTCGTTTCACCCTTCTCGATCTCTACTTCCTTCTTCCAATACCAGATCTGATCATCTTTCTTCTCCCTTTCTACTCGCAAGGTAAGTACCTCATCGGATTGAAAAGGTGGAGTTGTGTCAGATTGAGAGGTGAGGAGGTAGAGGGAAGGGAAGGGCGCGAGTTGGAGAAGGGGAAGATAACGCGTCAGGGAAGGGAGAGGTGAGGGGAGGCACACGTCAAGGGGATCGCGTGAGGGGAGGGAGAGATGAGGGAAGCATGCGTGAGTCTGAATGTCTGATTGTAGGAAGTAATTCCTACATTTAATATGATATCAGAGTTTTTTTTTTGTTTTTTTTGAGGTTGGCTATCAGAGTTTCTCACAAATTTATGAAAAGCCACGTGTGAAAACCAGCATATGTTAATTTGAGAGGCTGACAGATGAATATCCCCATATGTAAACTTAGCCCGCATGAATGTAGCAGATATTTACTGCCACAAAAGATCCGTAATTATTCTATCCCAGTCCGTCTCCTTTCGTTTCGTTTCTCATCATCTCCAACGCTCCACACTGAGGTAACCTCCTCGAGGTCGAGGAAGCCATGAGAGCTTTCTCCCTTTCCTCCTCCTCACCACCATCACCGCCACCATCTCCACCTCCTCCTTCTAGTCTCATCTTCCCCAATACTCTTCGAACAATCCTCTTGAAGTCCACGGCAGTAGCCGTCTCTTTCTCCCTCCTCTCCTCCTCTCCCTTCTTCCCCTCTGCCCCGGCTTCTGCGTTAGAGACTACAGTTGCCTCTCCTTCATCTACAGAGCTTTGCGCTGACGTGGGGAGGGAGGAGGCCGAAACCACCCAGCCCGAATTGACGAACGAGGCTGAGGCTCTCGTCGGTGAGGCCTGGGAGGTCGTTAATCAGAGCTTCCTTCCTCATGCCGGAACTCGCCCTTGGTCGCCAGAGCTATGGCTCGTATGTTTTTTTATCTTTGGTTCGCTTTGGCATTTCATCGAGCATGTACCGGACATTACTGCTTGCAGCTTTTGCAAGTGTTCTAAGGCACTGTAGTATAGGTTTGAATGAATTTAGCCCAAGCAAGTTGCTCTGATTGTATTAGCTTTCTGTAATTTTGGTATGTATGCACGCACCATTGGTTTTATTGCCTATGTTCTCCTCTTGGGGGTTTAATGTGTAGTTTCATAATTGTAGCAAAAGAAAGAAGACATCCGCCAAAGCCGGATTCAGACAAGATCAAGAGCTCATGATATCATTCGCAAAATGCTTGCAAGCCTTGGTGACCCGTATACAAGATTCCTTTCTCCTGATGAAGTAAGAACCCTCCCTCCCTCCCTCCATTCCAACACACACACAAGAGAACTATTTACTGAACCTGGATTAATTGAACTTTAAAAAATTTTGAAAGTCTACCAATAATTTTAGAGATTGTTTTCTCTTTTTGTGAATATTCTTTGCTGCTGCAATTGTATTTGCTAATAATTTGTACAGTTTCCATGTTTGTTTTGACGATATAATAATAAACATCTCCAAATCACGCATAAATGAAGTTCGCGAAGATGGCCAAGTATGATATGACTGGGATAGGGGTAAATTTGAAGGAGATCCCTGATGCTGATGGCTCAGTGAAATTGAAAGTGTTAGGCATAATTCTAGATGGTCCCGCTCACTCTGCTGGTGTCCGTCAGGTAATAGCAAAATTAGCTATACATCTCATATTAAAATTCTGTTTCTATTTTTATGTATTTGTGGATAGTTGTCATTATTAAATTGGGTGCTTTTCTAGAATTTTATTAGGTTGGGCTGGCTGGCATTGATTAAATCAATTCTAACCTATTTGTAGCATCAGGATCCAGTTTGTTTGAGATTTTTAATTCTTTAACGACAATTAGATGAATATTTTGATGATAGTTTTGTTACATATCTCTAGCTTGTGTCACTCTAGCCTTAATTTAAGGTCAGGGGTACGCAACAAGCATGAATCTTGAATAACCATAAGAACACATTAATACATAGCACCTCTAAGTGTTTCAATACCAATTAACGACACCTCTAGGTGTCGTTAATTGCTTAATTAAGCTGGAGAAGTACAAGTGATGCTTATACCATTTATGCTAGAATTATTCCCACTAAATAAAATAATGGGTTTCCTTGTTTTATGACCAAGGTATATTTCTTTTCTGGCTGGTAAAAATAAGCTTCGGGCTTGACTGAAGACAAAATTCTTATCATGGTTGGGTCATCTTCTCTCTTGTGTGTTACACAGGGGGATGAACTTTTGTCTGTTAATGGAATAGATGTGAGAGGGAAGTCAGCATTTGATGCATCGTCGCTTCTACAGGGCCCTAAAGAAACATTTGTCACTATTGAGGTAATGCCACATTTAACTTTATTCTTCATTCAGGGCAACAAAAAACTCATAAAAAGCAATTCCAAGTTCCATTGTTATGAACCTGCAACAAGCCCCTCCCATTTGACTATTTGCTAAAAATATGCATACTCTATTGGCGTTTGGTGAACTTTCAAATATACCACAATGAAAATTTCCAAAATGCCCTTAGTATTGATATGTGTAATATACACATTTTTCAGAGCATTAGAAAGTTAAACTAACACAATTTTATCTGTCAGTGAATCATTGGATTGGCACATCACTGCAGAACTTAGGCTTGATAACAGTTTCTTAGCTGATGCTGATTCACATTGTTGAACTGAAAACTTGAAAAAAAAACTAGTCTAAAGAAGTAAGTCAGCGGAGAGTCTGTTTGGCAATTACAAGGGCTGGAACTTATGATCTCTAGATGATCCATAGGACATAAGAATTTTAAAACTTTATGCCTCTTTAACAAAAACACAAGTTATACCATTTTTCTCAACCAAAACCATTTTGCTGCTTCATTAATTGGCTGATGTGCTATGTGTTACCTTGGGGATAGGTTAAGCATGACAATTGTAGCCCTATCGAGTCTATAAAGGTTGAGAGACAACTTTCTGCACGCAGTCCAGTGTTCTATCGTTTAGAAAAGTTGGAGAATGGTGATTCATCAGTAGGATATATTAGGATCAAGGAGTTCAATGCATTAGCCAAGAAGGATTTGGTGACAGGTGATTTCTCTTTTCTCTTTTTGGGGGCATTTTCCACACATTAATGCAGATTTATTGAACTTGCAAATTCCCTAGCATATCTCATACCAAAGAATTTATTGCTTATATAAACTTGGATCCTGACATGTATGTCTGCATGGCTCTATGTAGTTCATAGGAGCTTAGTGGGGTGAAATCAGCAGTATTTAATGCAACTTGTCTATTCCATCATACCTACAACCAATGGTTTGTTTTAAAATGACATAAATGCTTGGTACAAAATTGCGTGGTCCTGTCAT
Source organism: Rhynchospora breviuscula (assembly GCA_027562975.1). NCBI lineage: Eukaryota > Viridiplantae > Streptophyta > Magnoliopsida > Poales > Cyperaceae > Rhynchospora > Rhynchospora breviuscula. The sequence continues at coordinate 66,486,593 of CM050402.1, read as the reverse complement.
CTATAATTTGTTGTGTAGGTTTTTGATGGATGGTCAATTCCTCCATTAAATTTATTTGGTCTTAATTTAACACTCAGAGAAGCATTGCAATATCAGTAAAATTTTGAGTGTTCTTCTGTTAAAAAGAAAAAGCATCAGATATTTTCCCGTGAAATTGTGACAAAGATTTATATACGAAGCTTAAGGATTGATCACAAAAATCTACTTATGATCCTTTACTGTCAAACCTTGTTAATTTAGTTTTTCACATTGGTTCACAAACAAAGAACATTGCAAAATGAAAAGGTTTTCTTGTACTTCTCCATAAAAGTAAATAAAAATTACACAGTGCTAGCATAATATTCTGTGATATTTGGTGGGGTTTTCAAGGGAATCCATGCCAAATCTAGTTTTGCAAGGTGCACGTGATATTTTGAGGTTTCTAGTGGGGGAGATAAATTGTGCCTTCTATGTACTTTCATTTCTGTAAACTATAAATTTTTACTACAGCTTTGAAAAGGCTTCAGAACTCTGGCGCTTCCTACTTTGTTCTGGATTTGAGGGATAATCTTGGTGGCCTCGTGCAAGTAGGTTAATGACCCGCAAGTTTCCTCTTTTATATATCTGTTTCATTGAACTTCACCTGTAGCCTCAATGATGAACAACTAGACATTAGTTGTTGTTTAGATGAAAGAATTAAGATGCTTCCTTAATTGATGTGGAAATTTAACTTAGTGGCATTCTGTAGGCAGGCATAGAGGTTGCAAAGCTTTTCTTAGAGAAAGGAGAGAAGGTATGTATCCTGATTCTGATCACATTTTACTCTCTCTGTCAGCCATTTTATGTTCTTCTCCTATGGTACATTGTACATAAAAAAAATCTTGACAGTAATAAAAAATTTTGGATGGTACATACTGATACTGTTATAAACACAAGCAAAGGATGAAAGGATACCGGCACAGTTTGTATCATTTTTCACTTTTTACAACCTTTTTAACTTAATTCTATCAACCTTTCATTAAGCATCAAGACAAAAAGTGAAGAGAATCAATAAGTAATGGAAATCAAGATGGTAGTAGGCCCTGACCATGAAACAATTTTAAAGTATGGGTAAATTTTTTCGGAAGTCACTAAACTTTGTCTATAATTCATTTTCAGTCATGAACTTTAACTTGTCTGATTTTGGTCACTAAACGGTCGATTTGTCCCAAGTTTGTTTAAGTAACCATGTAATTAGCCCATTAGTTAATATATTTGTTCTTCTTGGTATACGTTTATCATACCAATTAAAGAATTTACAAGTTTGGAGCATCTAAAAAATCAGATTTGAAGTTCAAATTGCATGATTAATTAGACAAAATTTTCACACCGTGACTAAAATTGAACATTTTGAAAGTTTAGTGATCAAAATCGAAGAATTTAAAGTTCAGTGACTAAAATGAATTATAGATAAAGTTTAGCGACTTCTAAAAAATTTACCTTAAAATATTTATAGTAAGCATTGATTTGATTGGTCTTATATATTACAAGTATTTCTGAACTTTACAGATAATTTCTACTGCTGGCCGTGATCACCAGGTGCAAAATAGTTTTGTAGCTGAGACAGCACCATTCGTAAAAGCTCCTTTAATAGTACATCTCTCTCTCTCACACACACTCATAACACGCATGTACACGTCTGCATTCTTACAAACATAGAGATGTGTGAACACACAGAGTTCCTTTATTGTATTTTTTAAGCACCGACATACAATTTTTGTCCATATTATACTTATATGATGTCCTTCGTACAATGCAGGTCATGGTGAATCGCAGAACTGCTAGTGCTAGTGAAATAGTAAGCTAACACCAACTTCCTTTGCATGGTATTTCATTGATAAACCCCCCCAATCATGAACACAATTTTTCAATTTTTTGTTTTTGGGTTTTGCTAGGTAGCTTCTGCGCTCCATGACAACTGCAAAGCTGTTCTTGTTGGAGATAAGACATTTGGCAAGGTTGGGATTAAATAAATGATTTTCATAGTGCGGGCCTTACTGATCCAAATTTATGTTATGTATAGTCTAAAATTGTAACTCTAGAAAATACTAATAATACATGTATATTTCTATGTATATTGTGTGCCTATGTTTCAATTTGAACTGTTCCCACTTCTTCAGGGCTTGATACAATCTGTTTTTGAGCTTCATGATGGATCTGGTGTGGTGGTTACAATTGGAAAGTACATAACTCCTAAACAATTAGACATAAATGGAAATGGGATTCAACCTGATTTTAATCAACTTCCAGGTACTCAGCTCTCTCTTTCTCTCTCTCCCTCCCTCCCTCCCTCCCTCCCTTCTTTGTGTCAGGTCCCATCATCCTACCAAGCCTGCAAATAAGACCATTTTCATAAGTTAAATGGAGCATCTTTTCATATTGCAACGCACAATCACCAGTATACTGATAAATATAAGGTTTAGTTGTGTCGCAGCTCACAGCTTGTCTGGTCATGTTGTGTACAGGTCATGGAGCGGTACAAGTAGTTTCCTTTTAATCTTATTAGTATAGTTGGGAAACAGGGCTCTAATATCTGTATTTGTTCTTTGAATCAGAAATTTTTATGAACTGACTAATATTGCATTGCAGGTTTGAATGAAGTAAATAATTACCTTTCACAATGCCAATTTCAACAGGCTGGGTGAACATGGGTATTCAATTCCTTTCTATTGCTTTGACAGCTGCTGTCAAACTTTCAAAAAAAAAAAAAAAAAAAAAAAAAAAAAAAAAAAAAGAAGAAGAAGAAGAAGAATGGCACCACATTTTGGAGCTACAATTGAAGCACAGCAGGAAGTTCGTATTTTTACACTTAAATTTTACCTTTAGTATTTATTTCTTACTTCAATGGGTTTAAAGGTCAAAACTGAATTTGAAAGCGTTTTGCAAAATCACGTCCATTTCTGTGAATTTGAACCGGGATTGAACTTGGAAATGTAAATAATTGGAGGCTATTGATAATCTCATTTATATAATAATATTTTCCGGTGTTCTATGTTTGACTTTTTTAGTAGTTTTGAAATTTGATGTTATCAAAAGGAGCTTAATTAATTTATGCCTACATAGTGTTCTGCAAACGAGATGATTGTAAATTGGGAAAGAGCTAGGCTGCGTTTTTTTGTGTTACCTGTGGACGTAACCTTTTTATGTCTTACGATAATGCGATTGAAAAGGTTTATTTTGTCAAATGTCAGAAAAACGTTTCTTCCTCTAATAAGCTTTGTTTTTATAAAAAGAGGTCGAGTCATATGTTCAGTCAAACGAGAATTTTCGACGGGAGGTCAATATTTAATAAAAACTAGTTAACAAGTTCATTAATACTGAACGTCGATCCAAACAAAAGAACCAATTTTCTGTTTTGGTTATTTTATAAGTTTGATGTATGCTGGGTTGAATTTGTGCCTTCTCTTCTCCTATAGTTTTCTATTTGAATCTAAAATGTACTTACCAACAATGTTCAACAGGCCAATTTTTAATCAAAAAAAAAAAGGCCAATTTGTCTCACTTACTGTTGATTGCGAAAGGTTTCTTGTTTGTTAATGCTTTTCTAATTATGGGCTTATATATATATTGTTTCAGACTTTCAGTTTAGAACTTTAGATCACCTAATAATTTCCTGAGAGAAGGCTCCAAGGACTTTTGATCGAGTCCCAAGTTCTATGTTGATACGCAACTATGCCTCTAATCTTGGTGGACATTATCAAATTCTAAATATGATAAATTTAATAATTTAAAACCTAGCTAGAACTATATAGTATTAAATCACATGTTTATCTAGAAAATCTATTTTATGACCTCTGATAAAGTATTCAATTACATATTTGCAAGTTCGCATCCATTGATATTTTCTACATCTTTGATCTATTTTATATAACAAGCGCATACAAACTATTTCAATGCAATTAAGCAAAACTATTCTACAAGCTAGCATTAGGCCAACTATATCTTTTTAAGCAATCAACAGCACCCGTATAATTGATCAATCTGTATACATAGATGTCCATACATTTAATCAGCATCGTACAATCAAGTTCCTTATATCCATATATCCTCCGAAAATAACATCTAATCATTTCAATTTTGCTAATTTAATTGAACACCGCCAATGCGGGTCATGACATGCCTAAATCTTTTCGGATAAGGTTGTATTTCAGAGGGAAAGAAGTCCGTACTAAACAAGCTAAGGTATAAAACTATAAATGCTGTTTGTGAAAAAGTTTTGCAGCGGTATGAACTGACCATACAAGTATTTTGCCTAAATAAACTTACCTTTTTTTGTGAGTTTTTATTTCCTGATAGTTTCCGTAAACCTTATTTAATTATGATATATTATGTTGTAAAATTAAAGTGGAGGAAGAGAGAAAGAGCAAAAGAGAGACAACAGTATTTCTGATTTTTCATTCATTCGATTTTACATACAATTTACAAATCTCTATTTATAAGCAAGAAAAGAGATCTTAGGGGGCTATTTGGATCGCTTAGGAATTTGAGGATTAGCCTATTCCTAAGCGGAAAACATTGGGAAGTGTGTAACTTTGTGAAGAGTTTGGATGGTTAGGAAAAAAATTTCGTCTAGGAATAGGCTATTCCTCAAATTCCTAAGCGATCCAAACGGCCCCCTAATAAATAACAAAGATATGTATCTAATGTAATAAATGAGAATAATAAAGATGAACAATCTATAAATGATTTGTATCCATTTATAACACTTCCCCTTTGTTCATCTTTCATTATACACTATTAATATGATACTTCAGGATCAATATTAATATGATGCTTCTGGATTATTTATACTGTCTCATTAAAAATCTTACCAAGAAAAATCCATTGGAATAAAAACTTGGATAAGAGAAAAAGAGTACAGCGTGTATAATGTTTCCCCTCATTTTGATATTATTGGACATCCTTCAGTCGATGTAGACCTATCTTCATTCTGAGCGGTTCAAAAATTCTTGTTGGCAAAGACTTCGTAAATAGATCAGTCAAGTTGTCGCATGATTGAATTTTTTGAACATCTATTACACCATCCTTTTGTAGGTCATGTGCTGAGAAGAACTTCGGCCCAATGTGTTTAGTTCGGTCTCCTTTGATATATCATTCTCTAATTTGTGCTATGCAAGCTGCATTATCTTCATATATTGGAGTAGAATTTTCCTTAATGTTTTTAAGCCCACATTCTTCTTGAATATTTTGAATTATTGACCTTAATGAAACACATTCTCGACTTGCTTCATATAAAGCAATTAATTCGACATGATTTGATGATGTGGCAGTTAGTGTTTGTTTTGTTGATCGCCATGAAATTGCAGCTCCACTATAGGTAAATATGTATCCTGATTGAGATCGTGCTTTATGTGGATCTGACAAATATCCTGCATCTGCATATCCAACTAAATTGAATTTTATATCCTTTTGATAGTATAGCCCCATATCTCGGGTTCCACAAAGATAACGAAAAATATCTTTAATTCCATTCCAATGTCTTCGGGTTGGTTTGGAACTATATCTTGACAATAAATTTACAGCAAATGCGATATTTGGTCTTGTATTATTTGCAAGATATAATAATGCTCCAATTGCACTTAAGTATGGTACATCATGACCAAGTATTTCTTCATCATTTTCTTTGGGACGAAAAGAATCATTTTCTACATTTAATGATCGTACAACCATTGGTATTTTCAAAGGATGAGCTTTATCCATATTAAATCTTTTTAGTAATTTTTCAATATAATTTGACTGATTGACAAATATTCCATTCTTTAAATGCTCGATCTGCAGGCCGAGGCAAAATTTAGTTACACCAAGATCTTTCATTTCAAACTCATTTTTCAACAAATTTGCAGTATTTTCAATCTCTTCAGGAGATCCTATGGTGTTTAAATCATCAACATACACTGCAACGATTGCAAAATCAAAATTTGACTTTTTAATAAAAACACACGGACTAACTGTATTATTTTTATATCCTTCTTTTAAAAGATATTCACTAAGTCTGTTATACCACATTCGACCAGATTGTTTTAGTTCGTATAAAGATTTTTCTAATTTTATAGAGTACATTTCTTTAGGTTTTGATTTATATGCTTCAGGCATTTTTAATCCATCAGGGATCTTCATATATATGTCACTATCAAGTGAACCATATAGATATGCTGTGACAACATCCATAAGTTGCATTTTTAGATTTTCTGTGATAGTGAGACCTATTAAAAATCTGAAAGTTATCGCATCCACTACAGGTGAATATGTTTCTTCATAATCAACTCCATATATTTGTGTAAAGTCTTGCTCCACTAGCCTTGTTTTGTATCTCACAATTTCATTTTTCTCATTTCTTTTAATTACAAATATCCATTTATAACCTACAGGGTTAACATCTTTGGGCGTCTGGACTACTGGTCCAAATACTTGTCGTTTATCAAGTGAATTTAATTCAGCTTGTATAGCATCTTTCCATTTAGGCCAATCATATCTTTGTCTATATTCATCTATAGTTTTTGGTACATTATCATCTTCGCTTAAAACATCACAAGCCATAGCAAATGCAAAAACTTCATCAACTTGAGTTTTATTCCTATTCAATGTTGTATCATTTTTCACATAATTTACAAAAATTTCATAATCATTTGGTACTTCAGTTTCTTCTGGAACTTCATCAACCTCTTCTGGGATTTTAGTTTCTTCTGGAATTTTTTTAATCTCTTCTGGAGATTTAGTTTCTTCTGAAATCTTATAAATCTCTTATGGGATTGTACCAACTGCTTTATTCTGCTTTTTTCTTTTACGTGGATTTATATCCTTAGAACCAATTGGTCTTCCACGTTTTCTACGTTCATTAGATTCATTTGATATTTTTGTAATATCTATTCGAGCAGGTGCATTTATAGCTGGAATATATGATTTAGTGACTCTATTTATATCTGTGAATACATCAGGCAATTAATTTGTAATTCTTTGCAAATTTATAATCTTTTTATTTTTGTTAATTAATACGATCTAATCTACATCGCATAAACATAATTGGCATTTATTTTTTGCTTAGTTTCAATATCAGAAACTCCTCGTATCCTGTTGGGGACGTGATTGACTTTATATAAACTAACGCACGAACCTATGTTGCATTTACTTTTTACATTTTCCTTGTAAATTGAGACCGTTTTTTATTATTATTTTTTTCCTTCAGCCCTTAGTTGAGTCTCTGGCTTAGCATTGGGAATTTTTCACCTTAAAAATGGTGCATGGACAAATTACCATAGTGGTGTGGATAAATAAAGCTATCAGAATATTACCAAACATTCAAAAATTTTAGCGAATTGGAACTTTTTATTACTGATATGGCTATATGGCATTGTTCGGTTCACCCATAACAGATTCCAAAATTATTACCTGCTCTATGATATATAATAAGATTTAAAATTCCTATATCCCGGCAATTGTATATTCTAAATTTCCCTTCAAATTGAAAGTTTTCCGATTTCGGCCATGTACAATACAAATCATTAGGTAAATAATTTATAATTTTCTATTGTTTATGTGTTACATAAATTGAAAATTATTCACCTATAAATTATAACCCGTTTAATCTGAAAATCCGTAGATAAAAAATTATATGGGTTGGGTTGGGTTATGGGTGGGTCAACTAAAGAAATTTTTTAACCCGGTATAATTGGATTGGGTTGAAATATTGATAAAAAATTACAAACCCGTCCGTTGTACAGCCCTACCAATAGGCATGCAATAATCATTAAAAGTTTGGGATGTAAATTCTCCTGCATTATCAAGTCAGATTCTTTTAATTTGATAATCTGGAAAGTTAGCTCTCAATTGGATAATTTGTGCTAATAATCTAGCAAATGCAACATTTCTTGTTGATAACAAACACACATGTGACCAACGTGTTGATGCGTCAATTAAAATCATAAAATATCTAAATGGTCCACATTGTGGTGTAATTGGTCCACATATATCTCCTTGAATTCTTTTTAAAAAGGATGGAGCTTCAGGTCCAACTTTATTTGGAGATGGTCTAGTAATTAGTTTTCCAAGAGAGCATGTTTGGCATGTCAATTCTTTTGATAACATGATCTTCAGGTCTTTTAGGGGATGCTCATTTGCACTTTCAATTATTCTCCTCATCATTATATTTCCTGGATGATCCAACCTATCATGCCATAGTGTAAATAATTTTGGATCAACTAACTTCTGGTTAGTCATCATATTTGATTCTATTGTACTTATATAAGTACCATATAATTCATTAGACAATGCTTGCATTTTCTCCATAATATTTTTCTGGTCATTATTAATAGATATGATATGAAGATATTCATAATTTCTCTCATTCATAGTTTCAATATGATAACCATTTTTTCGAATATCTTTAAAACTTAATACATTTCTTCTAGATCTACTCGAGTAAAATGCATCATCTATTATTAATTTTGTTCCTTTAGGTAGCAAAATACAAACTCTTCCGGAGCCTTCAATAATATTACTTGGACCAGATATTGTATGGATATTAATCTCATTAGGATGTAGTTGTAGAAAATATTTCTTACTTTTCAATATTGTATTTGTAGTTCCGCTGTCTACCAAATATGGATCTTCTTTACTTAACATTGCGTCAGTCATTTTCCTTAAAATAAAATAAAAAATTGAAATAAACTAACTTTATTTCTGTACACGAAACTAAAAAAGGAAATAAAAAATACTACTTTATTAATTCCCGTAAACAAAATTAAACTAAATTTATTCATTAACTTTTGTTCCTTTTTATTCCCGTACACGAAATAAATAAATTAAACTAATTAAGTAAACCAACTTTATTTTGTTTGCATATGTCACAAACATCTTCAAGATGTTTTTCTTTTTCATTAGAAAAAATTAATGCGACCATGCCAATGTCAATTATTCATATAAAATCACATTCACTTCGGAAAATGGATTTTCACGTGAGTTATACTTAATAATTAATTCATTACAAACTCGTTATTTTACTTTAGAAGATATGATAATAACTTGGAATATCTTTTGCTACTACAGGAGCAAATTTGAAACATAAAATATGGAGAATTGTACTCACAATCATATTTAAAATCATAACGAGCTTTTGATTTTGGTGGTCATATTTTTCTTTGAAAAACTCTTCAAGAGTACTAACGTGCTTTCAACGTAACTTCAGGTTCTTAGTACTGTAACTTCAGGTTACGATAAATAATGGAGATAAATAAATAAAATAAATAAATAAATAAAATGAATGAATAAAGTAAATAAAATAACATACAATAACTTAATCATAACTTCAGGTTATAGTAGAATTTTATTTAATAATTTCTAGTTATTAAATCATCATTTGACTGCACAGTAAAAAGAATTTAAATGAAAGAACTTCAAGTTATTTTCTCATCCAATGACAAATAATAATTGCCAATGTATTAAATTGGGAATAACTTCATGTTATTTTTCATCCAGTGTCCAATAATAACTTCTGGTTATTAAGAATAGAACTTTAGGTTCTTTGAAAAAAAATATTCAGCTTTGAATAATAACTGCAGGTTATTTATATAATAATATTCAGTGGCATTCCATAATTTCTGGTTATATTAAATTTCTAATAGAACTTCAGGTTCTAAGAATATAAATTCAAAAATCAAGAACTTTATGTTCTAAATAAATTACTTCAAGAGTATCAAGAATAATATGTTCTAAATAATTTTAATCAAAATATAAACTTCAGGTCATTGATGTCATAACTTCAAGTTATGATAAATAAAATAAAATAAAAAACTACAACGTAATAAATAGAAAATAAAATAAAATATAATTCATATGATTATGACTTCAGGTTATAATATTCAATAACTTCTAGTTATTAAAATTTTTGACTACTCAATTAGAAGAATAACTTCAAGTTACTTTTCATTCAATAACTTATAAATAAAACTTCATGTTTTAAACAAATAAATTCAAGTATTAAGAACTTCAAGTTCTAAATAACTTTAAATTGAAATATGAACTTCAGTTTCTTCATGTAATAAGAACTTCGGGTTCTTGATAAACTTTCAAGTTTGAATAATATCATGAAATAATTATTTTTACATCATTCACTTCGGGAAATGATTCTCGTAAATTCAAACAAAAAAAATATAGAAACAAAAAATTCAGATTTAATATCTTAAAAAACAGAACCAAAATTAAGAAAGGTATTTATTATCTTGAATGAATTCATAACGTTGGCAATATTCAATCAAACAGATTTATAAAAACTTCAAGTACGCATGGTGACCTACCTTTTGCAATTTCTTCTCAATAATTTGTCAAAGTGACTTTTGTGATCCCTACTGAGCAATTCGTGCTGATAACGTGTTGTAAAATTAAAGTGGAGGAAGAGGGAAAGAGCAAAAGAGAGACAACAGTATTTCTGATTTTCCATTCATTCGATTTTACATACAATTTACAAGCCTCTATTTATAAGTAAGAAAAGAAATCTTCTAATAAATGATAAAGATATGTATCTAATGTAATAAATGAGAATAATAAAGATGAACAATCTATAAATGATTTGTATCCATTTATAACATATTATTAGTTTTTATAATACATTATTCTTTGCTAAACAATCGATGCGTGTTCTCGCAAGCAAGCATGGATAGTACACATGCAATCCGAAGCAGATATTTCTTCCCCTAAAAAAGTAAAAATCAAAATAAAATAATGGTATCAAAACATTGTCTCGCATCTGGTTGCGATGTAACAAGGTCCGTCAACTGTAATATTTATCATTAGTATTTTGAGCACGAAACCCCACATCTAAAAAATATATAGTTAAGCTAAAGACAAGATTCTCATCCGACGGTTCGTATTATTAGTTGACATATCCAAAGGTGAATGACCGAAGACTTCAATTCCTTTTTAAATACAAGTAACCGACAATCCAAATTTTCATTACCAATCCAAAAACACGAGCTCCTTTTTTTAAAGACAAATTGCGCTCCAATCGCAATCCAAATGCAATGGAAGCAACTCCACTCCATGACTACAACGGCCAAGATCGATTAGTTGAACAATCCCACGGTGCACTATTAAACATACTCAACTCATTCGTGTTCTCGCATCTTTGTATGATAAATACTCAGGTCTCCTCTCTATCTAGTAATCCAAAAAAACAATACTCAGGTCTCCTTGCGCCATTTTCGTTCAGTCTCTCTCTCTCTCTCTCTCTCTCTCTCTCTCTCTCTCTCTCTCATTATCCAAGCTGGGTATGTTAAGTTCATTTACTGGGGTTCTTTTTATTTATTGGTTTCTTTCTTTAATGTTAGTTCAATGTAATGTTTCGTGTTTATTTTTGTTGCTAGCGTATGAAAAAAAAAAAAAAAGAATTTTTTCGTGACATATATGATCAGCAATTGAATGCAAAATCAAAACAAATATTTTGCAGAAATCAACAAAACAATAAATTGTCCCTTGTTCTAGCACCCCACCAAGGGGCAATTTTGTATTCTTCTTTATTCTTTTCTCATTTGTCATTTATTTTTTTAAATCTTGACATAGACTTCAGCTTTCTTATTAACATTATTACTATCTTTTTTATGAAATGGTAGAAGGTTTAGAGTCCCATTCAGTAGATACGACATGCATGTGAGCTAATTTCTTAGTTCAAATTTTGTATGATTAATCTTTCTCTGTTTTTTTATTTCCCCTTTATCAAATAGGTACCAATTTCACAATGGGAATCAACACAAAGATTGTTTCTCTCACTCTCTTCCTCTTCTCAATCCTTCTCCTACAATCATGTCTCCTTGCATCATCCACTGATCTGCTCAGAATTAAGCTCAAGAAGAAACCAATTGACCAAAAAAGCCATCAAACCACAAAAGAGAGCTTCAATTTTCTTGCAAAGAAGTATGGTTTCCTTACCGGGAGACTAAATGGGAATGCTGATATAGTTTCATTAAAAAATTATATGAATGCACAATATTTCGGTGAGATTGGAATCGGCACACCGGCTCAGAAATTCACTGTGATTTTTGACACAGGGAGTTCTAACCTCTGGGTGCCCTCTTCCAAGTGCTATTTCTCAGTAAGTTTTTGTTTTATTTTTTCAATATTTATTTGCTTTACCTTTTTTAATGTATTAAATATCAATTTGGTGCTTTGGCTCTTTTAGTTTGAGAATTTGGCACTACTTTGTTCAAGAAATGTGTTTTTTTTTTCATAAATACAATCATTTTAATTCTGTATTTTGGTTGTAATTAATGCAATATTTTTTTTCTATCTCTTCTTCTTTTGCAGGTTTCATGCTATTTTCATAGCAAATATTCATCAAGCAAATCAAGTACATATGTTGAGAACGGTTTGTCCTTTTTTCTCACTATTCATTGAAAGTGACTAACAGAGATTCCATAAAATTAAGAAAATACAAAATAGAGAGCACATCTCTTCAGTGATGTGTAATAACACACCTTTTTCCTTATTTCTTTTTTATATCTTATTTTCCAGGTACAAGTGCATCAATAACCTATGGAACAGGTGCTATTTCTGGCTTTTTCAGCCAAGATTCAGTTACTGTTGGCGACCTTGTTGTAAAAAAACAGGTTTGCAAATTCAACTTCCACAGTGAGTTGTCAGTAGGTATTTTATATTTCTACGAGTATTTAATGAAACTTATACATAATTTTTTTTTTTCTCAGTTGTTTATAGAAGCCACAAAAGAGACCAGCCTTGTTTTTTTGGCGGCAAAATTTGATGGCATTCTTGGACTTGCATTTAAAGAAATTTCTGTTGGAGGTGTTGACCCTGTGTGGTAAATGACATTTCTAAATCAACCACATCAATTTTTCTTAGCCTAATGAATATAACAGAAGAATCTGCCAATGCAGTAGGAATTGTTTCATTCTAAACAATGGTGGACTAATGATAAGTTTGAAGTTTCCGAGTTGTAAATTAAACAGGATAGACATATTTTTAAAATAAATACAAAACAAAGGTAAATGTACATCTGATATGTGTGGTAACAGATTGCCAAATTGGAAATTGTAGCTTTTTTTTTATCCGGTGAACATCATCTCCCCTCATATTATGCTGACTCAGTATTGTTGCTAATTAACAAAAATGTTTGTGAAGGTATAACATGGTTAACCAAGGGCTTGTCAAGCAAAAGGTTTTCTCTTTCTGGCTTAACCGGGATGCTGATGAAGGAGAAGGAGGTGAATTAGTTTTTGGAGGGGTGGATCCAAATCACTTTGTAGGGAACCATACTTATGTCAATGTGACTCAGAAAGGTTATTGGGAGGTTAGTTTATGCATTTATGTTTTTTTTTATTTTCCTTTTGAATTGTATTGAGCAAGGAGAATACCACGGATTAAACTTCAAAAATAGAAGAAGAAAAAATCACGGATCTTTTAACCATTCATTGATACAATTTTCGCTTCTGAGTCAACCGACCATTACGTTAGTAACATTTTGTTTGCAAATTGTAACTTTATTTTATGTTATCTGAGTCTGTTCTTATTAACTACTTTGTTGCAGTTTGACATGGGAGATGTTCTTATTGGCAAGATTTCCACTGGTACAATGAATCCTCTTGCAAGTAAAATATACATATTTCACTCATCTTCAAAAGTTTAAAATTTTTTATGCATTCTTTATGTGTGCAGGATATTGCTCAAATGGTTGTAAGGCAATAGCAGATTCTGGCACTTCTCTGCTTACAGGGCCCACAGTATGATACATATTACCACTATACATTTTGTGCATGCAAAATAAGTAGTAAAAAAAGACTGACAACTGAAAAAAGGAAGGCACAAATTTGCAAATCTGTATTAACATTACAAGAACGTACACATTGACTAAAAAGGTATCCTTGACACAAAAATTGTACAGTCCAAAGTGAGTTTGCACTTGTTTGTACTGCTTTCGGGACACAGGGATGATGTTATTGATAATTTATAAAAGAAAAATGAAACAGGTAAATTTTTAGGTTTTCCATGACAGTTTCCGGAATCTGTTATGGAAGTCAAAGGTTGATTATACCAACAACACCAATTTGACATAAACTTGAGATAAGTCACTCTTTAATGGTCAAGTAGGTTGTTCATTTGTTCTGTTTAAGGTATGTTGGATTGTTGAGCTGCAGTTTAAAATGCAATTTGAAAGTGTTGACATCGCTACTTCCTATGTAGGCAATAGTTGCTGAAATCAATGAACAAATTGGAGGTACCGGAGTTGTCAGTCAAGAGTGCAAGACGGTAGTCTCCCAATATGGACCTGAGATCATAGAGTTATTGATAGCAGAGGTATGGTCATTTTTGTTATTAACATAATAACATTTGAGTTCCGAAATTTTGAAATCCCCATTTAGTTTAAATTTGATTTATCTACAATGTCTCTAATGTGTTTATTTTTCCAGACAAACCCATCAGAAGTTTGTTCACAAATTGGTGTGTGCAGTGACTATGCAACTGAAAATACAATGTAATTGACTCTCTCTCTCTCTTTTCAAAACCTTTAATCTTTAACTTTTTTAAAATTATTTCTTACACATTATCTTTTAATTTTGTTGACAGCATCAAGACTGTCACAGACAAAGGATCAGACACGACTTGTGCAATTTGTGAGATGGCCGTCGTTTGGGTTCAAAACCAACTAAGAAGCAACGCAACCCAAGAAAAAATTATGGAATACCTAAATAAGGTTACGTTCCTCTTAGAAAAACTTATATTGGTACTATCCTTGCCCTAAGTGGTTAATAAGCTAGAACAGCTTCAAGCAGTTTTGCTTCAGCTATACTAAATTTTTATGCTAAGTTCCATTTAAGCCTGATTGCATAAAAGGAAGCCAATTTTTTCTGATTTTGCCTACTTAATATCAGTTGCTGAAGTTACAGAATTAAACCTCATTCTTAATCACATTTTTTTCAATTAAGCAGTTAACAAGCTAACTTGGTATTAGAAAATCTCATCAAAGTTGGTTAATAAAGTAATCTCTTGGCTTAAAGAAACTAATTAATTATTTCTCCATTAAGATATGTAACCATGCTCAACTCGACCTAATTCTGCATACTTGTTAATTTATCAAACAGAAAAAATGATAGCAACATGAACCAATAAATAAATAATAGAACAAACTATGACCAATAAAAATGAACTCCAGTGTCCAACTATGACCAGAATGGTTGTGAAATTTTGTATGATTAATTAGTTATCTAGATATGTAATGAAATATCAACTTACAAGATATCTATATGGCAGTTATGTGATAAGCTCCCTAGCCCAATGGGCGAATCCACTGTCGATTGCAACACCATTGCATCAATGCCGAACATTACCTTTACAATAGGTGGCAAGAAGTTTACATTGACACCAAATCAGGTAGATTTACCCTCTTTGTTTATGAATAAAACATATGCTACTTTTCCAAGGTTGTTTATATCAGAATTATCTCTATATCTTTTGCTATATATAAAGGAGGACTCCAAGACAAATTAAGCAATAAAAAGAAAAGAGAAAATTCTCACTTAGACTGTTAGGTAACCATTGTCCACTTGTTGATTAAATAATTGGCATGTATCGAAATTTTAGGTTTCCTCCTATGTGCCTTTTACATTACTTTGAGGAGCTTATATTATTGTTGTGTTATTCTAAAATTCAAACAGTATATTCTGAAAGTTGGAGCTGGTTCTGTACAAGAATGCATCAGCGGGTTTACTGCTTTAGATGTGCCAGCCCCTCGGGGTCCTCTTTGGTAATAATTAGGCTCTCGCCGTTTGTTTATTTTCAAATTTCTAGGTGCAAATTATTTCGTAGTTTGACAGAAAAGAATCATGCAGGATCTTGGGTGACATTTTCATGGGAGTGTACCACACCATATTTGACTACGGCAATTCAACAGTCGGATTTGCAAAGGCAGCATAAATAGAGAAAGATATCAGATCGGCCCAGTAATCTTACAAAAGCCATTTATACTTTGTTTTCCGTGAAAGTTTGATTATTTTTTCTTCTGTTTGCGTGATTAAATTGAAAGTTGGAACCTAATAAATCCATGGTATGCGATGTTTCACTGTTACCAGATTAAGCAACAGAGATTGCTTCAGGCAGCTTTCTTTTGTTTTTCATCTTACACTTAATGTCATGTGTGATTTGACGCTTGTGATTTTCTAGGCACCACTACCATATTTCATCTCTTAAAACAGTTATATCAACAAATGTTTGTTCTTCTGCTATGCTTCACCTATGGACATTATAATTATGTGAAGCTACTGCGATCTAACAAAAGCAAGAAGAAACCATCACCACCACACACTTCTCATCACACAATAAAATGAATCATGATTATTTAAATTATAATAAGGACATCTCTATTTTCTGCTCTTGTACTATATGCAAAGTATTGTCACTATAGTGGCTGATTTGCGGATTTTCGACTTCTCTAGTGCCTTGTCATCAGTTTTATTTACTGACAATGAGGGCAGCCTTGTAGAAAAAGACAAACAATAAAGAAACACACGAATTTAACGATTTTCTGCACCAACTTGGTGCCTACGTCCTCACACACGCACACGTCTCACTTTTTTATTGATTTTTTCGTTACATATTGCAATGGAGAAGGAGAATAATATATAGAAACTACTTAGAAAGGAGACTCACATCTCCTGCCATCAATTCCCATTATTTCCTTTTTTTTTCCTTCAATTACACATTTTCATACAAGTAAACTACTCCCCTATACAGAGAATACACCTCTGGACGTGCTACACACTTGTTACCAACTTTGGTGCAGCATGGGGTTTCCTTGTATGAAAAACGCGTCCATTCTGGATGTCATTCGGCTGGACCCCAGCCGAACACCTGGCCGAATGGCCTGTTCTAGATCTCGTGTGGCAACACACATCACCACACTTCATGTTTCAACACTCCCCCTCAAGTTGGTATGTACAAATCTGTCATACCTAACTTGCTAATTACATTCTTGAATGCATTGTTTGTAACCCCCTTGGTCAAAATATCAGCCAGTTGATGCTCAGACTTCACAAACTTCAACTGAATGATCTTGAGGTCTATGCTTTGCTTGAGAAAGTGACTATTGACTCCAACATATTTAGTCCTGTCATGTTAGACCGGATTGTGAGACATGTCAATGGCTGCTTTATTATCAACACACAATGTCATAGCTCCCCCTGACTTGAAGCCAAGTTCTTTCATGAGCTTTCTTATCCACAGCAATTCACACACACCTTTCACTACACCAATGAGTTCAGCTTCTGCACTTGAAAGAGCCACTACCCCTTGTTTCTTACTTCGCCAAGTCACAAGATTAACTCCTACGAATTCAAAGTACCCTGAGGTTAACTTCCTATCAGTGACACTACCAGCCCAATCTGCATCGGTGTAACCCATAATGTCAAGATGCCCATTCCTCCTAAAGTGTATTCCCAAGAGCCTTTCAGGTATCTGATGATTCTTATTATTGCTTCCATATGAGCTTCACTTGAGTTATGCATGAATTGACTTACCAAACTCACTGCAAAGGCTATGTCTGGTCTTGTATGAGACAAATAGATTAGTTTCCCTACCAATCTTTAATATTCCTCCTTGTTGGTTGGAACTTGATCTGGGAATTCGTCCAACTTCTCATTTTGCACCACTGGTGTGTCTGCTGGACGACAATCTAACATGCCCACTTCTGCCAGTAAGTCCAAGATATATTTTCTCTGGGATAAGACTATACCTTCTCTAGATCGAGCCACCTCAATTCCAAGAAAGTATTTCAGACCTTCCAGATTCTTCATCTCAAATTCTTTGGAAAGTTTCTCCTCAAGTCGTTGGATCTCCTCCGCGTCATCACCTGTAATTATCATGTCATCAACATAGATAATTAGCACAGTTAATTTTTCATATCTCCTTTTATAAAACAGAGTGTGATTCGATTCTCCTTGAATGAATCCATATTTCCTCATTGCTTGACAAAACCTTCCAAACCAGGCACGTGGAGACTGTTTCAACCCATACAGGGCCTTCCTCAGTTTGCACACCTTACTTTCTAGGCCACTTTGCCTTCCATTCGGCTGACCATTCGGCCTGTTCCTGGCCGAACAAGTGGCCGAACAGAGGCTCTGTTTGTCCTGGGTTGCCATGTTGAGCGCCTTTAATTCATTAAATTCTGGTGGTAGCTCCATATAGATTTCTTCTTCCAGATCCCCATGTAAGAAGGCATTCTTCACATCAAATTGGTGGAGAGGCCAGCCTAAATTAGCTGCAAGAGACAACAACACTCGAATTGTGTTTAGTTTTGCAACAGGAAAAAAGGTCTCCTGGTAGTCAATCCCATAAGTTTGAGTGTACCCCTTAGCAACTAATCTAGTCTTGTATCTTTCAACATTACCATCAGCACCATACTTTATTGAAAACACCCACCTACATCCTACTGGTTTCTTACCATTAGGCAAATTTACCAAGGACTAGGCCTCATTCTTATATAGAGCTTTCATTTCCTCATTCATTGCTCCTATCCACTTAGGATCATTCAAGACTTCATTTACATTTCCAGGTATAGGTATAGTCAACATTTGGTCACCAAATTTTCTCAGTGGTTCTGGTAATTCTTTAGTAGTAACAAAGTTTGCAATTGGGTATACAACTTCTTTACTTGTCCCATCTTCAGGTACATACCGCTTTGGTGGTTTACCGCGATTGTGACGTGGTGGAAGCACATATCTAGAGTTAGAGCCACTTACCTCAGGAGTGTCCTCTGGAGATGCTTGGGGTTGTGCAAGGTCAGTCTGTATCACTTCTTCATCCACTTCTTCCTCTTGTGCATCCGGGCCATCCTGGGAGTCAAGTCCATCATTGAAATCAGATTTCCTCATCTGTTCGGCCCATTCTGTGAGGTGTTCGACTTCCTGTTCGGCCGAACGCAGAGCCGAATGACCATGTTCCTCCAAATTATCAATTTCCTCTCTCTGTTCTCCCTGTTTGGCCGAATGGTCCCCCGAATAGGCACCCAAACGGGTCAAATTCTCATGTTCTCTAATTTCTGGACAACCATCCATTTCATAAGAGTCTTCTTCTTGTTGATACCACCGGTTCCTCTCATTTTCTCTCTCCCCCTGAGGAAAACATGTGGTGTCTTGATAGAACGGTTTATTTTCTAAAAAAGTCACATCCTTTGTTACATACTATTTGTGAGACTTTGGTTCAAAGCACCTATACCCTTTTTGGTTTGTTCCAACTCCTAGGAAGATACACTTGACTGCACGAGGATCTAGCTTGGTCCTATTATTTTTCTGAATGTGCACATACGCTACACACCCAAATGTTCTTGGTTGCAAACTTAGGACAGATGGAATAGAGTGAAAGGTACTAAGTTTTCTTCAAAGGAGTTTGGAATTTGTTAATTACTGAGGGTAATCTATTAATGACATACACCGCCATCATCACGGCACAGTCCCAAAATTTCTGAGGTACACTATTTTCAAATAACAATGCCCTAGCAGTCTCAAGAACATGCATACTTTTCCTTTCAGCTACCCCATTTTGTTGTGGTGTCCCAACACAGGTTGTTTCATGAATAATCCCTTGTTTTTTAAAAAAATCCCTTAAATTCCTATTCATAAACTCACCACCATTGTCACTCCTAAACATTTTTATGTTAATCTCAAATTGAGTTTGTACCATAGCATGAAAACTTTTAAGCACTTCTCCTACTTCATCATTTCTTTTCAACAAAAAAGACAAAGTCATTCTACTGCAATCATCCACAAACAAAACAAAGTATTTATACCAAAAAATTGATTCAACTGGGGATGGTCCCCAAACATCAGAATGGATCAAGTCAAAAGGTTTATCACACTTATTCATACTAATATTATAAGTCACGCGATGACTTTTTGCTTTTACACAAGTCTCACAATTAAACTTAGATAAATTCATTCCACAAAATAAATCAGGAAAAATTCTCCTCATGTAACCAAAAGATGAGTGTCCTAACCGCCTATGCCATGTCCAAATTCTTTCTTCCAAGTTTGAATTCCTGCTAGCCAAATTAGTTCTCCCAATCTTGAGGTCTTCTAAGTGATACAGACGACCTCTTTTAGTACCACGCCCAATGATCTCCTTCGTGAGGACATCCTGGAAAATACAGAAATCAGGAAACATTAGAACCACACAATTCAATTCCTCCGTTATTTGTCCAATTGAAATCAACCGATTTGTCAAAGAGGGTACATGGAGGGTGTTATGAAGAATTAAAGAAGGTGAAATATCTACACTTCCTGCCCCTTTTACTGGGTATTCAAATCCATTTGCAATTTTGCATTGTAGATGTTTTTAACTCTTTGTTCCCTGATTTCTTTAAAATCTTTTATGTCAAAGGTCATATGGTCTGTAGCCCCAGAATCAATTACCCAATCCGAACCACGATTTGTGAGAAGAGACATACCTTGAATTGACATGTTACCTATCAAACCTGCATCATGATTAGTGGAGTTGATTTCTCGGGCTGCACACAGCTGCGCCCGACCTGCACTACTCTCTGCCAGGTCAGTTCGGCTGGCTGCCTCCTCTGTTTGAGTGTCTGGCGCCACTGTTCGGCCTCCTGTTCGGTTTGCTCCAGCCTAACAGTCAGCCGAATGGTTGGTTTTAGCCTCGTTGGTTGTGTTGTTTGACACCATATTCGCCTGAGACCTTCTCTGCACCTTGCCCTTCTTTCCCTTGAACCATTCTGGATAGCCCACAATCTCAAAGCAAGTCTCACGCACGTGTCTGTTTCTTCCACACTGGGTACACTTCAGTTTGGACTTGTCCTGATAATTGGCACTAGAAACTCCTTTAGAATACATAACCATAGAGTTTTGATGGTTACCTTCATCACCTTTCAACATGACAAATTGCCTTGAGACCTCCCTTCTCACCAACCCATAAGCTTGCTCCACTGTTGGAAATGGTGTGAGTCGCAACACTTGGGCCCTGAGACTGTCCAAGCGATCATCAAGACCATTCAAAAAGGTATACACCCTTGACTTCTCCAGGTATTCATTGAATCTCTCAATATCCGGTGCACTAGTCATGGGATTTGGACGTCGGTAGTCAATCTCCCTCCATAGTCCTTGCAAACCATTATAGTAATCTTCCAGTCTACCTGTATGCTTGAGACGAGATAGTTGACGGTTGAGATCAAAGACTTGTGACTCGTCATTCCCATCATAGTAGGTAGTTGCCAGTACCCTCCACATCTCGCTCGCCGTCTTGTGGCGCAGGTACGTGGGCAAGAGGGCCGGTTCGAGCGAGTTAATCAGCCACCCCTTCACCACAGAGTCGTCTGCACTCCACTTGGGGTATGATGGGTGATCTATCAACGGAGCAGGATGGTCACCTGTGAGATGGTGCATCTTGTTTCGTCCCTTGACATGAATACTCACCACTTCTGCCCAGATAGAGTAGTTAGAGCCATCTAGTTTAATGGTTATTGGTGAGGCTGAGACATCTGAACTCTGGACTACTGAGGTTGCAGGTGGTGGTGTTTGAGTTTGATAGGTCATGAGTTGGGTCATCTGGGCTTGCTGAGCGACTACCGGCTCTGTTAACTTCTCCAAAATTGATTTGGTTTCATTTTCGGGGTTAGCCATGGCAAACTATGCTTGGTTTTGGTTCTGTTCGGCTTGGTATTCGGCTGAACACTAGGCCGAATGGTCAGTTTTTAAGGTTGTTTTTGGTCTTGGATCGAACTACGCTCTGATACCATGTAGAAAAAGACATAAACAATAAAGAGACACACGAATTTAACGAGATTCAGTACCAACTTGGTGCCTACGTCCTCACACACGCACACGTCTCACTTTTTTATTGATTTTTCTGTTACATATTACAATGGAGGAGGAGAATAATATATAGAAACTACTTAGAAAGGAGACCCACATCTCCTGCCATCAATTCCTATTATTACCCTTTATTTCCTTTTCTTTTTTTCCTTCAATTACACATTTTCATACAAGTAAACTACTCCTCTATATAGAGAATACACCTCTGGACGTGCTACACACTTGTTACCAACTTTGGTGCAGCATGGGGTTTCCTTGTATGAAAAACGCGTCCATTCTGGATGTCATTCGGCTGGACTCCAGCCGAACGCCTGGCCGAATGGCCTGTTCTGGATCTCGTGTGGCAACACACATCACCACACTTCATGTTTCAACAGATGTGAAGATCACATCTAGAAAACTTGATAAATTTTTTTCTTTTCTTCTACTAAGAAAAACCCGGCTATAGAAGTCTTAATATCACTTAATTGCTTGCTCACCAGGGGAGAAAATCAATATTGCACAGTCGACAGTTAGTTGATACAAATTTTTCTTAAATATTTGAGGTCAATTACACACTAATTTTAAACAAAAATTGATGAATGGCTAAGTCAATCCCTTCCCTGCAATAAATTTAGCAAATCTAATTCTTCTAGAACATATTGCTTTAGTTAGCCTATATCAACTTCGTTGCAATTTGAAATGGTATATTCTTATCAACAATTATTTTTCTAAATATGTTCATTTTGTGCAACTAAATACATCTACTAGCATCAAGTTTGTCTGTTGTTTTGGACACTTGGATTATACTTTTGGGAGGCATGTGCGGCGAAGGACCCACTATGGAACATTCTCCGATGAACTAACACGGTACAACACGTGGATCTAAAAAAGCAACTAAAAAGAACCATTTTTGAATTATATTACTTACAAAACTTGCGCTTAAGCTCTAATTTTTAACTTGGGATAGCTAAATATAGATTTAAAGAATCTTTCTTATCCAAAGGAGGTTTTTCATGTATAAAAACATCAACCTCAAAACAAGCGACCAGACTTTGATCCATACAGTTAGCATCTTTTGATGTTCTCATTTCTTCAGTTAGAATCATGTAGGCGAATTGGCAAATTTGACATGATGCTTGTGTTTTCTGAAGTATAGAAGTACCTTCTGTTAGAATGCTGGTTTCTATCAATAGTACGTCTGTTCCAACAAAAATGCACGGATGTCGTGGTAGTGTTCTATTATAGGCAAAGCCAGCTTCCTTGAATGCCTTGACCTGCATTTCTTTTTCTTTCATTGTTATTTTTAGAGAAGAAATTCCAGTTACAAGAAACCAAATTTATCGCTCTTGCCCCTGCCAAAATTAGGTTGTGTGAATAGATAATGAAGGTAATAAATAGCTCATCTTTATTGACCCCTCTAATCATTCTCCACCCAGAATGCTCTCTCAATCCTTTAATCACTCTTACAGTATGGATACAGGTGTATTTCCTGTACAAAATAATGCAAGCAACTTGACTGGTCTCGTGTTCAGCCTTGTGGATACAACAAAACGCCCTCTTATGCTCCGAAATAATGTCTTCGGCAATTTTGTGCCATCTACTATTGCGTCGAGAAAGAGCTTCAGTGATGAAACCAGCAGTGATAGAAAGGGCAAGCGCAAGATTGTTAACGAGATAGATTTCTTCTCAAGTGAGAAGCGAAAAATCCCTAAAGTAGAACCTGGCCTAGTGCCATCAATGGTTCCTCATATCAAAGAAGAAGACATCACTCTTCAAGTTAGTAGAATTAGTACTTTTTTTTTCCTTTGACAAACTTATAGCATTTCTTGTGCCAATTTTTAATGGTATTTTCATTCTTCCAAATTTTTTAATGAATGCAGATTGGTTTGCAATATACTGAGAACAACGAAGAAGAGGAATCATTGCAGCAAGCGTACAAGCGTGTCTTACATGAGGTAAGAAATATTATCTTTATGCATTAATTTAGTTAAGGAGATAATTTGTTTGGCTAAATCCTTAGCTCTGGTCACACCTAATATTTGATTTCATAATTCTATAAAATTATATAGGCCCGTATATGAGAAGTATATTGATTCTAGTATTAAAATTATAGAAATATAAGATGAATTTTATCATCTCAATAAAATATATTTGCTGAACAATTTCTTTTATCAAAAAGTTGGCAGTCACGAAAGCCGAATTGCAACGAATGGGAGAAGAGAAAAGCACAATGACGGCAGAGATTGGTAGACTAAACAATTTATTGGCTGATTTCAGAGATAATTACTACTATCGGATAGCTCTCTTGCACAAGGGACAACAAGGGAACCCTGCAATTCCAAGCCACACACTCAAAAGGATGATCTTAGAAAAACAACACAAAGAGAGCTACCAAGTTTCAGATACCAGTCAGAGATTACCACGTGTATGACAGTGGACTAAACAGATCCATGAGTCAGGACTTTATTAGGGTCTGGCTCTATGTTGACTTAAGCTTTGTTCTCCATCCAGCGACATTGAAGCTTGGAATGGAGTCGGCTGGCTTGGTTTTTAGAAGCTAGCTAAGAAGATCAGAGCTACTAATAATTTTTTCATGCACTTTGTCTAGCATAATGCACAAAATGCAGATTCACAATTTGTAAAAAAAAAAAGGAAGATTTATGTAATCTTGATGAGTGATAGATTAATATAGGGATTGTTCATAGTTCAATTATGCATTTGTCATATCGCAATGAATTCATGGATCGGAGCCTTGTGAATGATTTTTTTCCCCTTTGAGGTCCGGAAACTTGTGGCGTGGTCACACGTGTTGTCTCTATAAAAGACCAAAATATTACTCAAATAAAAATGCCTATTTCATGATACTTATGTGCAACTAAAAATTATCTTTGACAAAAAGAAAATAAAATATAAGGAAAATTGGATATAACCCCCTCTAATTATATTTCTTAAGGATATAAACCCTTTTTATTGATTTTAATTATATTTTAAATTTTAAAAATAAGTTTACAATTTTCTGACTTAATTGCCCTTCTTCCTTCTTTCTGAATTAACTAAGAAACCTTTCGTCTTTTTCGTTACCTTCTCTAACAACATGGGAGTTTTCTGATTCGTGATCGGTGAATTACTCATTTATTTCTAAAACCATTTTGGACAGTACCTGCACTAGTGACGACAAAATAATAATTCTAAGTTCAGTGCTCAAAGAAAGGATATATAACGTTATAAAAGCTCCAAAGGTTCCAATTAAATATATTGCTTTGTTATTTTTTTACTAGCTTAAGATGCCCTCATATGTGGGCAAATAAAGAAATAAAATAATATTAAATAATAAAAATATATTGCTTAATCTAGCATCTATACAAATAGATATGTTATTTAATTTGTTTCTTTATTAGACGGAAAATCAAAATATATTGTTACTTCGTATGGCGATTAATATCCGACCACATATCAAATCGATCGAACGGCAGAAACACTTGTTTACATGCTAGACCTAGCGTGTAACATCTCTACGGTCCGTGCGTTTATAAATAGTAGAGAAGTAGAGATAACTTCTTCTCCAAACCAAGGTATAAAAATCAAGCCAGGCGTTATCCGCTACGCCAAGCATCTTCAGATTATATAGTACTATAAGAGACAATTCTTGTAATAATTTTAAAGTCAATATAAGATAAATACAAAAAGAACAAGGCTCACATTGGAAAGAAGCATTTTCTTTTGGGAGCGGTTAATTTTGAAAGAAGAAGGACAATTTGGTCAAAAAATTTTAAAATTATTTATTTAAAATCAGAATATAACTTAAATAAGATAACATAATTAGAGGGGTTATATCTAAATTTAAAGATTTGAGGGGGTTATTTTCGATTGGGAATGATTTGAGGGGGTTATATCCAATTTTCCCTAAAATATATATTGGCGCCTACAAGCTTCTTGTAAAAAAGGGGAAAAATGGAAAAATAAGTACCAGTACATATTCAGTCGTGATAAGTGGCATCCCAATATCTTTGCCTCCTATGCCATCCCACCTTAATCCACGCAATTTATGGGCTAGACTTTTGAGCAAGAATCTGGAAGCTGGATTAGAGGGGGTTTATCCTCCCGTACTGTTTAAAAATAATAATAAAATAATATAAAATATTAATAATAATAACAAAATAATTCAAATTATTTAAATAATAACATAATTACGGAATCTATCTCTCTTTTTTTTTTGTTTTTTCTGCTGACAGTTATGTTTTTTTATTTTTTTATGAATTTTATTTTTGTTTTTTGTTTTTTATTTTTTTGTTGTTAATTTTTTTAAATTTCATTTGTATTCTATTTTTTCTATAGAATTTTTTTTTAAATTTTTTTTAGTTTAAAATTTTGTATTCTAAAAATGTTTCATATAATTTTTTATTATAAAAATATTTGTCATTATAATTTCAAATTTTGTATTATAGTTTCTATTTAATTAAATTTTAATTATACTTTGTATAATAGTTTTAAATTTAATGCACCTCATGCACCTAATTATAGTTTTAAATTTATCATTTTGTATTTTGCATTATTAAAATAAAATTTAATTATATTTATGTAATATATTAGATAATTTGAATGGTTTGGAAGACCTAAAACTTGATAAGTCGCAAACTAAAATAAATAAATATTAAATATTATATGTTGGGAATTCAAACATATATATTTTTTATTTTTGTAATTTAAATTTCTGCACTCATGAGCGAAAGACGACTAGTTTCCGTAGTGAAATTAATACGCAAAGTAATTCATAATAAAAAACCCTCATACCATTATAAGAACAATTAACTTAATAAGCCATAATATAATTTAACACACGAAATGAAAAAAAAAGGTACTTAAACAAAACAAACTACTTAAAGAAATCACTCACTAAGTTGCTAGTAAAAAACAAAATACTTAGATATTTTGGGTGTCCGCATATTGTAAAATTTCATCCCACCATGGGTCTTCTTCTTCCTCTTCCTTTTGTTGTTGGTGGCTCACACCAGCATTGTCCAAGCTGATACAGCTTTCTGGAACGAAACCGCTCAATTCGCTGACAAATGGGATGCCGATCCAAACAAAAAAAATTCAGCAACTTTTTGAGTCACTTTTTGACTTATTTTTTTTATGTAAAATTTACTTTTTAGCCCTCAAAATTTTTGTTATTACAAAATATATAATTTGTGATTAGAAATTAAACATAATTAAAACATCTATTATAAAAATAGAAGTATATAATTAAATTATGCATGTTAAATACATAATATTGTATATGTTTATAATACTTATTTACACATATATTATGTATCATATATTTTATATATTAAATACATATTATTGTATATAATTAAATTATGCATGTTGAATAGTTATACATATTATTGTATATAATTAAAATATATGATACATAATATATATGTATAAAGCTATTCAACATGCATAATTTAAGATATAAAAAATTTTTAATGTATAAATAAATATACATATATAAATAAATAAATATATATATATGTGTGTGTGTGTGTGTATTAATTTATTTATATATAAGATTTTTTATATATATTAAATATACATACAAATATGTACATGTAAAATTAAATATGAATGATAGTATTACACATGTCACAATATAAATTATATTTAATTTTATACATATATATATATATATATATATATTTACATTTAATTATATTTAATTTTATACAAATACTATTCAACATGCATAATTTAATTATATACAATAATATGTATTTAATATATAAAATATATGATACATAATATATATGTATAAATAAGTATTATAAACATATACAATATTATGTATTTAACATGCATAATTTAATTATATACTTATATTTTTATAATATATATTTAAATTATATTTAATTTCTAATCATAAATTATATATTTTGTAATAACAAAAATTTTGAGGGCTAAAAAGCAAATTGTATATTAAAAAAATTACTCACTTTTTGACTCAATAAAAAATGCCGTGGGTTTTTTGGTTTGGATCGGCATTCCAATTGCCGATCCAAGCAGTTTATATTTTCGGCAATCGGAATGCCGATCTAACGATATTATTTTTAAAATTTCAAATTTTTTACAGTTATTATCGAAATTCGTGTGAACAGTAACGTTACTTTTAATTTTTTCGGAATAAAACCCGTCTCTCTCTCAGGATTCAGATTGAGAGGGTACAAATTGGGCTTTGTGCGTTGGGCCTAGGAGCGACAAGAGGGTCGTGTTCTGTTGGATGGCAGGATGACGAATCCTGTCAGGATGGTAGTTAGGATTCGGGAATGATAAGCGTCATCCACGAAAAAATCATCCACGCCATCCACAGTTTTTTTTTCCGCACCCTCCTTTCCCCCCTCGCGCTCACTCTCCTTCCCTTTCCGACACTTCCTTCCCTCCCTTCCCCATCGCGCTCCTTTCTCCTCTGCATCGTTGCCTCCTCTCCTCTCCTCCTCTTTTCCATCACGAATTTTTTTCCATGGATTCCACCTCTTTCCCCCTATCTCTGTCTCGTTCCACTGCTGCACTCCGACTTGCTTCTTGAAAATGAACATATACGACAATAAATTGAACATATACAAATATAATATGAACCAAGAATCAAAATGTACATATACAAGAACAAAATAAAAATACAAATAAATAAATCGAACAGATATAACAAATAAATATAGCAAATGTAACAAACATGTTGACTCATACAAAAATATAAAAAGTGGATATAATTTGAACAGGTATAACAAATAAACTGAACAGATATAACAACTAATTGAACATAAATAGTAAATAAACTGAACATATGTAACAGTTTTTGTGGACTCATAAAAAAAATGTAAAAGTGAGCAAATAAACTGAACAGAAATGACAAATAAATTGAACAGTTATAATAAATAAACTGAGCAGATATAACAAATAATGTGGACTCATAAAAAAATATAAAAGTGAGCAAATAAACTGAACAGTTATAACACATAAACTGAACAGATGTAACAAATAATGTTGATTCATACGAAAAGTAAAAGTGAGCAAATAAACTGAACATAAATGACAAATAAATTGAACAGTTATAACAAATAAACTGAACAGATGTAACAAACATGTTGACTTATATAAAAAAATAAAAAGTGAATATAAATTGAACATATAAAACAACTAAATTGAACAGAAATGACAAATAAATTGAACAAGCATCCAACAGAATTGAAAAGAAGAAATGAGTAGAGGTAGAGGAGAGAAGCAACGAAGAGGAGAGATAGGCGCGAAAAAAAAAGAAGAGAGGGGAGAGGAGATGGGAACTCACGAAGGAAAAGAAAGAAGGGAGGGAAGAGAGGGAGAGACACTAACGGGAGGGCTCGCTCGTCTCTGATGGAAGGTAGCGCGGAGAAGGGGTGAGGAGAATTGGCGCTCGAATCAGATCGAATCAGATCGCTGGATTAGATGCGGAAATATGAAGAGAGCGCTGAGTCTGGATGGCTTGGATGACGAATTGTTGGATGGTAAGTAGTAATTACCGTTAGGATTTCCGGTACATATTGGCAGTTGGGTGTGGTGTATGATTGTATTTCTACCCCAATAAATTTTGTTTGGGTTGGGCCGTCTAGTATGCAACTGATAGTGAAGTTTTTATTCATTAAATTCTGAGTGAGTTACTTCTGTTATTAATTTCATAAACCACTATCCTCTGGAGTTAATTTCTCACCAGGGTTTAGACTTTATCTGGTCTCTCAACCTTTAGCTGTTGCCATTCTCAGCTGTACTAGTACTGGTACACATGAGGTTCAATACCTGTAAGAAAAGTCGAAGCTCAAAATTCTTGGTATAATGCTCCAGAACTTCCTGTTGTGTTATTGAACTTATGTGTCGTGATTGTGGTCTGAAGAAGGCAACTGTACTCTATGTACAGTTATGGGTAAAATCCAATTAGAAGTATAGTGTTTTAATGACCAATTTTAGTGGGATACATATCTGCTAAGGCACTGTGATGTAACTGGTAATTTGGACAAGCAACTAGTGAGTAGTAATAGAGTTTTAGTGCTTTGCAAGTTTTTTCGGTAAGTTTGGTCCCTTGTAGTTTACTGAACAATATTATATAGAAGTACCGAGATAGACGATACTGATGCTTCCTGCTGAGCATACAAGCAATAGATAGTTGTTAGCAGTAGTTGAGCGTTAGTGTTTGTAATTGTAAGTTTGTAACTTCTCTTTCAATAATGAAACTGGCATTTAAAGCCTTTTTCCAAGGAAAACAAATCAAAATTGAGTCACGAACTACACTTAATGTACTCAGTGGTTGCTAAATTTAAATAAAACTAATATTGTAAAGGATTAAATAGTGATCAAGAAAAAGATGATCGCAGATTCTCTTTCTCAGAGCCAATCAACCATTTAGCTCTCTTTTCTCCTGGATGAATGCAAATCATCTCTAGGAGTCGCTCAAACCCTAAAACTAACTTTAAGCAAACCAAGCCCAAACATTCCAATCTTATATTTTACTAATATATAATTAAACTCCTAATTTCTATCTAATTTCCCCTCCCCTGCCTCATCCTCATCTCCTTAGCCCTCTTCGCCTTATCCAAATTATGCGCCCTTGCAAACGCCCTCCCGAGATAATGAAGCTTCCTACATTGCGATGTTATCACATCAGTGGTTGATGGTATTTCACCGAGAATCACCTCATATCCATCCTTGTAGTTGTCCATTCCTGGTGCAAGCAGCTGCCAGAATAGGCCGCCGGCTGCCGCTCCACCATTACGTGCTGACAGATATATCTTTGAATAAATGGTGCTAAAAAGTGCATCTCTTTGGTTGTTGTTGTAGTTTGGATCCTTCAATGATTTGCCGAACTCAGTAATGAGAAGTGGCTTGTGAAGAACGTTTTGTGCGTCTTCAATGTGTGCATCTAGCCAATTGTTTAGGAACGAGAGTTGTGCATCGTCATTTGTGTTGTCCATCCTATATTTTTCATAATAGGAAAAAATTATAACATAATCAGTCTAATACCAAATGTTATACAATAGCCCCGTGGAATGGATAGGTAACCAAAGGGATCTACACTTATCCATATTCCATACCTAAATGTGACAATAATTTACTCCGTAGCTTAAAGAGCCTGAATAATAGTTCTGAACTATGCTTATCTCGTATTAATAGATTGCTTTGAGAATTTGAAGTTGTTGATTTGAAAGGATAAGTTGTAGCTCATACCATTGGTCAGGATACGAGTGAAGAGTTGCGAAATCAATTCCAGAAATTAGATTGTTTGAAATGAAATCGGTGCCAACTTGCATGCTGGGATTGACCTGGTTGCGGGTGGCTGTAGGTGCATAAAATCCTTCCAAACCAGCCTCTAGCATATGGTTTGTATCTATCGACTTTACGTGCGCTGCCATCTCAGTGATCCATTTCTAGAAAATAATTAAACAATAGTAATATCAGCCATTTGTCGATGTTTAATCATGGAATGAATATGAACATTCACAAGTTGACCACCATAAGGAATGCAGATGACATCTTCATTACATCTTCATAGAAGAAATTTGGTTCTTTTAAAAAAAAGGCATAACATAGAAATGAAAATGACGTTAATAAAATTTTTCAGAGATTAACAATACCAAGTTAAGAATTTTTAAATTATTTAAATATTTAGGGCATAAGTACAAAAATAACCTGAATAGTAGCTCCTGAAGGGTCAGATTGGCATCTGGGTTCATTCATAAGCTCCCAAGCAAAGATGGTTGGGTCATCTTTGTACGGTACTCCAGTTATTGTGTTCAATCTTGTCAGCACAGCCTTCATTTTATTATATATATAAAATAAAAAATAGATTACAGATCATATTAGAAGTGTTTCTGTTAGGTCTAATAGTTCCGCTATTGCAAAGTCTCCATTCTTTGGGAGTAATTTTTAGTTGGCGTTGATTATTTAGTCCCTGAGTAAGCTATTATTTGATTTTACTAGCCCCATATTATAAGTTAATGGCAACTACTTCCCATATTTTTGGTTAGTATATTGGTCCCACATCTTTCAATATATCCTTTACTGAGCAGCACGCCTCATAATAGTAACTCTACTTCCGGAACTTTCTCTGCTAAATAAAAAAGTAATAATAAATTTTGGACCATTGCACAAAAGATCTAGCTATTGGCCCAGACGCCCAGTGAGCAAACAGTGAGCACTGAGCAGTGATAGCTGATACGTTTTATAGTTGCGTTTAGTGCCAAACATAGGTCCACATCATGTCTCGCAACTAATTGCTCCGCAAATTAATATCTATTTAACATCTTGTGCTTAGTGTTACACACCAAATTAGATGACAATTTAAATTTAAGTTATAGTTGTTTTGCAATTTTTTCATAGCTTTAATTTAACTTAAGGATACATAACAAAAAAATTTTAACCAAAATAAAGGGTCATTAACAGCTTCAAACTAATCCTACTATACATACATCAATTAAACAGAGGTAAGATTTTGAGATATAAGTAAATTACTTTGACATGGTTCTTGTAGTATTGTTTGACAAGAGAGTTGGTGAAGAAATCATCATCAGAGGAAATGGATTGGCCTTGGCTCCTGGCCCAATCAACATATTGTTTCTTCCCTCCAAAGCTTTCATAATTATTCACCAAGCTCAGTATCAATTTCACTCCATATTTCCCTGCCTCTGCCACCACAAAATCTAATCCCTTCAAAACCCGACAAAAGAAATAGGTTAGCTCAAACTTTTCAATGAAAAATTGCAATCATGCCCACCTTTTTCAGTTAATTCAATAACCCAGTAAAAATATATTATTCAACTTTTTACTAGTGAACAACAAGTTAATTCCGAAATCACAAGTGTTTTAACTAAATAATTACACATATACCTTTTTTTCTGTGGTAATCACAAAACCACATTATAATTTTGTCTGCCAATTTTAACAAAATTTAACGACCATTGATATAATTTAGAAATGTATACCACAAGCACGTTAAGTTCAATTAGGCCTTATTGTCATGTCACTGAACAAACGAGGAATGATTCAAGTTAAAGGTTTCAATCAACAAATGAAAATGTCCTTTTCATAAGATCTTCTGAAAAATCAACCCAAAATGCAGCTACATTCTCAAAGAACATCCTTGAACACAAAAACAACATGTAAAATTTAAAATTCATATATAGTTCTCCAATCTTATACCTTAAATGTTTGCTCATTGTAAGATCCAGGAGAGTATTGCAATGCATCGCTACCGCCATCACTAAAGGCCCAAGTTCTAGCCACAGAGAGAGAGTGGCTCGGCGCCTCACTGAGAACAGTCGACACCTTGTCTCTTTGAGTTGGATCCGAGGACAAGGTCATAAGCCAGTATGCATTGAACCCACTCGCATAGAACGGGTTCCCATTTAGAACAAATTGCACCCCTCTTGTTTGAACAAAGCCTCCTCCTTCAGCAAATTGGTGCCTTAGGCTCAAAAGAAGCACCAAGAGGAGTGATGAGAGAAGAGGAAGCTTTTTCCCCATTTTTCTTGCTTCTATTTCTTTTGTAAGAACTATTTTTCTCTTTCAAAATGGGAATGTAGGAGAGGGATGGAGAAATGAGAGAATGTAGATGGGTATAGATATAGAGAGAGCACAAGTGATTAGCAAAGTATCTACAGCTCTGTTTAGGGGCAGAGGCCAATGAGAAAGATGATTAGATGTAGGATTACTGAGAGTTCGGGGCATTTTTGCAAATGTACCTTTTTTTTCTTTATTCTTTCTCTTTATTATCTTTGAATACAAAAGGCGCCTCTCAAAATCTGGTAGCATATTGTTGGGTACCGTACAACGTTTTTTTTTTATTAACGATCAAATTATACTGTTACGCTAATGTGTTTTGTTCAGCTCACATTCTTTGCCTATTTGGTTCTTTTTTTGGTACATTTACTGTATAATAATATAATATATCAGTAAACAATGCTCATTTGAAACCTACTTAATAAAAAATTTTGCAGTGAATCTAGCAGGTTGACTTTAAAATAAACAAGTTCTCTTGAATGTGAATCCGTGGCAGACAACAAGCCCGGTAAAATAAATAGAGAAAAAAGAATGTATAATGTGTCCATTTAATTAAGAATATTTCGAAGGGTACAAAGTAAAGTTTCCTTGACGGTGCTTGTAGACCCACAGGTTATGTCCATGAAAAGAGCAGCAATTTATTTAGTACGGTGAATATAATAACAACAAAAGTAAATTGTACCTTTTTGTGCGATTGTCCCGCTATTACTGTATTAGAAAGCTTTGAGCACGGAGGCATAGGGCAATGTGCTTTACTTTTCACTCTAGTAAATTCTATATTGGATATTGAGGATTTCGTAACACTATCTTTTGTTCCTTCTATTTATTCTTTTAAATATAGCTAAAAGTTTGCAGATTTGAAGATTTTTCGAATGAAATTTAAAATAGGCTCGTGACAATGGCATTTTTTTTTTTATTCATTAACATCGCTTATACAATATTATTTGAGAAGTTCTGGTTTTTTTTTTTTTAATGTGTACATTTTGAGTATTTTTATTAAAGAATCTAATTATGTATTCGACTCTTACTGATGTACTAATGTTAGTATTTCAACAGAAGCAATTTGAACCGTTCTATTTATTCTCCATTATGAAAATCTCCTTAGAAATCAAATTTTATATATTTTTTATTCTTTTACTATTTTTTTAAATTTTAGAGAATCCTCAATCTTATTCATTTTGGACCCTTTAATTATACAAAATCCGAAAATAGTTATGAATTTTGAAAAAGTAAAATTTGATCCTCAGTAAAAATTTCAATTTGAAGATGACATTAAGCAGTCTGAATTAGTCATTTGAATTTTCAATATTTAAACCTCGGGCCACGTGTGACGTCAAATGCCAATATTATCTTTGTTGCATATTATGCTTTTTTTTTAGGTATACTAAAATATGCTACGACTGACAGATGGACGCTGTGATTAAATCTCAATTTTCGAAGTTCTAATGCTAATCCGAACCGTTCAATGTGTTCTTCATATTAAAATCTCATTAAAGACCAAAATTTATATTTTTCTGAATTTTTTTACTATATTTTTTATTTTTAAAAATCGTTGTTATTGAAGGGTCCAAAATTGTTTAGATTAAGAAATTTGTAAAATACCAAAAAATAATAAAAATTTTAAAAAAATATATAAAATTTGGTCTCCAATGAGATTTCAATATGAAAAACGCATTGAATGGTTCGGAATCGTTGTTAGAATGTCGAAAATTGAGATATAATCGCAACTGACGGGCTCATCCATCAGTCACGACTGTTTTTAGTCCACCTCTTTTTTTTTATGTTATCGTGTACCTACTACAGTTTATCAAATTCTATACATATAATACTCCTTCATGAAGTTACATATCTGTGGCACGCATTATAAACCTAGGAAATCAAAGCGTTTTTAAAAAAATCATGCTTTCGTTTTTTCATATGTGACACATGTACATTGCTAAACCCCTCTAATTATTGTTTGGATATAAATCCTTTTTCAGCACTTTTAATCATAATTTATTAAATAAAAAAATCTAAATTTTAATGTTATGAAAGAGGGAGGCGAGGGTAACTTGCATAAATTGTACATAAATTGAAAGTACGTTTTCAAAGTATGTACATAAATTATAACGTAAACCATTTTTAATATTTTTCTTTTGTTTTCTTCAATCTTCAATTCTGGTGGGATTTTTTCCGATCGAAGATATTTCACTTTCAGAAATAACTTGCACAGCAATCAAAGATGAATATAATTATCATTTGATTTTTTTTTGTCTTTAATGTCATTTGATAGAAGAAAGAGATTAAAAAAAGAGAGAGACCGACGGAGAAAGGGGGAGAAACCTAGCAAAATTTGGTAAAAAAAACAATCGCAAGAGATATTTTGCCTACCAATTTGGAAAAAAAAATCATTTTGTTTGACAAATTCTCTAGAGGAGAGCAAAGAGGGGAGATGAATCATTTTTTGTCTTTATTGTTATTTGATAGAAGAAACAGATTAAAAAAATGAGAGAGACTGATAGAGAAAGGGGGAGAAACCTAGCAAAATTTGGTTAAAAAAATAGCTAGAGATATTTTGCCTATGAATTTTGGAAAAAATCATTTATTTGAAAAATTTTCTAGAGGAGAGCAAAGAGGGGAGATGAATCATTTTTTGTCTTTAATGTTATTTGATAGAAAAAAGAGATTAAAAAAAGAAGAGAGACCGACAAAGAAGGGGGGGAGAAACTTAGCAAATTTTGGTAAAAAAAATCGCTAAAGATATTTTGCCTACCAATTTGGAAAAAAAATCATTTTGTTTGAAACATTCTCTAGAGGAGAGCAAAGAGAGGAGATGAATCATTTTTTGTCTTTAATGTTATTTGATAGAAGAAAAAGATTAAAAAAAAGAGAGAGAGACCGACAGAGCAAGGGTGGAGAAACTTAGCAAAATTTGGTTAAAGAAAATCGCAAGAGATTTTGCCTACCAATTTGGGGGAGAAATCATTTTGTTTGAAAAATTCTCTAGAGGAGAGCAAAGAGGGGAGATGAATCATTTTGTCGTCACAATATTAAAATTTGAATTAATTTTATTTTATTTAAGATAAAAAATATTAAAAAAGAGTTTTTATTCAAACAAAATATAATCAGAGAAGTTTATATTCGATTTTGAAGATTTACGAAGATTGATATCCTAATAGTAAGATTATTTACGATTTTGCAACTTTTCTTTTTATATTTCAGTCCACCGAATATTGAGCTTCACGTGAGACGATGGACCAATATGCTATTGGTTCAATTATAAAAATATGAACTAGATTTTCTGTTGTTGTTTCTAATAAATAAAAATTGTAACGAGACAACTTGACACGCCACAATTAATCGGACGTGATCGTATCGCTCGATTAGAGTTTAAACTGGAAGAATAAACTTAAATTAAGACGTGATTATAATATGCAAATGCTCTCAGGGATTTTGTTGTTTGACTAAAATAATAAAATTGCAAGTCGTTGTTGTCGAAAGTTGACAATTTTTTAAAAAAAAAATCGAGGATATTTGTTATATTATAACGAAATTGCTTAAGATTATCTCTATGATTCTATCATCCCGTCAATCCCATGTGAACGTGTTAATAACAGACGCGTTAATTACATTTTTAGAAAACGCATTAATTTTATTTTTGGAAGTGCAGAGGATGAGCGCCAGGGGTTGAGGACAGATGCGAATCAGAGGTGAGGGAAGAGGGGAGGGGAGAGGAGGAGGGAGGGATATTAAACAGAACAGTTATTATAATTGTTCTAGTTATTATAAGTAAATGTTATAATTAAATAAATAATTGTTCTAGCTGTGAATTCTAACTGTTTTAGTTAAATAAGTAACTGTTCTAACTGTTAATTCTAACTGTTCTAACTATGAATACTAACTGTTCTAGTTAATACATATAACTGTTCCAGTTAATATAGCAACTATTCCAGAACAATTTTTTTTCAGAACAATTAGAACAGTTAGTAAGATTAACTAGAACAGTTAGCTTTTTTTCGAAAACAGTTAGTAATATTAACTAGAACAGTTAGTTTCAGAACTTGAACAATTATTTATTTAATTAGAATAGTTAAGAGGGAGGGATGGGGCAAGGGTTAATGACAGAAAAGGAACAGGAGATGAGGATGAGGTCAACGCTGGATGGAGTAGGGGAGGAGACCAGAAAAGAAAAGAGAGAATGAGGAGGAGACCAGAAAAGAAAAAAGATGGAGAAAAGGGATGAGTTCCAAGAATTAATCATATTCTAAAAAAGAAAAACGCGTTAATAACTGCTAAGGGATGATGAGATGATTAATTAATCACATTCATAATTGTTTGGGAGAATGATGGGATCATCCGTATGTTTGCGAAATTGGATGGTGAGTGGATAACTGGATACTACGTACTCGGTAAACTTTTTAGATTCCACAGTTGTAAAGGTATCAACACTATAGAAAATTTATTAATTAAAAAATAAACAAAGAAACTGTTTGGATATCCAATTAAGAATTAAATCATAGTTTTGAAAAGCTAAAAAAGTCTAGGTATTCATAATTTTAGACCATTAATGATTCATTGTCCAGTTATAGGAAAAAAATAATAGATGCTCGTTATATTGATAAAATAGTTACAAGAAAAGCTCTTTCTGAAAAATTAAGGACATTGAATCACAGGCGCAACGACAAGCAGTACTACCTACTCTTGCATTAGGATTTAGGGATCGCAATTATAGATTGGGTGCAACTGTTAACTATAACCAAGCACTAGTAATAGCTCCTAGCTTGCGTCTCTACAATGCATGACAATTATTGGACGGTTTGTAGTTATTTATTTATTTATTTTCCCTCAAACTCACAAAGAAAGGTGCGGATAGGTAGCTTGGTAATTTCAATTTTTTTTTTACATATATAGACAATTATTAAAAAAAAATGTATGAAGTTTCTTTTATTCAGACATGATATTGTTGGAGTTATGTTCTAGAAGTCAATATTTAATGATTTAATTTTAGTTTATGTCATTAATGATATTTGATCATTTGTTTCTAGAGTTTATTATTGACAGATCATTCAGGTTGAAAATTTGAATTGTAGATTTCTGTGGATCATTCATTAGAATGACAATAATAAATCTAAATCGTTCATATTCTTGATAATTAACAAGGAACATTAATTATCATAAAAGATTAGTATGCAAGTTAAGTGATGATTAAGTTCTACAAATCATAGGTAAGGAGTTACCAACTTAATTGCATATGTGCATGTTACTGGAACATAGATAGCACAAGACTTGACCCAATAAAATAAATATATAGATTGTGTTATGTGTCATTATTTATTTCATATGTATTTGATTCTAAGTTTGAGATGGTTCAGCTTTTCAACGTGAGTATAGGTTCAATAAATATCGTCTAACGTTGATTCCTGATAAGGGCTGTTATACGAACTTTTTTTATGTTCTCTTGAATTGTGAGGGAAAAAGTTGTTCATCAAGAAAATCGCATGTCCCTCGTCAGTAGACCTAGTGAGTGATGATATCTATCGGGTCCCTTGATGGAGTTGGATCGTATGAGCGCAAATTAGACGATTTACTCTAGATCAAGAAATGTATAATCTGAATGACACATTCCTATCTTGGATTATACAGTGATATCATGTGACATAAGAATCAAAACAAGAAAATTATCTATTTCTTATGCAGGATTGAAATACTATAAAAGTATAATATTTATTTACGTTAATTGCGAATCATAACGTGTTGCTAGATACCGCTTATGATTATTGGAAATACATGGTGATTTTATTTTCCATGGCCAACATGACATAAATCCTTTGAGGATCACATGAATACAAAGCTCTTAACCAATGTACATTATATTTAGTTTATTTGTATTGGAGAATATAAAATATAATAAGTTGAATAATTAATCGTATACCGTTATGATTATTATTTCAAGGGATCATATGAAACTAAATTAATGCAAAGTCTAATCCATTAATAATTATCAAAGAGTTGATATTTATTTATGTCTCGATTCAATTAATATAATTATGTGAATTATATTAGTCAATTGGGCTATCTTTTAATATACCGATTTGGGCCGAACTTTAAATGCAATTAAAGAAGAGGGGAAGCAAAAGATTAGGCGTTTTCTATTGAATTGCTAGCACAATTCAATTAAAAATTGGTTAATCTTTGTGTGGACTTAAGGTGCAAGGAGAAGATGAGGAGACGAGCACGCCACCGACTTCAAGTGAGTTGGTCGAGTCTTCCAATTACGATATTGGAAGGGGTATACCGTT
This sequence comes from Rhynchospora breviuscula, assembly GCA_027562975.1. NCBI lineage: Eukaryota > Viridiplantae > Streptophyta > Magnoliopsida > Poales > Cyperaceae > Rhynchospora > Rhynchospora breviuscula. The sequence continues at coordinate 66,446,944 of CM050402.1, read as the reverse complement.
TTCTCTTCTTTCTCTTTAGTGCTATTGTCTAATTACTAGGTTCTTTGCTATGTGCTTGTTTAGTTGATATTAATTAGTAATACAAATTTAAATTGCATATGGAATTAACTTTCTACAAGTGGTATCACACTTCTAGAATTTATTTGCAAATTAAATGTCTGTTATATTTTTAGTTTTTAATAACATGCGTTTGCCATGTATTTAATTTCATCTTACCAAAAAAAATCAACAGCTACTAGCATGAGAAAAATATGAAATGAAAATTTTGCAGTCAAACTCATGTAGTTGCAAATGCGCATCCTCTTACTCATCTATTTTTTTTATAAAGATATTGAAAATGAAATCGAAGATATTTCACCGACGAGTTTTCATATGTTTCATTTTACTAAACTGATTTAAAATAAAAAAATATGAAGATACTTATTCTTATTTTTATTTTTTTACTTTACTAGTTACTGTTGTCGAACACTAAATAAATTATAACTCTCGAAGTAATTGCCTACCTAATATTATGTTGAATTTTAAATAATCCTGACGATATCTAGTACATGTACTGATGATGTACTAAATAACTATTTAACTGAAGCCATCCGTGATTAAACTGTACGGTTATGGAAAGTACTAACTGTAATGTTATGTACCCAGAATAAGAAGGAAGAGGATTTCTAATTTACGCATCATCACGTGCTTGCACGTGCCCTTGGAAGATTAGAGAAGTCATATGTCATTAAGTCATAACTCAGAGCAAAGGATGGATGGATGGATGGATGGATGGATGGATGGATTGATTTTCAGTCAAGCAACCTTGTGCATTAATTAAATCGGAGGATTACTGGATAAGAGCTCCGGCTTACTCATGTGATGCAATGCCTTTCCTTTTTTCAATAATTGTGGGAGAACCTTTAGGCACCAGTGCAATCAATACTCCGAGTGACTGCCAGGTTTATTATCTCAAGAGGCCTCAAGAGTCTCTAATAAATCTTGTTATCGTCTCGTCTTGTGTCGCGCCAGTTCGGTACTATTTTCATCAACTGAGTGATGAATTGAACCAAAAATAAAATTATGTCAAAAAAGTTGCAAAATAATTTCAAAGGATAAAATTGTCACAATTGAAAAATATGATTAAGACCTTTAAAATATGGTATGACGATCAAATTAATCCAATCTTCTACTTTACTTTAAATATCGAGTCTTAAATAAAAGGCAAAAGTTCATATTTTTGCATTTTTTAACTTTTACAATGTCACTAATCAAAGGCTGATTTTATAACTTCTTTTTCTGACATAAAATTTGCGGAACTGAACAAATACTATAAATTAGAAGGCTTACTCGAGTTAAAAAAAAAAAAAGAAGGAATCCTCGGAAATCTAACAGAACTCGAGTCAATTTTCCCTAGTTGACACAATCTTTGAATCATTTCAATTTTCAAGTTTTAAAGTAAGAAGCTGATGCTTAATTCGCAATCCACCTTTTATATGCAGAATCGTTGCGATGAATGTCAAATGTAACGGCCTAACGGGTCAATATCAAATTAATTTGTTTACAAAATATTTTCCGTATGTTTTTTTTTCCTTTTTTATTCACGAAGTAGTCACCATAAATTTAAAGAGCTTCGGATGAAACCCTTGATCCATTTGTTCAACTTCTTAATTCAAGTATTTTTTTTTTTTAAAAAAAATACCGCGACTAAGGTCTTGTTCTAAAAATCACAGCATAATGGAATGGGAAAAGAGGGGATAACTAAATCTTAATCTCTAAATTTGGTTGACAAGATTGATCAAAATTGTACAGAGTGATTCTCTTTCTCCTCTCATTTCCATTGATTTTCACTAGATATTTTGTGTTTTGGACCAGATGAACTTCTGGGCAGTGAAAGGGCAGTTGCCCTCTTCCTCTGTTCATCCCCTCTAACATTGACTAGAGCAGATCCTTAATCTAAGGGGTTGTTTGGTTAAGGAATAGAGAGAAAGAAAGTTACTTAAAGATCATTTATGTAACCAAACACACTTGAAATAACACTACATAAGCGGCATAAATTATAACACCTATTTTGATGGTATAACTTGAAAAAAGTGGATCCCAAGCACTAAAAATAATAAAAAATAAAGATATTAGTTATTCTCTCATTAATGCCCTCATCTATTTCAAGGGTAACTTTTCCCTCTACCATTTATTAAGGGTATTTTAGTCTATTGATGTATGCATATTTCTTCCTCCTTATTTCATAAACAAACATTCATTACATAATTTGACATAAATACTTATATCTTCTTAACTTATAATTACATATTCCACAACCAAACACATCCTAAAGATGTGCCTGCGTGTGTAAGTGTGCTGTTGGCTATTGTGATTTGTGAGTCGTTACATCTTATGATGCTTCATAGGTGACACAAAAGATCTATATCTATAATCCATGCATACTTTTTTTTTTAATATAGGTCACACATTGGCCCGACCCTAAATACCGCAATCAATCAAGCTAACACGTCAACACTCAACACCCAAAAAATAAAAAAAATCAGGCCAATGTGTCGGCATCCCTGGCAGGAAATGTTTCGTGTCTACATTTGGTGCTTCAAAAATGCCTGGATAACTTTACATGAGTTTTTTTATTCAAAAAAAAATTATTATCAAATTTGACAAATAACTTTTGTAATGATTATTTCTAAGATATATTGAAATAGTACTAATTTAGAGCGTTGAATCTATCTTTTCTTAAGCAAAATAATGCCAGGTAGTTTATTGTCTCAACATGTCAAATGGATATCATGTACTTTTTTTATCCAAGAATAATTTTTCACAAATTAACCTATTACTTCTAAAATTACAATGTAATGAAAGAAAACAAGATGAAATAATCTAAATGGAAAATAGAACGAAAGATATGATAATGTTCTATATACCCTTTCCTTTTTTTCGGTCCTCTTCCCTTCCATTCATCACTTTGAGTGAGCCAAACATGACATTAGTCTGATAATTTTTTTTATTTGTTTCGACAATTTGTGCATTATTATTATGTAAACAATATAATCACTAACTTGATAGCCATTGTCGAGTTTTCTAAAAGAAAAAAAATCAGAAATACCCCTCAAATCTTCTTTATTTGGATATAATCCCCTATAATCATAACAATCATGGATATAAACCCTTTTGATTAATTTTAAAATTACTTTAAATAACAAAAGCCAGTTTGTAGAAATTAAGACATAAATGCCCCTCTGCCTTTTCATCTTCCCACTCCAGTCAAACAAAAATATTAAGAGTATGATTTACTTCCTTCCAATCTGGCGATTCTCATTTTTATCAGAGTCTATTCATCTCTTGCGGTTAAATAACGATGAAGACATGATAAGTGAAGAAGAACTACTCTCCTCGATTCGTCATCAAATCTTCTACGAAAACAATCAAAATGTTTGTGATAATTTTGCCATCTCTCGGCATGCTTTTTCACTGAGAAAATATAACGCATGTTCTTTTATAATTATGCACATGGTTAAAAAAATTCCAAATCGGTCCTAGTTTTTTTTCATAATGACTCAATAAATTGAATTTGCATACTGTAGTTTTCTTAGAAAGCAAACATCATTATGGAAATGTAATCATGTACAATGATATATATTATTTTTCTTCAAAATAAATAATAATATACAATTCACTTTCATCGTATGAATGCATAATCGAACAAATAAGATTAATAGTTGTTGCTCTCATGCTTAAACAATTTCGCAAAGCTATCATGGCCTATTATCTCATAAGAACACACACCTCTCCAAATTATTTAGTTGAATAAATAAATCAGGAAAAGATTTTTAATTAATTCAAATTATGATTTTTATTTACAAATACTTCCATAGCATGTATCTAAATTAGACGAATTAAACTCTAGATAGAGAAATTGTTCGTCAAAAGAAGGTGAGAGATGTGACAAGCATTCTAGATGATTTGATTAAGTTTCAAATGTTATGGTGATTTTTCTTTTTTTGTTTTGAAATCAACTCGTAGGTTTAAGGAGTTGGAAGTGTTTTTAGAGCGGCATGATGAAAGGTCTTGGATTGAAGTACAGTAAGGATGCTTTTGTCTTAATTCTAAAAAATAGATTTTCTTTTAAAATAATGTTAAAATTAGTTCAAAAGAGTTATATCCATGACTAAAATGATTAAAGAGGTTGTATTTTAATATTACAGATTGTACGATTATTTCCAAACGGAGAAGATTTGAAGGGTCACGTGCTTCTACTAATTTCCTCCTTCTAAAAACAATATATAATCACCTCAAGCGATACAATAGGGGACGTATTAGGAGGTGCATAGCACCTTCTTTTTTGTTCGGACTTTGGACCGCTAATACCAATACACGTGGTAGGCTCAGCACATTTCACATGGTGGGTCCCACCATGAATGGGACCAGTATTCGGTTGCTCCATCCCTGACCAAACGATCAGTTATTACCACCCCTCCTTTCTTTGATCTCCTCCAATTGGAAATTGTTAATTGGGGTTCCCAAAATGGAGATTAACAATAATTATTGAACTGTTGAATGATCACCTCAACTGTCGAGCCAACCAACTTAACCACCCCTTGCTTGCCACTCGGACTACGTGCAATGCATTCATGGGCGCTCTCTCTCCATTTATTTTATTTGGAGGCGTTTGGTGAGTTACATAAGTTAAAAAAGATGCATAAAGTGTTTATACATATTTATATAGTATTAATGTATTATGTAACGGATGTTTGATTGTGTAATAAGAAAGAATAACTTAATGTATGTATATATTCACGTCAAAAGACTAAAATATTTTTGAATTTGAGTTATGATTTAGTAAAGGACAATGTATATTGAGTATACAATACATACTTGGACCCATCTATTTCATATCAGACGATTGAAATCTGACCTAATATATGTTATGGGATGATAATCATACTTGATTTATATTCATCGAGACGAATACTATTATGCATCTATTTAATTTTGCAGAATTGATGTGAAAAAATATTTTATTTTAAATTATATCAACATAACTATTTAAATCTTTTCTTCGATTATGTTAATGCAGAAATTAGATTAAAAAAATACAAAATTTTCAGAATAATAAAAAGAGGCCAAAATGCCAACATAAATTATGTGAATCCATATTATAAACTGCAACAATTTAACTGACGCATATATTATATACAAAATCCGACCCAAGTACCATACAAGTATACATACCACTGGCACCATTAACATATTACGAACTAAATTAGTGCTGAACATTGAGAGCCGGTGAGAATTAATTGAATGGTACAAATGTTAAGTGAGAGGAGAAGAATCTGATGCATAACTAATACAACCTCCTTGGATGTAATAAGTTAAGCATCCTTATTGCATAGGCTCCTATGCAACCTCTTATGTATGAAACAATCACTCCCTTTATCTATAAATTATTTATCAAAATTACAATTTGCAAGTAATAAAATAATACCACAAACACATGAAGAGTTGAATAAATTATTATTTCAATAGTAACCCGATATAACAAGCCAAAATAGTACCGAGGCATTTAAATAATTGAAAAAACAATGAAACAACTTAACAAATTATTTTATATCGGACTTTTTAAACATTTATGCCAAGAACACTCAAAGTTTGCATCAAAAGAGATCGGTCATTAAGAAAACTTTAACGAGTAAGGTTCCAATGTCATCACTTTTGGGTGCCACCAGATACCACAACTTCATATTTCATCAATATTTAAAAATTAAAAAAATTCAAACGTTAAATATAACTTGTTGATCTTGTTTAGTTTAACGAGCGATGTATTTTTCATAAAAGTTTTATTAAATTTAGAGTCGATTTGATAATCGATCAAGAGGTCATACCATGAACGAATATGGTTAACTATAACAAATTAATTCTAATACGTTCATAATTTGACATCTATGGTCGGCAAGTCAAGTATCAAATTGACTCTAAATCCTATAAAACTTATATAAAAATGCATCGCTCGTTAAATTGAATAAGATCAACGAGATTCGACGTTTGAATTTTTAAATTAAAAAAATATTAATGAACTATGAAATTGTGACATTTGGTGGCATCCAAAAGGTGGTGGTGCTAGAACTCCCCTCAACTTTAATGCTGTTGAAATTGCTAATCTCACTCTCATCATCACCATTCTCAAGCTATGTCAAGTATTTTTTACATATATTCTAACAATTATAGTGAGTTTGTTCAAATATTTTTTTCTTTTTTTTTTTTTGTACATGGAGTAACACAAGTTGACTATGGTTGGCTTGTAATGTTTCCTTTAATAAAGGAAATTTTCAAAAACTCAGAAGCCATTGTTTAAAATTTTTTTGGTATTAAAAGGGACACAGTAATGTATTTGGGCAGAAATATAAGGGGAAATTGGAAAACAAAAATGAATAGAAAATTTCCAAGGAAAAAGTTTTGCCGGCTATCACAATATGACATGATGGAATGCTGTCTCTATATACCCATTTTGATTTATCCTTCCACTTATATCTCGGTTAATACAAATAAATTTTCTTGAATTAGATAAGAAAATTTACAAGGAAAAAAAAGAATTATTTTTTGACAAAGTGGGCCAGCGAGTCGCGACTTGTTAGGAAGTCTAATTTTCGAATTTTTGTGCTAATTAACCATTTAATAAGCAATCCAAACGATTTAGACCTCGAAGGATCTAGTCCAAGCATTCACACACAAGAGAGAGAGGTTAGGAAGGCTACCTCTCTTTGTATCGCAATAAGGAGGCTCGAATCCGACGATGTCGAGGTTGTGCACACCACCACGCGTGTCTTGGCCTCAAGTCCACCAAGGTATTAACCAAAACCTCGATCTATGCTAGTAGATGAGAGGTTAAGCCTAATCACTTCCTTCCCTTTGCCTTAATTAACTATTTAATTGGATGGAGACAAGAGGTGCTCAACACATGAGCTTAAGAGAGCAATGGTGGAGAGGAAAAATCTGAAATTTTTCCTTTAATTTTCGTCCAAAATATTAGGGAGAGAGAAAAAGGGCAATGTGGCTCGGGTTTTGGCTCCCAAAGTGGTCCTTTTATAGACCAACCACTCTCCCAAAAAGTTGTAACTAATTTACAACTATGCCATCACTAGGGAAGCCATAAAACGGGCCTAAATGGGCTCCATAAATTATTTAATTGGTCCTCTAATTCAATTAATTAGTGGCCCAATTAATTGTTCTCAAGTTGGACCTTTAATTTACCATTTAAATATAGGCCCGTTAGCTCAAATTAATTACTTTAATTAATTCATGTTGAACAAATTAATTATCAACACTTTGATAATTATTTAAGGATTAGAATATGCATTAATTTATTTCTATATAATCCGTTTGACTTAATTAATTAATTATGACGGTTCGCAACAGTACATAATTAATCAGTCAACATATCATATTGTTGCATTCCTTAATACAACAAAATAAATAATGCACGCATGGTCAAAACCTATTTGTGTGACCCTTTGAGGATTTATGCTCTGTTGGACATGGAAAATAAATCGTTATTTATTTCCAATAATCATAAGCGGTATCTAGCAACACGTTATGATTCCCAATTCGCATAAATAGTGTACTGCTACAATATTTTAATCCTGCATAAGAAATAATAGTATTTCCTTGTCTGATTCTTATATCACATGATATCATCGTATAATCCAAGATAGGAATGTGTCATTCTTGCAGATTATACGTTTCTTGATCTAGAGATGACTGTATCAGTTGCTAGCAAACAATCCATCTCCATCAAGGGGCCCAAACAGATATCATCGCTCACTAAGTAAATTATTGAGGGACATACGATTTTCTTGATGAACAACTTTTTCCTGCACAATTCAAGAGAACATAAATAAAGTCCGTATAGCAGTCCTTATCAGGAATCAACGGTAGACGATATTTATTGAACCTATCCTCATGTGGAAAAGTTGAACCATCTCAAACTTAGAATCAAACTCAAATGAAATAAATAATGACACATAACACAATCCATATATTTATTTCATTGGATCGTGTCCTGTACTATGTTCTATAACATATACATATGCAATTAAGTTGGCAACTCCTTACCTATGATTTGTAGAACTTAATCATCACTTAACTTGTATACTAATCTTATCCGATAATTAATATTCCTTGTTAATTATCAAGATTACGGTTTTTTTAGATTTATTATTGTCATTTATTATAAATGAAACACAGAGATCCACAATTCAGATCATCAACCTGAATGATCTGTCAATAAATAAATCAAGGAATAAATGATCAAATATCATCAATAACATAAACCACAGAAGTAGTCATATAATGATTGGCTTCTAGGACATAACTCTAACACTAGTGGCATGTGAATATGTTATATGATGCGCCGACGGATGAAATTGGCGGAGAAAAGGAATTTGGTTATAACCAAAAAACTTGCACGAATTATGTAATATCCAATTAAATTTGGCTCCACCCATGTTACTCGTTGGTTCCCCAAGCGTATATATAGGTATAATATCATGATCATTATTTATTTGTTTTATTTAAACGAAACCGATCGGGTTGGGATCGACCCAACGATGTCCAATTTCCCAAAACTGCATGCACATGGGACATGGTTCCAAAATTTGATAGGTCCGCCTGATCGTTGGGCAGTTTCTGTCCGTTTAAAGTAACAATGCAATTCCAAGACGTTGCTCCATTTTAATCCTTCGTCGCTCTATTTCCTTGCACCTGGGGAAAGGCTTATATAAAAAAATTGGCGTGTTTTTATTTTTATTTTCTCAAATGCGTAGCGGATCTCATATACAAGTACATAATAAGTTAAGCAGCTTGATTAAGGTCGAATGCCTCAATTTTTTTTATGTCTCTATTGGAATTTATATAAATAAGAATATGAGCTGTGGTCAATATCAATTTTCATACCCATGTGTAAAATATTTGTGAAATTTATTTTGATTGGTCAGGAGGTTGTAAAATATATCGAACGAGACATTCTCGTCAATAATTTTCAAATCAAAGAAAAAAAAAACAAAAAATTTTTACTGTGTTGTATTTTGCTCTGTCAGTTCTAAATTTTTATTAAATCCAAATATTTTAAAAGATTGAGGAGTGATAGAGGAGAGAAATTAAACGAACTGTATTGATAGTGAAAATAAAGACTTGCATTTTAATTAATGGTTTCTTGTACATGTGAGTTTGTTAGGTTTTAGACAGGATGAAAACATTCTGGGGCTGTTTGGATGGGCAGGAAGAACGCTTCTTCCTGGAAGAGCCATCTTCCGGAAGAAAAAATTCATCCAAACAAGCAAGAATATGTCTCGGAAGAGGAGCTCTTCTCGGAAGAGCTTCTTCCATCAAAAAGTCAGAAGAGGCCGGAAGAAAGGTTGGGAAGAAATCAAATGAATAAAATATTAATTTTTTTCAACCCGTGAAGGAGAGAGACATTTATAAAGTGGGTAGATGGGGCCATCTAATTACTAGACAGTGGGCACCATCAAATTTTTTTTTGACAATAAACGAGTGATCAAAGTCACTATTAATTATTTTTATATTATTATTACTTACTTCATTAGTCTAATTATTTGTATTTCATAATAATAAAAATTATTTTAATAAAATTATTATTATTATTATTATTTTAATAAAAATTATAATTTCATTAGTCTAATTCTTCTATTTTTATTCTCAACTCACAATCCAAACAACATTTTAAAATATTATAAAATTACAAAATTATTTATTTTTTAAATGTAATTATAATATTCTTATTATTATTAATTTTTTTATTATTATTAGTATTAAAATAATAATTATTTTATTTTAAAATATCAAATATTAAAATAAATAAGGAAAGAATAATATTACACAAATTGGTTTGAAAAAATTAAAATGAATGATTATTTTATTTTTATCGTTCACTTTTATTATAATATTACATTATTAATTATTTTCTATTATTATTATTATTGTTTCTTATTTTATTATTCTAATTATTCGCATTATTAATGAATAAACTACAACAATAATAAAAGACAAATGAATAAACTACAAATAAATAAAAAAGGCAAATGATTATTTTAATTCATTTCTTCCATTTTTCTTCCTAACTCACCATCCAAACAACATTTCTTCTTCCCGGAATAACACTCTTCCCACTCTTCCCAAAGTTACACTCTTCCCAATGTTTCTTCCTAAAATCCTTCTTCCTTCCTTATTCTTAACTCATCCAAACGAGGCCTCTATATCTATATGGATCATATGTATAATGAGCTAGCTACCTGTCGGCATCACTCATACGTTGTTTTCATACTTAAATTATCCCCGTCTTTCATATATAAACATTTGGAACACAATATTTACAAAAGGTAGAACTTAAATGCAGCTAATTAACATCTCTATGATATAACGAAAAAAGGACAAGAATTATTAGTGGCAAGTGGCTACCGGCACAATACAATATGTCGAAGAAAAATTAATCATGCTCATTCCCCATTATTGTTTATTGCCATCTGAAAAAATATATCTTACATTTTATTAGTTACTTTCTCTATGAAGATAATTCAATTATTTTTTTGTGAAGTTATGTTAACATATGATGCCATAAATTTATATAAAACAAAAAAAAAAATTCAAACATAGCATAACAATTTCCAAAAAAAAAGTAATTTCAAATAATAAAATTATACGGACGAGTGTGTTGGGTACTTCTACTCCCTGGTTTTAAATCTACGAAGCAAGGCTGATCTTTTGAATAACATTAATTGTGTTCACTGCACAATAAAACTTCTATGAAAAGTATTGTTGCGCATGTGAAATAAGATGTTGTACTTGTACCAAGTGAATTATTACTCTTATTTGGAATAGCGTAACACAAGGAAGGTTTCTTATCACAAGATACCTAACTGAAATGATAAGTTTTCGATTTGTTTACGATTAGTTAATAGATCGGTATGCTTGAATAAAATATTCGATACAATTCAGGATTATATCTTTGTTGGCCCAAATTATGTTACTTACGATTGGCAGTTTGGCACTGGCGTATTGCACAGTAACGGGGTTCAATAACAGAGCACTATATAATGAAAACAATTAAAATCCGACGGTCCGACCTCTTCCCAAAATTTCGGTATTACTACCCAATATGGAGAAAGGGACCCAACCCGTTGACGTCTGCCACGTGGCATTAGACGGTGGGCTCCTTTTACAATAGCGAGCTATTGCGCTGCATGTGATCAACCGACCATTAGGCATAGCCGCATAGCCGCGTAGGCCCACTTCTGTCCTCCTTTTTATCACCATCGGAGCCATCTCCAGTGTAACATTAACTGGAACCCCTTACAAATGTGCCCGATAAATAATTGTCAAAATCATCTCCCTTAGAAATTCGATATACCACACCCAGGGATGGAGCCAGCCCAAATTTAAGCATAGGCACACTAACAAATTTAACAGATGTTAGATGCGGGCCTATGAAGAGGGATCATGCAAGAATAAGTCCATCACAGACACAATATAATTTTTAGCCCAGGCACTTTCTTAAATATACATAATCGGACCTTGTATTTCTAAAAATAATCCCAAGCAAGTGCCTAAGCTTGCCTCTATGTAGCTCCGTTCCTAACCACACCTTACGTTTAATCCACTAGAGTCTTTCTATAAGGCTTCTCTAGCATGTATCGTTTGTGGTGGTGATATTTATCTCTCATTCGTAAATTGAGGAATCAATTCTATTTTGTTTTATCTTGTTTTACATAACGACTGTAAAAATAAAAAATTATGTCGTTGTGAGTAGAAAGTTTTAATTTTGATGTTCCGTGAATAAATACCCTTATGTGAGTATAAAAACATTATATTATTAGAAATTTAAAATACTTTAAAATTGGCAAAAGCGGAATTTCTTTAATAGGGATTGGTAATATATACATTTTTTTTAAATGCCGATGTCATTATAATAATGATATGATAAATATTAAGGCCTTGATCAAAATGCTTTTTACACAAGATTTCATTTCAGTTGATTTCTTAGAATTTCGTTGTAGCTAATAATATAGAAATTCCAACCAAATGACACCAAATCCGCTCATTTTTAATCAGGAATTTTTCAATGAAATGAAATCCCATGTCTAAAAAAGAGGATTTTGATCAGGGCCTAATTAGTTGTAGCTTAAAATGATCAATATTAGAATAGCGATCATATTTTAGTTTGAGTATGCACTTTCTAAAAAAAGAAATATATATACAATACTTAGGACACTACATCAATGTATTTATAATTATTTAAATGAAGAAAAATATGAATAGAAACAAACGCATTATTTGCTATTAAATTCGCCGTCTTTTTTTTTTTTTTTTACTTTATTTGCTATTAACTTAGCACAATAGCAGAACAAGAACAGGAAAATAAACTCGACTGGGAATAATTCCAGACTTCCGGTTGTTGGTTGAACCGGAGAGAAGAGGGTCCCAACATTATCTCCATTAAGCGAGCGGGCCCCAGAGTTTGGTTTCTGATTTCTGAAAATTAGATGGCCATATTATTTTTTTTATTTTTATTTTTGAAAGAGGCCCGTAGATAGCCATATAGCCATATAGGTAACAAAAGCAACAGACGACACATACGGCTTGGCTCATTATAAAAAGTGACGGTGCCAATTTAGTAGGTGCGGCCTCAGTCTGTCACGAGACCACTGGATAGTACATTAGTACACTGGGTACCGTAGAGTTGGGGTCCATTCCATACCAAGAATCCAAAAACATTTCTAATTGAAGCTTTAATTGATAGCAAAAACATTTCGGAAAGGATAAAATTTCTAACGAATTCAAGAATCCAAAAACATTTCGGAAAGGATAAAATTTATAATACGGATGTTACACATGTACTTGCAACGTACTCACCCAATAAATGAGTAAATAAATCAAATTATTTGAATATAGTTGAGAAAATTTAACATATGTCTATATTTGTAAAATGGAAAAAATAATTATTAATTTAAGAAAATTTTCCTTTATATGTTGTATTCTCTTTCCGAACGCATTGCACGACCAATCCAATGACAAAGTTTTTATATTTTTATTGAGTGCACAACCAATCCATCGACAAATTTCTTTCTATTTAAAGTAAAGAGTCAATAAACTTATATATGTCGATAATATTCGGCCATTGATTAAAACGATCTTTGTCTAATTGTTTTAGCCTTTGAATTTGTACTTTTATAAGTAGTAAAATAATATAATTTGAAAATTATTTAACTGGTCTATTCGTTTAAGAGTACGCAAAAAAAGTTAAAAAATAATTTTCGAAAACGGCTATGCAATACATGATAAACTTTATTAATTAGAGGAACAATGGTTATATAAAAAATAAGTCAAATTATCTCTTTTCATCATAATTGGATCATGATTATGTTCAAGACTCAAAACCCCAATTTGCTTATTTTAAATCTACAACGAAAGAAAAATAAGTTACTAACAATAAATACAAAGTTTGAAGCAAACTAACAAAAGTACGAAACAAGATAATTCTCATGAACCGCACCAATAGTGCAGTCATGTATACTTAAAAGACATGAGTCGACCACACCATTACAACACGGCGGTCTGGTCATGGCAATTGTGACTTGTTCGACGATTTTGTCACCTAAATTTGATGTTTATAAACGTTCCTTTATATTCTCAATCGTCTATGAGACTCATATATTCCCGTACCTTTCTAGGAAAGAAGGATATTGAAAGCTGATGAAAAATCATCTTCCATCGAGAGCTGGATCTGAACCTTGTCTTATCAATCTCTCAAATTAAATAATAATTTTTTCACCCGTTAAATATAAATTAAATCAAATCCGAATTGAATATAGCTAGTGTTCTTATTCACTTTTCCGAATTGAAAGGTAAGAGTTGGGGCCCACAATGGGTCTCTACTATTCGTATAGCAAAGTGTCTGTTCCCGGGTTTAGATTCTCTTATTAAATTCCTCTCTTTTTAGTTTTTAGTCTATTCCGTATAAATAAATATGTAAAATCTACGGAATTAACCAAATCTTATACACATTTCTTATTAAACCAATCTAAACTCACTTACTCAAAACAATTTATCAAATAATCGTCTCATCAAGTGCCAATATTATAGACATAATGGTTTAGTACTGAGAATAATATAGTACGCTTGTTTCTATAAGAACTTTGTCATCGTCAAATAAATAAATAAAGAAATCATACAAATGGTCCTTGAAGAGTTAATTATTTCACTTCTTTTAGGTTTTTGTATCAAATCGATCTTATTGCTATTATTGGTACAAAAATTACATGGAAATTAACATTAGCATCTTATTGCTATTTAGGTTCTTATTAGTTTCGTGGTGATATATTAATACATATCTCAAGCTATTATCATGTAATTTAAAAAAATGACATGTTTTGTTATGAAAAGTAAAAATTGTGTATATGTCATCAGCTTGTGCAACGAAATTACGTCAGTATCATTTGGAACAATGGCGTCGAAATGGACGAAAACATTATTATTTTTCTAAGATCTGAATATGATCGATGTAAAACAAAGTAAAAAACTTTCATCAAAAACTGTAATGGTAATTGGTAAAAAGTAAGTACCTTCTACGGAACACGTGTGAAATGTATACGATAAAACAAAACAAATCATTTACGTTTAAGGTCAACATAGCCGCTATGGATTCTTTTTGCCATTGAGTTTACCGTGCTACGGCGTTCCTGTTTACACCTGTTGCGTAAAGTTTAGGTCGTCTATAGTTGTTTCTCTCTCTCGCATTAACTGAACATCTCATACCGACAAATTGACAAGTATCGGATGGAAATTGGCAAACAAAAAGCGAGTACGTCATATTAGACTGTTTCTCTTCTTTAGGAACAGAAGATGCAATTATGCAAATGACATATACTGTGGCATTGTCCAAAACTTTTTTTCAGAGGCATTGTCCAAAAGTTACTACGTAAAGATTAGCTCATGATAACGCACACATAGTAATATAACAAATTATTATCCACCAATTTTTCTAAGTATTTCTTCAAAACTGCTAGAGACCTCTTCAGTCTTCAACATGTATCTTGCTGATTTGGTAAATCAGCAGTCGTCGAGAATTGGTAAAATAGATAATGTAGTACACGTGTTACGTACGTCAAAGCATTTGGTCTCAACATCGCCCCTCCAATCCAACGCATTTCAGCCATGTTAATTTTTAACAAATTGGCCCAACATAGAGGCTGAAAAGATCTTGGAAAAACTCATTGAAATTTCACTAACCCTTCTTTTTTGTTCTTATTTCCTATTTTGCAACTTGACATTCTAATATCAAAGCATTAAACAAAAAAGATAACAAAAGAATATACATCAATAAACCTTGATTCCAGCGTAACCATAAGTTTTTAAAAGCTTCTCATCTTGCCGCCACTTCTCTTTAACCTTGACTTCAACCTGTCCGAACCAAGAGAACAAAATACAACATATTCTCAGATAATTCTATGTAATATGATTTACCACTGCTAATATCCAGTTCAAAATTGCTAGGATCCGAAATATTTGATACACTTTCCAAATAAAAAATATCATAACATATCCATACATAAATTGGAGATATATCACAAAACGTCCAAACAGCATAAGTAATAAACACTATGATTCTCCTTCTCAATTTTGCAAGAGATGTCAAGATTACAGATTGAGTGAAATCTGTAATTTTTCAGGATCATTTCAAAAAATTGGAATAAGAAGGCTGTTGGGATGTTCGTGGATTTCTCGATTTATTTTTCATGGAGTAAAGAGGAATAAAGTACCTCGAGAAAAACTTTTTTCTGTAGGAAATCCTCAATATCAAGCCTTGCAGCTGTTGCCAATGCCTTCAGTGCTTTCCCTTCCTGAAATATTTTTTAATAATATATTATAAAAACAGTTCTGATCCCAAAGCGAAATGCACAATGCCAAAGTCCACAAACATAAATCACAATGAATGCTACACAGAGTAGAGACAAAATTTAGAACAAATATTGGGCAGTAAAGCTCAATTTTCAAATTATGTTCATTTGATCGTAAGATAGAAAGGACAAACAACAAATAATATCCACATATAGGAATAGTGATTCGCCATTAACTAAATCCGAACTTAAAAATTCATACCCGGCCAATGAGAATCATCTTTTGGGAGTCCTTTTCAACTAAAATTTCGACCTGAATGAAGTCCTTTGCTTTAGGCCTTGTTTTGTAGCTAGCAACATTGACCTAAATGCAATCAGAGTTTTGAATGACAAGCAGTTAATAAAAACTGGATATAAATTTTTCAAAAATCAAGGATACTGGAAGAACAAAAAATTCAAGCTACGCAATTAAGGACAAATACTCAGAACAGCTAACCTGACAAGCATAAGGAACTTCATTCCTATATTGCATAAATATTTTTTCACGAACAATTTCTCCTACAAAGAATCTCTCTGGATGCTCGCTGATAATATCCTGAATAATACAGTATGGAAATATGGAAAATAAAAATCATTAAAGCTTAGGCTATTTTACATTTTAAAAAATTGGAATTGTTTTACAATCTTTGTTGGCAAATAATATTGTTGAGCCTACTACGTCCAAACTGAGTCTAACTATGAAACACTAAACCAAATTTTGGATCAAGTAGTTGCTGATTTAGGACCTACTCTTGACTTAATTTTGTTAACATTAACATGCAGCTGTATGACTAAGTGCCAGTTCAACCAAATTTACCCATAAGTTTATCCTCACTATTTCAATCGAAATACAAGACAATAAGGCTATGTTTGGCAAACCCACGAACTAGCCTAGTTCGCGAACTAGCTAGTTCGCGCGCAACCAAACATGGGCCGAACTAGAACAAGGCCTAGTTCGCCTCCTTGTTCTAGTTCTACCAAAACCATGGAATTAGAACTAGAACTAGAACAAGCCTTGTTCTAGTTCTTGTTCTAGTTCGCCCATTTGCCAAACATACCCTAAAAGGATACTAACAGAAGATATCAAAGGGAGATTGGCCATATCATCATTGTTACAATATCAGGAAGTACATGCCAGCTTGTACCATACCGTTGTACCTGACTGCTAGTGCACTGAGATCATGTAATTACCGAACTACTCATATGATCACCTTAGTCGCTCGAGGGTACATACCTTGGGATAATATGCAGGACCAAAGGGTAGTTTAGATAATATCCAATCTCTGACATCATCAATTGCATGCCCATACTTGGCACTGACAGGTATCACATCATCTACATCCGTAAACTTCTCATACCACTGAGAATTATTTAAAACAGAAGTATTAGAAGTGTACTATAGAATTCTACAATTAATTCGTTAATTAATTAAAATTACCAACCAATACCGGCACATGCTGGTTGGCACAAACCAAAATGATTCTTTCTTTTATGTTTCTAGTTTTTGTTCTTAATTTTAGAGTAATTTCAAGTTTATAAGGAAAGAATGGTCCGTGGACCATAAAATATAAATCAATAATATTTTGGGTAAAATTAAATAAGACATCAGACTTCTATCCTTTTTGCAATCTCTCCAGGCTTTATTAAGTCTTTCTTATTCATCACGAGTAGGGTCGGTGGTCTATTTTTCAATGAACAGACACCTTCAAGTAAATCATCAATCTGAAATTAAGATCTAGCAGTCAGAAGAGACCCAAATATAATTGAAATTTCAAATGAATTTTCATATTTGAAAATTAGTCTCAAGCTAACCGGAAATGTTTTAACTAATTATTCCAACAGTTTGTTATTGAGTCTTAAGCATGGGTCAAATATTGCTTTAAACATGAAAATAACAAAACCAGCCTTGGATAATAATGAAGGATTTTCAATCAACTTCTTCAATCGCATAATTTATAAGAATATTTAGGCAAACTATTGAAATTAAGAATGCACGAGCTATTTCAGTTTGTCAGATTTCATTCAATATGAATACAGAATCTAGGGATTTTGTAACCCCATTATAACATAGAAATTATATTTCAAAAGCAGATAACCCCATTCCCAACGTCTTCCTTCCCCCCTTTCCTGACAAAAATGCAATAGGAAGACGGATCATCTCAAACTTACCTTTTGGGGCATTTTACAAGCATCAACAACTACTAGTATACAATCAGCATCAACAGCTGCCTTCTTCACATTGTTCATCATCATGCTGTCTAATTTGTGCATCTCCTTTTCTACTACACCAGGTGTGTCATACAGTATTATCTGCACACTAAAACCATAGCTCAAATTAGAAACATTAAGAAAAAAATAAGATATTCATGTTACAAAAGAAGATTAATAGTTTAATATAAAAAGAATACAATTCTTGATCTCATTTCTCTTTCTCAAACCATGTAATAAACAACAGAAAGGGCCAATTTGGTTGGTGAATACCAACCTCGTAATATGCTGGTGCGAAATAGTATCATTTTCGTTATGTAATTTTGGGTTGACCACACAACAAAACCCCAAGAAACAATCAGGTTGGTACTAATATATACCAAAACGGTAATGTTTAAGGCTCAACTGATCCCTAAAGAGCCCAATTGAGCATATCATTTTATTGAATAAAAATAATACCTGGTAATCATCGCCAGAACAAAGGCCAAGGATCCTGTGTCGTGTTGTTTGAGGCTTGTCAGTGACAATAGAAACCTTTTGGCCGACCATTTGATTTGAAAGTGTACTTTTACCGACATTGGGTTTCCCTAGAACAGCTACAAATCCTACAAATAACATGCATCTGATTAATTTAGAGAAATTTCTATGATTAAAGCTTAAGATGCCTCAGAAATCTAGGAATGTTATGGTACGAGAGTATGGATAACAAAGATAAATAGATAACATATATGCCTATAAAGTAAATAGAAAGCATTTACTATCTTGCAGATTATGGGGTAGAACAGATTTTGTCTATCCTACTTCCTAGCCGTTTACTCTAGAAGATGTCCAAACAAACTAATAATATTTATATCTATACATGTTATGAAGATAGTTAACAAAATAAAATGAAAAAGGAGACAAACCGCTTTTATGTGTGGAAGCAAGCTCCTCCATCTCATATTCGTCGAGAAGAGAGAGGTTCCTATCAGGCTTGTTATTCAAGGACAAGAACGACACAGGCTTAGACGAAGAAGTCGATTCTTCTTCTTCTCCTTCATCGTTCTCGCTTTCTTCCTTGTAGAATTCTTCGTCAATGTCGGTTTTACTCCTTGAGAGGAGATTCAAGCGGCAGAGCGAGAGAGGTTGAGTCGAGGTGTGGTGCGTGAAGGAAGGAAGAGAGTAAGAGAAAGGAAAGAGTAAAGTGCGAGAGGAGAGAGAACGCCGCCATGGAGGTGGCGTCGGAGAAGGGAGGAGAGAGAAACCCGCCAGCTCCATTTTTGGGTTTGTGAGGGTTTTGGTTTTACTGTTTGAGCTGAGAGAGTTTTGACTCTTGAGGAGAGTGAACGAAGAAGGCAAGGGATAATGAGCAAGTCCCCATTTTCTGCGACTTGGAAATTGTTTCTCCGTGTAGTGCTTCCCTGACAAGTGCAAAATGGCTTTTGAATCCAAAGCGTCAGCGTCGGGACATCATAAGGCAGTACTCGTCACAGTCACAGGTAATCTGAACTTACGCAAATCTTTCATCGAGTCCCGACAAATTACTGACATCTTGCTCCGAAAATTTTTATTTTTTTAATGCGTATAAATATGTTAAAGACTGTTCATAATTTTAAAATAATTATAAACATATCGTTTTTTTTTAGGAACAAAAAATAAAAAACGATAGTTATATTCCAAAAAATATATGACGATATAAATTATTCTTTCGTTTCGAAGTTTCGAAAATGCACAAACTTTTATAGCTCATTTGAATAATTAATTGCTGATCATTTTAGATAATTCTAAACACTTTTAGGTCATGAAATTACATAAATCGACAGTACTCTTTATTTGATACCACTCCCTTTGTTTTTTTTTTTTATATACTAGCAAAAATGCCTCAATACGTGGCAAATAAGAAAATAAAATATTGATATTATTATTGTTTCATATAGAACTTTACATGTTAGACAATAAAGATATGATAAAATCAATGATTTAGTCTTTCCTTTTAAATAAATAGCTAATTTGGTAGTAACTTAATCTTTTCTAATAAAAAGTCTAACCTTGATCTAGATCACTGATCATATCAAATTACACAAATTAATGGCCCATAATTGACATAAGAATTGTTTACACCCTTTTATCTGATATGTTTACTCTTTTTATCTGAAATATTTAACCCTTTCTCTAGATGCTTTTATAAGTAGCAAGGACATACATATGAATTCTGAAGGAACTTCAACCATGAGATAAATACTATTATATCAGACAACAAAAATAAATCCGTGGTAATCTCATTCTTTTGCGGAGCAACACAAGAGCCGAGCCATGTTGCCATGTTGGGACGGAGGCGGATAAATATAGAGTGAACTTATCACCCTCTCTCGTATGAGATAGTTTTATCATCTCTTTATTTGCTATATATCGCTCTTTCAACACATGACATGACCGAGATGCTCAATGAAGAAGTAATTTTGCTGCGGACGTGAAAATTAATCAATAACAACAGCCCAGAAAATGACGGCCCCAAAATGAAGCCCGATATCAATCAGAACACTGAAATCGGTCGGTAGGTTTTCAAATTTCAATACAGGAACGATTTCTGTCTATTTGGTATACAACTATACATACTAAATTGTGTGCTCTGAGCTCTCAACTGAGGTTGCTAACTAGCCAGTAAAACATAAGAATGAAAAACCATATAAAGTACCATTTCCGGTTCATTTCTACCATTTCCAAATATAACGATCAGAAAATGTAGCTGCCACCAGTAAAAGAAACAAACTAGTAGGGGCTTGACCCCTATTTTCATTGAAAAAAAAAAAAAAAAAGAATCAAACAAACTATAAAACTACTTGAAAGCATCGGTGAAAACTGAAAAACAATTATATTACCCAAGCAATACTTGCCAACAATACTACTACATGAAAGGCCAGAATCGTTCAAATAAAAAAAAGTAAATAGATGTAAGCCTGAACAAGAAAAACAAAAAAGAAATATCTTGTACTATATATTGCAAGATTGAAATGGAAAAGAATGTAAGATAACTGGTTCCACAACAGTGCAAGGTATTGTGCGTTTCAAGGCAGCAGCAACGAAAGCAATTTTCTGATATGTTAAAGAGAGAACATTATTCAACTTGAAAATTTTCTTATACAGTAAAGCAAGCTATTCACAGTTTAGCAATTTCGGCCCAATTAACCACATTTTATAGTATATCAGCGTATAATGTGCAACCTGTAAAGCTGTACAATATGGTATGCCTTTGCTGAGGTGATCATATGATATGATAATATAGTGTAAGAAGTGATGATGTCCCCTGTGAGGGCTTATAGATAATCTTTCATTTCCAATCAGACCTGACTTCTGTCCAACTTTGCCTCAGAATTATATCTCTATATTAATTTGCTTTTGACTTGCATGTCGATCAATGCACCACTAATTTTTCATACAAGCAATTAAAAACAATCTAGCCAGTAAAACAAAAGCATGAAAAGAAGTATTTACCTTTATATCAAACAAGACCACAAAATTACCAACAAGTGGGCAGTAAGACTGTTAAATGCAGGACCACACATACAGACATCAATCATTAGAAGTAATACTAGAACTTTGATGCTTTAAAATAACTGAAAAAGAAAGCGAGGACAAAAGAATATACCTACAACAGTGGCGGAAACAACTCTTCTTCCAGTGACCAAACAGCCCAACAAAGTGACCTTTTAGTGCACCTTCTGGAGAAAAAAAGCAATTGCCCGTCCAAACTGAAACTCAAACTTCATTGTTATTCCAAACAACTGACGGGCCCCGCCTCTGAAATTCGCCAGGCCTGGATTTATTCATGGCTTTACCCATCATTGCCATAGCTCCTATACTAGGAAAATGCCTCCCTTCAAGATCTTCTTTAGGTCCAATTTCAAAATTTTCACCCCCCTTTGACGGTACCTTTTTTACGCACCATCTCTGTATCCAAGACTTCACTTGCTGTGGTGAAACCTGACTTGAGATATTATTTTCAACTTTCAACCGTTTAGTATCTAGCACGACATCTTTACTTGAAATGTCGTGTCGGAGGCGCTTCAGCCACCAGTTGCCATGTGCTTGTTGGTCTGATGGTTTCTGCTGCATTTCCATCGAATTTGAATCAGCATTTGGTTTTTTACTTGTTTTAGACAGACTTTTGGTGGCATTTATTGTCAGTGTCTGCGAGGGACCTGGACCTTGAATGGTGGTTAGAGACCTGATATGCTCGTCCCGCATATGTGATTTCTCAGGATATGCAGTTGCAGTAGAGTTGGGTCTTGTTGAATTATGGTCAGCCATTACCTATAAAATAGAGAAATCCAGATAATCGTATTTTATTAAACAGAATTTACCAGCCTAGATTTTTTTGCGAACAGTTCAGTCATGCACTATCTCAACCATTTCTTTGCCTTTTGCAACTTTGCGCGCTATGTTATTTATTCACTATATTGCTTTCAAAAATTACAGATCGCTATCATTGTGGTACAGTACAGGAACAATCATGCCATAGGTGGTAGTCTCTAACAACAGCAGAGATCTAGGATAACATTCTCAAGTACAACAATTTTCTTTTCTTATTGTACCATTGATCTGGGAAACATTTCACTAATGATTGGCCTCCATTAAATCCAGACTAATGAATACAGCTTAACTACTAAAAATATAAAGGAAAGCCTTGTCCATTCTCCTATCTCTATCTAAGTTCAACCAGTAAAGCGATCCCCCCTTGCAACCATAGATTATAGATACACTTCATAATCTCATACCCCCCTGGTAACACGAATTCACATCCTCTACCGCACGGCACGGGCTGCACTTTTCATCCCAACCATCCGATCTAATCTGGACGGCCCCTAGATAATACCGGACTGATAGGCCCAAAAAAATTTAACCGTTCAGATCAGATCGGACGGCTCGGATAGAAGTGCTGCCCGTGCCGCGCGGCAGAGGATATGGATCCCTAGTAACACAGGCACACTGGTCTGTCAATATTTTCAAACTCTGCTCATTTTTTTTTACTATCTTTATAGGTATTCCATTGTAGGAGAAATCATCCAATTATTTTATATAAGGTTCAAGTGTCAAAAGATCTGAGTCTGACACTTTACTGTTAGAGAAAGAAGTCTCGCTAGTGGCAAAGTCCAGAGTCCAAACAAGAAGCATATACAACTATATTGTTTTGATGAAATGAGCTGTGCGGGAAGAGAGAGAGAGAGAGCTAGATATTTTCTAGGTTTGCACACAGAAACATCACGTGAAAATTAATGGAACTAACTCATTTTAAGACAGATGTCTAGTGGAGAAACTATCTAATTCAATGTGATCCAACTTTTGCTTGAAATGCTTTGGCTTATAAATTAGCGAGCATTTTGGTACTTTGTATTCTCAGTATATTCCAAAGACATCACATTCATAATATTCCAAAATACATGAGTTCATTGTGTTTCTTTGTATATTTTCTTAAGATGTATAATGTGTTATTGTTGATTTGTACCTTTTGTGCCCTTGAAGAAGCTAGGCCTGAAAATAAAATGCAGCAGAGGCTATCAGAAAATATTTTCTTTCAATTAGATGAGATCCACAATGTTAATTTTTTCTAGGATTTCATCTTTTGTTGTCTAAAGAAAAGTCGGATATGAATACTATCTAACAAATAAACTTCAAGACTGATATCATTCTTATATCTAAGCTTTACCTTTAACAGATCCAAGAGCCTTTGCACTGCCAAACAGCAATGCATCACTTTGTTCAAATCGCCCTTCAAATTTTCTAAATTTACTAATCATATCATGCCCCTCGAAATCCTCCTCACAGCTCTTAGATTTTCTCTTACTTTGAGCCAAGCCAAATGATTCAGTAGGCATACTCAGCATTTCAAACAAAGACACAGCTTTCCGCTTACTAGAATTACTCAGGTTATCAGTTGAATTCATGCTCTGTGTCCTGGTAAAATTGCTGGGGCAGTTAATTTGAGAGCTAGTTGAAACATTACCCTCTTCAGTACATGAGCACGATTCTAGAGCTGTCAGCTGGTGGTTTTTAGGATTTTGAACCGGGGCCTTCTCAAAACGAAATTCCTCTGACGAATGGAAGGTCAAATTTAGCTCAGAAATTCTGTCCGTAAATTGAGCCTTCCCCTTTGGGTTCAATATACTCTCAATTTTCCTTTTGATGTTGTACATTGGGAAGTTCCTTTTGATGTTGTACATTGGGAAGTTCCTTTTGATGTTGTACATTGGGAAGTGGTCAGAACCTTCTAGAACTTCACAAGGTTCTGTATTTGATAAGACCATGGCTTTTTGGGTGACTGAATTAAAGTAGAAGTCCAAATTCTCATTCGTGCTGGTTCTCAACAGGTTAGAGCTTGTAGTGGCATGGCGGTTCATGCCTATGACCAACTGTTCAGCTACTCTGGTTTTGGTATTTTCAGTGTGCGAGATTGAACTTAGCTTATTTTGTGTGCTGTTGGTCCAGTGAGCCATCCACAATGAGTTGTGACGAGAGCTGGATTCACTGACCTCTCTCATCCCAAACATGATGCTTAGGTCTTCTCGCTCATTGAATCTGATCTCAGCACGTTCAGACATAGTATGAACTGACAAGTCGGAGCCGATCCTGTTCCATATAATAAAATATTACAAAGCTGTCCATTATTTCTCATCATGAAAAAGTAATAGGTAAAAAAAATGCACACCTTCAAGTATTTAAATTATAAACACACTAAGGATTGAAAAAAAGAAATCTTATAATAATAGTTCATATATTATAGATACCATTTGAGAACAAAAACTGCAAGCTGCATATGCATTAAAGGACAAATTTAATTTGTGGAAGAAAACATTTCTCTCGAGTATTACACAATTTGTATCCAATCAAGTGTGTAATTTGCATGAAAAAACTATCTTTGCATATTACTGCATTATTAACCTTCGACTGATCAATTCCTACTATAGCCATATATCAAACCAGCACAGAAAAAATCAAGCAATTCATTAAATTAATTAGGTTAAAAGTTGCACAAAATACATTTTTAAAATCTGGAGCTTGAAGGATTTTTACCCAAGACAACAAATACAGTTCACCTCAACTATAAATTCTCCCCGAGTTATATATAACTGAACTCAATGCAAATAAAAAAAGAGAAGGAAAATTAGGGCTCAATTGTGTATTTGTTCCACAATTAAAGGAACCCTCTTAGCCTCAGAAATGATATCTGTTACATATTAATCATTTTCCTTTTGTATTTACCCACCTGTGGCAGACAACAACTAATAAACTACCAGCAATCATAAAGAAACTACTATTGATGACAGTGTACGAGAAAATTGAATTTCTAAATTTGGATCTATAATCTTCGATACTCAGACAATAAACTAAAATTACTTCAGTACCAGAAATTACAAAAAGAAAAGTCAAATCTAGGAAGTAAGGCATAGACAGCTCACAAGCATACCAAACAACCATGAAAAAAGAAGCAATTTATAAGAAAAAAATGGACAAAAATTAAACCTTTGTTTTCTTCAGCTCAATTTCTCCTCTCTTCTCCCTCTTTTTTGTATATTTGTTTTGAAGGAGACAGCAAGCCCATTGTCCTCATCCACAAACTTATATGGAGTGCATTACAACTAAAATAGTTGTCTAGAAAATGAGAATAAATTCGCTCTCTTTATTTTTCGACAAGTATGAGATTAGAAAGGAACGGAGGAGGACGAGAAAAAGTGACCTCCTACGTTGTCTTCTCTCAGCCACGTAATCAACTGGGCCTCCAAGCGTTCATTAAATGTTATTATTTTATTAAATATCTAAGCGGTGCTTTCGGGGGCTCCTCTCCAATTGTGAGAATCTCATTGGAGAGCCTTTGAAAGATCCTAACCGTTGAAATGAAATCGAACGATGTTAGATAAATTCATTCATTTTAAGGCAGAGCGGACAGCGCTGTTAATGGCTAATATGAACCTTCCAATCGAAAATGGACGGTGTGGATCTTTATTTGATTTTGTATTGGAGTCGGTACAAGCGGAGAGGAGACTGACTCATGATTTTGGGACAAAAGTGCTCTTAAAATATTAATAAATGGCTGTTTGGCAGAGCCAAAATATCTTAGCAGGAAGCTGAAGAGTGGTCCCCACTCGAAACTTTTTCGGTGACCTGTCACCTGACATCCTATGTCGAAAACTGTGTGATGTTTCGTACGAGAAGCCATTTCCGTAAAACTAAGTTCGCTGCACGTATTACGACAAAGAGTTGCAACATAGAAGATCAAAGATTTTTTAATTTAATGAGTGACCTTGCCGCTTTGTCCTAACATAATCTTTCTGGACCATTTTCAAAAAAAAAAAAAATCTTTCTGGACCGGACCTACCCGTACACACTCTTTCACTGACTTGTGGAGACCACATATTCCTTATCACTTATGTAAATGTTGTAAAGACGTAATGCAGGCTTGCCGCTTGGCGCTTGGGTTGGTACTTTGGTAGCGGACTATCAGTTTAATGCACCTAGTCTAGCTAAAATACTCTTGAACTAACTGAGAGTCTGACATCGCGACTGGTTTTCCGGAGAGCGGTCGCTTTATCTCCAGAACCGCATAAAGTGAAAATGAAGCAAAATTGAGGAAATTGAATTAGAATTTATTCGTGTAGAATTTGCTGGATAACTTCAACATGGTTCCAGCGCTACAATCCCTGAATATTTTGATTGCACCTGATTTTTCTCCCCATTGTTTTAAAATTTTAATTAAACAGAGGCAATTAGAGTGAAGAAATATAGATATTGAACTTGACTCGCCATTTCCAATATATTTTAGTAATAGGAAGGGGCCAGATTGACTTTTGTTGATAAATGATTCAGCTTTATACAAATTATGAAAATTTAAATTTGATAAATCCCTCGAAGACTCGTCGACAAGTTGGTTCCGATCCGAGTATATTAATTCCATCAATTTAGTTCAGTATAATTGGTCCGAAGTTATATATACGGTCCAAATTCCAAAGGAAGTTGGCAAGTGATCTTTGACACATCTAATGCATTGATCCGAAAAAATTAAAACTAACGTTACTGTTCACACGAATTTCGATAATAACTGTTAAAAATTTGAAATTTTAAAAATAACGTTGTTGGATCGGCATTCGGATTGCCGAAAATATAAACTACTTGGATCGGCAATTGGAATGCCGATCCAAACCAAAAAATCCGCCGTAATGTTTTGAGTCAACTTTTTTAGTCAAAAAGTTAGTAAATAGAATGGCCGCAGTTCCAAGAAATAGAATGGCCGCAGTTCCCTTCAACATTGGTCAACGGATTTCAGGCATAAGAAAATTTTGGGTTAGCATGATGCAAACTTTTTGTGGGCAGTTGTGAATATTTTTGTTGCTTTTATTTTTTTATTAGTTGTATATAGAAAATGCTTTCCTTTTTGTAATGATATGCTTCTACGTACGTACTTGCTCTTGTACGAGATTTTGTCATTTTTGTGATTAACATTTTTTTTTTTTTTTTGCGTTAGACTTGTTATTACCGTTTTCTAGAGTTCATTTAGTACATGAATTTGGTCTTCAAAATTTTAATGTGCACAATTTTGGGGTTACAAGATTTACACTTTTAATAGAATATTGTAACGATTCATAATTAAAATTTACGCGTGATGCACTGTTTGGACGGTTTGAGAGCTTGGAAAAATGCCATCTGGAAACAGAATTAATATTTTTTTTCTGTTCATTTAGTTAATGAACTTGATTACTTATGATGACATGGACCATTGTGAAATTTAATTTGACACTTCTTCCCCAAACCTCTGTTGCACTAAAACATCTTTCAATTTCTGCGAAGCACAAATAAGCTGGATTAGTACGTGTCGCAACCAAGCAAATCCATGTAAGCAAAAATAATATTTTATGTTTAGCGAAAAGTATTTACGTTAGCTCTTGAAAGTTCCGGTACTAATGCATAGATCCTCCCTCTAATTTTGAAAGTTCAGGGCACTAACATATGGCCTATATACTACTTGTCAGTCACTGACCAGTGTATCTAAAAAAAAGAAACATATGGCCTATATAGTACGGCTTACAAATCCAAGTTAGATTTTGACTTGGAGATGTACAGTTTTAAATTGTTAGCACAAAATGGGAAGTGGTATACAGTACAGATGAAGATTTTTCTTCTGAAAACGAAATGCAGGTGCCTTGATTAGCGCAACAATATTGGAGGCGAGAGTCTGGTTATCTGTTACAAAATCATTGGATGGAAGTTACAAACTTTATGACTTCTGATATGACTGAGGGGCAAATCAAAGTATCAAACATTAAAAAAATAAGTCCAAAAGTTGCCGAATTTTTTTGTTTGGATCGATGGGATGCCAATCCAAACAAAAAAATTCGGCAACTTTTTGACTTATTTTAATGTAAAATTTGCTTTTAGTCCCCAAAATTTTTGTTATTACAAAATATATAATTTGTGATTAGAAATTAAACATAATTTAAACATCTATTATAAAAATATAAGTATATAATTAAACTATGCATGTTAAATACATAATATTGTATATGTTTATAATACTTATTTACACATATATTATGTATCATATATTTTATATATTAAATACAGATTATTGTATATAATTAAATTATGCATGTTGAATAGTTATACATATTATTGTATATAATTAAAATATATGATACAAAAAAAATGATAAAATATTATCATTAATTTGTGTCATTTACCATTTTTTTTTTGGCTCCTTCTTATCCAGAGCATTTATTGTCGAATTATTCAATGATAATATTTTATTCAAGTTTAAATTTATTTATATTATTAAACTATAAATTATTAAATAATAAATGACACAAATTAAATTTAAAAATAGAATTAGATATATGTTGTTTTATTTTTATTTTTCTACGATGCGCTCCTCTATTCAATGTGCTGTCGTATACAATGGGTTTATCACTTAACAAACTAAAATTGAAAAAAAAATGGTAGGTATGAAAATTTATAAAATTATCAATTAATTTTTATCAGTATATTAATTTTCATATACAATTATGAATCGTTACAATATTCTATTAAAAGTGTAAATCTTGTAACCCCAAAATTGTGCACATTAAAATTTTGAAGACCAAATTCATGTACTAAATGAACTCTAGAAAACGGTAATAACAAGTCTAACGCAAAAAAAAAAAAATGTTAATCACAAAAATGACAAAATCTCGTACAAGAGCAAGTACGTACGTAGAAGCATATCATTACAAAAAGGAAAACATTTTCTATATACAACTAATAAAAAAATAAAAGCAACAAAAATATTCACAACTGCCCACAAAAAGTTAGCATCATGCTAACCCAAAATTTTCTTATGCCTGAAATCCGTTGACCAATGTTGAAGGGAACTGCAGCCATTCTATTTCTTGGAACTGCGGCCATTCTATTTACTAACTTTTTGACTAAAAAATTTGACTCAAAACATTACGGCAGGTTTTTTGGTTTGGATCGGCATTCGAAATGTCGATCCAAGTAGTTTGTGTTTTCGGCAATCCGAATGCCGATTCAACAACGTTATTTTTAAAATTTTAAATTTTTAATAGTTATTATCGAAATTCGTGTGAACAGTAACGTTAGTTTTAATTTTTTCGGGCATTGATTGGTGTGGCCACTAACTAACAAGTGACTACAAACAAGCCCACGAATGAGTGAGTGTGCGGGCTAATTTTGATGTCCCTTTTCTGATCCAGGATAGTGAAATTTTGATGCCCACTAACAAGTGACTACAAACATCCTTTGCGCTCTGTACTGTTTAAAAATAATACTAAAATGATATAAAATATTAATAATAATATCAATATAATCAAAATTATTTAAATAATAACGTAAGTACGGAATCCCAGATTCCGAACTGAATTACGGAATCTCAGATTCCGTAACAGGCTAGTTACGGAATCCCATAACTAGCCTGTTACGGAATCTCAGATTCCGTAACTAGCGTTCGACTCTATTTTGGCTTCCGATCTCAGCGACGCGACACGAGGTAAGTTTATTATATTTATTTTTATTTAATTTATATAATTTATTAGTTAATTAATTACAAAAATAGATAATATATTGTAAAAATAATTTAAAAAATATGAAAAAAATCAGAAAAAATAGGATAAATTTTTATATGTAATTAAATTTTGTTTTCATTTAATAATTAAGAATTTGATAATTAAATATTAAAAAAATTAAAGAAAATTGTTAAAAATTGATAGGATTAATTTTAAATGTAGGAAAAAATTGTTGAAAAGAGAGTTGAACCGTTTCTACTCGATTGTATATTGTTTGAATAGAAATGTTTAGTTATTAAAAAATCGATGTTTTTAAAGATTAGAACTTCAAATAGGCATAACTTTTGATAGGAATGTCCGTTTGGGATAAATGACCACAATCCGGAAAGCTGGCGACGAGATCTACATGATTTACAAATGTAAATCCCATAACGACCATTTTCGGAATCAAAAAACGCTCTCTGAACCTCCAAAATTCACTTTGAAAGTTTGCAAACCTAAAAATCACTCAAAACTACTACAAATTTTTTCCAAATCATAAATTAATCATAAAAAAGAGAAATGTAATTAATCAAGTGACTTCCATGAGAGTTAATATTTGTTGTAATTAATCATAAATTATCAGTTATCAAGTTGTAATGATTATAATTTAATCATTAGTGTATTATATCATATTAGTTGTCATTGGTGTATTATATCATATTTGTTTAAATATCAAACGCTACTAAAATAATATTAAAATATTAATAATAATAACATAATATTAAAATATTAGGTAAAAGACTGTTACGGAATCTGAGATTCCGTAACAATTTAAAAATTATTAATGTTGTCCCTAAAGGAGGCGGCTTAAACAAGATTTAGCGGAAGCAATCAAGGTTTTAGACCGGTTTGGTATGAACTACCCTAACACAATTCAATTGGTACCAACAATTGACAAGCACACACAATCAATTTAAATAGCAAGAAAATAAAGGAAGAAAGAGAGAGAGAAATTGAACACTCGATGTGATTACGGAGTTCCGACCCGCTAGGAAAGACTAGCCTTAGTCGTACGTCTCCGGGAGTTCCGCTACCACGAAAGGGCGCGCTCCGTTCAATTTCAATAAGAACGGGACTACAACTTCGAACCGAATCGCCTCGTCACAAAGACACTCGAGGCGGATCGGCCTAACTCGAAAATCAAATGGCACCAAGACCTCAAATGGAGATGAGCTCTCAACCTATTCCAACCTACACCTAGCGACAATGTCGGGGCAGTGGTGTTTGAGGCTACTTTATCTCTCAAAATGATCTAGCTATGAAAAGCTCAAGTGGGAGAGTATCCCTGTACTCAAAAGGCTCAATTCTGGTCTAATTTTGCAAGGCCAAGCTCTCTAGAGAGAGAGAACAAAGGGTGGATATATATAGAGAGCGCCAAGAGCTCTAAACCAGTCAAATTCTGGACATAACGTTACATAACGCTCCGAAACGTTACACAACGTTTCAATATAGCCGTTATAAAAAGACAAAATCAAACTAGCCGTTGAAATTTGTCTGAAGCGTTACACAACGTTATCAAGCGTTACACGACGCTTGAGCAGTGAAAGTCAAACGGTCATCAACAAGAGTCAAAACGTTACACAACGTTATCAAGCGTTACACGACGCTTGAGCAGTGAAAGTCAAACGGTCATTAACAAGAGTCAAAACGTTACACAACGTTATCAAGCGTTACACGACGCTTGAGCAGTGAAAGTCAAACGGTCATTAACAAGAGTCAAAACGTTACACAACGTTTTGAAGCGTTACACGACGTATGCCAGAACTTCCTTCTATCTTAGTCTAATCTAGCCTACAAACTCTCTAAAGACTTGATCTTGCTCATAGCTCTTATCCAAGTCTTCATAATTTGTAACTTCTTCCTATAAAACTCAAAGAAGATTGTTAAATGCCAAATGATATTGTTTTGTAATCGACAAACCTAGAGACATTTAGTACAACAATTAATATTAAAATATTAATATTAGATTATTAAAAATATTAAATTATTAAAAATCTGAGATTCCCTAGGTACGGAATCTGAGATTCCGTAACAAGCCTGTTACGGAATCCGGAATTCCGTAACTAGTCTGTTACGGAATCTCAGATTCCGTAATTCAGTTCGGAATATGGGATTCCGTACTTACGTTATTATTTAAATAATTTTGATTATATTGATATTATTATTATTATTTTATATTATTTTAGTATTATTTTTAAACAATACGGCTTTGCGCTTCGCGTTCAAGAAATTTCTGGACTGCAGTTGGTCCCGAATAACATGAATAAGGAATATGAATAGGTCTAACATCTTTTGCATGTTTGGATGCATGACGATTAAGAAATAAACTCTAAATTTCTTATTCACGCGAAATCAAATAACACATGAGTAAAAAATTTGAGTTTATCCGGATCCTTATTCATATTCTAATAAAACCCAAAAATATGAATAAGTCCTTCCTTATTCAAATTTCTTATTCACCATGCACCCAAACGCGAATGAATTTGGGGTGTGTTTGGATACACGGTTGAATAAGAAATAAGAATAAAGATCTCGGAATGCGTGTTTATTCAATTTTTTATTCTTATACTATGATTTTGTTAGAATATGAATAAGGGCCTAAATTCCTTATTCCATGATTATTTAAATTGCACAAAAATAAAAAATTTAAAACTTATTCTTATTCGAATCCTTATTCTTGCGCATCCAAACACACTACATCGCTCATTCGGTCCGTAAGTCCGTAATAGCTTAACATCTCAACAAATCAATTAATGGATGTAGTAGTTATTAACTTATTTCATGGCGAAAAGAAAGTCTGAAAAATCAAACCGACCTTGACGCAAAGAAAACGCGTCAAAATGAACATTTTCTGGGACGGTTTACGATGAACTAGAAAGACGGTGCACACGTTTCGATTGGATAGGAAGTTAGGAACAGCTGGGAAGTTGCAAAGCTCAAATCCTGTTCGAGACAATTGGAACCGTCTCCTGACTTCCAAAAAAAAAAAACTCTCCGCTTTTTTTTTTATTTGGAAAAAAAAACTCTCCGCTATTATTCAAGGCCTGATTTATTGGGATCGACCGACTAAAACCGAAAGCACAATATATGTTTGTTTTTTTATATCGGACGATTTTGACTGAAAAAGCAATCCTTTTCCTTCAGTCATAAATATAACGGATACGACCAAAAAAATTTTATTACTTTTTGAAGATTAAAATAAGCAGCTGAGAGGTTTGTAATATTGTATATATGATACGAGAAAATCACATATGATGTTTTGAAATTTTAAAATATGCAGTAGCGTGTATGGATGCATGGTGAATAAGAAACAAGTTCTAAATTTTTTATTCGTGTGAAATCAAACAATTGCTCACATGTTTGGATGTGGAGTGAATAAGAAAGGACTTATTCATATTCCTTATTCATATTTTAGGATTTTGCTAGAATATGAATTAGCACCCGAATAAGTTCAAATTCATTATTCATGTGTTTTTTTATTTCACGTGAATAAGAAATTTAGAACTTATTCTTTATTTCCTATGCATCCAAACATGCAATAGTAACTCGATTCGGAAAAAAAAAAAAAGGCTCGGGTAACTCGAGTTCACAGAACATGAATTTGACCTAACTAGAATTGAGCCAATTCGGTCGGCAAAATGAGATGAGTTCGAATCAATCTCAACTCGACTCGCCAACTAGTAAATCAACTCACGACCTAATAACTTCTTGTTTCAAATACTATTATCAACATTATTTAAGTGTATTAAACTCATAAAAGAATTATAAGAATTTTTTAATTATACATTTTTATTTCAAATAATTGTAACATACATATGATTGAGTTTGAAAGCATATTTTGCTTCCAACCAATAGAAAAATAAAATTAACAATAATTTTGTTGTTTATCATATTTTATATTTTATGTATTAATTAGTATTAACATTAATATAATATATGATTTAAATAAAAAAATTAAGTATCCAATTTATTTTAAGTTGGCTTGTGACTTGCTAGTCATCTCGAGTTGGCGATGAGTTGAGTTTGAGCTATCCAAAAAAATTCGAAAGTGTTTTCAACTCGACTCAAGTCAATTCAAGGTTACGACCAAACCAAGTTTGAGCTATCCCCAACTCGCTCGAACTCAGCTCGTATATAGTCCTAGAGTAGGGTATATAGTAGATCTGTTTTTATACCCGTACTCGTCAAATTTTTTTTATTCATACCCTACCCTTACACATTAAAAATTGACTTTATCTGTATTCTATTCTTGCCCAGTAAGAATTAATGACAAAAGTAAGGTAACATTAATTAGATAATGGATAATAATAATAATAATAATAATAATAATAATAATAATAATAATAATAATAATAATAATAATAATAATAATAATTCAATAAAAAGACTATATAATATGGATAGATAAATATATCAAATAAAGAGGAGTACAATAGACAAATTATTTCCTAATAGAGAAGAGTATGTTTCAATTTTTGTATCCAAGGCAGATATGATGGAGATTAGGAGGTGGGTTATTGTTTTTCAAAAAAAAAAAAAAAGGTGATGGTTTATTAATTATAAGGAAGTAATAATAACACATTTTTCCTTTTTTTCTTTATAGTATTTTTTTCGTCTCCTCTTATTTTGTCTTGAAGATGCTTTTAATAAGTATTTCTCCTTTCTCTTCCATCCTCTACCACCTAACCAAATGGAGTGTTAGTATTTTTTTCGTCTCCTTTATTTTGTCTTGAAGACGTTTTTAATAAGTATTTTTCAATTTAATGAAAAATTTAAGTTTATTGATAGACGGGTTTCACATTGAAATATTCAACCCTTTTAGGCTTTAATTTCAATTAAATATTTGTGTTTTAGTTAGATTTTATTGTATTTAGGTTAGTTTTAATTAAGTTTGAGTCAAAGAATGAGTTACTACAATAATCCCTACTTTTATGCAGATTTTGGACAAAAACATAACATATATGAATCTATAAAGACGTAGAGCTTCTCACAAGCTTTTCAACGGTTCTTGAATCACCTCAAACGGAATCCGGATGAAGAAAATATGGGCAAAATACGAACAAGGCGCAGTGCTGAAATTTCCAAACGACCTGTTCTCGGCCAGATTTCAAACGGGTCCGCCAGAATTCAAGCGGGTCTGCCCGAAACATGCCAGAATTAGCAGAAAGTGCCCGTTTCAGAGGTTTATCTTGGGAAGGCGGTTGTTTCCTATTCCCATCACGTCCAAAAGCATCTTCCTGCTATTATGAGCGCCTCCAATCAATGCTAAAGCCTATATAAACATGGTTTGAGGAGATTTCAAGGGGAGAGTCGAATTTTAGGGTAAAATTTTGAGAGGAAGTTGCAGCAAACCATCGCAGCCAGGATCCAGTCGACCCTGCCATGATTCTGTCAACCCCGCCTGAATCCAAGCTGAGAGGAGAAATCATTGCCTATTGTTATATTCTTCCTTTTATTTATTTGCTTTGATGTTTGATTCGATGAAACCTGAGTTTTTATGCTGAATATGTTAAGTAGCGAGTAGTTTAGTTTAGGGGCAATTGTAGGGAACCTCTTAACTCGGTAGTTAATATAAGTTTAATTAGGATTATATCTTTTCTATTTGCTTTGCCTTTCTTGATCTTATTTGCTGAAGTTTGTGATTTTTGAATTGCTTGACTTGAAGGTTTACCTATTAGATTAAAGTCTTGTCTAATAGTTTGTTAACAAAAACCATAAATTCAAGATAGTTTAAAAGTTGCACAATATAGGATAGGGAGTAGACTAAGAGGTGAAACCATGACTTAGCTGAAAAGTATGTCCTTACCTAGTATCGAGAGATATAGGATATCCTACCGAATAGAAAGGTAAACTTAGAAACCCTAAGCCAAGGAACGAGAGTTGAAACTTAGGATTTTTAAGAGGTTTGAAGGTTAAAACTTAGTTATCCAAATAGAGAACGAGAGTTAATATTTGACCCTGAGATTTGACCAACAACCTGCACTTAGAGAAGGTATAACCTAATTAAACCGAGTTAACGACCTATTCTGACGACCCCGCCAAGAAGCTGGCGGATCCGCCTGGATAGGGCCAGGTAGAGGAACCCGACCAATTGACCCTAGTTTAAGCCATTAATTCGAGTTATTTAATTTTCTTTAAGTCTTAGATTAATTTAGAGAGTATTCCAGTAATTTAGATTAATTTCCTTAGTTTAACTTTTAGTTTTAAACAACAAAAACTTTATTTATTTGATTTTGACCAAATTACCCTTTAGATTAAATAGAATTGAATTATTAGAGACTAAAGGTTTAGAAAATCCATCCCTGTGGATTCGACCCTCAAGCTATACTACATTAGATTAGATTTGAGGTTTAATTTGACTTAGATTTTATCTCCGATCATTTATATTGTCAAATGACTTTTAAAGGATAAGTCTATAATAAACGGAAGCACTGATTTTTCTAATCTCAAAGTCCTTCATCGTCCACTTTTTGTTTTCAATACTTTAATTTTAATAATTAAAATCTAAATTAACAACCATTGAAGGTTTTAATTTCCTACAATAAGCGGTAGAAATTGTAACATATAGTGTTTTAACATTAAACTTTCTTCGATATTGTTGGACTGGCCAAATTAAGTGGAGATGAAGGAATTAGAGCAAACAGTGAAACAGAAACCTGATTCCATCAACTATATCAACTGTCGAATTGTTACTGCAGATTGGATAAGAAAAACTGGAATAATTAGATTTATGCCACTGTGAAATTTAGCTAATTAGAGATATGTCATTGTTATATTGCAAATTAGATTTATGTCATCATCAAATTATGTAAATTAAAAATATGCCATTATCTCATTCTAAAAAAGATTCAATTCCAAAAATACCATCTTGATTTCTCTCAATATTTTTCAAAACTCCCAAATTGTCCTTGTTAATAAACCCTAAGTCAAAAGAACATAGGAATGACTAGAGAAATTTTAATAAACCCCAAATTGCCCTTGTTAATTAGATGTGCCATCTTTTTTCACATCTTCGAAGTTGAAATTTTAAAATTTGCAATGATTCAAATGAACCCTTATTCGTCACGATATGTATCGTCTTTGAATGACCCAAGAATTACAAAAAGCCACTTACATGAGATGATTATATTATTTGCTTATGTCGGTTAATAATTTATTTTAGTCTTTGTTCAGACCTCATATTCGACTGGATTAAAACAAATATAGTAGCTTGGCCTTGGATTGAAATACACACATTCACAGACGTCCTTACAATCGTTCTATATCAAATTACACGATATTTTTCTAATTTCAAAGTTTTGTAGTGGCATTAAACTAATTTGTCATTTAGTGATGGTATTTTTCTAATTTCAAATTTTTATAGTGGCATATTTAAAAGGGTAAAATTGACAAATCAATTTTTTATGGCAAAAAATTAATTTTTACTTTTTCACAGTGGCATAAAACTAATTTATCATTTAGTGATGATATTTTACAAATTTCAAATTTTCACATTAGCATAAATATAATTAACCCAAAAAACTACTGTGGCGGTTGACGCAATGAAAGTAATATTTAGGGAAAATTTTGTACGTACCCCTCAAAACTTAGGAAATGCAGTTTTTGCCCCTCGAAAGTTCAAACTCGTGGATTTGCCCTCCGAAAATTAGACCGTCTTCTCTATGTGCCCTTCTGGCATTTTTTATGTCATAAAATATTGATAAATTAAAAGAAAAGAAATACATGACCATTATACCCCTGCTCGAATTTAACTGATTCGATCCATTCGATCCAAACTAACACATTCGATCCAGATCCAGACTAACCCAAATCGAATCAAATCTATTCTCTTCTCTTTCATCTCTCTCTCGCGCACAAACCAGAACTCCTGTCGATGAAAAACCCTAACCCATTCGATAACCCATTCTTCTTCTCCTCCTCCTCTCTCCTGTTGAACAAAG
The DNA here is from genome assembly GCA_027562975.1 of Rhynchospora breviuscula. Classification (NCBI taxonomy): domain Eukaryota; kingdom Viridiplantae; phylum Streptophyta; class Magnoliopsida; order Poales; family Cyperaceae; genus Rhynchospora; species Rhynchospora breviuscula. The sequence continues at coordinate 66,408,805 of CM050402.1, read as the reverse complement.
CACGAGAACGCTATCTCCTCTCCACTCGTTGGAACCAGTAGAACCCTAAATCGAACCCTAAATTGTCCTCTCCATTCGTTCAAATCAGAAGAAATTCCTCTCTCTCTCTCTTTGTTGAACCCTAAAAAGCTCGAATTCGTCCGTCTTTCCTAGCGAGTAAACCCTAGAAAGCTTCTGTCGCCTTGCCTCTCTTAGCAATGCATCGTTCGAGCAAATCAGAATCCCTCTCGCACTCAGTGTCATCGAGCGTAGCTCCCCAGCGAATTCTAAAGGAAGATTTGCCTCTCTTGCCATGCCCGTATTGTGGTATCGCTGTGAAGCAGTTTGAGAGCAGAACAAAAGACAATCCCGAGAGATTGTTCTATAAATGTGTAAACAAGGTACATATTTTTGCTGTTTCCTTTTCTCATTTTCCAAATGTGTTAATTTGAGGAAAATAAGTAGGTAAGTAACATTCAGGTGGATTTGTATTGAACAGTAGTTTAGATTTTTGGCTTTTGTTTATTTCTCTTTTGTCATTTTGAATTGGGGTTTTTTTTGAGGTTTTGGCAGCAACCAGAACAATAGATTTGGCAGCCAAGTACATCTTTAAATAGCAGCAACCATGTATCAAGTGTTTCTGAAATTTTACAAAAGGTAAAAGACAGTTCCTATGGTATAAGTTTCCCTATCTTATAGGTGGTTTGAGCACGATATTTCTACCTGAACCAGTAGTGGTAATGCTACCAGCCAATTCTAGTTCTTATGAAATTGTATTATGTAGTCTGATATATATACAATTAACTAACTAAATATTTCTTTTCTAAAAGATGACTCAATGCAGATTTTGGAAGTGGGAAAATGAGTATTTGTGTTATCTAAAAAAACATAGTGTTATTCCTTCCATCAACTCTGAGCTAGATAGTAGATTGGACGCTAAATTGGACAATCTAATTGATGAATTGAAGAAGAAATGTGAAGATGATGAGCGGCAAATTAAAGCACTTATTGCATCCTTGGACAAGATTAAACTGCATAATACCATCACTATCACTATGATTATTGTTCTTTTAATAATTGTAGTTGTAAGAATTTAGTAGTGTTTGGATGAATGAATGGATGTATGATTCCCATTTGGATTATTTTGTAATTGTATTGACTGTTAGCATGATTCCCATTGTAGTTGTAAGCATGTGTTGTGCTACATGAGTTTTAATTTGAATGGTAATATATGCAGTAGTTAATGTCTGTTCATGCTGATAATTGTGCACCTTCCAAGTTTATCTCTGTACCGACTCCTTCACTGGTACCGTATGTTTATTCTAATCGAGTAACCAACTCATCTCCTGTACCGACTTTGTGTTGTACCAGTATCTTTGGGGCCGTTTGGATGGGGCTAGGAATAGCCAATTCCTAGGAATTTGCTATTCCTAGACATAAATCTCTCTCACAAAGTTACACACTTTTCAATATTTTCCGCCTAGGAATAGGAATAAGAGAAATAGTCTATTCCTAGACGAAAAATATTGGAAAGTGTGTAACTTTATGAGAGAGATTTATGTCTAGGAATAGCAAATTCCTAGGAATTGGCTATTCCTAGCCCCATCCAAACGGCCCCTTTAAAACTATAGACCCTACAAATCTCTCTGTATCGTTGCAAATTAAGAAGAGTACAGAAATAGGACTTAGTCAGATAACTACATAAGTACTTAATTAAATATAATTATTATTTTAACCCAATTGGAACAAACTCCTTAAATGCAAAGTGCCTTGCTCAGAGATTGAAATCACTCACCGAGTTGACTTTATAATAAGTTCCTATTTTTTTTATTAGAAAGTGATAAGTTCATGTTAAATGCAATCAACTGTCACAATCCAAACACTGCCCCAAGTGCTGTACCTGTTTCTGTATTGTCTCTTCAAGATTACTTCTAGTCAACGCCAGTATATATACCGGACCAGATGCTTTGTCTTAAGTATATACCAAATGATAACTAAAATAAAACTAAACTAAAACCCATGCTTTGACTCATACTGTCCACGGTACCAATTATACCACTGTACCGATATTGGTACCATGTTAGCTAGTGTGTGGAGCAGCTAAACGATATTGTTACACTCAAACCAAGGTCGAATTGAACTCCTGTACTAGCTAGCGAGCCTCATTGGAATTTATTTCCCCTTACTGGTACCGTTCACTGTACCCATGCTGAGTGAACCACCCATATGCCAATTGCTTCCCATACCAACTTTATACACACCTTGAGTTAATCGTTATTGCTTCCATTACTCAAAGAACTGAAGTCCACACAAAAAACAAAATAAAACATTTCAAGTCCACACAAAATAGCATATAACACTAACTGCCATTCTCTAACTGCTACTCTAAACAACATCATCTCTCAACTAACATCTTTCTAAACAGCATTGCTTCTCTGAACAACACGTTTTCTAACGGCCGTTCTCTTTCTGCAAAAAAATAATTTTCCCAATAAGATATCTAAGAAAATTCTACAACTTACAGAACTTCAAATCACATATGCCCCTGAACTAAGAAAGACAATGTACAAGCGTGCACCAATTTCTTGAAAATACAACCCGAGTAACCTAATCCTTAACAAAATGGAGGAGAGAGTTTGCTTCATTAACTTTTGGAAAAATAGGATCATATAATAGGCTTAAGCAATAGTTCCATGTTTTAAAGGGTTAGACATAATTCTCATTTTGAGAGTTACCCAGAACTTTTTCACTGAGAAACAGTCCAAAATTATGTGATGACTGGTCAAAGTTGTGATTACACAAAACAGAAATTAGAACAGAAATTAGCTCATTCCAAATTAATTTTCTAAAAAAACTGATTTGTTTCTTTTTGACTGGAACCTAATAATTGATTTGAAAGGTGTAATTGCTTCCAGTAACCAAGATTGGATGCATTGGGCTCGCTTTAGACAACAATATTAACAATTTAATAAAAATGGATTAATAGATCAAATATTACATTACACACATGAATTAATATAGTAGAGCAGATAGTACCTTTTTCTATTGTTTTTACCTCCACCATCGAGTGCTTCTTTGCATGTCCTTGCTTGATGGCCAAATTTGCTGCATCTCTTACATTGTTGTTTCCTTGATGGACAAGTATGGGCACAGGGTAAGACAGTTATCTGCATTAAAAAAAAAATGCAAAGCTTTTTTAGTTAAGTAAATATTGGTACCAACTGACTGGTTGCAACTTGCAATTTTAATTACTGATAGCCTACACTACAGTGACCTTGGTTTTCAGCATTAATTGGATTTGTCGTTTAACATCTCTTGCAAAAATAAAAATCTGTAATTATTTATTTGGATTTTGTGGGACTTGTATGAAAAAGGTATGAAAAAGGTACTGAACTTTACTGGTCCATGTCCTCTCCTTACAAATATAATAAAAGGCATATATGAAAGAAATGCTTCATTCGTGTATACTAGACCCCATGTGACAGGAAATATAAACCTAAATTAATACGCCAATCAAGAATGTTGGATAGAGAAATCGGCAATTATTAGCATGCTGAAGCATTAAGTGAAAACCAAGGTCACCAAGGTCACATTCTTTTTTCAGTAAGTAAGTAAACCAAGGTCACCAAGGTCACATTCTTTTTTATAGTGAATATAATATTTAGCAATCCAGCACTTAGATATTAATGTACAATAGATGCTAGCTGCCGGATCCACCAATATTTTTCACTTAATGCTTCAGCACATGTACCTTGAAAGTACATGAAATATTAATGTACAAGGGATATTAATGCAACAAGAACTGAAATTTACCTTGAAAGTTTTATTGTCCTCTCGCAGCCTACAAGCTCAAATCCTCCAACAACAGCCCGGATAGGCGCAATTTGCCACAAATCTTTTCTTGTCTGATTTCACTGTGGTATATTCAAAATCTGTCCTGATAGAAAAATGTCTCAATCCATTTCTAAATGACTCAACATCTGGAAATAATGCATTAAGCTCGATCATCGGATTGTCAGGATCATATAGAACACTTTGTTCAGTCTCCGGAACTACAGTTGGCTCCATATTTGTTTCTAATTCTACAAATGTGTCGTGTGTATAACCATCTAGAGGGGCAATAACATCATCTTCATCAGAAAGATACAAACGCTCACCATCGGCTTCGACATATTGCTCCTCATGCTCATGCTCCTCATGCTCACCAGAAATATTACATCCTTCAGAGCTTCTTCCTTGATTCTGACTACCATGACTAGTTGAACCAACGGTAGGTGATGGTTGACCACCATTTGTACCACTCCAGTTTGACCTGAAAAACAAATTACAGAAATTACATGAAAAATTAATAACAGCAACAGGAACAGGAAACCCTAAATCTATTTACAGCTAAATTAATAACAACAGCTAAATATCCAAGCTTTTATAAAGAAATTACAGTACAATATATGCTTAGAAATTACATGAAAAATTAATAACTTTTTGTGAATTAACTACAACAGAGAAGAAGGATGCGGTGAAAACACAAAGTTAACAAAATAATCAGGACCTCTAATAAAACTAATCTCAATCAACCATTCTCTTCTTTCTAACTTTGATTACATCCAAAATCCAAAATAAAACCAATTGCAGAAAACGCAAAGTTAACAAAAATGCAGGGAAACAACTTAAAGCAATCACTCCAATTTTCATTCAATCATCATGCTCTAGTTGAACCTGCCTCTGACCCCCCTTTAACCCCTATCTAACAAAAGAAATGAGGTGAAAAGAAAATTCTTACCTGGTTCGTGAGAGGGAGACGGATTCCATGTGAGGGAACAGCAGTGATTCGTGCGAGAGAGAAGCTTCGCGATGACAGGAGAGAAAGGCGACGGAGGTTTGTGTGTTCTCCTGGTTTCTGCACGATTTAGCGAAATAAGAGAAGAATTAGGGTTTCACGGTTTGATTGATAGGAGAGGAGAGAAAACTTAGGTCGATTCAGGGTTTCTCATCGGCAGGAGAGAGGAGAAAGAAGAAGGGGGTTCTGGTTTGTGCGCGGGAGAGAGACGAAAGAGAAGAGAATAGATTTCATTCGAACTGGGTTAGTCTGGTCTGGATCGAAATGGGTTAGTCTTGGATCGAATCAGTTAAATTCGAGCAGGGGTATAATGGTCATGTATTTCTTTTCTTTTAATTTACCAATATTTTATGACATAAAAAAAGCCAAAAGGGCACATAGAGGAGGCGGTCTAATTTTCGAGGGGCAAATCCACGAGTTTGAACTTTCGGAGGGCAAAAACTGCATTTCCTAAGTTTTGAGGGGTACGTACAAAATTTTCCCTAATATTTATTATGCGACCGACCAACTCACCATTCATTTTTTACGCAATGAAACTAACGACTTTCTTTTGACGTGGTTCTGTACTAAACGAACATTCATCAAATTTAATTAGCAAAATTGTTTCTTGTGCACTCCAGACTCCAGAGGAGGGCACGTGCTGAGAGCCTGAGCTCACCGACTAAATCTTGAAATTGATACTTGGACGAGGTTTATGGCAGTCGTTCAGAATGACACGACAAACGAGATGACTCGCAAAAAAGTCAGATATTTAGAATCAGAAATTTTATAACAGAACTTCATGTAGTATACTATATTATATAAATTTATTAGAAATACGGTGTATTTAACAATGTTTTATTTATAACATTGTTGGGAAGTATGGCATGGGATAGTACGTTCACATACAAATTCAATATGCTAATATAAAACATTCTGAAAAAGAATAATTACATCGTAGATTATCCTCTAGTTTATTTTATCTACACAAGAAATCTTATGTTTATTCTAATACAGATTAATATTGCGACATCACTTTTGTTGAAGATTTTACTATTTATTTTATATATACTGTTACCGTTACTAATGGAAAAATTGAAAATGATATAGTCGTTTTTCAAAAAGAAAACAATAATAAAAAAGAAACGTAAGAACAAAAACTAAGCCTTCATTACTACACCTAGTTCATGTAAAACATTGACATCTGGCATTATTGAAAGCAAGTTGAGAGGAGAATAGTCTCGAAATTCCTGGATTAGGCGGTCAACTTGCCTCAACTACTCCTCTTTTCTTCAACCTCCGGTCCTTCTTTCAAAAAGAAAATTTTTTTGAGGTCCTCAAATCAAGTGTACTAGATCCTTCCTAAACACTCTCTCTTCCGAATTTTTTATTATTAATAAATGTTATAATGAAATAAGTATTTTTAGTAAATCAAGAAAATATTTAATATTTGTAGTAATTTCGGGCCGCCAATGGACATGAGACCAATGGCGACTCCTGTCCTATATAATTCACATCCCACACAGTTTCGTCTCACCCTCATCCCTCTTATCTCCTCTCACTCTTCCAGCCGAAAAATAAAATCCAAAAAAAAAACCAGGAAAAAAACCATTAGAAAAAAAAAGTAACTAGTAGAAAAATCCAAAAAATATAAAAAATATATATCCCTAACCAAAATCCATTAGAAAAAAAAATTCAGTACCAAAAAAAGCCTGAAAATCTATTTTTTTTATAGAAAATATAGTTAAGCTAAGTCGTATTACTAAAATAATATTATTACTTCTATATTGAACTCTTTTTGTTGTGGAATCTTTCATAATTAGACCTTACCCCGTGGGATATAAAGGTTGGCGCCATTTTTTTTTCCGGTTGTAGGTGTCAGCCTGAAAAATCGACTTGTTGTTCAATACCCACAGGGCAGGATCAGACTTGACCTCTTGAGACTAGATGGGCGTAGTACTGAGAGCCACCACTTCGGTTACACAAACAATTATGATAGGTGGATAGAGGAGGCTTCCAGTCTGTTAGAGGTCGAGTAGTATAAATTAGTTTATAGACTGTTAGAGGTCGAGTAGTAGAAATATTGTATTAGGTTATGCGAGTATTATTGGTGATGTTGCATTTTAATATTTTCATTTTTGTTATTTATTATAATGAGTATTATTGTTAATGATAATATTATTATCCATTTAGTTTAGATAATATTTTTTTACTTTAATAACCAAACGAAAATTTGATTTGACAAAATACGAAAATTATTACTGTAAAAATAATTAAGAAAGTAAAAAAATTTGTGTGAAGTATAGAGCAACAGTGATTAATTGCATTTCACAATGGCAAATAAATCACGTCCTTAGTATTATCAGTATTTTATTCACGTGGAGAATGAAGATGATGATATTGCCGATATTAATGCTATATGTAAAATATGTTCAGATATTATTAATTATGTTCCGAATTTCGGTGAAACTAGAACAATTAGGTTTCTCTTGGTGTTTTTTCTGGTTTTTTTTTGTTTTTTTTTCTGGTTTTTGTGGGTTTTATTTGGTTTTTTTTGTTTTTGTGGCTGGTTTTTTTGGTATTTTTTATGGTTTTTGTGTTTTTTCTAGTTTTTTCGATTTTTTTTTTCCGGGCTCAGTGAAGAGAGGAGGAGAGGAGTGGGGTTGGGTGAGAAGGGAGGGGACCAGGCGCTGCCTTAAATAGGACAGGGATCGCCATTGGTAATGGCGATTCCTAGCCACTGGCGGCCCGAAATTACTAGTAATATTAAATATTATCTCGATTTACTAAAAATATTTATTTATTTATAATATTTATTAATAATAAAAAAATTCGGCTTTCTCTTTTTCAGTTTTTTCCCTCACCTCTACGTCCTTCTTTCAAAAAGAAAAAAAAAAAATTCAGGGCCGGTCCTCAAATGTACTAGAGCCTACTATGCGAGTATACTATAACCCCACATATTTTTTTCCCATTTTGTACCGACGTAGACACGTAGTGCCATACTGCCATGTCCATTTTGTACCGACTTTTCTCTTCTTCCAATTTCCAAGAGGTACTTCACTTCAAACCACTACATTGTTGAATTTATCTAGATGTTTTACCAAATTCTTGAATGTTAACTTTTCTCGTGGCAAATAATCCATGTGATTACATTGTAAAGATAAAAAGTATCGCCCTTCAATTTTGAATTTTGATATTACAATTACAAATTTACAAAAAATTACTTCTATGATATGGATGTTTAAACAAAGTATGAACTCCTAAAAAAACAATAAAATAAACAGTCTCAAACACTAGGCATTGTTGCTCATTTCACCACATGTGATGGACATCTCCGTTTCTTCCAAAACCGGAGGTCAGGCTAGAACTGAGTTGAGAAAAAAAAATTATTTAATTGTATGGCTGTGGGACCGAACACTCCGCGTCAGCGATTAGCTGTCCCTCTGAGTGAGTGCCGCGTGGTCGCTTACTATTGACGACTGCCACATCAGGACGGAAGTGAAAATAACTTCCTATTTGTTTATTATTTTTATGGGTGAAAGTGAAATAATTTTTTATTAGAAAATGATGATGAAACAATATGAATCTTAATTTATATACATTTTTTTTCATTTCTGCTGTCAAAATTTAATTGGTATGATAATTATAAATTACATGTGGTTAATTTAATACAATTATGAAGAAATTACATAAATTGGGTTTAATTTTGAATATGAAGATCGAGATTGTGAATCATTATTATTGCTTTATCATAACTACCACGAAAAATTAGACCTCGGCACTTATTTTATGAAGTTGCTAAGCCGTGCTGTGTTTAAAACTAGCTCAAAAATACAAAAATGTGGACAAATTGTAAAGGCTGATCAAGTAGTCTTAATTTGAATCAATCTATTACTTCGAAAATTTATAAAAGTTTCTTCAATAGTAAAGATAGTCATCTATTTTAATGTGGTTTTGCGTGGTTTAGCGGCTCTGAGTTGGTTTGACGTTTTTAGAGTTTTATTAGTGATGAAACGGTCGGAAAAATATATATGCCATTTAATTATAAAAATATATCATAAATTCAAATATATTTAACATAACTAAATCATCAATTTGTATTAAATTGAGATTCCATGATAAATAAAATATCTTATGCACAAAAGTAAATCCTAAGCCTTTTGGATCAGTTTTTGAATCAACAATTGTTTTATCTTAAAATTATTTACTTCTGAAATTATCGATAATCCTATTCTGTTTTACGGTCGGAAAAAGTTATATCGGCAAATTATCCGAGAATAATTGACGATGAAACGTTTAATCGCGAACCATATTCATTCTAAAATGATGTGATGTTATCGTGTGTGTTTTTTTTTTCCAAATACCGATGCAACGATATCATCAGTGATAAAATCTAGCATTTTAAAACCTTAATTCTAAGATTTAAAACAAAGAATCTAGGTGGGTAAAGTTCTATTTAATTTAAGAAAATATAGGAGGCTTAATTAAGAAAAATAAATCAATAAATGAAATTAGAAGCATTTTCATATATAATTATTGAGATAATGAGCCGGAAGGTGCTTAGCAGGGTTAACGAGAAGCGTATCATCATTGAAAGTTTGAAACAAAATTATTTGTTCGGATATGGATAATATTTAATTAGGGTAAACACGAACAGGATTAAAAAAAATTAGATTAAAATATTGATGTTGTAATTAGTAACAACCAATAACGTTGTCTCAAACTTAAAAATATTGATGTTGAGTACAACAACGTAGATGCGTCGCTCTAAAACACACCGACGTTCCAGTTTATCTTAACAGAAAGAATTCGGGGCTGATAAGGATCATTTCCTAGATTCATCATCTCCATCATCCTCCAGCAGTTAGATTAATTGCATTCCAAAAAAGAAAAAAGGGGATGAGGATGATGGGGATGATTCCATTCTGAAAAAGAAAAGAGGGGATGAGGATGATGGGGATGATTCCGAAAAAGAAAAGAGGTGCTCCATTCCCTTCATCCTCTCTGTTTCGCTTCTTCTCTCTTTTTCTGGCACACATTTTTTTTTCCTGATAACTGTTATAACTGTGATTCTAACTGTTCTAGTTAAATAAATAACTGTTCTAACTGTGAATTTAAACATAACAGTTATTATAACTGTTTTAGTTATTATAAGTAAATGTTCTAGTTAAAAAAATAACTGTTCTAACTGTGAATACTAACTGTTCTAGAACAATTTTTTTTCCAGTAGCTAATACAGCAACTATTCCAGCATAATTATTTTTTTAGAACAATTCGAACAATTAGAACAACTAGAACATTTATTTTTCTTTCAAGAACAGTTAATAATATTAACTAGAACAGTTAGTTTTTTTTAGCACATTTATTTTTTCCAGCACAATTTTTATTTTAGAACAACTAAAACAGTTAGTAATATTAACTAGAACAGTTAATTTTTTTCGAGAACAGTTAACAATATTGACTAGACAATTAGTTTCAGAGTTAAAACAATTACTTATTTAATTAGAACAGTTAAGGATGAGGGGTGGGATATGGGTTAATGACAGAAAATGAATAGGGGATGAGGATGGGGTTACGGAATAGGAAATGATGCCAGAAAAGAAAATAGAGGATGAGGAGGAGGAGGCCAGAAAAGGAAAGAGCTGATGAGAATGAGGGGATGAGAAATCATCCCCTGGACTTTCTATTAGTGAAGAAGTTAGATAATTAATGAAGATCTGGAGGATGATAGGATGATAGAATCTTAGAATCTTAAGCAATTCCGGAAAGAATTCCCTTTATTATAAACAAATTCAATTAATTTATTTCCATAATCCCATACTGGGACCCGACCAAGTTTATAAATAGAGCCCCTCCCTTTTCTACTACGCATAAGTTCATAACGCATCCTAAATTGTGGCAAGTTCACGCGCTCAAAACAAAAATTATATAACAAACAAACAACAAACAACCTAGATTGATAGGCCCGTAAAAAATTAACCGTCCGATCAAGATCAGACGGCTCGTACGTGCGCTACACCATTTGTCGCGCAACAGCAAATTCGGATTCCTCTGTTCCCCACTTCTCATCTCTGGTAATCCTCCCAAACCAAACCATGACTAGACTCTGTTGCTGCGCCAATGGGACTGACACACCCGTCCACCACTCTGCACAGTCCGATTTCGAAATCAAAGGTCGAGATCTCACGGTGTCCGGTCACTCAGTCCTCCATGATGTCCCGGACAACGTCACGATAACCCCCGCCTCGGCACTTGTCAATTCTGACAAATGCGAGAGGGGGGCGTTTCTGGGCTTTAGCATGACGGATGCAAAGAGCCGTCATATCGCACCGCTCGGTAAGCTAGAAGGTATCCGTTTCATGAGCATTTTCAGGTTCAAAGTCTGGTGGACTACACTCTGTGTTGGTAACAAGGGAAGAGATATTGAGAACGAGACCCAAATGATGCTCTTTGAACCATCAGATTCAGGTCGGCCATATGTCGTGGTGCTCCCCATAGTAGAGGGGTCCTTCAGAGCCTCTCTACAGCCGGGGGAGCAACTCGACTTTGTTGATTTGTGTGTAGAGAGTGGGTCAACACAAGTCACAAGCTCTTTGTTTAACACGATTGTGTACGTACATGCCGGGGACGACCCGTACCTTCTTTGTAGAGATGCAGTACGGGTTGTACAGTCCCATCTTGGGACCTTCAAAACCCTCGAAGAAAAAACACCACCCGGCATTGTTGACAAGTTTGGCTGGTGTACTTGGGATGCATTTTATCTTAAAGTAAAACCGGACGGTGTCTGGGAGGGTGTCAAAACCCTCTCTGACGGTGGGTGCCCTCCGGGTCTCGTCTTGATAGATGATGGATGGAATTCTATCTGTAACGACAAAGATTCCATCACCGATCAAGATGGCATTGATCGTGCTGTTGTTGGTGAACAAATGCCGTGCAGGTTGATTCGATACCAAGAGAACTACAAGTTCCGGGATTACAGGAGCAAGAGAGACGGTACCAAGACCGGCATGAGTGCGTTTGTCTGTGACTTGAAAGAAACCTTCCCGGCCGTGAATTACGTGTACGTGTGGCATGCTCTGTGCGGTTACTGGGGTGGTGTAAGACCAAACGTACCAGGTTTACCTCCGGCCAAGTTGGTTCAGCCTCGGCTTTCACCCGGGCTGGAGAAAACAATGGAAGATCAGGCAGTGACCCAGATTGTTAATTCCAGCATTGGATTGGTCGAGCCCAGCCGGGTTCACGAGCTGTATGAAGGGATCCATTCTCACTTGAAGGCATCTGGAATTGATGGCGTCAAGGTGGATGTAATTCATGTAAGTCCACTTACCTGCAACTCATATTCGTTTCAACTATCCGTTCTGTTTGAATTTGTATATATTCTCAATTTATCATCTTTTAATGACTGGTGGTAATTATCTAAATTAAATGTGTGTAGAACAGTATGAGTGTTAATTAGCAATACTGAGAGAAGTTTGATTCTAGAAGATTATGGTGACATGAACCCTATCCTATGTTGTTTTCCTCCCTTATTTTTTTGGATTTTGATTGTTAATATGGACCGTTACATCTATATTTTCATTTAATTGGAGGTTGATAACTCATATCACATGATAGTTACTAGTGGGCCACTATGTCTCTGTTTGGATTGAATTTTGAGTAGTCAGGCTGCATAAGTATGGCATCAAATCTGCCACGTAATATTTAATTTTCTAATAATTAAACCAAGAAGCATTTCCAAGTTTACTTATCAAAACCAAAGGTTAATCTTTTGACCCAGTTGATGTTTCAAAGATTTTGGATAGGAATACCCTTTTTCACAGTAATCTCAGATATTATCTCGGCTCTTCTGACGTTGACATCTTAGAATAAATAATAAATTATTTATTCCAAAGTATATCTAAAGATGGATGGACTATTATAACTCGTTGCAGGCCTTTGGCAAAAGAAAAAGGGAAAAAAAGAAGAACCCGTATGAGGCCCGAAGTATGCATATTTTACCAACAAAATTCAGATTTTAAATTATCTTTATGTATGATCACAGGCCCAAAACAAAAGTAATACCTACTTTGATTTGCAAGGTGAAAAATTCATAACTAAGGCCTTCCCCGGCGCAATATATACATCTAAGCAAGAAAAGGGAAATTTTGTTATATATATGGATTCGGCACGTTACCTTATTTTTTATATTTTTTACTTTTCATTTATTTTTTAAAATTATCTTTGTCATTAATTTGAATATGACAAATTAATTTCAATACGTACAGTTATTGGAAATGCTATGTGAGGACTATGGCGGTAGAGTAGAACTAGCAAAAGTATATTTCAAAGGACTAACTGAGTCAGTGAAGAAGTACTTCAATGGAAATGGAGTTATTGCAAGCATGCAACAGTGCAATGATTTCTTTCTTCTCGGCACCGAGTCCATTTGCCTTGGTCGTGTTGGTAAGTTCATATTATATTCTTGTTTCTTATAAGTTTTCTTTATATTTTGTTTCAACAGTGCTATCAAAAAAGAAGAAGCCATAGAAAAGGATACAGATTCTTTGTTATTTCAAAACTATAATGTAAGAAGCAAATTTTTATCTAAAAATTTTGAGATGATGAGTTCCAGAATTGACCCAGATAATAGGCTTAATTAAGTGCTTGTAATTCTCCAGCTGATGACTTTTGGGTGATGGACCGGGAAGGCGACCCGTTTTGGCTTCAAGGTTGTCACATGGTGTACTGTGCCTACAACAGCATGTGGATGGGGCAATTTATCCATCCTGACTGGGACATGTTCCAGTCGAACCACCCATGTGCGGCATTCCATGCGGCCTCCCGAGCAATTTCAGGCGGGCCCATATATGTCAGTGACTCAGTTGGACAGCACAACTTTGAGTTGCTCAGAACCCTGGTACTGCCTGATGGCACAATTGTGCGATGCGAGAACTTTGCCCTTCCTACCAGAGATTTGTTGTTTGAAGATTCATTGCTTGATGGCAAGACCATGCTTAAGATTTGGAATCTCAATAAGGTAATTATATTAAATACACATGCACAAACTTCAGTGCTGATTTTATGCTGATTTTGACATAATTATAGAAAAAATAATACCAAAATATTACATGATTTATTAGAATTTGATAATTTATCGTGTTGTCATATAAATGGGCGGAGGTACATGTATTCAAAAATGGGCAATTGCCCCCCTATAATTTCAAAATCACCCCTTAAAAATGCAAAAATTACATAGCATTCAATTTGATTTATTCAATTTGCCCCACTAAAAAATCTTAAAAGTTCAACATAGTGTCTCTTTGCCCCCCTTGTTCTTACTTTCTGGCTCCGCCCTCATATTAATGATTATATGTTACTAATTAATACAATATTTTTCATTGGCAGTATGTTGGAGTTATTGGTGCATTTAATTGCCAAGGGGGAGGTTGGTCCCGTGAGGCCAGGTGCAACAAGCCTGCCAGGGAACTTGCACGGCCAGTCACTAGCAGGGTCCGTCCGTCAGACATAGAATGGAATAAAGCAAAGAACCCCATGCCATTTGAAGGAGTTGATCAGTTTGCTGCTTATTTCAGCAAGTCAAAGAAAGTAACCCTCTTGAAGCCTGAGGAAGAGGTAGAGATCACATTGGACCCACTCACCTATGAGCTCATAGTGATGTCACCCGTTCGCCACTTGGGTTCAGGTAAACGAGTCAATTTCGCACCGATTGGGCTTGTGAACATGCTCAACTCGGGTGGTGCAGTTCAATCTTTTGAGTTCAAAGAAAACGGTGAGATTTTGGTTGTGAAGGTGGGCGTGAAGGGAGTCGGTGAGATGTGGGCCTACTCGTCATCTAGACCCGCATCATGCCAGGTGAATGGCGAAGAGATGAACTTTGTTTATGAAGAGAATGTGATTTCTGTTCAAGTGCCATGGTCCGGCTCATCCTCAAAGCTATGTGATGTGGAGATTTTTTTATTAATTAGGCTATTAGCTAAATAGCTAATAGTGTAGGATTTGTTTTAGATAACAATTTGTAGTGTGTACAGGTATCATAATAAATGTAATAGTGTGGCTAACCGTAGTGAAAAGTTGACAAAGCAAGTCAAAGTAGATATATTTTCTTTTTGTTTGCTTTGGTATTCTTATGTGTGAGCACTTTATTTATCCTAATAAATTACCGTTTAATTTTGATTGATCATGGGCAAGTTCATCAATTCCAAAATTGTAATACGGCATCTTTGACAAATAGTTTATGACATGGATTCCTGCATAATTTTATTAGTCAACCTTACAGTATCTCGACTCTCAAGCAACAAGTTGGTTGTTTTTTATATATAGGCCGAACATTACCATCAATAATAAATGTCCCCGGCCCATTAAATTATTTAAATCTCTCTAATAAACATCATTGTGTACATTTGTACAAGCAGAATAATTACAATATATATAACTAAATATTTTGAATAAAAACATAAACTTGTCCCTCCCCTCAGTAGTAATAATATGGGAAAATCAGGTACAGTACACACCTTTCGAATTTTAATAATTCATAACTTCATCATCCTAATTTTTAAATTTAATTATTATCCCTTTATTTCTATTAATTGGAGATATTTGTTATCATTTTTTTTTATTTATCAATTTAACTTTAAAAATCTATTTTTTAAAATTTTGGACTAAAATATCCTTCATTGATACCTTCTGGTTGGCTTATAACTTCAAGAGCTGCTGCAGTAAATAATAGAACTTTTTCCAGGGTCGCAGACTCGCAGTAAATATAAGTTGCAAGGATAAAAGCACCAAAATTACTTTTCTTTCGCCTGTTTTTGAAGAGGTAAACGGTGATGGAGAAGTGGTTTGGACATCTTCATAACAAAGGATGGAATAGCAAGGATAAGATTTGTCGTTTATAATGGATCGATAATGGCGTTTTGAGAAAGGGCTGCCTACAGAAACTACAAGCGGTGGAAAGAGGAGAGTTATTGGTTAATGCTGCTAGCTAGTAGTTTTCTGTTTTCTGATGGATTTCTGATGTATGTGTGTAATAATGGAGATAAATTTTGCAAATTACAAAACACAAGATTGGGTCTAGGAATTTAGAATTCATTTGTTTTTAGTTGGAGGGAAACGCTTGATATCTTACATGGGTACTTAGCAGGTTATTTAGGAGTAGGATAGTAAGTAGGTTGTAATTCAAGTTGTGTTTCTTAAATGAAACGGTTCGTTTAAAAAAGAAAGATTTGTTGTTTGAAAGTTTAATTTTGCTGATGTTTTGTGAGGGTAGGGTATAGATGAAATTTAATCTTTTTCTTTCGGTCTTGATATAATTAAACCAAAGCACGAGTACTCCATTAAATTATTGATTATTTAATATTTTGGTTGTTGTGTTTAGATACAGGATTTTGTAAAGAAACAATGTTGAAATTAATGAGCTATCAAAACAAGACTTTAAGTTTACTCTGTCGGTCTTAGTGATTGATTACAAGGCTCCCAAAGTGTATTGCTGGTGCAATCTTTTTATATACTAGTCTTGACACTTCATTTCAGCTGTGTTGGATTTGATTTGGTACCTTTGTTTGAGGTACTTGGCTGTGTTGGCTTTGATTTGTTACCGTTGTTTGAGCCTTTGAGGTACTTGTGGCATGTATGGGTTTCAAAATTTATGTTGGATTAGATTTCCTCAAATAAAATGACAAAAAAACCGCTGGTGTATACATAATTTTCTAAAATCTGAAATTTCATAATCAAGATTAATTTTGAAATTTAATTTTTGCTTTTAGGTTGCCAAAGAAATTTTTTTTTTTTAAGAAAGAGAGAGGTCTTTATCATTCAACTTTTTTTGAAATTAAAAGAGCATGTCTTTTTGAATCCTTGATCTCTTAGAGGCCAGTCTAATGCTCTAACCACTGCGTCACTATGCCACATACAAGTTGCCAAAGAATCTTACTCATAAGTGTGGAATGAGGAAAGACCGAAAGAAGTTGACAACGTAACTCATTGGGAAAGATTCTCTCTTATTTAAATCTTAATAAGCAAGACATATTCAATCTTACCTACAGGGAGTTGGTGTAGGTTTGAAGTTTGAACGGAGAAAATCACCTTCCTTCCATTGATTATGGTGTGCTAACTACAGGTACATTTAATTATTGCTAAATTAAACACATAAAACATAAACTATAAAATCATTAAATAAGATATGCATCCAGATATCAAATCACTTGCTATGTATCATTCAATTATTTATAGTTATTTATAATTTTTCTTTTTTTTGCTCCATCAGAGAGACACAAGGGTAGATCGTTCAACACAGCATGATAATATGGAAAATTTTAAAAATACAACAAAATAAGATTACTACTTGTAATACATGCTTGGTCTCTCCGAATCAACTCCCCAAGACCCGGCCTCTTTGACATACTCCAAGTACCTCAAAAACTCAGGACGAGAGGCCGCTTTTTTCGTCGGTGCGTCGAGAATCTTTATTACAGGATGAGAATCAACTGCCTTTGCCTTGTTCTTTTTGCATGATTTCTTTGTTTCATCGTGTTTCTGGGAGAAATTGAAAGAGAATTGGTGAGATAGGAGGCGACGGTATCCACGCCTGCTCTTTTGATTGCTTGATAAGCTTGACATAGTTTTTAGCTAGAGCAGAGAGAGAGAGAGAGATGAAGGTTTCCAAAAGGAGAGGAGAGGATGTGTACAGAGTTGGAATATTAGTGAGTTATATATCAAGGGGGCGTTTGGATGGGCTAGAAATAGCTTCTTCCTAGACATAAATCTCTCTCACAAAGTTACACACTTCCCAACGTTTTACCTCTAAAATCCTTATTCCTTCCTAGGAATAGCTTATTCCCATACGATCCAAACGAGTCCAAGGGGATTAATATTTATGTACAAAGGTTTGTTGTCGACTTGTTTTTCTCTCTGTAAACAAAATGTTAACTCTTTGTCTATGGGCTATGGCTATGTCATATGCGAGACTCGGTAAACATTTGAAAACTAATGTGCGACTTGGCTCATTGAATCTTGAGTAATAGTGTAATATTTAAATGTTGGCGTAAATTATACGACCGCTTGATGTTGCCATTCTTTGACTAATAATCGTGGTAATAAATAACGAAACTAAATGCCATCGAGTGTGCTTGTCTTTCATAGTACATTTTTTTAATTAAATTTTGATAAAGAACAAATTGAATTTTAAATTGATAGGAGAGAGTGCGGGTCTGTTTTTACAAAAGTTGCATTTATATTTTATAAAATAATTAAAGTTTGACGTATTCTTATTCGTGCCACATAAATACGCTCATACTTTTGATTCTAGTTCGCTCTCACTGTTTATTATGATGGGAGGACATAATATATTTCTTTCACAGTTTTCTCCAATTTAAAGTAAAACATGTATTTGATGTGTCTAATATATATGTAAAAAAATTATTCGAATGTTATTTTTTTATGTTTCTTTGTAAAATTTTCCATGCACTTAACTATATAATTTTTACATTACAAACTTTTTCTGTTTGAAAAGGATAATTATTTGTACATAAAATTTGCTAAAATATGTTTCTTACTATGAAATTGTTTCGTCTAATATTTACATTTTTTTTTCTTGAATCTTGAATGAAATTGGAGAAACGATTTTAGTTCGTATAGTTTAAGATAAAATTTTGAAAATATGGAAATGACATTTTGAAAGTTCGTCGAGTAAAATTTCTGGTGATGTGCTTTTTCGGACGAGTTTTTCTTATATCAAATTACATTTTTTGTTAATCGCTATTATTTATTGAATGAAGTTGGGATATATATCCTTCAAAACTTCACATTTTGGATGTTTCCAATCAAACTGGAATATTGACTCATCGAAATTTCAATGTTTCGAGATATCCCGTTAAATTATTCAACCTCAATTGAATTGGCATTACAATTTTTATGGAAAATTAAGTAGACAAAAAATATCCTCGTATCTATCTTTTCCGTAGAACCTCATGTTCTGTTATTGATCCGTAGACAACCTGTTTCAAGCACTAGTCTTTCCAACGAGGAGCACTAATTATAGAATACCGGTATCATGTTCATGTACCAATGCTTCGTGTACCGTCACTTCTAGCAGTACAGGCTGTTTTTTTTTGTTTTTTTTATTCAACGACCTTAGGCCAGAGCATTAAATAAAAAAAAGCCAGAGTACATATGTTTAGTACAGATACCAGATACCAAATTATAAATCCCTCTCTTAATGGATTGAACCCTTGCTGCAGATGTAACTAAAGAAAGATGAAAAAATAAAAAAACGAAAAGAAAATCCCTAATTAAAACAACCTAAGCTGACAAGCAAGGGGACGAGGGTGCTAAACATTAAAAAAGCAAATAAATCATGGCGGTGCCTCTTGCACCTGTTGGAAGTAGTGCTCATCTAAAACCATGTTGTCTTGCAAGCTGGGCCATCTAACAACATCTGGTATGCCCCTGTAATTGATACCAGTGCTTCTAGCGAGGTTTGCCAGTACAGGCTCGGAGTTGATAAGAACGCAAACCCAAGTACGCTTATTGCTGGATGTGTTAGCAATCAAAATTTGTTTTGTTCTATTTGATATTTTTATTTCACTTTGTTGTAAACTCTTCATTTGATCAATTAATTCTTCTATAAAATTTTCAAGAAAAAATAAATATAATAAATGGCAGATTGCGAAGGAGCATATGCTTTATTAACAAAATACATGGGACCAACTGTGTTTGTAACAGTAGTATAACCAAAGGGGCCGTTTGGATGGGGCTAGGAATAACCTCTTTCTAGAAATAGCTATTCCTAGACATAAATCTCTCTCACAAAGTTACACACTTTCCAATATTTTCCGTCTAGGAATAGACTATTCCTCTTATTCCTGAGCGATCCAAACGGCCCCAAAGTGTCCTCACTCCCCGGAGAATGGAAAAATACACTGGGAGTGATTTAGAATCTAACACAATGAAATTTCTATTTTTTTAAATTGTAAGAGTTAGGACAAATATATTCAAGTACAAAGTTAGATATACTAATTGCGGAAGCGTCTCGAATCGACGGTGATTTCTTTCACGTTTTGAACTCCAAGCCTTTGTTTTCTCAACACCAGTGGATAGCAACCATGTTATGGCAACCACAGTGGATAGCAACCACTTATTCCATCCAAACAACAAAAATTTATGAATTTCACCTCCATTCTCTTCTCTTCCCATCAAATACCCCCGACAAACAGAGCGTCAGTCACCCAAGTGTTTAGAGACTACATGCAACGTCTCTTTTATAAGAGACGTTCGGATTTGATAGATTAGGCACTCTTTCTGAAAAAAATACCAGTGTGTCAGTTCCGTCAGTGGTCCTCTAGGTTTCGAACAATGTCTCCACCATATAATAACTAACAAAGATTAGAACGGTTGATCTAAACCGCTCAAATTGTTCTCCATCATGAGATAGGATCAAATTTTATGTATATTTTTCCAAATTTTTTAATTATATATATTTTTTGGAGTTTTAGAATATGCTCAATCTAAAAAGATAGAGACCCTCTAATTTTGAAAATTCAAAAAATAGTTAAAAAATTTAAAAAAATATAAATTTTAGTTTTGACGAAATTTTACAATAGAGATAATATTGAGCGATCGTTTAAAATTTTAATAGTTAATGTTTCGGATTGCGTTTGACGTCCTATGTGTTGGATTCTAGTATTACTCAAATATATTTTTCCTTATAGTTAATTTTTAATGAAATTGAAGGCGTCGAATATATAAAAATGAAGTATCGATAAATATATATGTACGAACTTAATTTTCTCAAATAAGAAGGTTAATAATATTTTTCAAATATTCCAACTGATGCCACCGTGTCATTTTTTTTTTTTTTTAATCACTGGCGGGTGACCGTGAGGTGCGGGAAGTGGGAGCCGCCACCGGTTCCAAATAAAAACCCTATCAAAAACCCTAGCCAGACTCTTCCGCCTCAAACGAACCATACCATACCATGGGGAAGGCGAAAGGAAGCCAGCGTCTGGACAAGTACTACCGATTCGCCAAGGAAACAGGGTACCGATCTCGCGCCTCGTTCAAGCTTCTCCAGCTCGACGCGCGCTACAAGTTCCTTTCCAGCGCGCGCGCCGTCCTCGATCTCTGCGCCGCGCCAGGCGGATGGATGCAGGTCGCCGTCCAAAAGGGCCCCGTGGCCTCCCTCGTGCTCGGCGTCGATCTCGCGCCCATCCGCCCCATGCAAGGCGCCACCTCTCTCATCGCCGACATCACCACCACCAAGTGCCGCGCCGCCGTCAAGAAGGTCCTGGAGCAGCACGGTGCTGCTGCTGCGTTCGATGTCATTCTGCACGATGGGTCCCCCAATGTTGGTGGGGCCTGGTCGCAGGAGGCTACCACTCAGTCCGTTCTTGTCATTGAATCCGTTAGGATGGCCACAGAGTTTCTCGCTCCCAAAGGCACTTTTGTCACCAAGGTTTGAATCCGTTCTTGTTGTGAATGCTGCGGTTTCTCAATTGATTTGACTTGCGCATTTTTTGCTTTGTTTGATAGGTCTTCAGATCGCAAGACTATACAGCCATCCTCTTCTGTCTTAAACAGGTCAATGCCAACCCCTCTTAATTCTATGATGATTGTTATTCAGCCTCAATTTAACTTTACAAGATTTTATTGAAACCTCTAATTTAGTTCTTTTGTCTTCATTGGAATTTTAGCTCTTTGAAAAAGTAGAAGCAACTAAACCAGCAGCAAGTCGTTCCACATCAGCTGAGATTTATGTTATTGCTCAAAGATATAAGGCCCCTGCAAGAATTGACCCACATCTTTTGGACGTCAAGTATCTTTTCCAAGGCGCTTTGGAGAGACCCAAGGTAATTTATAGCTTTATTTATTTGTTCATTTGGCAATATTTCATAAGGCTTACTGCCTTGATGTTTGGTAGATTACTAATGGTCTACCATTCAATTCTGGAGCCTTTTGTAATTGTCACCAAGCCATGCCAGTGAGTAGCAGGGTTTGCCAACATTGGTTGGTTTCAATTTTTATATGATTTTATGTTGTATCAATTGCGCTTTTGGATATCCTGGAATTATGGAATTGTAATGTTATCAAATTTTATGGATTTGCATTAGGTCAAAGATGTTCTTCACCCTGAAAAACAGAAGAGACACCGTGATGGGTACGTTTTCTTTATACTTGTACTCTACAAAGATTTAGTTCAGATTACAAAGGAAAAAACAAAGGAAATCATAAAATGAAATTAGGTAAGGATTGAAGTGAAAAAGATAAAAAGTATTGTTCTTTATCTAGAGTTGGACTAGTCTGTAAGGGATTGAAATGCTACTAGCCCGATCGTACAATTCTACATGTGATGCTTAAACTTTATCTAGGGTTATAGATTTAGAGATATGGTGCTTAAGGACATAAAATGTATTGTTCTTTTTAAGCTATTTTTCTGAACTAGGGGTGAGAATAAACTTTGCTGATATTCATAGTGAATGTGTTTTGTATATTTAAACCTGAATCTGTTACTTTTAGTTATAGTCTCATATGTAGAAATAATTTACTATCTGGCCCATCTAATCGTAAAGGTGGCATAAGTACCATTTTTTGTTCTTTGTTTCCTTATTTTTGAGGATCTATCGTTAAAACCTTTTTTTCTGAGCAGATATGAGGAAGGTAACCCTACTCTTTGGAAGGTGGGGACTGCAGCTGATTTTATTTGGTCAGAAGCACCACTTGAGTACCTCGGTACTGTCAATACAATATCATTTGACAATCCAGCTAGTTTGCAGATAAAAAATCATGAATTAACTACAGATGAGGTAACTCTAGCTTCTTTTTGCTATTTTATTGCCTAAAATTTGGTTCTTTCTATTAAACTCCATTTTCTCCTTTAACACGATTTTGTTGTTTTCTATCAGATCAAATCACTGTGTGAAGATTTGTATGTCCTGGACAAGAATAGCTTCAAGCATCTCTTGAAGTATGAAATTTTCTACTAGCAACTATGAACTTGATTAATTTATATCTTTTTAGTTTGGGTAGATTGAAGAGCTATTCCAGATGTTTGTTTTCTTTTATTCCCACTAATCTTAGGCTTGGGACAGCTGAAGTCTGACCTTTTAGATCCATGTGGATTATTTTTTATTTGAATTTTGAATGTCCAGCGGGAGCCTAAATAGTGTTCTCATCTTGACATTCATAGCTAATAATAAAACTGGAATGGCCAGCAGATACTGTATTCAAATACAGAATTACTAAACTGTTTTCAGGTGTTATAGGGATCTATATTGTACTTTCTGCTGTAGGATCCGGTTCAAGAATCATAATGACCAATTTATCTCATTTAGAAAGCTAAGTGAATGCATGATCAACAATTTGGTATGTATTAACCTATAAGATCAAAACCTGAATCAATGCAAATTATATAGTTCTTTTCTTCTAATAATCTCTTAGGTGGAGGATTCGTGTGAAAAATGTGTTGTCTTCAAAAGCAGCAGTTGCCAAAGAGGCATCTGATGAAAAAACTGAGAAGCTGAAACCTGATGAGGATGAACAATTACTTAATGAAATGGAGGAGTTAACAAATATTATCGATCGCAATAAGAAGAAAGACAAAAAGAGGATTGCAAAGCGCCGCCAAAAGGTTCAACTTGTTTACTTGAAAATATGGAATTATGTGATTAAGCTCAAAAGCCATGTAAAAACATCCTTTTGTTCTGTTGCAAACTGACTGTTGGTCTAAAAATGAGGGAGAATAAAGGGGGGCAATTTGGGTTTCATTTGAGAAGCTGCAAAGGATGTTGGAGTCTTTTCTTTTTTCAACTCTTTTTTTATGTGATTTTCTATTGGGAAATAGAAGCGACATAGTTTTTCATATTGATCTTAAAGAATTCTAATGGTTACCTATTTGTTAGATAAAAATTATAATTAGTAAGACATCTTTTACTTTGGGAAGCGTTTCTGTAGTTTCTTCCTTTTTATTGGTTTCAACATTGTGCAGGATAAGGTACGCACAGCAATGGGGATGCAAAAGGATGCCACTGAGGATGGATATGTCGACACTTCTTTGTTTAGCCTTTCCTCCATTAAGGTCTCTCTCTCTCTCTCGGGCTTGTGTATGTACTTTAGATGGGAATTAAATTTTTGTTACCTTGTTCTTTTTCAGTACATGTTACCAGCTGAACTTTTGGTTCATGCTGACTGTATGCTACTTTGTTGCAATATTTTTTCCTGTTTATGTTTTAATTATTTTGGGAGTGTTGTCACTGCTGCTACTATTAATAGTCTACTTGTGTGACTTAATATTAAAAGGTTTAAGTGGGATTTCAGTTTAGAAAGCACATTTGACTTTTTTAAAGTACATCACATGTAGTTGGATTTTCTTATTCTCGATGCTTTATATCTTCTAGGGAAGGAAAGATTTACAAGCAGTTGAAACAACAGAGCTGAATGACGGTAGTGATTTTAGTGAAAGTGAAGGGATTGATGAACAACAGGATGCACCTTCAGAAGAAGATGATTCTGATGAGGAACAGAGCCGGTATTTATTTTTATTTATAATTCCTTGCATTTGGAGATTTATGCTGCTAAATTTTTACTTTTATTCTTTGGTTATTTTATTATTTTTTTTTATCTCCCTTATTCTTAGCAATACGGTTTATGCTATAATGCAAATCATAAGCATTTTATAACATCTAGTTCCTTGCTTATTGTTATTATATGCCTTTTTCTTGTTGTAATAGCATTGGGATTTATAACGTAGGTATGATCAGAAACTAGAGGAAATGCTAGACGTGGCATATGAGAGATATGTTACTAGAAAGGGTGGAAGCTTGAAAGAAGGAAGGAAGCGCCTTAGAAGAGCTGATCCTGATGCAGATATAGAATTATTAGAGGTCTCTCTCTCTCTGTTTGCAGGATAGTCTTTCACTGATTTACAAGCCCAGTGTAGCCATTTTGGATGCAAAAGATATCTAACTTCTGGTTATTTTTTTATTATGCTATTGCGATAATTGGAATGGGCATTATTGTATCATCTGTTGAGTTATTCACAACAACAATAACAAAGCCTTTTAGTCCAAACAAGTTGGGGTAGGCTAGAAATGCAACCCAACGAGATCAAAAGTCCCAAAGGTTTAATCAATTAATGTACCCGTTGGTCTGTTCTATTGCTGTACATTGAACTGACAGTTAAATTCAATGTTAAGATGAGCACAAGAGATCAAATTTCCCTTGGTTTTCTCTGCTGAAAGCTTTACACCAACGTTATGTTGTATGTATCTGAGTCCACTGCATTGGAAGTTAGTTTATTTTTTGTCTTGTTTGAGGTAGAAAGAAATTTCAAATTGTGGGCATAGTGACTATACTGACCATGAAGTTTGGGTTGTAATATTACTTTTACATGTGAACTGTATCTATTTATTTGTTGCAGGAAAGTGAAGAAGAGGAAAAACTCATTGACATGGATCAGGAGTCTGACAAGGACCAAGACGAAGAGGATGCCAACCCCCTCATGGTCCCTCTGGACACTGGCAAAAAGCCAACCAAAGAACAGCTAGCGGAGATGTGGTTCAGCCAAGATATCTTCACCGAGTCAGGTGCAGTGGGTCCCACTGAGAAGAGTGACAGTGACGAGGAGAGAGAAGAGGAGCTGAAGTCCTTAGCAAAACCAAAAACGAAAACTAAAACAGTGAACGGCTCTATTACAAGCACCGAAGCAGACAACACCTCTACAATGAAGAAAAGTTCCAAGGAAAAGGATGATTTCGAAATCGTACCACAAGAGCCACCAAAATCTGCCCAGGAATCTGACTCTGATTCAGACTCTGATTCCTCTATTGACGATGACGACTTAGATGACGACACAAAAGCTGAAGTACTTGCCTATGCGAAAAAGATGCTGAGAAAGAAACAGAGGGACCAAATTCTAGATGATGCCTACAACAAGTACATGTTCGACGATCAGGGATTACCGACCTGGTTCTTGGAGGAGGAGAAGCGGCATCGGCAACTGAACAAGCCGGTAACAAAGGAAGAAGTAGAGGCCATGAAGGCTCAGTTCAGGGAAATTGACGCGCGGCCATCGAAGAAGGTCGCAGAAGCAAAGGCACGCAAGAAGCGGGTTGCCCTTAAGCAGCTGGAGAAGGCGCGAAAGAAGGCAGATGCCATTGCTGACCAGACGGACATATCGGAGCACAGCAAGAGGAAGATGATCGACCGTCTGTACAAGAAGGCGGCACCGAAGAAGCCACAAAAGGAGTATGTGGTGGCGAAGAAGGGGGTGCGGATGAAGGTAGGCAAGGGTAAGGTGTTGGTGGACCCCAGGATGAAGAAGGATAAGAGAGCTACCGGTGCTGGGGCCAAGGGGAAGAAGGGGAAAGGCAAAAAAGGGAAGGTAAAGGGAGGGAAAGGCAGTGCGGCTAAGGGGAAGGGAGGGAAAGGTGGTGCAGCTAAAGGGAATGTGAAGGGAAAGGGGAGGAAGTGAGGTGCGGCTAACGGCAGCATGTAACAGTAGATTTTGTATCATTTTTTATTTTAGTGTAATGTTTCAATTTTGAAGTTTGATATAAAGTTATGGGTTTTGTGGTGGATCAGGTTTACATATGGTCCATGAAAGTTTTGTGAGATGCTAGTGTAGAAGTGATCTTATGATTATTTTTTCTATAAGTTATGTAACCTTTGGCTTCATTATTAAAAGACATCTGGTGAGCACTGCAGGATACAGAAATTAATGTACATCCTCATGGTGCTATATGAATTATGCAGAACTCCTTAGAAAACAGAAATGCTGATCTTTTGGGTGGCCTGGAAGGCAGGATATGTCAAATGTGCATGGATGCTTGGTCCAATGTGCAGCCCAACTGTTAAATATAAATCAAATCAAGGAGTCTGATTGATGAAGTGCTTCAACCAATTAAACCTGGATTTAAACACAAAACCTGCTTATTAGCTAATTCAATCCTTTTTTATTCTGAAAATTAAAATTCTTCTATCTCAAATAATGTTTCTTTGTTTTGGTTGATAAGTAGCAATTCATGTACCAGAGCGTATGGAAGGTTAGTAATTCATGTACCACTATTATTATTATTATTGTTGTTGTTGTTATTAGTATTTTTAGTATTTATATATATTATTTAATTTTTTGATGATTTTTCTGTTGGGTTTCTTTTCTAGTTTATCCCAATTTGTTTGGGACAAAAAGTTTAGTTGTTGTCTGGGACAAAAAATTTAGTTGTTCTTCTTGTTGATAAATGACAAGTCAAGCAATTGCCAATATTTGAGCTTGATTTTTGCCATTTCCAAAATTTTGCAAATTTGCTATTTTCAGATGATGCGTGGCCCGGCTAACCCGGCAGTTGGGGAAAAAAAAAATTTGAAGGACATGGAATACATTTTGCTTTCTTACACACTTATTTTCAAATAATACTACTTGATAATTGATATGAATTGAAATTTGTGGTGTATTTTGAGAGCCTTATTACTTTTATTTTTATGTTGGGATTATTGCTTTGTTGTCGAATGAAATATTAGCTACTGTTTGGAATTTGCATGTCCTTACCAGAGCCTTAATCAAGTTGTGATTAAGTGAAAAAACACCATGGATTGCTCACCTCGTACTTGTTTGTTTGTAGATACTAAATTTATAGAATCTGAAGTCAGTCGGGCTGCGTTTCTACTTTAAGAATATTCCGAAAGCTTTACTTAATTTTTTAAGAGGTCACTGGAACAGGTGCTAATCATATGCTAGTGTCCTGCTGTTTTAGGTTGCTTTGCTTCTAATAAAATAATGTATATCAGGTTTTATCAACAATCTACTACTATTCCCAGGTATTGATGCTGATCAATCCAATGATATATTTTTGGAGGTGGATTTTTATGACCTCACCAAATATTTGGTGTATTTTTTTTTACCAGAGATTAGCCGCAAATGCAGGACGTACTTCGCACATACCAGAAGCAGAAAGAAGCACCTCAGCTCAGCTCCATGACATGCATATTCTTAAGTCTTAATCCCAAGACATGACAAGCACCCAGTTCCCTTTTCCATTGTACCAGAAACCATCCAGAAAAATCAGTAAATTGTGATGATGAACAACAAAAGGGCGTGTTCAACCTAGCTCTTGAAGATGCATTTGTGTACCAGTATTTCTACCTGATTGCAGCAACCTTTCTACATTGAGTACATGCCATAAATACGCTGTGACCAACCCTTACCTCTTCCCACTAAAATTAGTTCACACAATGTCGTCCTTCTTCATTTTTCTGTTGGCAATTATTATCACGCATATAGATCTACAAAGAATGCACTTTTATTGTGGTAACTATTATCGCCAGACGTCTACCGAAAATGCAGTTTTGTTCTGTTATTAATAATTGATATTACATAACGTTTTCACCATCTACCAAAAAATCTTTTCTATTCTTCCTTTTCGTTTCTATGACTACTAAAAATTCTTCCAAGTTACCTAGAAAATCTTATTGGCAGTTGGATACAATCTAACATTGAACATCCATTCAGTTTATTACTTAAAAAAACAAAATGAACGCAACGTTTAGATGTCATACTAAAGTTTGATCACCTCTATTATTTATTATATACAGCAAAGTTCCAAATTAAAACAGTTTCTGGCAATTTATTTTAGCGAAGTAGTATTTGAGTTTTTTTTTAAGAGTTCCAGTTACTATGAATTACACTCGAATCATCCATCCTCTAATAAGATTTAAAATTCCTACCATATCAATAAGCTTTTCTTTTCTATTATGGGCATGAATTTGTTAATCTTACAGAAAGGACAAAAAAATCCCAAACCCACAAATGTGCAATGGTTTTACATTGTACTGTGATTTTATTGTTGGTTATTTAGAACCCCGTCACCTCGTTTGTTTATCTATTCATCGTAATATCGTAATAATACAATCAATTTACTTCCGACCAAAATATAAATAGAAATATCGTCTCCGATGGTTTAGCATCGGAATAAATTCCACAAATCCACAAAATAAAAAAAAAAACTGAAAAATCATAAACAGGACTTTGAAAAGGCAGCATCTAGATACCTGTGTATCAGTATGTTATAAGAAAAGAGAACACTTGTCGAAAGAAAATCAGAGAAGGAAGAAAACAAAAAAAAAAAAAAAAATTGGAAAGATAATAAGAGATAAAGAGAGGCGCTCAGAGGTTATACAAAGTATGAATGGATTGATGATTGTCCTCATTAGAGGTCAGATTAACGAGAAAACCATCACCGCAGCCTCCAACTAAAAACACAAAACAAACACAAGAGAGCGAGACAGAAACCCTAGACAGATCATAGTCCATAGAGAGAGCGAGGTATACACATATATACTTTGACAATGCGGCCGTCTCAAAGAATTACGAGGCTTTAATAGGTCCATCTCCTCAAATGAACGGTCAGGATCATCGATAGCCATCGGGCCCAACTAGAGAGAAGGCCTCTTTTGGGCCTTTTTCGTTTCATTTAAGCCCGATCAAAATGTTTTTTTACCCGGGATTTTACATGATTTCGTTGGATCTAATTACATGAAAATTCCAACCAAATGACACTAAATCCGTTCACTTCGATAAAAAATTTTCTAACAAAATGAAATGAAGTCTCAAGTCTCATGTTAAAAAAATAAAATTTTGATCAGGGCCTAAACTCTCTTCAATTCCACTCTTGTTCGTAGTGACAAACTTAGTTTGACTCCTGGATCAACGAGTTAATCTATGGATCTTGCATCGCCAAACAACTTTGGGGTCGACGGGATCAGCACTACCTCCCTAAGTTGTCCATTCCGTATCTGAGTGTATTTTAAATTTTAAATTTCAAATCCCGATAGATATTGATGGACTTGCTGCAATTTTAAATTTCAAATTTTTTATTTTTAAATTTCAAAATTTTTAATTTCAAATTTTTAAAATTTCAGATTTTAAATTTTTCAAATTTTAAATTTTTAAATTTCAAAATTTCAAAATTTAAAATTTAAAATTTTCAAATTTCAAATTTCAAAATTTCAAAATTTAAAATTTAAAATTTTCAAATTTCAAATTTCAAATTTTTAAATTTCAAAATTACAAATTTTCAAATTCTAAAATGTCTAGATTAAAATGAATGTTATAAATGAATGCATTCACTTTGATCACTAACTTCAACCTATCATGCCAAACAACAATTACTAACTTTAAGTTAGTACTAACTTTTACTAACTTTAACCTCAAATACTAACCCAAAAATGCTAAATTTAACCCTTGATCTCACTAAACTTTGACGTTGTCAAACGGCACCATATTATAACTTACTAATTCTTGGTTGTCTCGGGATGTTCCCAATGAATAGTAACATTTGCGAATTTCCTCTCCAAAAGCCCCTCTTCTAGATATTCTGGCACTGTTTGGATGGGCAGGAAGAACTCTTCTTCCTGGAAGAGCCATCTTCCGGAAGAAAATTTTCATCCAAATAGCAAGGAATAAGACTGGGAAGAGACGCTCTTCTCGGAAGAGCTTCTTCCAGCTTATAGCTAGAATTAGAGTTGAGGAAGAAAGAATATGCGTTGGGAAGAACACATTTGAGTAAAATATTATTTACTTTGAATACTGTGTAAGAGAGAGAAATTTAATAACTTTGAATTATTGAATATGTTTGGTCGGCCGACCTTTTCTTTCTTTACATGGATTCTAGGATTTTTTTTTAACCAGATTTTCTTATGTTATATGTTCCTTTTTTATGGCATTTCATTTATATGCATTTTTCGACAATTTCTATTTTAGCTATGCTTTTTTTTTAACTGAAATCAGATTTGTGCGCAAATTTCCTAGAATATGACAATCTATATTATTATTATTATTATAATATAATTATTATAATATTATGAAAATTAATATATTTTTTATAATATTATAATTAGAATATTAATTATTTTTAAAATTTATTATAATTATTATTAATTATTTGTTGGAAGAAGGAAGAAAGAATAAAAAAATATTTTTCACTTCTCTCTTACTTTATTTAATTCATGTCTCAAATAATTAGATATTTATTATTATATAATATAATAATAATAATAATAATAATATTAAATTAATATCAAAATATTATTATTAATTATTTTATGATAATAATATTATATTATTATTTATTTTAATTATTATGATTATTAAATAATAATAACTACTATTATTACCATAAGTGAATAAGTGAATATTGATATTTATTAATATATTATAATATTAATAATATTATTATAATAATATTAAATTAATATCAAAATATTATTATTATTTAATTTATTATAATAATATTAGAAAACTATAACATTACAATATTAATTATATCTATTACTTTGATTATTAGTATTAAATAATTATAAATATTTTATAATATAATATAATATTATCATTTTTTATTATTGTTGTTATTATTATTAAATAATAATAATTAATTTTTAAATATTATTATACAAAAAGTAATTTTATCAATTATTTTATTACAATATTATAATTTAAACAATTATTTTATAATATTATAATATTAAATTATTAATTATTTAGTGTTATTTTATAATATTATAATATTAATATTTGGCCTAATCATTTACTTAAATTGATATAAAGATTTTAACATTATTATTGAATAAACTACAACAATAAAAAAAGACAAATGAATAAACTACAAATAAATAAAAACGGCAAATTATTATTTTAATTCATTTTTTTCATTCTTCTTCCTAACTCACCATCCAAACAATATTTCTTCTTACCAGAATAACACTCTTCCCACTCTTCCCAAAGTTACACTCTTCCCAATATTTCTTCCTAAAATCCTTCTTCCTTTCTTATTCCTAACTGATCCAAACGAGACCTCTGTGACCATTTTGTGTGACGTTTTTGTAACGAAAGGCTACACATAATTTATTACAGATTAAATAAAAAAAAATGACAGCTCCCATGTGAAAGTTGTGGGATTTAATGCGACTTTGCTTCGTCTTCCTTTATGTGACGAGTCTCATACCACTATATTTTTTCAATATGCAACACGAACTACTACACAGGAGAGAGGAGACCAACATAAAATCATATTAAATTGAGGAAAAAAAAAAGGCAACGGCGTAAAAGGATATCGCCTTTTTTCAGTTAGCCCCTCCATCTTTTGTACATTTTGGATATAATTCTTCATATTATTTTTTTTTTGGTTTTGTATCCACTTGCTTTCTTTTATTACTATTTACCAATCCAAATTGTATTATGTTATCTTACTTTATGACATTTTCTTAACACTAATTAGGAACAAATATAATATTAATTCATATGTTCTAATATGAAGTTCTCTAACTATAATTTTATTATGATATTTTTCATTATAATTCGTTAATGATTTTTAGTTTAATATTCCAAATTATTTATAGTTTGTTAATTAATTTTAACATTTAACATTTAATGATTTTTACTTTAATATCCCGAATAAATTTTATCCCTCATAAAAATACTATTGTTATATATATTAAATCATTATATATATCTTTTAGTAGAATAATGATATAGTTAAATAGCATCACACGTTGCTCAATGAATATTCGATTTTGATTCATTTTGATCAATAATACATATATCATTAATATTTTCATTTAATAATATATATTTATTAATTATAATTGTTCATGTTATTTAGTTTTATAGATTGTAGAAATTTTTTCAGATTTATGTTATTTTTTTTATATTATGTGAAATTTCACAATGTCAATGCTTTCTTGCCAAAAAAATAAAATAAAAAGTTCAATTTTGATCTAACATTTATCGCGCAAAGCACGATATTATAGCTAGTAGTCTTCTAATATGAAATCAGCAGCTGACACTCCTAAATCTAATTATTTGAGTTTCCTTAAGAACAATGCCATTTCTTCTTTCGGCTGGGAATTTATAAAAACATAAATTATGAGAAATTTATATAAATATAATTATTAGGGTGGTCGCAGCTTCGCCGGAAAAACAAAATATGCTAGTTAACCTACTAAAGGAGGATTGCCTCGGCAACTTCCCTATGAACAGTACCTTTTTTGAATTTTCATCTGAATTTTCATTCCGATTCCCATGTCTGGTGTGCTTTGTGTTATACTTCATGATGGATGTGTTAGAGATATGTTCTAGAAACCAATTATTTTATGGCTACTTCTATAGTTTATGTTACTGATGATTTTCTATCATTTGTTCTTTGATTTATTTATTAACAGATCATTCAGGTTGAGTATCTGAATTGTGAATCTCTGTGTTTCATTTATAATTAAATGACAATAATAAATCTAAAATGTCAGTAATCTTGATAATTAACAAGAAATATTAATTATCATATAAAATTAGTATGCAAGTTAAGTGATGATTAAGTTCTGCAAATAATAGGTAAGAAATTACCAACTTAATTGCATATGTATATGTTATGGAACATAGTACATGGGCATGATCCAATGAAATAAATATATGGATTGTGTTATGTGTCATTATTTATTTCATATAAGTTTGATTCTAAGTTTGAGATGGTTCAACTTTTTCACATGAGGATAGGTTTTATAAATATCGTTTAACATTGATTCCTGATAAATGCTGCTATACGGACTTTATTTATGTTCTCTTGAATTGTGCGGAGAAAAATTGTTCATCAAGAAAACCATATGTCCCTCATTAATTTACTTAGTAAGTGATGATATCTTTTTGGACCTCTTGATGGAGATAGATTGTTTGCTAGTAACTTTATACAATTATCTCTAGATTAAGAAACGTATAATTTGCAAGAATAACACATTTTTATCTTGGATTATACAAGGATATCATGTAACATAAGAATCAAATAAGGAGATACTTTTATTTCTTATACATGATTGAAATACTGTAGTAGTACAATATTTATGTGAATTGGAAATTATAGTGTGTTGCTAGATACCGCCTATGATTATTGGAAATAAAATAGCGATTTATTTCCATTGCCAATATAGTATAAATCTTCAAAAGGTCACACAAATAGGACTCTAACCATACAGTTCATTATTTATTTATTTGCAGCAGTGAGTATTGTGAAAATATGATAAGTTGATTAATTAATTATATACCGTTACGAACCGTTATAATTAATCAAGTCAAAGGGATCATATAAAAATAAATTAATGCATTAGCAAAATAATTATTAATGAGTTAATAATTAATTTAATTCAACACATATTAATATAAAATGGTTATATTGATTAATTGGGCTTTTATTTAATAGTAAATAGATAGCTCAACTAAAGAGCAAACTATAGGAACTTTAATTAATAGAATTAAAGACCCAATTAAGTGAATGAGATGGCCCATATAGGCCCTTAATGTGGCCGGCTAAGGAGGTGGCATTGTGGTAATTTATGGGAAGTTGTTCCCTAGGGTTTGAGCTCTATAAAAGGACTCCTTTGGAGGCTCCAAACCCTAGCCTCTTTCTTCCATCTCTAGCCCTCTCTCTAGGCCGCCACCGCCCTCATCTCTCTCTCTCCATTGCTCATGTGTTGAGCTCTCTTCTCTCTAGTTAATTAAAGTAATTGATTGATAGAAGAGAGAAAACCTTGCGGGATTAGCTTTGTTCTTCTAGTTGCTAGCACAACTTGAGAAGAAACTTGGTTAGCTCTTTGGTTGACTCGATGGCGGCGATTTGGTGGTGGTGGTAGAGACGAGCACGCCATTGATTCCTAAATAATTGGTCAAGCCTTCTATTTGGTATAATAAAAGAGGTAAAATCCTACTAACCTTATCTCTTGTGTGTGCATGAAAGCTTGAGACTAGATTTGTTTGTTTGTGCTTATTTATTGTTTTTAATTAGTAATAAAATAAAAATTGCACATGGAAACTAGTTTCTAATATGATGCCTGTATGTATAGCGGGTTGTATTTAGTTAAAAATGACTCACTTTAGTGCAGCCACGAAAGTAATTTCTCCACAGTTGCTACATGAAATTTAGTTGGCCCCACAATTACAATGTTCTTTTGGTGGAATTAGTGTACCTTTTCTAATGTAGTTCTTGCTAATGTACATTTGATCAAATTATTCTAGCACATCGGTCCACATGTTTTAAATTCGAGACAGATGTAAGCAAAACTTGAATTCTCGATTTCCACAAATAGGTAAGGTGAAAATAAAATTACAAAAGTAGACAACAATACCTGAATTTTCTATTTTAAAAAATAGCTCTTCTAAAAATAAAATAATAAAAATAGATATAAGAATTGAATTTTCTTTACCATAAATAGACGCTTAGAAAATAAAGTTACAGAAATAATGACCAAAACCACAATTTTTTATTTTTATAAATAGGCACAGTGAAAATAAAATTATAAAAATAGTCACCAAAATAAAATTTCATTTTTTGAAGAAAATTTTATTGAAATATAAAATTAAAAAGATAAACAAAAAAACAGATTTTTCGTTTTTCATAAATAAACGCTTAAGGAATAAAATTACAAACATATTAACAAAATGGGAATTTTCGATTTTCATAAACAGGCACGGCAAAAATAAAATAGAAAAAAGTGTCAACTAAACTGTATTATCTTTTTTCCGAAATATTTACTCTAAAAAAAATATTATAAAAACAAAAATTAAATTGAATTTCTTTTTCGACAAATAGACATTTATAAACTAAAATTATAAAAATAGTAATCAAAACATGAATTTTCGTTTTTCATAAATAGAAACAGTGGAAATAAAATTGAAAAATAGTGACGTAACAAAATTATCCTTTTCTTCAAAATAGCGATTCTAAAAATAAAATTTGAAAAATAGACATGAAAAATTGAATTTTTGTTTACCATAAATAGGAGCATAAAAAAGAAAATTACAAACAAAGTAAGGAAAACTTTAATTTTCGGTTCTCATAAATAGGGCCGGGACAAACAATATTATGAAAATAGTCACGAGAGCTGAGTTTCCTTTTTTCATAACCCTTCAAAAATTAAATTAAAAAATAGTAATCACAACCTCAATTTTCTATTTTCATAAATTAGCACGGTGAAAATAAAATTTAAAACAGACGTTAAAACAAAATTTCATTTTTTCATAAATAATTTCTTTAAAAATAAAATTATAAACATAAAAAAAAAATGAATTTTTGTTTTCACTAAATAAACATTTGGGTAATAAAATTACAAACATTCTAAACAAAACTTCAATTTATGATTTTCGTAAATAGGCCTCGGGAAAATAAAATTATAAAAATAGTCACATAAACTTGTTTTTTTAAAAAATAGCTGTAAAAAGAAATTTGGAAATATAAGATTACAAAAATAGTCAAAAACCCTCAAATTTTTATTTTCATAAACCGTCCCGACAAAAATAAAATTATAAAAAGATTCAACTTAATTGATTTTTCTTGACAAATAGACATATAGAAAATAAAATTAGAATAATAGTAATCAAAAGCTGAATTTTTAGATTTTCATAAATAGAAACCGTGGAAATAAAACTATGAAAATAGTCACGCAACCATAATTTCCTTATTTCAAAATAGCTCTTCTAAAAATAAAATTATAAAAATAGATAGAAGAATTGAATTTTCTTTACGATAAATAGATGCTTAGAAATTAAAGTTACAAAAATTGTAACTAAAAACACAATTTTTTATTTTGATAAATATTCATAGTGAAAATAAAATTATAAAGATAAACAAACGACTGAATTTTCATTTTTTATAAATAAACTTTTAAGAAATAAAATTGTAAACATAGTAAACAAAACTTGAATTTTCGGCTTTATAAAATAAGCTTTAGAAAAATAAAATTTTAAAAGTAGTCACGTCACCCAATATTTTTTTAAAAATGTAATGTTTTAAAATAAAATAATAAATATAGGAGAGCAATACCTAATATTGAATTTTCATAAATAAACGCGTAGAAATGAAAATTATGAAATAGTCAGAAAATTTGAAAT
The DNA here is from genome assembly GCA_027562975.1 of Rhynchospora breviuscula. NCBI lineage: Eukaryota > Viridiplantae > Streptophyta > Magnoliopsida > Poales > Cyperaceae > Rhynchospora > Rhynchospora breviuscula. Next base: position 66,372,101 of record CM050402.1, on the reverse strand, counting down.
TTTGGTTTTCATAAATAATAAATAGTTCAACTAAACTGAAGTTTTTTTTCAAAAATAGGTACTTTAAAAATAAAATTATAAATAGAGAATTAAAAACTAATTTTTAATTTTTGATAATTAGACGTTTAGAAAGTAAAATTAAAAAAATAGTAATGAAATTCCTGAAATTTTTTTTTTCTTGAAAAAGCCCGAAAAAATAAAATTACAAAAATGGAACCTATCGCTAATTTTCTTTTTTCAAAAATATTTTGTCCAAAAATAAAATTATAAAAATGGACTTAAAAAAAACTATTTTTGTTTTTCATGAATAAACGCATAGAAAAAAAACCACAAACATAGTAAAGAAAACATTATTTTTCGTTTTTCATAAATAGGGCCGAAAAAAATAAAATTATAAAAATAGTCATGGAGCCTGAATTTTCCTTTTTCGTAAATAGACCTATACAAAATAAAGTGAAAAAAAGTTACCAAAACTTTATTTTTCTTTTTTCATAAATAGGCACCGTTAAAATAAATTTTTTAAAATAGTCACCTAAACTGACTTCTTTTTTCTAAAATAGTTACTCTGAAAATAAAATTATAAATATAGACTTGAAAACTGAATTTTTGTTTTTTTGTAAATAGACGTTGAGAAAATAAAATTATGGAAATAATAATCAAAACTTGTTAGAACACATTGAACGGTTCGGATCGAGTATTAGAATCTCGAAAATTGAAATTTGTCGTAGTTGACGGTCTTATCTGTCAATCGTGACTGATTTTAGTCTACCTCTTATTTATTTATGGGGCACTGTACCGTATTGACAGATATTTGAACAAATATTGGCATTTCTAGAATTTGGCTAGAATCACCTAGCTTTATAGTGATGTAGGAATAAAAGTTCTTGCAAGGCGGAGATGAGTGTGCATGGAACCATCTGATTTCAAAAAGACAGACCGCAACAAGCCACACATCTGATTTCGAGGAAGCATGTATTCATAATAACAACCATATTTCATCAAAATTTACCTAACTATTACAACATATTTTACGCCAATATACTATTTGAAAAAATACAAATTATGGGTAAAAGCCCACTAGTTTATAGTAAAAGTAAATAAAGGAGCACATATATTGTTATCGTTCTGCGCGAGTAGACACGTTTGTGCTTAAATCCAGATCCTTTTCCAAATTGCATTGAATGATTTGTCAACTGTTCAACCAAATGAAAACAGAACAAAACAAAGATCTTCTATTTGTACGCCAGACAAATGTTCCAATTATTTGAGCTAAATGCTACACAAAAATAAAATCCCTGTGGTCAGAGCAACTATAAACTTCAATGAAACAAATATAAATTCGAAATATTACAAGTCTAATCATAAGTAGAAGTGAGATCTGTCAAAAATTTTACACACTAGACAACACATTTACATGCCTTTTACATACAAAATACTGCCAAAAAATCATAACGCTCAACCAACTAAAAGAAAAGAATAGAAAATAAATACAACAAAAAAGAAAAGGAAAACATAATAACAGAAGATTATAACAGAAATGGCCTCTTAAGCACCCACGCCCTTCGATTCAACCTTGGCAATCTCTGCCAAGTTTTCTAAAAAGCATCCCTTGGAATCTCTCTACCAGGCACGTTAACCTTCAATAAGGTTGTGTACCTATAAATACAAACAACTATATAAGTATTGAAGACTTTGAAGTTTAAGAGGGACCAAGATGGATAGTGTAACCAAACAGTTTCCACTGACTATATATGAGCAGCAATTAAAAACTTACTCCTTCGAACTAAAAAGATACTCGTGCTCAGACATGTATGCATGCAAAGCCTGAAATTTGGAAAAAAAAAGTTGTAGGGTAAGTCAGTAAGATAAGAAATATGAATCTAGGTCCAAGAATCTTGAGAACTAAATGTAACAAATGTCTCTGAGTTTAGTTAAAAAGTTGCCTCAAATGGAAGATTGAGAAGCTCGTAGTATGTGCGAACACGATCTAGTCTTTGTTGGATTGCTTCACTGTCCATTGATGGTATGGCAGCAAGCGCCTGTATTACAGACCAAATAAGAAATTATTGCTGGTCAAATACATATAATAGGTGCTCTGCTTGATGCACATGTGTACAGGAACTTAGATGTCAGCTCGATAATAAAGATTAAACATCATCAATTTTGATAAATGAACAACCACCCACACCACCCATATGGCCACCCTTCCTAAACTCCCAGAACAAAAACATATTTTCATTTGGTAAATTATCATGTGTAATATACCTGTTCTAGTGCAATTGAATTCCTGCATATTTGTTGCACCCCTAGAAGGTTGATCGACTTAATTTCAGCAAGTGCCTGTTCAAGCAAGCTTATCATATTTCAATAACAGATAAAAGTTATACACGTATATTCTAATTTCAAATCTTGGTCTGGCTTGGGAAAACAATAAATTGGGGCATTGATCAAGGCCCTAGTTTTGCCCACTAGCACATTATGTAACAGATGGATACTGTACCACTTTGCTGGTACTCATATGATCCAGGAAGAATCTGTTTAAAAGCATAATAAAATAGAATAGAATAATTCAAACCTTGATTAATGCATTAGCAGCTACACTAGAAATGCCACCAAATATGTAGTTCCTCTTTAACTCAGAGATAAACGGCGCCATTTCCTCATCTCGACATGTAATCTATACACAGAAAATATATATATTCAGTTTTACATTTCACAGGTCACAGGCTAATGGCAACTTGACTTGGAGGCATATTATATACAGAAAGATTAAAAAAAAGTTCAATTTAATAAAGTGAAAACAGATGTTTACCAGAGAAGTGAGTGAAATGATAAAATCATCAGGCTCATCAGCATCTTGATCTTCTAGATACTCCCTATTAGTCATTTCCTGATAAGACCCAGATCGAGAAAATCATAGTCCCATTTTAGCAATCAATAACATTCCATACATATGAAGAATCCTTGCAAACATAATAAACAAAATAAAAATGAAGAAGAAAAAAAAAATGTGGGCGGTTACAAAACCTGCAAATGGAAAATTGTAACCAACTTCATCTCAAGACGAAGGACCTTGAGGCAATCAACTGCTAGTTTTCTATACTCATTGGCAAGAGTAAGAAGGCTTTTTGGAATTGCGCTTGGCGACCTTGTATGGTGATGATGGTTGTGGTCATCCAAACTGGTTGGACTAACAAAGGACTCACCAAGCCTGAATATATTGAGAATTTAGCAACAGTAGAAGTAAAAGCTCCTCATGCTCAGCAATTATTATTTTTAGTTACATCGTAAGTATTAAGAGAACGGAACCAAAACTATTTGAATGAAATAAATATACAGACAAATTAAGAAAAGGTTCCTGTCCAAGCATTACCTTTCAATGGAATCTGCCAAATACTCCAAAGAATCACTCAGAGAGGCTAGAAGTATCAACTTCTGATCGTCATGAATTAAATTCTCCTGTAGAGAGTATTGTTCCCAGAAAGAAGATCAATTACTAGTCAAATAATATATTGCTTACTTTTATTTTACCTATGATATTAGTAACTAATTTTCAAACAGAGCTTATAAAATATAAGGAAATATCCATTAAAGAAGCTAGAAGATCACTAAACAATTCACCTGCTTGATGGGTCGGAGACTCCACAAAAGATCACTTATCTGCATCTCAATCTCTAATGTCTCGGCATTAAGCACATTGTGTCCAAAATTTTGTTCATCAGAAGCATTTTCTAACAAGGCACTTGCGGGATCAAGCCGCATCAAGTTCTCCATGTCACTCCTCCCTAGGAGCTTGTAACTCTGTCTCTCCAGCACAACCTGTGTGTTTAGTACAACAGTTGAATCAGATTCTCAAGTTCAGTTCCAAGAGATTCACCAAAGGAGAAATAACTAGTTATTTATATTAAACAAACTATTAACTAAAACAAAATGCACACCTCAGTGTACGAAGTACGGCACCTATCATAGGTACGTTCTAAGATAGTGCGCACGAACTCCACAAGTTCACTCGCATATTTCGGCATAAGCTGAGCCCAACCAAGCACCTAATAGATTTACAAATAAACATACACAATTGTCAATATCAACAACAATAACCACTAAAAACATTTAAGTTGATCACTGAAAGCTGACAAAAGAGTGCTTGGTACCTCTTTTGCCAGAAAATCAACTGCTAAAAGTCCTTGAAGAACTGGACGCCCCTTCTCAATGAATGGGCTATACACAGAAGTTGCTTGCACACGTGGTCTAAAAGCTGCTGGGGCTGCAAAATAAAATAAATTGCCACGAAACAATTTTAGTTACAAAAACTTTGTCAAACTGTCAAAAAAGGTTGCCATGTACCAGTATTGTATAACTCATTATCAGAGTGTAGACACCAATATTTGTCATGATTCTGCATTTGTCCCTTGGTGACTAGAGTCACTCCTTAAGTCATATATGTACAGTCCAGATACGAGTTTAGAACTTACTAGATATGGCTTGTTGGACACATTTCCTGTAGTCGACAAAAATTGCTGGCAAGAAATGATCCTTGAGGAAGTTCTCTGAGAAAGCCAATAATGCATCGTTTCTACACATGTTTAATATTTCAGATTACAAAATGCACCAATACTTTATAATAAAAGTCAATTGAAGAAAAGTAGTGTTACCCGATTTGTGAATACTTCTCAGGTAGGAATGACCTGATCTTATCTGTAAACTGAAACAAAAGAGGACAATCACACAAAATGAGTCCAATTGGTATACTCTCCTTGCAAGATGCAAGGACAACCCTTACATTAAAATGAATAGCCCTAAAAACAAAAGAAGTATACCTCCAGAACAGGACGATAAACTGAAGCAGCCAGATAAATCCCTAGATCAGGAAGTACAGAAGCAGTTCCATAGCCTTCCTGCTGCGCGTTTGCACCTCTTTTCCATCCTTGTGCTGTTAAATTACAAAAGAAAAAGAAATAAATTTCAACCAGCGTTGACCAACCCATACTCAGAGGAAATATTATATAATTTTAATTGCACAGCAATATCACTCTCACCTTCATTCTGAACAGAAACAGATGCCTCAGTAATGCGGAAAGCAAAAGAAAGGCCTTCAGATCCATCTCTGCTTTAAGAAGATTTAAAGCGTTCAAAATATTGTCATGAAATGATCATGAACTAACAACGTATAGCATTTTCTATAGTCATATTCCAGTGGCATTTTTCTTGTTCACAACATTATTTTTAGGAGCTTTCTCCAACTAACGTGCTCATTAGCTCAATTGTATCTAATCCCTTAAAAATATGACAAACAGATCTTGCCTCTTCTCCTTCACAGGGGCTTTATTTGCAAGTCTAGCTGTCTGAACAGCCGCATCAGCAGTTGCAGCTTCTGGAGTTGCACGTAGAATTTCACATATTAGCTGCTGACATTCACTCTGCCACAAAGAAGATAATAAATTTACAACATACAAGAAGAAAGACAACAACAACAAAGCCTTTAATCCAAACAAGTTGGGGTAGGCTAGAAATGAAATCCAACCAGACCAGATTTAACAATTATAGAACCAAAAAAAAACTCCTCTTGAAGTTTTCAACAGCTACCACTAATAACATTTTTTTAAAAATAGAACAAATTCTAATGAAATCAAGCTGACTAAATCTAATGTCGATTTCCATGTAGGTAAAATATATTGCAAATTATTTGAGTTTTTTAGTTATAAAGTCAGGGCCAATGTGATTTAAGTCAATCCTAAAGTTATTGTGTGTTTAAAGCTAAACCCCTGAAAAAGGCCATTGCAACAAATAAGAGAAATGTTAGGTATCAACTTCATTTATGGTAAGCATTTGGTAATTAAGTACAAAATTAACATCATACAAATATACCAGTGTCCAGTCTACCAAAAGTTCAAAGTTTGACTCATTAGTACCTGTACTACAGAGAGAGAGAATGTGACACTGTAACCTCCTGTAGCTTGAGATGACTCGGAATCTGGATTCCAGTTTACTTCAGCAGCAGCAGCCGCGCTGTCCCCGTGTGCTAAAGATTTTGTTTCCAATAGCTCCCCGACAATGAAGTGGTTCTCTGATGGTAAATTTTGTCAGATAAATTTTGTATCAACACAACTCTTTTCATATGTAAAACCAACAAATACGAATTATAAAAATTGCCATAAACTATATATGATAACACACCAAGAATGTGAATTATAGAGCTGAGCACTGATGCCAGAAGCTCGCTGGCAGCACGCTGAGCCTGCCCAGTTGGTGTCATCAATGGAGATATGGGGCTAACAATCTGTTGTGTTCCATTCAAGGAAGACCCGTTCTTATTTTTGTGCTTCAACATCTTAAAGCCATCTAAAAGCCCTTTAGAAGAACAAAAGTCAGGTTTGGTCCCTTGGGTTATGCGAGCTTTAGTTGCATGCTCTGAATAAACTTTAATCTCTGTAGTGATTGCATCATGTATAGTAGGTCGCAATCTTTGGCTGTTTGACAAAAGAGGATAAGATACTGGTTTATTTCTTTAAAAAAAGGAAAAGAAAAAAAAAAAACTAATTTAAGTGGTCAGCTTAAATTTCCAACTTCAAACTTATTGAAAGTAGGCCTGCATTAAAGTTCTATAGTTTTTAAAGATGGATCCACAACTTGTAGATAAGGTTTAATATATAGAACAAGTTGGCAGATGGAAAAAGTTGCCATTAATGATATTAATATTAATAAGTATAGCGGGAGATATAGTAAGGAAAAACAGCATACCATAATATAGCTCCCGCAGCTGCAACTTTACCAAGCATGCACAAGCACTCAACCAGAGTTCGCAGATATTTCACAGCAAGGGAAGCCTCACTCTTTTTAATTGTTTCCTGAGGCAATTTGGTGAAATTTATTTTCAATAAATGTAAATTAGCTCCTTAAAAATAGAAAATGAAGAGAAAAAGAGTAAACATCAACTAACAAGAAATTCATCTGGTGTGGCAGATGAAAGCCATGCAGGAACATCCCGTAAACTACTTTTAGAATCCTTCATAAGTCCATCAGCAGCACCACTTTCGTCATCATGACCTTCAAAAGAAGAACTGCAAGGAAAAGTGATAGATAAACTGTCTTAGAATGATGTAATTATATTTAATATTCATCACTCAAATGAAGGATTGTAACATTATATACCATCTAGTACTTCCCAGACAGTCATAGAGTCTTCTGAAAGTCATACAACTTTTGTAACAAACCTATGCACTGCACTGAGGTTTACCATATGTCCATATAATGCAGTGGGCAAATATACCATTAAAATGATCAAAGAGTAAAATACAAGACACAATAACCCGTATGCTACAACACTTGATTTGTTTTGCTATTTTGGTGGCTTTGGCTCAGCTATTCCCTACCTAAATCTGAACCAAACATCACAGGGCCATAGCAAAACCCAAAAATGAAAGCAAAGGAAAATAATCAGGCAATGCTAGAAGATAAGACCATACCCTCCATCTACAGAACTAAGTAGCGAAGACCCAGCTCCAAAGTTACCTTCACCTTTTATTGATCGAGTTCTCCTTGAAAAGGGTTGGCCACTGTTACTTACAACACCTCCAATAGCAGTTGTCGGTATCTCATCTCCATCTAGCATGTTCAAGGTTGTCGAACTGTTCACGATGATAATTTCAAAAATTGATACCAGTAATTTGTACTTCAATATTAAATTGAATTTAAGAAGAGAAAAAAACCACAAACAAATTACCTGTATTCCCCCTTGTTATAGAGATGACTGTGTAGCTCCTCCAAGATTTTGTAAAAAAGTACTCCGCGCAGCTTTGTCAGTTCCGATCGTACATCTTGAAGAGCGCCTACCTTCATAAAATTAAAAACATAAAAGGAGAGACTGTTATTTTTTAGGCATGTTTAAGTTGTAAGGGACAATAGCTGATACTCAATACCAACCACTTGAAGGCCTTCTCGCTCAAGCATTAGCATTGACTGGACATGCAATTGGACAGCAGCATATAGTTGTTTCTCTGCAATTAGTTTCTCAATACGAGAAGGAACCTACAAAAATAAGAAAAAGAGTTAACATATCTCCAGGCAACTTTAACTTTAATGTTATAAACAGAAACTTTGTTTGATACACAGCACATACCTTGGCAACACCTTCTATCTGATCAAGCAGAGAAAGAATATGTCTAAGGGTAAGAGACCTGTACCACAGTTGATGCAATTGCTTATTCCTGGAGCCGAGCAATTTTCTTGCTTCTGCCATGTCAACCTTCAGCGTTGAAATACTTTCAGCTGATTCACTGAACAACCGTAGAATCTGCATAATAAAAGGATTGGGACAAATGTAAAATTACTATTACTCAGTAATGCAGCCAAAAAAAAAAAAAAGTTTCTAACATGTGAAAAGGGATGAGGAAAAACCAACCTGTGAATAATTTTGAATAGCTTTGTTGAAGCCATGATGGTAGGCGTGCACAACTTCATCAACCACATCCTCTATTAAATCACTTTGTTCCTTCAAAAACTGGACTTCTCCTTCACGGTCCCTGGATGTCAAAATGTGTACGACATGGGGCAATGAATCAAATCGTGCTTCTGCCCAGCTCTCATCTATTCTGGAAAGCCCTTCCTTCAGGTACTGTAGGAAAAGAAAAGGGCATTTTACAAAATTCCAAATGAGATGTCACTTTACACAGTAGGCAGTTAATGATTGCAGGTAACTAGCAGATGTTACTTTATAAAAATTGGCACAGCTGTGAAAGATGCTCCAGAGAAAAGGTAAATTCAGTTGATTTCTACTTATAAACTCTTAATAAGTAGTACTATTTTGTATTGAATAAAGAAGAAACAAGTCAGATGAGCATGAGAAAGTTGGAAATGGATTTGCATGAACTACAATTATGGATTTGGTAGGACGAAAACCACATGTTGGGTGCGGGTGCGTAGAACATGAAATTAAGGTCATTTTGATATCGAAAACAAAAATAATGTAGAGAGAGAGAGAGGAGTTACAGACCGATTTATCAGCAGGAATTGGAAGGCCGTCAAAGATCCCTCTGCTCCTTCCCGAGCTCATTGTCTCAGACCAAATCTAACGCAACAGAATTGTGTCAGAGTTGTTGGTCCCCATTAGATAACAGTGAGTACAATTGAAATTCAAATAATTGTTTCTGAAACTGTCGATACATTGCATAGTATAGTATAGTAATACCTCGGTATCTAGGCAGAGATGAGAGAGGTCATCTAGATCTGTGTTCTTCCTTCCTCTCTTGCGAGTTGCGAGGAACTAGAACAATCTCGACAGAGATCTAAGGAGAAGATGGAGAAGGAGGCGGAGGCGGAGCAGTGGTTGACGGTGGCAGAGTCGCTTACCGCTTAGTCGGAGAGGCAGAGGTTGCGATCAGAAATGGAGAGAAGGGAAGAGAGGAGATAGATCATACATACATAGATCGGGATTCGGGACTCGGGAGGAGACTGTCGTCTCGTCTGTCTGGGAGAGGATTCAAGGAAGGAATAGTCGACATTTGGATCGAAATCGAATAGATGGATATCCATCATGGACCACGGTCCGGTCCACAGCTCGGTATTCTAGTCTACGGTCCGGATTTCATCTCATCAAACCAAAGGGTAAGATTGCTCACATCAATGAAATAAGGCAGGTTGGCTTTCCCTCCTCCTCCTTATCGGATGTGGAAGATATACATACTCTTCTGTTTTGTTTCGGCTGAAAAGGGGTTTCAAGTGTTTACGGAAACCACAATTCCGATTCTAATTCCATAACGTCTAATAATAATAATAATAATTTTTAAACAAACAATTTAAAAAAAATGAGAAATTAAATATATCTATAACAATATTATAAGATCCAAAATGTTATACAAAAGCGTCACTATCTCCTTGACGTCCTCCTAATTCTGGCGTAAACGGAAAGCAGAAGAAACAATACACGGCCTCTTTCTCCATAATGTATTCTCGCCAAAATTCAAAATCATCATATCATTTCGGATTAAACCCACGCAATCTCGACCCAGTTTCTCTCCCTTCATAATCATGTAATTTGGGTTGACACTTGACACAGTTCTTTGGATAAATAACTTCTCCTCACACATTTTCGATCGTTATGGCGATATTTGCAGATTTGAGGTCGAGTCTTTGGATCTGATGGAGGATTAAACGCATTGAAATCAATTCGACTCAATTAACTTGATCTTTGATTAGATACACCGTCCAATCCAGCCATGAAGGATTGAATCTAAAATTACACAACCAAATTATCAAATAGTAAGATCTCAAAAAAAAAAAAAAAGTAACACACCAATAATTTTTGGTAATCTTCCATGATAAGCATTTTTTTTCTTTTTGAAAGTTAACGCCCATGGGCTTTCAATTAAACATAACAACACCTCGACAGGCTACAATTCAACATCAAATTTTAGTATTCTTTCATCGCAATATCACTCAGTTTTGTTTTTTCCTTTTTTCCTTTCAATCATGTATCTTACTGACTTTCCCGTATGGTTTTCCTGTAATTCACACCTTATTAATGATCATTTTATGCTGATCAGATGATGGTTGCGAATCTGAGATGGGTCCTTCAAAAAATTCAGATGGGTCCTCATAATTTTTTTAATTATATCACATTCATATCTCACATAATGCTGTAATTTTTTTAACAGACATAACTGAAACTGAAAAATTAATAATAAACATATAAAAAAAAAGAATTTTGATTATAAACATGTCAGTGCGCCATTGGGACCGGCGCCCCTGTAGCCGCACCACTGGGAATGGAGCTCCCAGATTCAAGAGCAATTAATTTTCAAAAATAGTAATAATTTTCTTTATTTTTAAAAATATTAACGTATCACTGTCACCAGCACACAAATTTTTTTAATAGGAATATATTTTTCTAAATAATAATAATTTTATTAAAAATAAAAATAAAATTTTTTAAAATATTAACAGGCTAACCTCATTGGTGCTATCAGATAAATTTTATTTTTAAAACTAGTAATTCTTTTTTCAAAAATAAGAAGAGCCACTGGGACTGGGACAGGTAGAAAATTTGAAATTTTTCAAACTTGAAAAGAGTTGAAACGGGTAGGTAAGCCAATGGGAGTGGCGCCGCCACCGATGCGCCCTCAATGGCGCTCTGCCATGTTTATTGATAAAATTATTTATTTATTATGTTTAGCATTAAATATTCAATTTAAGATTTGTGTATTAAAAAAATTTACTGCAAATAATGCCATTTTTCCAGGTGGATCCCTGGACCCATCAAGAAATATGTAGCTCCACCCTTGCTGTAAACTGTGCGCACTGGTGAATAGAGATAAATAGGACAAAATAAAAAAATTTCTTTAAAAGGGTAATTTTGTTATTGGAGTGGCTAAATCTAAACCATTCATTCAGAATGATGAGCGGTTGTTATTTGATTAGAATTTGAATGAAGGATTTAGATTTAAGTCCATGTATCCATATCAGAATTATCCTTTTTATAATATTTTGTTTCGATTTAATTCTAAAAATGTTAACATTTGTCTCGCTTGTTTTTTATTTATAAAATAAAATTGGGTAGCAATAGCAGATTTCGAAGGACGTCAAAATAGCTGAGACTTGTTATTGTGGAATAAGGATATAAAATTAAATTAAATTTCAACATATTTTAAGTGATTTAGGTCCAATTTGAGTTGAACTTATTATTTTAAGGAGTAATTTTTCAGTGGTTGACAAGCAGGAGTTCAAATTTCAAATCGTTATTAGAAGGTAGTCATTTTGGTTCAATTTCAACTCTTAATTAGGACTTGTCTCGTAGGTCAAATAAAATTCATAGATAAATTGTATTGTGATCGTGTTTGAACCACATGCAGCCCCCAATAAAGAATATCCAAAGAAGGAAAAAAAAATGTGATATTCGGATGATTGTAAAATGTTCAGGCGGCAGGTAACATTTTGGTAATTTCACAAATAATAATATATATATGGAATGGAATTTTATTATTGGAACACTTTTTACGGAATGCGAGTATTTCGGAGCGTCGCATGAGTAGAGACTGTTTTTGCTTCAGTTATTTGAGTGAGTTGCCACAAATAATAAGTCGCTCCTCTACTTATCTTAAAAAAAATATACGAATAAAAGAAACCTTCCAAATTTGTGGAGAATTAGGCTAGCCCTTCGCCACCTCGCCTATATAAGGAAGAGCGTGCTTTGAGTTTTGCGTTGCTTACCTCTTCTCTACGCTCCCTCTATATATTGTCTCTGTCTTTCTGTCTCTCCAAAGTTGCATTCATCTCTTCTCATCTTGAAGGAGGTTGGTGCAATATTCACAATTCATACAATAACCACTTAGTTGAAAGGGTGCGTTCAATCTACTTCTCTCTCTTTTCTCTTCTGGTATACGGCTCCAAGATACTAGCCTGCATTTCTGCATCTGTTTTCCCTTCTAATTATGTTTCAAAAGTTATTACTTTAATGTTAATTATGTTTCTCTAAGTACTTGCAAAATCTTTGCAAGCATATACACAACCTACGTCTAATACTGGTTGGGATTAATTAAACCACACGCCGGAAGGAATTTTTCGATTTATAGGATTTATCGATCCAAACTAATTTAACCTTGATGAAAAGTTGGTTTAAACGAATATTGTTTGCAAAAATGATTTTTAAAAGGTGCTGTTGTAATAATCCAAAATTAATCTATTCTAAGTTTGTCTCAGATTTGATTAAAAGAGTGAGTTTTGACTTTATAACACGAATTAGGGTCAATTAATGGGTCGCCTGCTGTCTGACTTTAAACTATCAGAGCATGTCATGTGCATCCGACATGAATTTTAACTGTTTGCCTAGAAATTAGATGTTGGAATGCAACTTCAAAAAAATCATAAAGAACGTTATTCCTTTCTTTTGAACTTATTCTTGCATAAGATAATTTATCCCTTTTCTGATCTAATTCTTCTTTTGATATTTGGTAAAATAACAAGAACAGAAAGCAGATATGGGAAGGCAAAAGATTGTGATAAAAAAGCAGGAGCTGCGCGCTCAAAGGAGAACATCATTTAATAAGCGATCATTCAGCGTCAAGAAGAAAGCCATGGAGCTTTCTGTGCTAAGCGATGCTAAGGTGATGCTGCTCCTGCAATCACCCGAGGGGGAATATGATCTGTTTCTGGGACAAAATAGGTAATTTTAACTACTCTTAATTTTTTGGTTTAATTTTTGTATTAATTACTTTGACCTTCCATATCAGAACGTTGTTACCATCTTGAGTTCTTGACTTTGCTAGGTTTAGATGATACTGCTTGTTTTTAGATGCTCTTACAAGTAACCAAAATTTCAGCAATATTTTTTTCTTTTTTTGTGATGACTAGGTGCAGATACATAACACTGTAATAGCTGTCAAATTTTGTGTTTAATTAAAGATACCTAGATAAGCAATGTCTTGTCCTTCATTTGAGTTGTCATATGCACTTAATTTTCACTTAATTAATTATTGTTCCTTGGTTTTGTCAGCACTTTTGACGACATCGTGCAGCAATTTTTAAGCGAGAGACAAGAAAAACGAAACAAATCGTATGTCTTGTCAAATATTCACTCATATTTATTCTTTTCTTAAGTATTACAATGCTAAAGTCTGTACTGTTCAGGTCAGAGTACATGTATAGAAAAAATACAGCCTTTAGTATTTACCTGAGATTTCAGGACTGATCCGGTTTGATTACCTTGGAGACCCACTAATTTCATTGTTTCTCATCCTTTTTTCCTCTTAATTTGTTGTCCAATTGCAATTAGGGAATATGGAGAAAATGGTTAAGGTTGATCTGAGCAAACTCAATTCTCTGATTGTGCACTTGAGTGTTTAAACACTAAAATAAAGTACCAATCTGATCTGGTTGCCTTTCATGGCACCTGTATGTTTTGGCAATTTTTCATTTAAATTGTGCATTGCTTTCACCTAAATTAATTTCTAACGTTAAGCTGTACACTTTTCTCTATTTACAGATGGAAGAGCAGCATGGAAGTAAGATCACGGTTTATGTTATTTTATATGTCATAAATTAACATTATCTATCACCTTAATTATTTTTTTGTGCCGCACAGTGCACACAGCACTTTTTATTACTTTTTGGAAATATGACCTTAACTATATTTTTTATTATTATATTTAGCATAAATAGCATATTTCTATTTTAGCCTAGAATGGCGCATGTGTATTCCAAATGAGAAACTCTAATGATAGTCACATTTCTACTAAGTGATTTGAGCGCTAGTTTGTGATTACTGGTAAACATAATTCATTAAAGTTATCTTAATCTTCAAATGACAAGCCATATAAAAGACGAAGGAAAATAAAAAGAAAAGGGAAAAACATGAGAATACATATATATTTTTTGTTTAAAATCTTTGATGCTAACTGTCAAATAATAATGTTATTGGTTAATTTTTAACAGGTGCTGGAGAAGGCATTTAGAGGAGACGTGCAGAGTTCTAAAGTATTGATGGATCATCGGTATGTTTATCTCGATCTTTCTTCCAAATTCTGGAACAAACGTACCTTCTACTGAATTTGTTCACATTAAAATCTAATTCACATGTCGACAATATAATGAAAAAGGAATAAATCACAAAATATATTATTTTTAATATTTTTACTGTGTTATAATTAGTCATCTTGATGCGAACTGAAAAAACTAAAATTAATTTATGCTATGTTATTTTTTTTTCCGGTACAGTATGAGTCATACAGAGAAGAAAGCCTCTCAGGTATATAAATTTCACCTAGACATTCTTTTTCAAATTTCTTTGATTCTTCTACGAGCACAGTCGCACAGAATACGTTGTTTGTTTCTTTCACAGGAGAGGGAGCTTGCGTCTATCAAAGAAGATATCTCAAAGTTAGAAAGTCAACTGGGCCCATTACGGTAATATAGATCTAACTAAATCATAAAATTTTGTTGTTTCTTAAAAACTTCCTTCTCGATTGAGGTTTTTTGTGGCCGTTATAATGTGTCAATGTTAATATTCACTTTAAGATCAAATCGGACGGTCCAAATGGACTAAATCAGACAAATATATATCCCTAGTAAACCAAGGTGCAATGTGCCATTTCGACTTTGATTGAATGCCTTCCTTTAAAAATTTACAATACACATCTGTAGCTATAATATATTGATATGCAACATGCCAAGACCCTTCTAATTGCAATTATTGAAATTTTAGTACTTGTGATAATTTTTCCCCTTATTTTCTTTCACCTTTAATTTTTCTAAGCTTGCATTGTACAATTTCAGAAATATCAATGAAATTGATAAAATAGACAACATTGATGACCTAAAGGCGGCAAAAAATTTTATCTTGGAAATATTGGTTAAAAATGAACGAGAAAAGGTAAGTAATACGCAACTCAGAATTTTATACTTTTTCCCCTTTCTCGTTACATATCGATATAGAAGTTACAACGTCATAAAGAAAATGATATTACAAGTAAAATGTAAGAGTAAGGTTTACAAACCTCAATATTATATAGATAATAAATAAATAAAAGAATTAGCTATGCGATGGAACATGCAATTACCGTGTTTACAAGTGAAATTGCATTTCTGATATGCATTTACTTTCTTTTCTTTTTTTTTTAGGAACTATTCATAAAGCAACGGAGGTCTGGGTTTCACAATTTTACGATTTCAAATACAAGGTAAAATATAGAAACCTTTAATTATTTTTATATTTGGATTAATTTGGATATTATGCGGCCACACTCCATCAATAAATACAGTTGCATTATCTGTTCTTATTTTGACCATCACGCCTGCATATTAAATTTAATATTACTATATGTTCATAATCAATTTATTTCTGACGTTGACTAACTTGAGGAATGGCTGAAATATTCTTGAACTTCATAGATAATAAGTAGTGTAAGTATGATTAAATGGGTTACAAATGGTGTGCTGCTTATTTATCCCATGCAGAGATTTGAAATGCTTCACAAGCACTGAAATACCTGCCCCAACTAATCCTTATGTACCAGCGCCGACCGATCCTTACTTGCCAGCCCCGACCGATCCTTACTTACCAGCGCCGACCAATCCTTACTTACCAGCCTCGACAAGTCCTTACATACCAATGCCAACCGATCCTTACGTACCAGCCCCGACCGATCCTTACGTGCATGCTATGAATCAACAAGGGATATTGATGTCAAATTCCACCGCTCTATACCAGGGGTTAGATAACAAAAGACTCACTTATGGCTTTTCTTTATTTTAAGACTGATACATGCATAACTTCTGCTAAAAATCCAACTTGTGCAGTACACATGTATATCAAAGATTCATAGTATAAAGTAAAAATGTACGAAAAATATTGCTAACTGTAAGAAGTGCCATTGGTTCATACTTCATAGCTACATTCTTAATAAGTAGTAATGTAGTATAGAGTTGCAATTAGTCATAACCGGTATAGACTATAGTGGGATAATTAATGGATATCAATTTTTTGGTGGTTATGGTTTCGTGCAGTGGCGAGGCAATGTGCTCAACTAGCAAAGCTGGTTCGTGGTCCAATATTTTGCACCAGAGGTTAGATAAAATGCTTAACTAGCTTATTCAGTCGTTTAATAAGAATGCAAACCTCAGCCTAAATTTTAAGTTGCGTAATGTCTTTAGTCAAAAGGAGAAATAATAAGGAACAAAAAATAAATACACAAATTAATTAAAAGACTTCCAAATTATACAAAGGTTGCCTGTTTAATTTCAGACCTGTGCAGTACAAGCAAAAAAGAAAAATGCAACAACTCAATTAGGAATATAAGAATGCTTGCATGTATAGTAACTATATATATGGAGATGATATGAATGGATTGTAATTGTTGTTCCTGTTATGTTGCCAAGCAGGGTTGACCAAGAACAGGTATTAATGCCAAATATGTACCAGTTCTCTGAAAGAGAATATCAAGAGAAAATTTCTGAGATAGAGAGGAATATAGCAGCAGATCCCACTGGTTTCTTTGATTTTCCTAGTTAATTATATGCTGCTGTCAAAACAAACAATGTAATGGGGCAAATTGAACTTGTTTTTAATTCATAAGGTGATGAAATAACTGCAGCCAACTAATTAGTGTTAGTTTATGTTTAATTACGGAAATTAAATTATGTCTTTATTTTACTTATCACGATAACATGTATGCGATACTTAGTAATTGCATCAGTTTTAAAAGTTATTCCAACTCTTTTCCGTGAATGCGAAAGAACAACATGAATATTTAATATCAAAAATCAGTACACACACCGATTTAAAATAGAAGTCTTATATATCTTGTTTGTACTTTATGGCTTTCTACTATTTTGTTTTGAACTCAAAAGACTTTGTGTGAGGGGAAAAAAAAAATTACGCATAATCTGTAAGAAAAAATGCTAAAAATCTGTATATTGAAAATTAATTGGTCATCCGCTGGAAAATGATTTATACTGTATTGGTATCTAATTGGCGACCAAATGAAATTACAATTATAACTATGGTTGTAGTTTTGAAATTTTAAGAAATGACACCGGTTATCATAATTGTCAACATATGATCATTTTATTAAAATTAAATTAGATTATACAAACGCGTGGTCCTTAAAATTCCTTACTTCTGATAAGTTAGCCCTACCATTTATCATTAATCAAAACCAATACCAAGATCCATATTGGCATTCGCATATTGTAATGATATATGTCATATGTAATAAAATGTATGTAAATAATATATATTTGAATTAATTTACGAGCGTAGAATATTCATATTGGTATCTATATTATGTCATGCTACAAAAAAAAAAAAATTTAATTTTTCAAATTTATATGGGTTGTGCTGTGCAAAAAATCCGCATTAGTTGCAGCACTAAAATAAATAAATAACAATTACTAAGTAAACAGATCATTTTCTAAACGCAAGTTTTAAAAAAGGATCAATTTAAAATTAAAAAGGTCTAAACAGTAAACGATAATTCTTTAGACATCATTTAATGTAAAATTGATTTATTCCGTGGAGCACGATTGCGTTCCCCACTTACCCATACGGCCATCCATCCCTTCTATCCGGAGATTAAAATCGAGTTCACTTTTGTAATTTGTAATAATATTATAATAAGTAATAAACAACAAGGGCAATTTTACTAAATTAAATACTTATTTTTATGGTTTTTTTTTGTTAACTAACCACATTTTTTTTTTTAAATTTCAAGCCCTCTGGCAAAATCCACATAGACAATAAAATCAGCCATATACCCCTCAAATCTACTTCAATCAGCCATATACCCTTCTATTTTTCAATATTGTTCATTTACCCCTCTAATCTTAATTTGTATAGCCATTTATCCTTTTTATTAATTTTAATTATTTGTTATTTTAGAAAATTAAATCTTTAAATGTTAGTACCAATATGCCCTTGGCCTTTCTCTCACAGCTTTCAACCTCTCACGATTCGTATTCCAATATAAAAAAAAGACTATTATGCAATATAAATGAAAAGATTCAACTTCAATATAAAAGTATCATGCCAAAATAATAGTCATGATCGTGGATCCTTTTCTCCTTAGAATTGCATATCGTAAACCTATTGTGGCACTTTGCAAATGACGTTGAAATAACAACCAAAAAGAAAAGAGAAGCTAGCATTCTTTTTCAAAATCACAAGAAAACGAATAAACAATCCTTGCTAATCACCTCTTTTAATATATAGACTAACTTTATTCAACCATTAGCTTCATATATATTTACATATAGATAGGAAATGGACGGAAGCCTTTCTATTTTTTTTTTCTGACGAAGAAAGCTGAGGAAGAAGGGCAGGGACATTTTAGTCCAAAATTTCAAATATTGAATTTTCTGAATTAATATATCATTTAAATTAATCCAAAAGGGTAAATGACTATACAAATGAAGATTAGAGGGGGTAAATGAACAATATTAAAGAAGAGGAGGGTAAATGGCTGATTGGTAAAGATTTGAGGGGTATATGACTAATTTTCCCTAGATAATAATACATCAAATTTCAGAAAAGGCATCAGAATAAAACAAAATTGTAACCGAACTGGACCTTAAATCGTCAACGAGGAACTCCTAAACCGTGAGTTGCCAAGTAAATAATAAAAATCTTGCTTTTATTTCCAACGTGTTACGTGTAATACTACGTAATGTCGTAATCTGTCAAAATAATTTCACGGGCGTCGATAAAAAAATATCTGTCAATACATTTTAATTCTAATTTTGCAGTTGTCAATAGGAAAATAATTTTGAAGAAACACGGGGCTTCTATGGGAAGTTCGAACCAATCGAATAACGTGGCACTGTGAGTCTGTGACAGATTAGATAAAGGCATAAAGCCGGGTTCCTCTTGGCGGGAAAATTAGCGCCAAAACCCAAATCTTATTCACCTCCTCTCCTGGAGTGGAGTGGAGTCCTCAAAGATTTGAGATTTCCCTCGTCGTCCTTGACAACTCAACTAGTCTAACCCTTCTAACTCTCGGAGTCGGAGAACGAAGCGAGAGAACACATCTCGCAGCAAATAATGGCGGATTCAGGTCGCCGCACTCGCACCAGAGGCCCTGGCGCCGAGTCTGCTGCGCGCCGGGCTGCTCTTGAACGCCTCAACGCGATTCGAAGTGGCGGAGCTCGCGTGGCACCCGTCGCAATCAAGATCGAAGAGCCCATCTACGAGACCGTCTCAGAAGAAGCCTACAAAGAACTTGTCGAGAAGCGCCGCGCCGACGGTGAGTCCTTCATTGTAGACGACGACGACGGCGGCGATCTAGGGTACGCTGACGACGGCCACGAGGAGGACTGGACGAATCCTGTTATTCACTCATCCGATGACGATTTCTCTGATGCTGACGGCCCACACGAGAAACGGCCGAGGAAGAAGAACAAGCCTTCCAATTCCGGTGCCGTTAAGAAACCCCCAGCACCCACACCTCTCGTCAGAGAGAGGCTTTCTACTATCTTCACATCTGCTGTTGCTAAGAAGGGGAAAGGATCTGGCCCTTTGGATAGCAGTGTTTTGGATTCCGTGTTGGCTGAGGTGGCGCCTGATGAGAATGATTGGGAGGAGAGGAGGCGGCGAAGGTCTCGGGTTTCAGCTTTCCCTCCTGCTGTACAAATCAAGGCTGACTCACCAATCGCTGGTTCGACACCGTTAAACACTGAGGTGGATTTGCATGAAAATCATGGCATTGGTAGTGAAATCGAGGCAAATACAAGCCCAGAGGATGGGAACTTGAATTTGGGCATTTCTTTAGAGGGGACAAAACCTGATTCAGGACGAATTGTGGTGAAATCAGATCATAACAGTGAGGTCAAAGAAGAGGCAGAAACTGATCAAAAGGGACAGTTAAATTCCATTGTTAACATAGAAGTAGAGAAATCTGATTATGCAGAGACAACTAGAGGGGCAGAACAAAAAGAAGATGAGGTGAATGCTTCTGAAGTTACAATGCCAATTGATTTAAGGCCTGAGAGTGATGATAAGTCCGAATTTGAGCTCAATTCTGATGGATCGCTTCCTTTCTATATAATTGATGCATATGAGGAAGCTTTCAGTACCAATTCAGGGACACTTTATCTGTTTGGGAAGGTTAGTTTTGCTGTCTCCTATTCTACTTGTTCTCAAAAAGTTGTTTATTTATTTAAATCTTTTCTTAAATGCAGTTGACAAATGATTCATGTATCCCATTCTATTCATAGAAAATCTAAAATTGATATACATAAACACCGGTCAGGTAAACTACTATTGTGTAGTGAGCGGTACAGTGAGAAGCTGAACCATTACAGTAAGTCAACTTAATTTGGCTAGCGGCCACATTACAGTATAATTAGTTTTTTTCATTATTAATGTCAAAGAGAATACAATGGATGATTATTTTTTTTTACTAAACTGCTCCCTTCATGGATGTCTTGGCATCTTCTCTCCATTGCACCCTCAAACTTTAATTTGTGAATTTGTCTTTGTCAGGTGAAAACTGGAAACACTTTCCAGAGCTGCTGTGTAGTGGTAAAGAACATGCAAAGATGTGTCTATGCTGTTCCATCAAGTACAGTTTTCCCAAGTGAAGCCATAGAAGATTTGAAAAGGAAACATGCTGAATCTGGTGGAGATTCATCTCCATCTTTTCGAGCTGCTTTGCAAGTAGATATCTTATGTACTTAAAATTCTTTTCATGACGTAGTCAAATGCTGTCTGGAAATAAAGTTTAAAGTTATGCATGGAATGACATTACCTCAAACACTCAAGTTTTATCATGAGGGTGTCCTAGGTTTTTTGGCTTGCTATAATTTTGAGTTTTGTATATGATATTTTAGGATATGGCATCAGGGTTGAAGGCAGAACTTGCTGAACAATTGTGTGAACTTAATGTTTCCACTTTTATGATGGCTCTAGTAAAGGTGTGCTGTTCCCTTGCCTTCTCCATTGCATAATTCTAATTTAATATGCTGTCATTTTCCACTATCCAATTATTTTAAAAACGCAGTCTCTCATCAGTTTATTCATGTCACAGAGGAACTATGCATTTGAGAGGTGTGATATCCCCTCTGGAGAGCAGTATGTTCTCAAAATCAGCTACCCTTTCAAGGTGCAAAATTTATCTCTCATGCCCTCTCTCTTTATATTTTGAAAGTTTATGAAATTTTGAACTTTTGATTTCTTTGCAGGATCCACCTCTTGATGTTGATCTCAAAGGAGAAAATTACCTTGCATTGATGGGGACCCGTACCAGGTAATGTGATCACTATTATTGCTAAAACCCAACTTGATTATAGGTTTTTTTTAGTAGTGTTATTTTAACCAAAATTGAACATTTGAGTTTGGTGGGAATCTTATATGTGGAAGTAGCCGAAAGGGACCAATTGCACCCCAACACACTGGTCACATTACTTTTTTCTCTAGCACTTGAACTGAAATCTACAAATGAGTCCCTTTATTTCTGAGATTACAGAAGTTCCCTGATAAATGCCATGTATTACCTTGCAATTCTGTCAATTTAGTTTCTGTTGAAAATTTGTATGAACAGCATTTTTTTTTTTTAAGTTTCACTTTACTGACAAAATTAATAAAGGAAGACTTGAACATTTTTCTGTTTGTCATTTCAGTGCTCTTGAGCTATTTCTGATCAAAAGACGCATCAAGGGACCATCTTGGCTGTCGGTTTCTAAGTTCGTGAGCTGTTCAGCTTCAGAACGGGTAAAATTCACATCTCATCTCACTGAGAGATTTGCGAGTAATATTTAGGGCCATGCTAGACAGTCTATATATCAGTAAAAGTAAAATTATCTTCAGAATAAAAAGGAAAACTAAATTTATTCAAAGTGACGATCTGATATCACAATAGCAACTAAAAGAGCATGTCAGTCAAACATTATCATTAGATTCTGTTGGTATCTTACTCAAGTCATCAATAAATAGTAACTACCAAATAGTTAAAACGACTAAAGGTTTTGGTCCTAAATAGGTGAGCTGGTGCAAATTTGAGGTGATGGTGGATTGCCCCAAGGACATATCAATCTCTTCTTTGAAAAATGTGCCCCCTATCATTGCAATGGCAATTAACTTGAAGACAGTAATTGGAAAGAACAATACACATGAGATTGTCTCAGCTTCTTTAGTCTGCTGTCACAAGAGCAAAGTAAGACCCCTTTTCCTCTTTCCATAGGCTTCTTTTATACTTTCTATCACAATCTTTGATTACCAGAAAGCCTCTGTTGTGCTGCTGAAAGAAGTCAGAATGACATAATAAGATTTACTCAGCTTTTCTTTTCTTATCTTCAGAGGATATAAACTGTTACTTTTTTCTTGTGGTCTTTTACTCAAATGAATACTTGAAATTTTCCTGATATTTGTCTAAAACCGCTACCTATTAATTCTAAGCAGTATCAAACTGATACATGCTTTTCAATTGCTTGATGGATTTTGGTAGAACCTTTTCTTGAATGTTTGTAATGCATTCTGTTTCCCAGATTGATGCATCCATGGAAAATGAAAAAGAATGGGAGGGGGCTGTTAACAGTTTTACTGTTGTACGAAAGATTGAAGGTGGTATCTTTCCCATAGGTTACAAAAAGGCCTTGTCTGATTGGAATTCTAGGACAGGCTATACACTTGTCTTAGAAAGCAGGTGCACCACTCCACCTTTCTTAATTTTTTTTAATAGGATTTCCTTTTGTTAACTTTTGCTTTATCTAAACTGATTGGTTGCTGATCTCAAGTTACTATTTGTATTTTAGTGGTGAGCGTGCTCTATTAAATAGATTAATGACTGAGATACACAAGATGGATCCTGATGTGCTTGTTGGACATAATATTTCTGGTTTTGACCTTGACGTACTTCTCCATCGAGCTCAGGTCTTGATCTTCATTCTTTTGAGAATCCATACAAGTCAGTTTTGTTCTTGGATTCCATTACCATACCAGTCTTGCTGATGACTTTTCCGTCATTACAAACTGTTCTTTGTAGTTGTGGGTGAAATATTGTGATTATTTTCTTTCTAATTTAATACAATTTACTTTATGATTGCTTTGGTTTGTGTTTGAAGTTTATTTGAGATTCTAAGGGGCAAAGTGTTGCGAAGTTTATATACTCTTGTAGCTTAGATATCTAATTAGTTTTATGTCAACCCATTCTATTTTATGAGTTAGATATCTGAACTAGGGTTTATTTTGGTTCTGCAAGATGCAGAGGTTTTATGAGATTTTTACTGGTCAGTTGTCGTTCTTAATTCATTGGTTGTATGCTTTATTTTTCATTGCTTAATTGGTTCAAGCAGTACTGTGGTTTCATGGTCAATGGCCTTACTATCATCTTTCTTGTTCTTTTACAAATGTTTTGTACTTCTCTGTAGGCTTGCAAAGTGCCAAGCAGCTGCTGGTCAAAGATTGGCCGACTGAAGCGGTCTGTCATGCCAAAACTGAAAGGAAGGAAATCTATTTACGGTTCGGGTGCCAGTCCTGGTATTATGTCTTGTGTTGCTGGCCGCCTCCTGTGTGACACCTACTTGTGTGCTCGTGACCTCCTGAAAGCAGTATGTAAACTGAGTCTGGAGAGATTAATACCTGATCATTCACATTTATCTTAAGGCATAATTGTAATTTCACCTAAAGTTTCATTAATTTGAGAACTTTTGGAAATTTTGAAGCTAAGGGCAAACTGACCATTCTGAAAATTTTACTATAAATTGTAATTTAAATGCACACTTTGTATTTCCCATATAAGGCTGTTCATGTTGTGCAATTGTGCTCATAGAGAGCACTGTACCGATATAATTTCAAGATGAGAGAACAATCCTGGATCCTATTAACTATTATGATCCTAATTCTCTAAGTCATCAAACTTGAATAAAAATGCATTTAAGCCAAGTTTTGTATCTGGCTTGTCAGGTGAGCTACTCTCTGACAGAACTCTCGAAGACAGAACTGAAGAAGGAGAGGAAGGAGATACTTCCAAAAGATATCCCCTCTATGTTACAAAATTTGGGAGAGCTCCTTAAATTGGTATTCATACACTGACTGGTCTTTCTTTGGCTAAAAATTCTAAATTTTCCCAAATATGCTAGCGATGAATTGTTTTAATTATCAGGCTGAATATGGAGAAAATGATGCTATGCTTTCCCTGGAATTGATGTTTAAGCTTAGTGCTCTCCCTCTTACTCGTCAACTAACAAACATTAGTGGAAACCTCTGGGGCAAAACTCTTCAGGTACTATATACTACAGTTTATTTAATCTTCTTTTGTAAGATGACCCAATTTCTAATTGAAATGTACAACTCTGTTGCACAAGTAGACTAGTATATAATTAGACAAGTCTGCAAACATTATTACTTTTACCTGCTAAAAAGTGCATGTGAGATGAGAAATGTGAAAAAAAATGCTAAAGTCAAATTTTCATTTACTACCAGGGTGCCAGAGCACAACGGGTGGAGTACTTGTTACTGCATGCATTCCATGGGAAGAAGTTCATGGTGCCTGACAAGTCAGGACCACAAAACAAGGAGTCAAGGCTGATTAATAAGAGGAAAGCAAATGAAGCAGTAGGAAAGGACGGAGAAGATGCTGATGAATTGGAAAATAATAATGAAGTTGATGTAGAGCACAATGATCAAGCCAAAGGGAAGAAAGGACCCTCTTACACTGGTGGTCTTGTTTTGGAACCCAAAACTGGTTTATATGACAAATGCGTGCTTCTTCTTGACTTCAACAGCCTCTATCCTTCCATTATCCAAGTATATCAACTTAGTATTTTGATTTCGAAAATGCCTTATATATTTAGTAAGACTTGCAATGACAGGATCCACATTGATCATTTGATTTTGTTTAGCTCCTGTGTAGAAAATAAAAAAAAAATGGATGAATTAACAAAGAGAAGACATTAGATTGATGATATAAAGATAGAATTTTTTAAAAAACCTTAAGACCCCGTGAGTTGTTTATATTTTTAAATATCAATTTGACTGGTGAGTTAATATTTTCCTTGTAAACAATTTTTTAATGGTGCCAGGAATTTAACATATGTTTCACTACTGTTGAGAGATCTTCTGATGGTATGGTCCCTAGTTTACCTTCCACAAGGGATGCAGGTGTTCTACCTGAGGTATATTCTTTTCAATTTTTATGATTTAACTCTTTGCTCATTTATCTTTTTTTTTTTTTTTAAAATATAATCATTCCAGGGGCAGATTCATATTGAGGCAAGCCTGGGCACTGAGGCTTGATTTTAATAAATTAAAGCTTAGTTGCTAGTTTTCCCAGTGATTTTTTTGGCCCGAGTGCCTAGGCTTAAATGGATGTGCAGTGCCTCTATGTCTGGGCTTTCCTTTTCTTCTCTTTTGTTGCTGATCTGCTAAGAGCTATATGTTCATCTGATTCTGTAATTTGGGTACTTATTGCTATAAGATCACACAGAAAAACTAAAATAGCTCAATAGAATTCTGTGCCCATGCTTAAAAGAACCTGGATTGATGCGCTACTGATTACTTCCTATTTTCTGTCTCAACCAGTTACTAAAAGACCTTGTAAGGAGTAGAAGGGAAGTTAAGGAGCATCAAAAGAAAGCCAAAGGTGTCAGATGGGATCAACTCAATATCCAACAACTTGCACTCAAGCTCACTGCTAACAGGTACTTTCTAGGGCTGAGCTTTCTGAGAAAACTCCGAATGAAGTCTCAACAATAACTATCCTTAACAATGTTAGCACTAACCTTATGAAAGGATTAAATAAAATTGTCCAAAAGAGCTTTTCTAAATGTAACATTAGTATGGACCCAACTAACAGTTGCATACATCTTTTAAAGAAGTACAATCTTTCTTGCAAATATTAGATAAAGTGGGGCTTTCTGCAGTTGTACAGTAAATTTCATATCAATTCAGGAAAAGCTGATGTTCTTGGTTTGTTGCTTTATTTAAATTTGAAAAGAATATATAACAATGTTATCTAATATGTTTCTTGCAGCATATATGGTTGCTTAGGATATGAAAAGTCCAGATTCTTTGCGATGCCACTTGCCGAGCTGATAACACTACAAGTGGGAACAGCATTTAACTTTTTTGTATATACAACTTAATATACTAATCAAGATTGGTCCTCTAAAACTTTTATTTGTTTTTTTTTTAATGCTATCTCAGGGAAGGACAATACTTCAGAGCACAGTCAATCTGGTTCAGGATAACTTGAGTTTGGAGGTACTTTCAGTTTAACTCTAATTTGCTTTCTTAGATTTTGGCAACATATTTATCCGGATTCAAGCACCAGTTGTTCCCGGCCTGTTCTTTAACAGTTCAGTCTAGTTTTCTAGTGCATTTTTGTTAAATTTTTGCATGTAATGTTTTTCAGGTTATATATGGTGATACTGATTCTATCATGATAAACACCGGGCTTGATGATGTAAACAAGGCTTATGACAAGGCCAGAATGGTCATTCAAGAGGTATGTCCATTTTACTCTTGATCTTTCTAGAGGGAAATTAGTGCTGGCACATACTGGTTTGCTATGAAATTAATTTGACTTTTCATCGATGTAGGTTAACAAAAGGTATAGATGCCTTGAGATAGATCTTGATGGTTTTTACAAGAGACTGTTGCTTCTCAAAAAGAAGAAGTATGCTGGCATTAAGTTGCTTTATCAAATTGATCACAGCCGCAGGGTTCGAATAACAGGGGAGGTATCTTGAGTATCTAAAACTTTTTCCTTGGGATTACTGTGCCAGCTGGTTTCTTAACTTTACTGAGTCTGATTAATTCAGTACATAATAACATGATCAAACCAGTTTAATGATCACGTGACAAAAAAGGAAAAAACTATCTCACTATGATAGACGACATGTTACTTTATTTTGTAGAGTTTTCAGCTAAATTTCTGGTCTGTGAAGTCTGTTGACAAATAAATCGTTTTTCACATTAAGTAGAAAAGGGAAAGCAAGGGAGTCGACATGGTACGGCGTGACTGGAGCTTAATATCAGCTAACGTTGGCGACTTTTGCCTTCATTGCATCTTAGAAACTGGGTACTGATTCCAAATTTATTTTTTCTGACACCCGTATTTGTTATGCTTGGTATGGAGTACATGGTGCCAGCTGCAACTTTTTCTAAATTCAATCTTGATTTGTTACCCGTTTACCCTGTCCTCTGTTTTTTTTATCTGTTGCTTAATATGCATTAGGAGTTCGTCTGAGGAGGTAATAGAGAAGATCCATGCTCATTTAAGAGGAGTTCGGGTTCAGCTTATGGAGGTTAGAGATTAACTTACAATGTTTTAGTTTCTGAAAGTATACTGTATCTTATTTCATAATCTTATACCAATCTTGTTTGCCCTAAATCATCAAATGTAGTGTATGAATGTGCAAAACATGAAAAATTTCACTCACAAGTCCGAAGTATGGGATTTGGTAAAATATTGTATGGCGGTATCTCCCAATTTTCAAAGTTAGCCTAATGACCCATTATTTTATACAGAGAACATTTGATGTGCTTTGTAAGGATGTAATTAAATTTCATTTGCTTGTAGAGGGTATGCATTGAATTTCTCATTTGAACAGTATACAGTATGCATAATTTACTGTCATTGTTCATAAATTTCCCTTTTTTGTATTATGGTAATTTAGCTTATTGTAATTAATGTTGTTTTTATCGACCTTTGGTTTTTATCAGGATCAAGAGAAGATGAAAAATGGAGAAATAGACCTCAAGAAGTATGAAATAACAAAAACCCTCACAAAACCTCCCAATGAGTATCCAGATGCCAAGAGCCAACCTCATGTTCAGGTCAGGCCCCACCTTTAGCAAATCTTCATAAACCAGTACCTATTAGAAATAAAAATATTGGGATGCAAAGAAGATAAAAAGAGAGCCTCTGTTAGTAGTTAAAAATGGGAAAATAGAAAAAGAATATTGCAGAAGCCAAAAAAGATCACATGACCAATACCCATGCTAATTGATATGTTTATCTGTCTTATCTTTAGGTGGCACTGAGACTCCAGAAGAATGGGGACACCCGATTCTCTGTTGGTCAGACAGTTCCCTATATTATTTGTATCGAGCAGGTACTTAGTCTCTTTTCTTTTTCTGTTTCTTCTTATGTATGATTTCCTGAATTTAATTTCTTCATTTTTATGTATTCTATAACAGGATGCAAGCTCAGGTCCTTCTACTGGCATAGCCCAAAGAGCCAGGCATAGGGATGAGTTGAAAGGCAACAGGGGGAACTGCTTGATTGATATCGACTATTATTTGTCTCACCAGGTTTGTACTTGTCATGGAATTATAAGAAAACTTAATATATCTTTTTGTTTTTGCTGCTTTGTGCTAATTTTTTTTAATATTCAATAGATCCATACAGTGGTATCACGGCTGTGTGCCTCAATTCAAGGGACCAGTCCAGCCCGTCTCGCAGAGTGCCTGGGTCTTGATTCATCTAAGGTACTGCTGGTTTTAGATTTCGTTTGTATATAACAAAAAATTGTGATTCTTTACTAATTTTTTTATTGTTTATTCATATGTAGTACCAATCAAGAATATGTGAAACATCAAGTCAAGACCCTTCCAGCGTGTTATTATCAATAACCGACGAAGAAGAGAGGTTCACTTCAATAATAATACCTTGCTACTCATTATAAATGTTATAAGAGAACAGCACATGATATTAGGAGCCTGGAATTAGAATGAGAATATTAGGGAAAAAAATGAAACCTATCACCTAACTATACCTAACCAACAATTCTTACTTGATAAACAATCTGATAAACCAAAAAAGAAAAAATAGACTTGTGAATTTCCGATGACTTGACCTGACAATTCCTGTTTAGGCCTCGTCAATTGAACTCAAGAAAGCCAATTGGGCCCTTTGGATTTTACATGCAGTAAAAAGGAAAAATATAGCGCTAAGCTGATCAGGTTGTAAGACCAGACCTGATAACTTTGCGAGTCAAGGTTGATGTCCTTTGCCACTGATAAGACCTTTTAAATCAATTGACCAATATACTTAATATAACCAAAGTAGTTAAAATAAAATTGCAGGTACAGAGCTTGCGAACCTCTTCGTCTGTCGTGCCCGAGCTGTTCTGCTACATTTGACTGTCCACCTGTATCCAGTATACTTACTACCAGTACTGGTACTGAAGCTGTTAGTACAGAGAATGATACCAATTACAACTTTTGGCACAGAATGAGATGCTCCAGATGTCCAGCTGATGCAGAAGGATGTTTAATTTCTCCTTCGATGCTCGCTAATCAGGTTCATATTTATATCATAAGGAAATATTCATGCTTCCCTTGTCTAAAGCATCAGGCTATGCATGCCCCTGCATAAATGTGTTGTCAATTCTGTAAGGAAGCATCCTATATCTCCCTCAATTTTGTCATTTTTTTTTATTGTTCTTATTTTTTGTGGTGGGTGTGGGATGGGGGTCAATTAATCTGAGCCTGTTCTAAATAAATGGAGTCAGCAGTCAGTAATTTGTTTATGTTTTGTACTCGTATACGGGGAGACCCATCTTTTGTGCATGTATACATGAGATATTGAGGTCTTTCTTTTTATTTTGACATTGTTTTTATTTTGTTGGGTCTAAGGGTGTTTAGATATTCTCTTAAAATTAGGTTTTGCTGAACGATACCTGTGAGGTTTCTGTTAGAGGTTGACTAAGAAAATTGAATTTGCATTTCTCAACTTGATGTCAAAGCTTTTTTGTTGTTATTTATCTTGATCAAATTCAGTTTTTTGAAATCAAATTTAGATATTCCTAGAAATTAAGTTTTGCTGAACGATACCTATGAGGATTCTGTTAGCGATTGATCTAAAAAAAAGTTGAATTTTCATTTCCCAACTGCTGATGTTAAGCTTGTTTTTATTTATCTTGATCAAATTTGGATTTTTTTTAAATCCAAGTTTTCTAACAGGTTTCACCAACATGTTCTGGTAGGTATACTATTCTTGGCTAAAACATCTCCTCATGCATAGTTGTGAATCATTTTTCATTTGTTTTAGGTCAAGAGGCAGGCTGACAACTTCATCTCTTTGTACTACAAAGGGCTAATGATGGTGAGTAATTGTCGCAACCAATTGTCTTTGTTATTTTTTTTAAACATATAGACAATAATTGTATCTCTATGGTACCAAAATGAAACTGAGAGGTGATCCAAATGGGTTATTTATATGACCAACTGAAGAATTGATACCCAAACAGTGCTCGAGATGCTGCACAATCTCAATGTAACACTAAAGATATTTCATCTTTCAGTGCCTAAGCTGCTTCCTCCAATCTCCAAGCTCATCTTTCTTTTCTTTGGTTTTGTTTTCGTAATTAGTGTGATGTGGAGACGTGCAAATACACAACTCGTAGTGTGAACCTCAGACTAGTTGGTGATGCTGAAAAAGGCACAGTGTGCCCACAGTATCCTTCTTGTGATGGACATCTGATTAGACAGGTAAGATCCTTGCATTCTTTTTTTATTTATTTTATGTTTAGCTAACTTATGTTTTCTTTTTTTCAGTTGGTACCGTGCAATAACTAAAATCTAATTTTTCATTACTTTAATACAGTACACTGAAGCTGATCTCTATAAGCAGCTCTCCTACTTTTGTTTTGTACTGGATGCTTCTCGGTTCCTTGACAAGGTTTTTTTTCCCCCCTTGAATTCAAATTACTGTTTTCATCAATGTTATATGTTTGTTGTTATTGTTGCCCTATCCCTACTCCTACAACTACCTAACACCTCTTCACTTCCAATTTAGTTATTTGCTTATCGACTTATCTTATTTGTACTAACAAGGAATATTTTTGATATAATTGAACAGTTGGATCACAAAACAAGAGCGCCTTTTGAAAGGCAGTTTGCGTCAGTCCGTCAAGCTGTTCATTTAGCATTGGAAGTGATAGAGAAGATGCTAGATCGGTGCGGCTATGCATGGGTCTGTCTTTCTGACATTGCCGTCTCAATCTGATCAGACATTGATATTTATTATCTTTTCCAAGCGCGATGTAAAAGCTTGTAATATACAACTTAACAACTGATATCAATTTTTCCCTCTTTGTAAATATTTAGTTTTTATAAAGGCAACAGCCAATGCTATCCTTTTTATCTATCAATTCGTTGTTGATTTGTGTTTAAATAGGGAAATATATTACAATACCTTTTAGTGGTGATTTAAGTTATTTTTTAGTGCTATAATTTAAGTAAATATTACAAGGCAGTTTTAGGACAGATGGAAGTTGGACTCTAATTTTAGGAACGGATTGCTGCATCTTCTTAATAGTCATTGAATGGCAAATGAAATTTTATATTGTAGAGTTGTTTCACTTTCGTTCATATTTTAAAAAGCTAAAAGGTAAGATTTGATTTAGTTTGACTGCAATATCTTTACATCTGCATCTAACAGTAGAATCCAGTCTTTCAAACAAAAGGGGATTCGAACGCTTTTGAGAGTTTTTAACATTCTTCAAATTTTCAATCTGGGTCTAATTGCCACCTCTATAAATTGGAAAGAGAAGATACCAACACAGGTCCATATAGAAATTTGTCTGTATACTATATAGTTTGATGCTCAATTGAGGATTGACTATGGCCCGAGACAATTGCTTTCCTCACTCCTTTATTTGGAGATACACTCCAAAATCTATAATAATGACCAAAATGCCCTCAAATATCTTCTATCATATTTTTGGAGATGTAAATAAATAAATTAGAGGTATTTTGGTCATTATTCAATAAAAATAAAATGGGAGTGTATCTCCAATTAAGGGAGTGAGGAAAGCAATTCCCTCTTTTGCCTGTTAAACTTCTTGCTCGTGCCAAAAGCCGAGCCGAATTGTGAGTCATGACGAATGTACAATTTATTTTGTTGTTGCATCTTCATTTTGCTCCATCTGGAAGTGACAATCATGAAACTTTGAAAATGATAGGTGAGGAGTTGTAATCAAATCCAAACACGCTCTAATATTGTCTTACTTTAGTCACTCTCCAATGTATTTTTGGAAATAAAAAGCGGTATGGGTGCTTGACTATATGGTTGTGAAATAAATTGGTCAACATGCTATTTGTGTTGGTAGGATTTGATTGGCGGTTCCTTTTGCCAAGTCAATTGCTTATTCATATTCAAATTCCTTATTCACTCCACATCCAAATTATGCTTATGTTTCTTTATTTTTTAATTATTTTTTTCTATTTTAGATTAGACCATAGGTAATGCTATAGTCTATATTTTGTTTGTAGGATCTTTATGTGGAAAAAATTGATAGCAAATTAGTAAGCACCTGTCAGTCAGTACAAGCAATGTGATTTATGTGGAAAAAAGCGATAGAAAATCTAAATTATGTAGTAAGCAACATACACCTAAATCAAAGTAATGTGTCGACAACAAGTCTTTGTAAACCATACTAGCAATAGGTCGAAATGCAAAATTCAACAAATATACTGGAATAATTGAGCTTTAACCTGTATATTAATGCTCAATGTGAATATAAAGATAAGTGAACTCAAAATTAGGAGCATAAATAATATGGTCATCCAATCCAGAAGTAAAATTCCACAATAATAATCTTCTCCATAGCCTATATTGAAAAACAAGACCAAATCCATAATATATACTAATTTCTCGTCTATATCCAGTTCATCTACTAACCGAATAAAGTCCATTTTCTGTACATCAATTACCCATGTGGACCAAGTTGTGGACAATGTAAAAAACTTCTCCAAATAGTTTATTTGTACAAAAGATAAACTTCTCCAAATAGTTTATTTGTACAAAAGATATGACAGTGGAGATAATTTTTTTTTTTTACACACTACCTATAACAACCAGCAGCTCCGCAAAAAAAAATTCGTACATATATACGCTACATAGACACGAGAAATAAAATGTGGATGATTATATTTTATTGAATAAAGAATTTCGCACACATATACGCAACGCTACATGAGTCAAAACAATGTTAATATTTTCATCTCCAAAAAAGAAAAAGAACTATTCAATTTTTATTACATCTCAAGTTAGCGTCAAAGTACAAATCAAAGTTAGTCTCAGAAGACTAGAATAATCAAACAAAGAACTTACTACATCAAAGCGCAAAATGCAGTGAGCCACTAATTAAAAAAAAAAAGCATATTAAAAAGGATTTGATACGAAAAGAAGTCAACAGCGGAACTGGGTAAAGAGCAATTATGCCCGTCCACATCTTCATAACTCTCCTCCCTGACTTATCCTTGTTCTGGTACTTTCGTGCTGTTATAGTAGCTAAATTATGAAAGAAAAATAAAATAAAAAATAAGCTAGAAAAGAGCACATAGTGGTTAGCTGGTGCAAATGTATATCACTGGATGGTACCAAATTTTGTATAACCAAA
Organism: Rhynchospora breviuscula; assembly: GCA_027562975.1. Lineage (NCBI taxonomy): Eukaryota > Viridiplantae > Streptophyta > Magnoliopsida > Poales > Cyperaceae > Rhynchospora > Rhynchospora breviuscula. The sequence continues at coordinate 66,338,273 of CM050402.1, read as the reverse complement.
AGCTAAAAGAAACAAAGGAAAAAGAAAAATGCTTGGCTGGTTCAAAATGAAAATCAAGTAGGGGCAATAAATATTGGAATCAGACTATCTACATTCTATAATCTTGCATAATTACTTCAATATGGCAGATTGGTAGTTTCAATAAATTGCACATGGCATTGAACTTTTTGGTACTCGTTAGATAATAAGTTTACTAGCTGACAAGTTTCTGTATCAAATAAATCTTATGAATTGTCTTGAATTATTGCATAATTTTGACAGTTGTAAGTACTAGGAGATCAGAGAGTAAAAAACGAATATACCTGAAAGACACCAAGGCAATTTTGCTCCTATAAATCAGAATGGAAATTATAAAATTAGATAAGCTTATACATCACTGAACTTCATTGTTTTTGCTAAATAAAAATTAATATTTAAGTACCATTGAATAAATTCTAGTTTTCTCCAGCTGAGGTCATTTAGAATTCCACCAGCAGAATTACTGAATTTACTGCATGCGAAAATCTAAAATACTACAAACTCAAAATTATGTATTTATGTATCAAGTAGAAATTAGAAAAGAATAAGATAAGATTTTTTTAAAAATAAAAAGGTTTACAGTGTCTACCCCAAGAAAGTGGATTTGTTGAACCAGTGTGCAACAGTAACATCACTTAACTGCAGCTTGAATGTACCATTTGATAACTTTGATCTAATAAACTTTGCATCTGGTAGAAAATGAATGTATATCACTAGATGGTACCATATAAAAAAAAATTTGTTCTATTCACAAACAATTTGGGCTAAAATTTTGTAAAACCTAACTGAGATTCAGTTATAAAAGTCACATAAAGCTAATTAACAAATACAAAACTAGTATAAACTGTTACCTTGATTGAATTAATGACAACCATGGTCTTAATATTATTTTATTTTATGATTAATGCTAATTAACTTATTTATGTCAGGGTTGTCTCAGTAAGACACTTGATAATCCCAATTAAAAGAAATTGCAGAAATTAAATCCCTGCCAACAAATATTGCTAATTGCACAAAATAGCAGAAAGGTTCCTCAGATTCTTACCTAGAAGAAGAGGCGCTCATGGAAATCAAACGTAAATACATGGCCAGAAGTCGCCACGGCTCGGGCAAGGGAAGGTAAATACTGAGAAACCGCCTTCCTTGGCAAACTTAACTTAACTTTTGCTATTTTAACACCCTTTCTGACTAAATTGCCCTTGAGTTCATTCGTTAATTACAATTTTATCACTATTTAATGTCTCGTCCGCGGAGGGCCCTGCTGAGTGTTGGAACTAATCTTGATGAAGATGAACGGCTCGTATTGTCTTGGCCTGAACGCAGAGATTTCGGGCTATTACCTCACCTCTGCGTTCAGAAATGAAAACACAAGCGCGCACCTAATGCGGGCTATTACGGGCTTTCCTATTGCACGCAAGCCGGCCACCTTATAATAATTTTGTTGTTACGTATGTCTAATTTACAGACTTCTGAACTAAGACTTTTTTTTTTATTTGTACTGCTCCTACTGTTGTGTTAATTATTTCTGGGTCATCATGGATGGCTCATAAGCTTAATGTCGCATTTTCTGCAGAAATGTTGATTATTATTCATATTCCTTTCCAAATTCCAATCATCTGTACCAAGTACTGACATAAACTGTGAACCACATCAACGATTTTTTTTTTTTTTTTTATAATTAGGAGAGACACATCCGAAGCACCTTTCCGAGGAATAAATTAAATGCCAATATATATTTCAAACCGAGAAAATTAGTTTCATTTGCTTCATTTATGCTTGGAGTTGCTAACATGCCAAAGGACAGCTAAAGCACTCGATGTTTTTTGCGAATAAAGAGGCTGAAGCATTAGGGAAAGATACTGGACTAACAGCTGTAAATACTTTAGGAACATGTTATGTGCACAGCGTTATGTAATTACTGATTAAGCAAATTATATACTTTGGTTGCTGTTTGTAATTCTTTTTCTTCTTTAATGGTAATGACAGGGTGTTACCCCCTTGTTTAGAAAAGAAAATATGTACACACAGCGCATATGTAGGCTGCTGCAATATTTCATTCTGGCGTTAAAACACAGGGAAGGTCTCTATTTTTATTTTATTTTATTTTTTTGGTTTTTTGCTGGTTTACAGCATTCCCTTTAAAAATTTAAATGTAGATGCCGTTGACTCTGTAAAGTTTTTGTTATTTTGAAACAAACAAAACTATATACTGACATTGTTATGATTATGATAAGTACTTATCCTTTGGTTCCAGTTTCTCATAGACTTGCCATTACTTGAAGTTTGGTAGTACTCTGTTGATTTTCAATTAAAGACGAAAGAAAACGGTTGTGTCATGTAATTATTTACAGTATATATAAGACCAACAAAAATAGTGCATCAATCCAAGAATTAAATTATCATAGTTCTTACACATTCAATATTAGGTTTTTCAATTTTCAATACATTCAACACAGAAACATGGTTGAATTCTGTAGATATTAAAATATTTAATTATAATACATACTGAAAATTGTTACATACCATTCCTTGGCTATTAGGTTCTTTTGGTGGTGGTAGAGGCAACTGGGCTGGTGAAATTGTAGCAAGTGAGCAGATTTTGAACTGCATTAGGTGCTTCGGGGAGAGAGAGGAGTTTTACTTCCCCTTTCCTTCTTTACTATTTTACCTTCTGAACCCTGTAATAATAAGAATTATTCTTTGCTTGATTATAGTGAATTGTGCTTATTTTTTTTAATTTTCTGTAATGTGAGTGACTTTTGATTTTTTTAACAATATGCAGCATTTAACAAAGTCTCATATGATTGTCCGTTATCATACTTTCTAGTATATTTTTTTTCGATATATGATTAATCAATCTGAATATATAGAAGAATTAATTAAACCACTTAGCTCTGTTGATATGTGGTGCTCAATCTCTGTAAATTCAGTTCAAAGTTAGCCTCGATTCAAAGCCTTCTGTGTCTTGTGTCTGATTTGGGGACAACCGTTAAGAGTTAAAAAAGGGAACGATGACCCAAAGGAATAGAGGTATATAGAAATTGTGTTGTTAGTATTAGTCCAAGCAACCAACAAGAATATTCCAGATAAGAAGGCATGGAGAAATTACACTTACTTTTTTTACTTTTGATGATTATATGCGTAGTATTTTTAGATTTAAGTCCCAATGACACAAAAGAGATTGCATTACTGAATCTCTAATTATTTCTTATGCTTCTAGAGCCCACAGTTTTTTTCTGTGTCTTTGCATTGGGATGACTTGTTAACCCAACATGCGTGAAAATAGTAGGTTAACATGCACAATTTGTGTGTAATTTTAGGTAAGAGGCAAAACTTCGTTCATGGGACATTTTTGGAGAGAGATGTATATAAATTGCAAACGCATTATCTTTTGTTTCTACAAAATCTCTCTTTTGAAATTTTTAGTTTTTTTTTGTTGGTTTGTACATTTATAAATGATAGAACAACTCTGTCAACTAATGACGTATTCTCATAAGATATCAGAGAAATCAATAGTTTAGATTATCTCTTATTGGTCTAGCCACTCACCATCAAATTTTCAGTATTTATTAACTCACAAGATGTTGTCAAATTTTCAATATTTATTAATTCACCAAATGTTACACCAAACTGGGCACTTCTCAGTTCCATATAGTCAAGCTGCACATGACCTGACGAGTAGAGATGATGGCTTACTGTTGAGTGTTGAGAAATCAAGAACAAAGTACAATCAATCACTACCTTTTGTAATAAATTAAATTGAAAATCAATTACTACTTTTGTAAGAAAATTGATTGTACAATGGACAATGGTGCATTTGTGTAAGTTGGCACCTTGTATGCTTGCCTTTTCTTCTCCCTAGGTTGTTCCAAACTTTTGCTATCTACAACCACTATTTAGAATTTCTGTTTGTTATTTGTATTTTATATTGTACGTACCATTGAGATTTTGAAAAAAAAAATGCACCTTCTGACATTGTTTATTGTTTTTATGGGACAAAAAAAAGGATCTTAGAGCTTGATATTTGCATCTATTAATGTGATTTTTGACATAAATTGACTGCAAACAATCCAAAAACTCAGAAGAAATGCACGCAACACTTAGATTGCGAAAAAAAAATTTAAACAAAACTAGTGGACTTTGTTGTCGCGGCTTCGCCGCGACCAACCTTTATTGTATATTTCTATAAACGTAAGTGAATCTAATTGATGTTATAGTGGTTGCTTTTAGCTAGTTAGCAAGTTACAACTCATCCATTTGCAAGTGATTACAAAAGTAAATACGTACATCAGTACATGAAGTATTTTACATACAAAATCTAACATATATATATCATATTTTAGAGGTAGACGTAATACGGTCAGCACATTCATCGCAAATCATACAAGATCAGCAAGCAATACAAGTGAACGGGGATAATGTAAACAATTCAATAGTAATATAGCCGTACATTCATGCCCAAAGGTTGATCAATAACAAAAAACAACTCACGCTGTGCAATATATGTAAGCATCAGGAAAGTTATACTGTTCATGACACTGCCAGTCAATACAAAATACATAGCACATACATAGATATTCATGTGTGAACCTAAAGGAAACAAAACGACGGAACTGTCATATTACACACGGATACTATAATATTAAGACATTAGGAATATTATTAATTGTACAAGATACTATTTACATAAGACAGCTACTGTAATCCAACCAAGCACACAAAATCTGATCTCTTCCACCATGATAATCGAATACATTCCTCACTTCTTAGAGGAAGCATCATCAGTGGTCGAATCCCCGTTTTTATAGTGCGAGCTGCAATCAATTTCAGAAGAACACGTTTATTATTATTATTATTATTAATATGCATGTGTATACTGTCATGTAAAAAAAAAATTAGCAAGGAAAGAGACCAGTACCTATTGTCGGATTCTTCCTGCTTTATGAATTTACCACGCTTTTTTTTACTGGTATTAGAAAGTTGTTCTACATCACTGCGCTGATGGGACGATGCATTCCTGCATAATTAGATGAATAAAATTTTGTACACATAAGAAACAGTAGACTAAAGACAACCAAAAGTATTTTTTCAGCAAGAACGACGGTATAGCAAATCACCCAATATAATAGGCCAATAAATAAGTGTTTTTTTTAATTAGTCGCAGCAAATTTCTTTTCAAAGTTCGGGAAAATGATAGATGAAGACAATAAGAAGCATACTCTAATGACGTGTAATATGTTAGCTGCTAATGGAGATAAGCCCGTATGGCCACCATTTGGATTGGACGAAGCATGTGGAGAATCATCTTGGAGAATTCGTTTCTCACGCCTACCATGTGAAGATAGTTGTACTATTTTAGGGCATTCTAACTCCTCGATTTGGTTGAGGTCGAAACACAATCTGTTCTTACAAAACAGTGCAAGATTTATTTTGACAATGAATCGAAAACCCCGAGCAATGATACTTGCCAATTGGCTGGGAAGCATACGAGAAGTGCGTTGTGCTTCATCTAAAAGAGTGTTTGCCGTTAAATCTATCACATGTTCAGCTTGGAGCATATTCAATGTATATTACTTTGACCACCTTCCTAGCCGCATATTTGTTGTCCAAAAAAAAATAATGCCATGTTTCAACACGGGTAATTCTTAATTAATAAAAAAAAAGACCAGAAATGAAACGTAAAGAATTAGAGCAAAACATGAACATACCACTCATACGATACATAACGCTACACAATGTATCCAAGAAGTACAAGCAATTGCCTCCAAAAAATTTTGCTATGAACAACAAAATAGTCGTAATGATTACAAGATAGAAATACCGTCTTCTCAAGTGTTTGTGAGCCTTAACGCATCTAGATCTGGTCGGCTCTTAAACATTAATACCTGCAGCACAAAATTCAATCTTCTCAGGTGACTATGGACCTTAATTAACACATACAGATGGTAAAGAAATCGGACATACACATAAGTAGGTGTCCTACTTAATATATGTATCAATATAAAATACACAAAATAAATAAATAATGAACAATTAGATAAAATACCTAAGCTTGAAAAAATTTCTCTGTACACAATGTTTCGAGTGAACGAATTATTAGATTCGTCAGGATTCACAATGAGAATTTTAACACCCTTTTTATCCTTAGCACGCGATAAAGCAACATACAATTGACCGTGAGAAAATACAGGATTAGAAAGGTAAATGCCTATATTCGCCAGAGTTTGTCCTTGACTCTTGTTGATAGTCATAGCGTAACAGATTCGTACTGGGAATTGTTTCCGACGCAAAGTGAACGCCCATTTAACTTCTTTCTTGATAAATATGATTCAAGGTATCAACGTTCTTGTGCCTTTAGCATGTCCAGTTATAATCTCAGCTTCTATACAATGTGTGCTTAGACGAACAACAATCAGACGAGTTCCATTACAAAGACCAGCAGATTGATCAATATTCTGTAGCAGCATGATGGAAATTCCAATCTTTAACGAAATGTGATGACATGGAACACTGTTTGGAGTCAACATGTTTAAGTACTCTGTAGGGTACATGTCACGCAATTTTTTTGACATTCTCTTCTCGTCCTGTATTGTATCGCAACTATAATAACTGTATGTGTTGCCCGGTATAAGTTCAGCAACAATTGCATTTACATTATCAGCCGATGCATTTGTTGGAGTAACAATAGCACGTTCGCGTAAATATTCAATGTCTTTGTAGTTGTGCCGTAGATCCGGATAAACAGCGTCAATAATAGCCGAATAATGATCCGAATAATCTCATATCGTCAGAATAGTCAGAATCGTTCTTCTGAACTCATATCGTCACGAAATAATCTCATATTGATAGTTAATGTCAAAACTTGACAATGCGACCATAGCGGCGAATTTGTAACGCATGAATGTATAGTGTCGTTGCGCGTCCCGCCAGGAACGATAGGCAATGTTTGACGAAAATCGCCACCTAAAACAACAGTAATACCTCCAAACAATTTGTACCGACAATTATTGTCAATTGCACCCATTATATCTCGAAGTGTAGTATTTAAAGCTTCAAAGCATTGATGATTGCTCATTGGAGTTTCGTCCCAAATAATGAGAGACGTATTTTGGATCAATCCAGCTAAATCTGTTCCTAATTTTATATCACACGATGTGAAGTGTGGTTTCTCAGAAGGGATTTTGAACCTGGAATGGGCAGTAGAACCACCTTCTAAAAGTAACGCTGCAAGTCCAGATGAAGCAACAGGAAGAACAATTCTACCTTGCGACCGCACCGAAGCAATAATAGACTGCCACAAAAATGTTTTGCCAGTCCCACCGTGCCCTTGTACAAAGAAAAATTTACCTTCGTCATTCTGAACAGAATCCAACACAGCATTATAAACTCCCAGTTGATCGGAATTTAGAGAAGCCCTCATACGCGCTGAAGTATCAATTAATCCTGGTTTGTTGAAAGATATCTGTTCCCTCATTAATCGGTTGTCCATATGAGATGCAAGACTTGAAGAAGGCAATGGCAAACTATAAGACTCAAGAGACTTTCCGGCCTGTATAAGATCTTTCTGTATACACTCCAGTATGTAGTTCTTTTTCATTTCATCAGTTATTTGAACGCTTGAACCAACACCTCTTCTTTTGAATTGATGTACGATATCATCACCGAACATATGCCACGTATTTTCCCATAAATGTAAAGAATCAGTCGGTTCACTATGTAGCAGTATGTAAACGAACAACTTCCTTAATTGAGGAGAAGTAGACCAAGTGGCAGCATCATTAATAGCGTCCACCCACTTAGTGCTATCGTCTATTAGACAAGCAGCCCTACAAGCTTCCTGAAAACTTCCATAAAGCACGCCGTTTATTGTGCGCAACGACTCGAAAGAAGTAGCTCCACAAATTTCCGCAAGCAATAAACGCAAATAATATACCTCGCCTAAACTTGGATGAACATAATATATACGCCCCAGTCACGTCTGTTGAATACGAAGAGTCCACATGTTATGTTTTGAGTTCCACACATATTTTTCGGGGATTTGACAATATCTCAATTTGCGTGCATTTGGATCCTTTTGATTTAACGTGAACCACTCTGTGAGCTTGGTACGCTTAAGATTCTCATTGTTAACAATAAAGTCAAGCCGATCAGAATCATTAAACGTGATAGTATTCTCTCCGGGTAAATGAACCGGCAAACGCTCGACTGATGGATGACTTTGGTGAATATCATATTGATAAAGCTGCCAAATAGCTTCCGGAGGTGTAACACAACGACAATCTAAGTAATCTTTCACTTCATTCACGACGAGTTGCTGATTAGAAGACGCACCATCTGAAAATCCTTGTTTTGTATCCACAGAAATATACTGACGATCATGCCCTTTACATATATACTTGAACAAATACTTTATCAATTCAGGATTATAGCATTTCTCGACATTCAGATGTGCCTGATATTTAATTAACAAATCAGCATTATAAGGCACGACATGAGCATTAGTGAAGATAAAACCATTTTTTTCAAACGTAACAGGACTATCACGTCTACGGTACACAACGCTCCCATCATCATTGACGATAGTGAATTGAGCGTAATCTTTAGGAAAATCTTTCGAACATCGTCCATCCCTCATACAAGGACTACGATCATTAAGAACACCACACGGACCGTGTAGCATGTACCTGGTTACAGCTTCGTATCCATCAGGATCAACAGCTGGGTCGGGAAACTCGGCAGAAATAAGACGGTCCACATGTCCAGCGTCTTTTAATTTATGACCCTCGCGAAGCCATAGAATGATATGTGCATGAGGGAGGCCTCTTTTCTGAAACTCTACCTGTGATACATCTGCAACCGAAAAAAAATGAAAACATTAATATGTGTAGGTGGAAAGCATTGCTAGACAACGTACTTTTAAATGAGCGAACTGTATAAAAAAATTGACAGAACAAACAATATATGCAATACCAATATATCCGTACAACTGAAGTGATAAACAACAAATAAGCAATTGATAAAGTATAACATAAAGTGATAGTAAACCAATTTAAGTAAATATAAACAACCTGCTATAAGTGGACCTAGATAAGTTCCCCCTTTAATATCACGCATCAACTCATCATACTTCATTTTAAATATTCTACAAACAATATCTGGACGCTCGTCTGGACGTTGACCTGGCAATAATGCCCGGATCACTTCCTGCCATTGTGGATTACATGTGAACGTAACAAACAAATCAGGTGGTCCATAACGCCGACACAGTGCAATAGCATCGTGGTAGTTTTGAAACATGTATCAAGGACCGCCCACGTGCGAAGCCGGTAAAACAATTCGTTTTCCAACACTACAGCCATACATATCTCCTTCCATGACGGCATTTGTAATATTACAGAGTTTATCCGCACGTATTAAGGCTTGATTATGTTCTATAAAATCCAACCTGTCATGTTCAACACAAACATACATATCAACAATAATCTGTTGAAGCAATCTACTAGACTGGAAAAGAATAGACGATTCATTACCCCTTGGATGAAGCCTGTACGAATAATACTCAGCCATAGTTACATAAAGCCGTTTAATATTCTCTGAGCCAGGCACATTTGGAACGTAAAGAATGTTAGGATGGTAGCCCGGCCCGCCATCAAAAAACACTAAAGGATATTGCATAGGCATTAAGTTTTCATTGTCAGAACATACACGCTTTAACTTTTTTGAACGATGTTCAACGATGATGTCTCTGTTGGCGGCATGGCCTGAAAAATCACCAACCACGAATCCTACAACTTCAGACTCGTTTGGGAGACTATATTGAGGATTTGATTGATCTGAACTCGACCGTATACGTATCTGAAATTCAGGAACTTTAACATTGGATAACCGCTCTCGAATGGTGCGATATTCACGTACAAGTTTATTATGTTCGTCAAACATTGCCGACAATTTCTCGACAATGTGAGCCCTATGCCTATTGTATGGTTGGGATGCGACAAAAGGAGCTAATCTGTTCTGTATCTCATTGTCAGTGTCATATATATATAGCTGTGCAAAAGACGGTTTCTCGCCCGGAAACGGTAACAATGAGCCAATTATGTGTGATATTTGCCCTGAAATTTTGAATATATAAGGCGCTGAGCCATTATTGATAGTTTTATCCTCGTTACATCCAAAAGACGTGAAAGAAAACATTGAGTTGTACACACGTATGAGTTTACGAAAATGTTGAGAGTCTGCACAACCATTCGGATCAAGCAATTGCTGCAGCACGAACGGCGGCTCAGGCAACGAAGGGAGTTTAACGTGACCTTCCCTGCAGCAGAGATTATACCTCGGATGACCCGCCGTGGAAGAGTTCAAAGATCTTTCTCGATGCCAGAAGAACGCATCACAATACTTGCATCTGTACTGAGGATCGCCCACATCTAAAATTTTAATCTTCCGTTTCTTACCTGCAAACGGCAATAAAGCATAGATGTAAGTAAAAATCAGTTCACATATAGCAGTATAATCTATATTCAGGTTTACTGGTAAAGAGACTAGTGAAGAAAGGAGAGCTTAGAAAATTTTACTGAAAATGAATAATTGATTACAAATGATCTGTGTCTAATCCCCTTTATATAGGCAGCATAAAAGGATAACAATGTCAAAATACATTGAAGAAGACTGAATCTTGAAACAAAACCATTTGAGAGAATTAAGGTATAATGCGCTGAATTGTTCTGACACAGACAGATAACGTCCTATTGGATATGTCCAGTTGTAGCTTATATCTTAACATCACATCTTCATGCATTTCAAACGAACAGAACGAAAGTCAAGTGCAATAACATGGAAATAGTTTATTCCTCACCTCAACTCAATCAGCAAAATCATTGACAACGTATACATAATAAGAAACGATAGCCGCATATACTATTGTTATCAAGAACAAACCATGTAAAAAAATCAAACACATACAAGAGAAAAAAAACGCAGGAGATGTACCAAGTAAATACAACTAAATCAGTCATTATACATTAGCCTAAAACAATTTTAATGCTCTAAGCAACCGAAGCACACAACATGTATACTCATAAAGAGAACACATCTTTGTATAAAGTAAATACAACAAAATTAGTCATTACCCATTAGCCTAAAATAATTTTAGTGCTCCAAGTGACCAAACCACATAACACGTATAATCACAAAGAGAACACATTTTCTGCACACCCAAACATAAAGTTCAGTAAGAATGCCTGTACAGAAAGGTACCGAAAAGACTTGAATAAGTAGTATTTACCAGGAACAATTCATATGAACACCTGGAGAAATACAACAACACAGAACATAATTGTCAGATCCTAAAAAAAAAATGAGATATCGCTTGCAATACAGAGATAGAACGCAATGGTCAGATCTAAAAAAAAAAAACCATTTCTTGCAATACAAAGGTAGGAAGCCGACAATAAGTATTGTTGAAATAAAGAAATAGAAAGAAACCATTCACTTGAGAAAACCTTGTAACATAGAATGAATAACAGGCAACAAATCAAACGAAAGCATACCAATATTACACGGGCGAGAAGAGGCGTCACATACGGCAGCAACTCCAAGCGGGCGCATCCGACGCAAACAACGGTTGCTGCCTGAACTAACATGAGGCACAACATCAACAGATGGATCCATAGACCGTTTACGCCGTTGAGAAGGCACATCATTGTTTACAGCAGCAGCCGAAGTAGAAGCACCAATATCACCCCCAAGTGAAGCTACCATACGACGGAGTTGTCGTAACGGCATAATGACCAAACCTACAACCAATGCTGTAATATAGTGTAAGTACCAGACCCAGTTTAACTGTGTAATTAGGTTAATTTTAAAAATAATACTAGGACAAATGAAATTTTAAAACTATTAATCCCTAATCAATTAATTAAATAGCAACAGTAAAACTTACTTTAAATTTAAATCTTCTAACTTACATAATCTCTAAAATTTATCTAAATTATTTCTAGTGGAATTTAACCTCAATTTAAATTGAATTTAACATCAGAAATATTAAATAAGGATGAAAATAGCTAATTAAATTGATTCAAACGAGTCCTGACATTATATGCCACATGGTTTAGCCACAGAAGATCGAAGAGATCAATTTTTTGATAAAAATCGGATTTTCACCGAATTACTGTTGGCAGCATCTCCCTTTTTCTCTCCTTTTTCCTTTCTTTTTCCGCTCCGTCTGATTTTTCTCCTCTTTACTCCGCCTCTCCGACGGAGTTTCTTCGAGTTTTTAATGGCGGGATGGATTGTGACCAACCAATCCCGCCGTAACACACAGTACTTGGCTCCGATTGGTTGATATCCCTCGTTCTTATCCATTGGGGAGCGGATAAGGCGTTGAACTGTTGACCGGCTGTAAGATTCGAGCTCAAACACCATCTTCGCCGTTGGTTTCTCTCTCTCTTCGCCTCTCAGCACCACCTATAAATACCCCCTTCTTCTGATTTGGTCGGTTGGCTCGCGATTAGGGTTTCCACTGGAAAAAAAAAAAAGAAAAGAAAAGAGAGGAATAGAGAAAGAGAGAGAGGGAGCAACTGCTGAAGATCCAAGGTATAACTTGGCCCTCTTGTAATCTGTTTGTGGATTCGATTTTTCTGAACTGTTAACTGTTTTTTTTTAGTTAGGGTTTGTGCTTGAATCTGAGGTTTGACCTCTGTGATGTTATATGTGGTGATGACAGGTTTTGGACGAATCAAATTGCTAAGCTTAGAGCTTATACTTGATTGTTATGTGACCGAGAACTTTAAATTTTTATTTGGGTTCTGTCAAGTAATTGAAACTGTTATTAGGCTAAAAATTGTTGTGTCAGGGGGTTAATCCTCCTGGTTGGGCGTGTTGGAGACTGTTGTGAGGCTTACGATGGGATTTCAAGTCTGGTACTAGCCCCTGGTACACCTGATGTACCACTGGTACCATTCTGGTACGCTGTGGCGTGAGACAGGGACTGATTTGTGAGGAAAAAGGACTTGATTGAATTTTTCTAGGGGCCTGTTTGTAAAATAAAAGACCTATCTGTAAAATAAAATGATTCAAGGGCCCCTGGGAAGATAGTTAGACTGCGGGTTGGATCTGACCCCTCTTTATCGGATCCATGCGGACCCGTTACGTCTAGCTCAGGTCAACTGGGTCAGGTTGACCTGGCTCGACCCTGTGTGATAATTGGGCTGTCCGAGTTGGGCCTGGAAATTCTGGGCCAAAAGAAAAGAAAGGAAAGTGGAAATTGGGCTTGAGCCCAATTCGGTTTTGTGAGGCCGACATTTAGGTGAAATATTTTGATAAAAACTTAATCTTTGATTAAGATTGTGGGCTTAATAAATAAATAATTAATTAGAGGAAAAGCCATTAGAAATAATTAGGTATTCCTTTAATTAGTCGGATTCGATTTCGGGAGATGATGAGTATAGTCTAGGTAAATCAAGAACAGATGCTATGAACGCACAAGTACAGACTATCTGATCCCAAACAAACAAACGAACAAATTTTAATCTTTGATTTCATATTTTCATATTTTTATTTCATATTTCAGATTTATTAGTTTATGATTTAAGTTTTATTTTTTTAATTCTCGATATTTAAATTTTAAACAATTAATTAAAGGAAACAAAATTATTAAATGGTAAAGATAACATTTAAATATGGGATTAATTAAAAGAAAAATTTAGTTAAGGTTAATGGAATTAATAAGGAACTTATTAATTCATAATTATTTAAGCATTAATTAAAAATATTAGAATAGTTAAATAAAATTACACATTTAATTAAGAATTAAGAAAAGATTAAAAGAAATATTATAATAACTAAAATTTAAGTTACTAAAAACACAAGCAATTACTAAATAAATAAATAGAGGTCAGTCTAGTAAATTAAGCCAAAGCCATTCACAAAGGAAACCGTTAGTTAGATCTTAACGGTTTTAATCAATTTTTCAGGAGACCCGACGGAAGAGAGTTTTGACCCAGCAACAGGTGCGGACACGTGGATTTTTATAGAAATCTTAACTTAGTAAATTAAAATGTTGCATGGCATGTTGATGATCCGAATTGATTGCATGAGTTTGATTTATTATTTATTTAATGAACAAATATTACAACTCAAGTTCATGTTGAATGAACTTCACTAAATCATGAAGGATTACCAGGTAAGTTTGGAATATCCGTTTGAATATAAATCTCGATTTATGCTATGATTCTTATCTGGAAACGTGGAGTTTGAGATTGAATATATGAAGGAATTTTGGAAAATTTGAATAAGAATAAAGATAAAGGTCACTCTTCGGAGTCGGCCGGCCCCCGGCTTCGACCAGTTCGGTAGCGCTATGCGGATGTGGAATTCCCTTTTGCTTGCCCAGGGTTAGAGAAAAATCTCTTTCGCCTGCCCGTGGGTTAGGGAAAGGTCTCCTTTTGCTTGCCCAACCGGTTGGGTTAGGAACCTGAGTGCAATCCTGATCTTGACTTGTTGATATGATTTTGATATGATTAGATTATGTTCTATCTTTGACTTATTATTTGTTACATTGCAAATTATTTTGCAGTATGGTTTTGATTGGACCGTTTTTGCTTCGGTGCTCGGTATGCAGCCAGATAAATGCTTGCATCATATTAATCTCTTTAATTCATGTTTATTACTTTAAATTGTCAATTATTACCTTAAAGCAATTATAATGTATAGTCGGGTATTAATTCTAGATTACGATTTCAACTAGAAATCCACGTCTGGAACTAAAACCCGCACTGAGAATTATATTCTCACTCGCATTCGTTTTGCATGTTCCTCGATGGTTGGGGGTTCCAGGCGATCCACCACCCGGTGAGAGGACCGCCACTGGCAGTTTTTGACGGTACCCATGTTCATATGCAGATCTATATACCCCACCTACATTTTGCTGTAGTGTATCATGTGTCCCTAGCCCCTACTGGTATTTACTTTTACCTAGAGTACCCCGATCCTCCAGCCCCTCCAGTTCCACCTATGACCCCTCCAGCACCTCCACCTACCCCAGAGGCCGCTAGTCCCATCATAGACCTTGACAGTGATGTTGAGGAGGAGCCCGAGGAGTACTAGTTTGTTGTTATATGATGTAGTGTAGTTGCTGAAATCAGGATCACTTTTTGGTTGGCCAGTACTGGTTCCTGATGTATATATGAGTGGACTAGACTGAGTCTATGTTGATAGATCCTAGTTTCATGAGACAGTCGTCACATTTTGAGATGTGTTTGTATGGATACTGTTATGTTCTATGTGTTATGCACTTGGGCTTGTGTTGCAGCTTGTATATATTTTTTTATCTTTTAGCTTACTTTAGTTGACGATATTTCCTATATGATCTAGTTACAATGTGATAAGTAAAAAAAAAAAAATGTATAATTGCACATACGTATAATAGAAAATCAAATTAAGCCTTGTGACTGTACATTCTCATGTATTTTCACGGCGAGAGTCGTCATACCCAGCTGCGGGATGTGACAAATGCACAGCACATATCAAGCCTAAGGTCACTTATATCTGAATTTGGAATTAAAATCGCAAACACTATATAAACATGTAATCCATATAGTTCAGATTTTACGTGCTAATTTACCATCTCCCAGAACACTGTTCCAAAAAACGAACAATCGCATAAAAAAAATACAAACATACCCACCCCTTTGTTCTTTGGAAGGTGCTCTTACAGAAATATAAAAATTAACCAATTGAAAAAAGAATCATCGACTAAGGACTGAACAATTGCACAAAATAACACACACTACGCTACAATTCAATCTCATGCTTCACTATAATGAAATTGTATCCGAGTGTAAAAAAGTTTTCTCTTTGTATCGAAATTGAATTGTTCTTCAGAAACATATACGGTCTAACGAAAACTAATTGTGCTGACTTTTATTCCTGAACAAAGGTACAAAGCTATATATTTATAGCCTATGAGTACAGCTTCTATCTATTCTATCTACAACAGTCAATTACATTAGCCGAAATCAGCAACTATCCAAATACATTAATTGTGTAACTGAAGACACATTAAATGTATCCAAAAATCTGAGTGTAAGCTTTTTCTAAGAGACATTGAATTGTACTGGTATCGTTTGACTAATTATCTACAGTTGCGTTACTGATTTCTGTCAACTGGACTGTTACATTCTGTCTCATAATAAGGCATAATCTAATTTGTGAGAAACAAATTCGATCCAGTTCAATTCATAACTATCAGATGCTCATTATTTGCGCTACAGAAATACATGGCAATATAAATTAGAGGAAGATCACTTATGCAGCTATGTTTCAGTTCATGGCAATATGATAATCAAGTACCTGACAACAACAATTTTCAGCAAAGCAATTTTTAAATTCAGCTTAAGATTATAATAATGAAGTTATATAAGCATCTAATATACCAATATGCTTGATGCTTAAGTGAAAATCAAGGATTTGAATTAAAAAGAAAATTAATTTAAGCAGTAAAAATACGAGAAAACCATCTAGTACTTTTACGACCAGTGCTTCAGTTTTTCTTTAGCTATATTCTTGGAGCTAAAATAAAGGAGTGCTAGGTTGATAAGTTTCCAATTTGGACTAAAAAAAGCATGAAGTTAAAGTAAGAATAAAAGTCTGAATTCAGATACAATTATTAAAGTGAGACAGAGAAATTATCTTCACAATCTGAAGTTCGGAGATTACCTTCAGTCTTTCTTCGTTTGTCTTTATTTCTCCCTCTCGCTATGCTGTCCCTAATCTGAAATCATATTTCAAATAAATCAGCAAAACGTGCGAAGGAACTGAAAGAAACAAATTTTTTTCTTCCATGGTATCAGTATAAATCTAGTCCCAATTTCTGTCTCCAAAAATCCACTTTCTTCATTTGATTATTCAATTGCAAGCTATGATAAGCTTAAACCAATCGATCAAAACATAAGACAAGCTTATTATACCATTTCCTTTGCACGACTGTTCGGTCCTTGTTACTAATTTAACCTTGTTATAGCCGACAAGAAGTGATCAAGTAGAACAGAAAAAGTTCAATTAGCTTTTACCGAGAAACTTGAATGGAGATGTGATTGCTGATATCTCATATTTATATGTGAATTTTGGCCGGACTTTACATTTAAATGGTTACTCAAACCCCTACATTCATTGTGCTTCGTGCTATATTTGTTTAGAATTGGGTACTGTTGTGGTTTTTGTATTGAATTGCAGGAACTTGGTGGATCATGCACAATTATTGCATAAAACGGTAGATTTAAGAGAAGAAATTGGCCAAATGGAATCAATAGCATTGAAGAGCTCATCCTAAGCCTTCCAACGGTTTTTGAATCATCTTAATCGGAGTCCGGATGAAGAAATTATGGTCAAAATACTAGCGGAGGCCAAAATCTGACTGAATGAACAGTAACTCGGACCGAGTTGTCTCTAACTCGGACCGAGTTTGAACTTTAGACATTTTCCGACTCTCTGCTCGGTCCGAGTTGGCAGCTGACATAGTGCATTTGGCAAGTTTTCTAGCATGGAAACTCAATATTTTGGTAGTTTTTCTTGCCCTGGCGCCCTAGACCTCTTTCCTTGTGCGTGGAACCAATATTTAAGGCTATATCTCTGCCTTAGAAGGATATCAAAGCCTCCATACCCTAATTCCACCCTTCCATGGGCGTTTTCTCTCTTCCACCATTGGAGATCATCAACCCTCGATTCCTTGAAGCGACGGCAGCAAGGAGACACGTGGGACAACCATCTTGCAACACCCCACTGCCTAGAGATCGTAGTTTGAAAGCATAAAGGAGTATTCGGTTTATTCTTCTATGTTTTTATCTCTTGATTTCATGGGCTTGTATCTTGTGATTTATACTCTTGCTATTGTGTGTTTTAATAATATGTTAGGCTAAATTTATGTAGTCTTAGGAGTAAGGTAGTAATTTAGGTTTGGATGTTGTGATTTGACTTGTTATTTTATAATATGTTTTGTTGACTTGATTTGTTGAGAATTATTATAATTGCTTGTTTGAATTGCTTGTGAATTCCTAATCACCTTCTAGTTGTACGGCCGTATCTAGTTAAGTCTAAGTTAGGATAAACAAGATTAGTTCAAATTAAGTATTTGGGATAAATCGTAGATCTGAAAGGGGAGGTTAGTTGACACCAAAAGTGTAATTTTTAGATAGTTCAAAAGACATCTAAATATCCCTAAGAAATCCAACAAACAAGTTTAGATTAGTTAACGCCTATACCAAAAGTTGTGGTTTAATTAGTCTAATTAGGTTAGGTTGTGATTAAGCCAGTTTCTGGTCCAACAAGCGAACGCTGAGGTTTAGTAAATCTAGGTTTAGCCAACAAACCCTAACTCAAGGCATAAAGTATCAAAACAAGTCAAAACCACACACTTTCACTCTCAACTCGGACCGAGTTGAAGCCAACTCGGACCGAGTTGAGGGTTGATTGCTTGAAAAACACCGTTCGATGCACGAAAGTGATAAGTTCTGTGTTCTAGAGTCCAAACCAAGGTGAAACCTGAACCCTAAGACGCTTTTTTATATTGTTTAAAACCCCAAAATTTTATTCTTTAGATTTCTTAATTATTTTAATTTGCAAAACACCCAAAAATATCTACTTATTTACATTGTTAATTAGTTACTTTAATTTCTTAGTATTTCTCACTTTATTTTACTGTCTAGCTTCTGAAAAATAACAACTCCGGTATTCGAAAATCCGTCCTTTGGGTTCGACCCTAAGCTTAACTCCAAACGACTAGTGAGGTTAGGTCTAGGTACAAATTTATTTGATCCTAGGGTTTAATTCCTTCATCAAATTGGCGCCGTCGCCGTTGAGACCAACTCGGACCGAGCAGAGAGTCGGAAAATGTCTAAAGTTCAAACTCGGTCCGAGTTAGAGACAACTCGGTCCGAGTTACTGTTCATTCAGTCAGATTTTGGCCTCCGCTAGTATTTTGACCATAATTTCTTCATCCGGACTCCGATTAAGATGATTCAAAAACCGTTGGAAGGCTTAGGATGAGCTCTTCAATGCTATTGATTCCATTTGGCCAATTTCTTCTCTTAAATCCACCGTTTTATGCAATAATTGTGCATGATCCACCAAGTTCCTGCAATTCAATACAAAAACCACAACAGTACCCAATTCTAAACAAATATAGCACGAAGCACAATGAATGTAGGGGTTTGAGTAACCATTTAAATGTAAAGTCCGGCCAAAATTCACATATAAATATGAGATATCAATTGCCTACTTTAATTACCAATCAAATTGCATCACCACCTGTAGTGCACGGACACAAAAAAAAAAAAAAAAAAAAACCAGACCTAAAAATCGGAGAACTCAAGGCCCCCCTCCCCACTCACTTAAAAAAAAAAGAAAAGAAAGTAGGCCGAAATTAAGTCGTTCAAAATTAAGAAATTACAAGCACAACTGCAATAATTATGCAAACAACCAACGAATTATTGGAAATAACAGCAGCGAATGTACTCAGGACGAAACCTCCGACTCAATCGGTACCGTGACCAATGAATGGATAGGTTGAACAGTCAAAATAAAGAAAATCCAATCAGGGAAAAGAATCGTAAACAACAAAGCACTAATAGGCCAAACAATCGACAAAAACGAAGAATGAATTCGAAATAGCAATGTACGAAAGACTCACACAACTATAAACGCGCAGCGAAGTAACCGAAGAGTAAATCTCCGAGCGGCCTACAAGAGCAAACAACTGAGAACAACGTCCTGTGAATGAACCACGGCAGAGCAGGCGAATTCAGTCCAAACCCTCAGGAACACTATGCTGTACGAGGAAGGAATAGCACCGAACGGAAGGAGAAGAAAGGCGCACAGCAAAAAGAAACTAAAATAAGAAAAAATATCGGTCGGCATACACTAACAAAAAAGAAATAGAACGCATTAAATGCGGTAGACCAAAACCGCAATACACACATAAAATGGACCCATCAAAGGGACGGCTGACATTAATAACGCTACACCGTTTCTTTGTTCTGCCGACCCCCTTGGCCTCCATTCCAACCATTCGATCACGGAACAAACGGCATAAAAAATCTCAGGAAAAAACAGGAAAAATCGGAGAGAAAATTCTCAAACGTTACTGTTCATTGGGAACATCCCGAGGCAACCAAACTTTAGTAAGTTATAATGTTAGGAATTTAGGATGCTGTGTCCCTGGACACAACTTGTGGGACACGCCGACAACAAGCAAACTTAAACTATCCTTAAATAATGTGAAATAAATTGCTCCTAGTTAGAAACTTAGAACCATAACTATCTTTGATTTATTTTACTGCTTTAGAAACACAGAATTCTAAAACGATTCCATGTAATCTGCAATTTTTTCGTAAAAAAAAAAAGAAATATCTACATGAAATTTCTCAAATGAGTTCTAGTATTATGAATTCGTGTATGCACAGATCAAACAACTATGATTTCAACATGTCTAAAAAAAACTTGTTAGTATTTCATTTCTTTTTCGGGTTTACGGTGGCCTTTTACTTTTGTGAGTGTTTGACCCTAAAAATTTACCATGATTAATCATATGGAAAGTTAAGCCAGACGACTAAAACACATGCAAATTGATGATTAATTTCCAATGATTTTGAGTCAATCAAGATCATGGTATTCGTGGATAATTGCAGGGGACATCCAATATGTCATGCGGACGATTGAGACGTATGGAAATTATGAAACCATACATCACACAAAAGCATATCATATCAAGAGATAAACAAATCAATTTCACAATTATTAAAAAAAATGACACATAATAACACCATATTACTTTTTTAACTATAACAATATTGCTTAAATTAATCTATATAGACACAAATACCTCCAAAAAAGTTATACTAATTTTTCCTACATTTTATAAAAATTTCTATTAATTTTCCTAAATTTTATTTAATTTTTCAAAATTTTCTTTTATTTTACTAAGTTAATTTCATTTATTCATAATTATTAAAGGAAAAATATATATATAAACATAAATTATTCTAAAACATTTTTATAAAATTTTCCTACTTTTTAAAAAAAATTCTATTAATTTTTACACATTTTCTATAATATTTCTATTTTTTAATTAACTAATTAGTAATTATTAAATGTAAAATTATTTTTAAAAAATATTTAATGTTACTCATAATAATTATTCCTATTTTTCCAGATTTTTTTTGTATTTTTTTAAATATTTTTACAATACTTAACGAAGAGAGAGGCTAGTATAGGATTCCGGAAATCCGATACTAGCGGATTTTAGTTTTAATTCCGGGAATCCAACACTATTTATAAAATTTCTATTTTTTTACATTTATTTTTTAAATTCGATATTATTATAAAATTAGTTTGAATTTTTTCTCCCTGCTGAATTGCTAAAAGCCCAAAGAAAAAATAAAAAAGGGAGGGCCCATTGCATTGTTAAAAGCCCAAGAAAAACAAATAAAAATGGAAGGCCATCTCGGCCCATCTTTTCTCAGCTCCTCTCCTCTCCGATTCTTTTCCTTTCCTTGCTCTGCGTTCAGAAATCTGAAGACAAGCGAAGCAACGCCTCTCTCTTAGGCTGGTGCCTGGTCGCAACGCAATAACTTTCTTTTCATTTTAACTCCTACTCCTACCTCTCTTCTATGTTTTTTGCTCAAATCTTCACTTTTATTTATTGCAATAATCATTTCCTCAATTATTATTTATTGCAATGTTGCAAGTCTCTACTCACTACTTTTCAGTCTTCAGTACATGCAAGCTCAGGTCTTTCTACTGGCATGCATGGGGGCTAGTTGAAAGGCAACAGGGGGAACTGCTTGATTGATATCGACTATTATTTGTCTCACTAGGTTCATACTTGTCATGGAATTGTAAGAAATCTTTTCTTTTTGCTCCTTTGTACTAATCTATATAAATATTCAATAGATCCATACAGTGGTGTCACGGTTGTGTGCCTCAATTCATGGGACCAGTCAATCAAATTGATTAACTTACGGCGGCAAACAATTTGATCCTGGAATTATTAGTTAAAAATGAACGAGAAAAGGTAAGTAATATGCAATTCAGAAATTTCCATTTTCTCCCTTTCTCATTACATATCAATACAAGTTACAAAACAACAACAACAACAACAACAACAACAACAACTAAGCCTTTTGTCCCAAACAAGTTGGGTAGGCTAAAAAATGTTGAGTTTTTACGCTAGCTTGCCAAGCCTATCGTAAGCATGCGGTCTTGAATCCTGGACCTCCTAGAAGAGAGTCCAATGCTCTTACCACGCGAGCTGCTAGACCACATGCAAGATCAATAATAGTAGTAATAGAAATAATATCAATAATAGCAATACTACTAATAATATATATAATAATAGTAATAGTAGAAACCTACACCTCAACCAAAAACTAATAAAGTGACCTACAAACCAATGGCATCGCTCCTACCCCTAGGTTCCTATGTCATGTTTCCGGTACATGAATTGCTAACTTCCAAGCACTCCTATCAGTCGCCAACTCCTTTGAGATGTTCTATTCTTTAAGGTCTCGTTTCACGGCTTCATTCCATATTAATCTTGGTCTCTCTCTGCCTCTCCGTGTGCCTCCGGAGGTCTGCATTGGATATGTCCAAACCATCTCAAGCGATGTTCGGTCAGTTTCTCCTCTATCGGTGCAACCCCAACCATATCTCGTATATCATCATTTTTAATCCGGTCTCTCCTCGTGTGACCGCAGATTCACCGCAACATACGCATCTCAGCTACACTCATCTTCTGGACATGTCGTCTTTTAGTAGTCTAACATTCTGCACCATACAGCATCACCGGTTTAATCGTTGTCCTATAAAACTTGTCTTTTAACTTCTGTGGGACTTTCTTATCGCATAAGATGCCTGATGCTTGCCGCCATTTGACCTACCCTGCTCTTATTCTATGACTAACATCTTTATTTATCTCGCCATTGCTCTGCAGCATCGACCCCAAATATCGGAAGGTGTCTTTCATAGATACTACATGTCCGTCTAAACAAACATCTTCATTTTCTGGTAGTACCCCACTAAATTCACACCTCATATATTCCGTCTTAGTTCTATTAAGTCTAAAACTTTTGGATTCTAGAGTTTATCTCTACAACTCTAATTTCCTATCGACCCCCGTCCTACTCTCATCGACTAGCACCGCATAATCAGCAAAGAGCATACACTAAGGAATCTCTCCATGTATATCCTTCGTGATCTCATCTATCACTAAGGCAAAATTATACGGGCTCAATGCTGATCCCTGATGTAGTCCTATTTTAATAGGTAAGTCACTAGTCACACTATCACATGTCCTGATGCAAGTAACAGCACCATCATACATGTCTTGGATGAGAGTAACATATTTGGTGGGGACTTTTTTCTTTTCCAGTGTCCACCACAAGACTTTCCTTGGTACTTTGTCGTATGCTTTCTCCAGATCAATGAAAACCATATGTAGATCCTTCTTCTGCTCTCGATATCTCTCCATCAACTGCCTTATAAAAAAAATAGGTTCTACAGTCGACCTCCCAGGCATAAAACCAAATTGGTTTTTTGAAACGTTTGTCATCTGTCTCAAGCGATTCTCAATCACTCTCTCCCAAAGCTTCATTGTATGACTCATAAGCTTAATCCCTCTATAGTTTGTACAGCTTTGAGCATCTCCTTTATTCTTGAAGATTGGTACTAGAGTGCTTCTCCTCCACGTATCTGGCATCCTATTTGATCGAAAAATGCTATTGAATAGTTTGGTTAACCAAACTACAGCCACATCTCCAAGGCATCTCCATACTTCGATCGGTATGTTATCAGGTTCCAAAGTCTTACCTACTTTCATTCTTTTTAAGGCTTCTTTCACCTCGGACTCTTGAATTCTCCTAACGAAACGTCTATTGGAGTCATCAAAGGCGTCGTTCAGTTCAATTCCTAGGCCATCATCTTCTCCATTGAATAATTTGTCGAACTATTCCCTCCACCTATTCTTGATCTCATCGTCCTTCACTAAAAGCCTATCAGTCTCGTCCTTGATGCACTTCACTTGGTTTAAGTCTCTCGTCTTCCTATCTCGCAACTTGACTATCTTATAGATGTCCTTCTCGCCCTCCTTCGTACTTAGCTTCTGGTATAGATCCTCATAAGCCATACCTCTTACTTTGCTCACAGCCTTCTTTGCATTCTTCTTGGCCAATTTGTACTTCTGCGCATTGTCCTCGATTTTGTCACGATGCAAGCATTTGTAGCATTCTTTCTTTTCTTTAATAGCCTTCTGCACTTCGTCGTTCCACCACCAAGTATCTTTAGGTTCGCGGTTGCTTTCTCTAGTAACTCCTACAATTAACTTATAGGAGCAAGGTTTACAAACCTCAATATTATATAAAGAAATAGTTACTAGAATTAGCTATGCGATGGAACATGCAATTTTCGTGTTTAATTTAACAATTAATTTCAGGCTAGGACTTAGGCATAAACCGGTGAATCACTGAGCAAGTACTGTATTGATGTGTACAAGTGAAATTGCACTTCTGATTTTCTTTTTCTTTCTTTTCCCTAGGAATGATTCATTGAGCAACAAAGCTCTGGGTTTCATAATTTCACGATTCCATATGTAAGGTAAAATATAGACACCTTTAATTTATTTTATAGTTGGATTTGGATATAATGCAGCCAAACTCCGTCAATAAATACAGTTGCCTTATCAGTCTTTTGTTTTAACAATGACACCCTCAGCATATTGAATTCAAGATTATTATATGTTAATAATCAAATTATCTCTGACCGTTAACTAAGGAATGGCTGCAATATTCTCAGCTTCATATATAAAAAGTAGTATAATGATATGACTAAGGGTTACTATGGTGTGCTGCTTGTTTATTCCATGCAGGGATTTGAAATGCTTCACAGGTATTACTAAGGCCTGGTCAATTGGATCCAAGAACAGCCAGTTGGGCCTTTTGGATTTTACATGCACTAAGAAGGAAAAGTATAGTGCTTAGCTGATTAGGTTGTAAAACCTGACCTGATAACCTTACAAAAGGTTGATGTTCTTTGCCAATGATTAGACCTTTTAAGTAAATCAATTAACCTAGATACTGAATGTGACCAAAATATATAGTACCTGCTTTTGAACATTTGTGTTATAAGGGAACTGGGTTTGTGCAAGGTTTTAGGTATAAAGGTTGAAAGGAACATAGATGACAAAGGTTGCACCAGTATCTTAGGGGTCGTTTGGATGTGTCCGGAATTTGGGGATTTTCCAATTCCGGGCATAAATTTTAATATAAACAATTCATCTCTCTCACAAAGTTACACACTTCCCAACGAAAATCCTTATTCCTTCCTAGGAATTGGCTATTCCTAACCCATCCAAACGACCCCTTAGATACTTGGTACTGGTGCATTTGTAAGGGGTATAGGATTTAGACATTTAGTAACATAGTTACAAAAAACAGGCTTGACTTTCTTTTTTAGAACAAACACTTATCTTGTATATTTCTTCTCTCAATAGAAAAGAGGTAGAGAGAATCTCTACTAATTTCCCAAAAGAACTTGTAACCAGAATAGTTAAAATAAATTTGCAGGTACAGAGCTTGCGAACCTCTTAGTCTGTTGTGCCCGAGCTGTTCTGCTACATTTGACTGTCCACCTGTATCATGTATACTTACTACCAGTACTAGTACTGATGCTGTTGATACAGAGAATGATACCAATTACAACTTTTGGCACAGAATGAGAGGCTCCGGATGTCCAGCTGACGCAGAAGGATGTTTTATTTGTTCTCCGTTGTTCGCTAATCAGGTTCGTATTTGTTTCATAAGAAAATATTCATTCCTCCCTTGCATAAGAGTGTTGTTCATTATCTGTAAGGAAACAACCTATACCTCCCTCGATTTTATCTTATTTTTATTGTGCTTATTTTTTTGTGGTGGTTGGGTGGGGGTTAATTAGTCTGAGGACCTTCTAAATAAATGGAGCCAGTAGTTGGCAATATGTTTAGTTTTTGTGCTGGTATATATGAGACTCATCTTTAGTGCATGTATACATTAGTTATTTTGAATTTTGATTTTTTTTTATTTTGTTGGGTCTTAAGGGTGTTTAGATATTCTCTAGAAATTAATACCTATGACTATAAGGACTGTTAGAGATTGATGTCAAAAAAAAAAAGAAGTCAAATTTTCCTTTCGGAACTTCTGATGTCAAACTTTTTTTTTTTTTTTTGTTATTTATCTTGATCAAATTCATATTTTTTTAAATCATCCACCAGTTTTTTTTTTGGTAGGTGTACTATTTCTGGCTAGAACATGACCTTTGTACTATTAGGCAGGCTAATAACTTCATCTCTTTGTACTACCAAGGGCTAATGGTGGTATGTAATTGTCACAACCCTTTTTTTTTAGAACTTAAAGATAATAAAACTTCATCTCTTTGTACTACCAAGGGCTAATGGTGGTATGTAATTGTCACAACCCTTTTTTTTAGAACTTAAAGATAATAATTGTAGGTCTATGGTACCAAAGCAAAACTGAGAGGTGATTCCATGGGTTATTTATATGGCCACCTTGATGAATTGATACCCAAACAGTGCTCAAATTCCTGCATAATCTCAATGTAAGTAACACTAAAGAAATTTCATTTTAAGTGTTTCCCTCCAATCTTCATCTCTATATTTGCAAAATCATTTTTGCAGACTAACAAAGCTCACCTTCTTTTTTCTTTGGTTTTATTTTCTTAATTAGTGTGATGAGGAGCAATGCAAATACACAACTCAGAGTGTGAACCTCAGACTAGTTGGCGATGCTGTAAAAGGTACAGTGTGCCCAAGGTATCCTTCTTGTGATGGACGTCTTGTTAGACAGGTAAGTTCCTTGCTTTCTTTTTTTTTTATTTTTTTTGTTTTGCTAATTTTTGTTCCCTTTTTTTTTAGTTGGTACGATAAACAAAGTCTAATTTTTTATTACTTTTAATACAGTACAGTGAAGCTGACCTCTACAGGCAGCTCTGCTACTTTTGTTTTGTACTGGATGCTTCTCAGTGCCTTGACAAGGTTTTTTTTTCTTAAATTTAATTTACTGTTGTCATCAATGTTATATGTTTTTGTTATTGTTGCCATAGCCTTACTCCAACTATCTAACACCTCTTCACTTCCAGTTTCTTTAATTGTTTGTCTCCTTGGGAGTGATCTCCTACAACTATCTAACACCTCTTCACTTCCAGTTTCTTTAATTGTTTGTCTCCTTGGGAGTGATTTATTTTATTGATACAAACAAGTAATATCTTTGATATAATTGAACAGTTGGATCACAAAACAAGAGCACCTTTCGAAAGGCAGTTTGTATCAGTCCGTCAAGCTGTTCATTTAGCATTGGAGGAGATAAAGAAGTTGCTAGATCGGTGCGACTATGCATGCATTCATCTTTCTGACATTGCTGTCTCAATATGATCAGGCATGGTAATTTTTACATTGATACCTATCATCTTTTACAGGTGCAGTAATAATATCTTGTAATATATAACTTAACAACTGCTCACAAGTTTCCTCTGTAAAAAATCCATCTTTTTATAAGACAACAGCTCATGCTGCTATGTTTTTAGTTATTATCTATCAATTCTTTGTTGATTTGTATTCTAAAATACGGGTTACATCCTAGGATAAAACATTGAAGTTGCAGGCACCTGTGTTTCCTTTCTGCTGCGCATCTAACGAGGGAAATATATAATATACCTTCTAGGTGATGATTTAAGTTAATAATTGAAGGCAGTTTTAGGACAAATAAAAGCTGGGAACACTTTGATATTGGGACATTATAGCTGCACTTTTTTAATAGTTATTTGAATGGCAAATGAAATTTCATATTGTGATTCACTTTTGTTGATATGTTAAAAAGCTAAAGTATTGTTCCTAAAAGCTAAATTATAATAAAATTTTGACTACAAGACCTTTACATCAGCATCTAACAGCAGAATTCAGTTTCTCATTTCAATCAAAAGGAATTTGAACGTGTTTGCCCAACAACTTTCGAAATTTTAAAACGAAAAGAAAAGCATTTGAGAAGAAACATGACATTCTTCAAATAATCAATCTGGTTCTGGTTGGTACCTCTGAAAATTTGGAAAAGGGAAGAGACCAACACAAGGGTCCATATAGGAACACTTCTATTTACTATTTAGTAGAAATATTTATGCTAATTCGAGGATTGACTATGACTCCAAACAAATAAAGATGGAAGAAATATAACTATATAAAGTTTGCATCTCAAAATTTCAACTGGTATGCATCTGTTACATTTTTCTGAAATATCTCAAAAGAAAGGATGCTATCTGAAAATTTTTCAGATCAGTAAAAAGAGAAGATTCCTGTCCGAGGTCATTGGAAGTTCGAAAATTTAACAGATTTTTCCACACGGATTCCAACTGATCTGTCTAAGTGGTAAGAAAGGGAGATATGAAACAGTATCTGAATCTGATCGTAACCCCTTTTGCTGCATGTGGAGGTGCTTGCAATTCAAAACAGGGAACTTTTGCAGTAAAGGCAGTTGCAAGTGGGGACAGTTGGATACGATCATGATAAGTGGATGGTAGAATAATAGATACCTTGGTCCAGCCTTTTTGGGTGGATTCAGTAATCCCACATCTCAGAATAGAAGACAAGAGAAGTGAAGCATCTGTGTGATGTTGTCTCTGGAATCTTTGCTTGATTCCTGATCTAGCTGTTTTTGTGATTTTTAATCCTAATCCTTGCCTATTCAGCAGAGTTATCTTAGCACGTCACCCTCTCTCTCCCGCTATCACATATCAGCTTTGTTTAATCGTT
This sequence comes from Rhynchospora breviuscula, assembly GCA_027562975.1. Classification (NCBI taxonomy): domain Eukaryota; kingdom Viridiplantae; phylum Streptophyta; class Magnoliopsida; order Poales; family Cyperaceae; genus Rhynchospora; species Rhynchospora breviuscula. The sequence goes on along the minus strand of CM050402.1, from coordinate 66,309,415 downwards.
GAACTTGCAAACTATAATTCTATAACAATATATCGTCTTTTTTTTTTTTGAGTAAAAGCAATAACAATATATCGTCTAATGACTGTTTCTAAATGATCTGTCCTTTTAGTCCGGAGTTGAAATGAACTCGTTTCCTAAAAATAGTTTGGGCATATTCGAACCGTCAACCCAATGCAATCCAATTTTTATCAATCGTAGATTTTTTTTTTCTGATTTTTTCAAAGATGACCTTATTTGATATATATATGCAAACATTATATGTTTTTTTTTATTATAAGACCATTTTTAATTTACAAAAATGAATAATGTCAAAACTCTAAAAATAGTAAATTTTGGTATTCTTAATCCTTACATTCTTGTTAGTAGTCTGGATCGATAATTTGAAATATTAAAAAAAATAGTTAAACGTATTCAGTTTTTAAAATTAATAGTTATGAAAAAGCCTGTGTATGGCGATTCTTGGTGTTAATAAACCGAAAACCAACTGAAGTATAAAATAGGAATTTTGAATTTTGTTGCGAGTCAAAAACCTGGTTTTTCCATTTCTATTTTCAAAAACTGATGGCCAATTTATTTAATTAATTAATAAATCCATTATTCGCTTAATGGCGTAAACAAACAGTCATAAGGTGGAAAAGAAGATGCTTTTTGTCCGCGCACGTGACAAAGAACATTCGAGAAGCATTGGAAAATGATACAACCAAAGGCAAATTATGGTTTTGCTGATTCGGACAACAAAGTATTTGATCCGAGCAACAAAACTTTTTGTAAATGACCATATTACCCTTCTCATATGCGAACAACTCTCCCACCTTTCTCCGAACAATCCTTCCTCTTTTGGCTGCCAACCACTTTCTTTTGCATTGCTATAATTGTATCCCTGATTTTGTAATTAAATACTCCTTTTGTCATAGAAAACCTAAACTATGCACTATATCGCTCGAAACAACAAAAAATAAAAATTGTAAAAGTAACAAACATTTATTTTGGGATAGACATTAGTTACCTGTGAAAAAAGATGTTAATCAATGGAAGCTTGTTTAGATGAATAAAACCCGAAATCAAACAAAAAGCAACTTAAATTTTAGGAGAAAGTGGATTTTAAGAGAACGTCGATTTTAGGAGATGAAGAGCTGCACTCTCTTAACATAAAAAATGCAAGAAATATTTAGGAAAGCATAATTAAAGGAAGTTTTTTCCGGTCTACAATTAAAAAAAATTATTAGGGTAATTTAGGTAACACAATATAACATATAATTAGTGGTAATATGGTGATAAGATTTTAAAAGTGTTGCTCGGATCAAATGTTTTGTTGTCTGGATTAGCACCCCACACACACCATTATTATAGCCCCATCAATGCTTAGAACTTAGAAGTAGCTTAATTTTTTGTGCTTCTGCCATACAAGTCATTTTTCAAAGTGAAATCTTAGAATAAAAAAGTCGAAAAATTAAATTTTAAAAAGAAGTTAAGGACTAAAGTGATATTTTAATTTAGCGGTCTCTATGTCTGCGACCTTATACTAAATAGTTTTTTTAAGTGAGAAATTTAAAAAAACTAATTTAATGTTTCTGACAAACTAGAATCTGCCATTTTGAAATATTCAAGGAATAAAAAAAATCGAAATATTATAAAATATATCTAGAAATTAAGTTAAAGTATTTAGACATTATTTTGACGCACCTAAAAGTTTCTGAAAAAAATTATCGCACCTTTACAACTAAACTAACTATGCATAAAGGTATTACTACACTTCTTTGGGGTGGATCAAGACTGAATAAAAGAGAATGGTATCTTTGCATCTAACTAATAATTAATATATCTTCTATCTCTACTTGAGGGATCCAAAATTCTAACTAATAATTAATATATCTTCTATCTCTACTTGAGGGATCCAAAATTCTAACTTATTGATAGATTCTTGCACTGGACCTCCTCCAACAGCAAGGGAACCACCTTCTCTAGGCCTCCTGAAAATGAAAAATGGGGCAAAGGCCAGAGTGGGGAAGGAGAATCTCAACTTGAGTTCGTAAGGTCAGGGATCAATGGTCCCTTGCCTACTGCCTAGGCCTTGTTCTAGAACTTCTTTTAGAAAAGCCATGTTGAAGTGGAAGGTACCACTCTCAAGGATATTTTTCTATCTTCTCTCTCTTTCTTTGTTTCTTTTTGTTGTTAATTTGTTTTTGTATTTTGTTAGAAATTTAATGCATAGAAGTTAGGAAAACAAAATTTTGACGTAAATAAAATTGTTTGAGAGTTTATCTCTAACTTGTAATGCATATCGAGTTATTCCAAATTTTCTGCTAAACTAATTATTTTCGATAGATAACGTGTGACTCTCGAACAAATGCTTTACTAAAACACATATAACATACATTAATTGTAGGAAATTTCCTCTGCAACCCAAAAATAAAATCTTCTATTTTTGCCACCCAAAATTTCAAATTCTTCTCTAAATACTATTTTGTCCTTTTAAATAAAAAAATAATAGTTAAATAATAGAAATATAATTTTCTGACATTAGAACCAACATTAGTCAAAGTAAATCCAACTTTGGCAAAGAACAGATGAGGAGATTGGGTTCGATCAGGTTTTGATCGACTTCTAATGTTAGATGCGAGGGCATAATGGTCAAAAAATTATATTTCTATTATTTAACTATTATTTTTTATCTAAAAGGACGAAGTGATATTTAGAGAAGAAATTTGAATTTTTTTGGTGGCAAAAACAGAAGCTTTTCCTTTTTGGTGGCAAATTCTCAATTTTGGGTGGCAAAGAAAAAAAATTTCCTTAATTTTTATTTATTTGTACAAGTGAAAGTTTTATTTAAAAATGGTGCATGCATGCTAATATAATATATATTGAACACAAAATATGTGCCGTAACAAAATAAATTTTGGTTGTAAAGTAATGCAAAATGTAGCTTTCAATTATCAGTAAAAGCCATAAAGGTTCACGGATCAATGTTTCAACTTTCCCCAAAAAAGTAACTAACAATATTCTAATCAGCCATATATTCTTTTGGTAGGAGAATGTGTGCTTCCATGGGGTTAAATATTCCCGCATCGACTCCTTATCATAAATCTGAGATCAAATCTTACGGATGGGATGTGTTCAGCTCTGAATTGGGACCCATATCCTCTTCTTTTTCCTATTCTCTGCAATTATATTGTTTATTGCATATTCTTGGGTCCAATGAAAACAAGACATATACTTCTTGTTACAACAAAAAAAAAAAAGATAATAATAATAATAATGAAAAAATTGATAGAAAATATCATTTTAATCTTTGAAACCTCCTAGTGCTTGATACATTCTAATCCGATATATTCTCATAACTTTTCTTATCGACTCCCCTTTTGGGGTCTGTTATAGCATGACAAAGCAAAGCCGCTAATTTTACTAGAAATGCGTCTGTTTATTCTACTATTCCACCAAAAGATACAATAGCAATCTTCTAGTTTTAGAATAGTACTTTTTAATTTAATAAAGTGGTGCTGAACTGCTGATAAAACATAATAACTGACTTCCTGAGCAAACATTTGTGATGGTCGTTTTTTAATATTTTATTACTTTGTTCTCATTTTAAAATTTATCTAAAAATTATTGAACTTTTTTTAAGTAGAAGAAATAGAATATGTATAGAAATTATATTTCTATAGGATAAATTTTGTTTTATGTTATCTCACCAATTGGTAAGTACATTTGGTTAAGTAAAAATAACATTTATATATGATTTTTCAAATTACCTATTTCTATTATAAATAGGATTAGATGAATGAATTTGTAACAAAAAGAGCTATTGATATGTAGTTCAAAAAAAAAAAAAAAATCTGTATACAAAAATATATATAACTACAAAACTGATATAGTATTTCATTCCAATCAACTTTGTTTTGTTTATATTAATTCAAATTTAATTTACATATACGTTTATATATTGTGTAAAATAAAATATTTCACAAACTATTACTGCTCTGATAAAAAAATTTATGAAGAAGAAGATTTACAAGATGACAATAGAATGATGCATAGGTTTTCCGGAAAAACAAATTGATGAGAAAGCAAAACAGTACAATATTTCATCAGAAATCAGACAAAGATCTCACATGTTTTAATTAAAAGCACAATTCTTCCGTATTTCAAGAGAAATCCAGTGCAGCAACTTGGATGTTTTACATAGTAACATAAGAAACCAATCAAGACAAAAAGGCAAGTAGAGGAAAGAACAGGTTCTCCCTTGACCTTGGCATCTTTTTGGAAAGCTTTTCTGCAGTGAAAAGGCTTTTTAGGCCGTATTTCATCCTTTAGATTTTTTACTTTACAACTCCATCAGTCCATCACAAAATACCAAAAGTGGGGTAAAGAGACGGTAATATTCCATTTGCCGAGTTACACAAATATAATCGGTATGTATAAACAATGCTAACCTTCTTTGAAGGGAAAATTAAGAGATAAGTTGAAATAATTGGGGAGAAATAGATTTTTTTTTTTCGCAAAGTGTTCCATTAATTGTTTATCCGAATTTTCATCAACTATACATGTAGACACATATAAATGGCCCCCACTATTTAGAATAACATCATCATCAAATTTTCATTAATATAATTTAACATTAGCACGTAACATTATTATCAAGTAATTAAAATTAGTCTTGATTTTAGTTAGAGATTTTTTTTTATGAAATATATAATGGTTAAACCCCAATCTATTTTGATTAAAAATTAAAGTTAAAATTTAGTTACAAGGAAACAAAGTAATGACAGTTTAGCGAGGGACTACACCATTCAAAATTTAGACATTATTATCCGAGGGACTACACCATTCAAAATTGCCTCGCCCACCAAATATCCGTTTGGTTTCTGAAGATGTCTCTAAAGATTCGAGCAAGTTAGTACAAATTATACCGAAACAAACTAATTTTAGATGCATGGAATAGTCTGTGAGTCTAGCTAGGTGCCTTTTCCAGTACAATGTACCATAACATAAAATGCATACAAATATATATGCTTCATGAGTTCGCAAAATTAATATTAATGTACCATAATTTTTTCGTCCTCGTCGCCAGTTAATATTAATGCACAAAATTAGCACACAACATGGCACACCCATTGTGAAAATATTCCCGTTCTAAACTTGCCATGATAGTAACGCACTAATGCAAACATGTTAGAAAAGTGCCAAATCTGATAAAGAAATAAAATGCATACAAATTTTACATTTATCCGAGCAACTTTTATATGATTCAAATTTAATTCATAAATTGTTCCATTCCAACGAAAAGACGGCGAGATTAGCATGATCCAAGATTTAATATTTCTTTTCTTCAAAAAAATAATATTAAATATTTCTTCATTGCAAGTGTACGTAATTGTCATAAATTTGCAAGAAAAAAAAAACAATATTTTCTTTAATATTTCATTGGCTATCTGGCACGCAATAATTAAATAGCTAAATTAGCCGGATAGAGATACCGATATTTCTTGATTGGAGCATAGTCTTTCTTAAAAATTTAATCCGACCCAAATCCAATCTTAATTGGACCGGGAGGTACTATGTCTATGTACTTTTAAAAAGCGTTTATATCATATAATATAGCTTTCCATTTTTTTCCAAAAAAAAAAAAACTCTAGCTTGCTTCTACAATATTATTTCTGCTTGACTTGAAAAGTTGTTCTTTTTACCAATAAGTTTATTAATTAGTCTCTTACAAGTAGTTAGGATCGTGCATAGCCGCATGGGCAATTTTCTCTCCATCTTGTCACAAAATGGACACATCTTTATGCGTCAGTTAGGCATATGATTGTACTCAATTTACTGTAACCGATACCTCATGCTTTTGAACCATTTTGAGATATGATCACCTTTTAGCCCCAAACTGGTGCATTGGAGCATGCCAGGGCTGAGGCGTATTATCTAAAAAAAAATTGATTACTGCCCTCTACAGTTTTGTCATCCCTTGCCATCGCTAAACAGAAACTGAACACATAAAACAGACAAGGTGAACATATATAGTGATCAAAGTGAACACATACAAATAAATAAGTTCAATAAAAATAAGTTGAATGTGCATATAAAAATCTAAACAAGAGATGACAGCACTTATTTGTTTGTAAGTGTTCACTTTGATCTTTCATATGTTTATCTTGTCTATTTTATGTGTTCACTTTGTGTTTAGCGATGGCAAGGGATGGCAAAACTGCAGATGACAGTTATCATTTCTGTTATCTGAAGGGGTCAGGCGGATATTCGGCCCAACATTAGAGAGACGAGAGAAATGCTAAAATCAAAACGATATGGACAGAGAGTTTCATCAAATCTAACATTTATTCAAAAGTTCAAATGACCAATCCAAACTTTATATATGAAGTACAAATTGAATGGTTTGAGTCGGTCATTTGAACTTTGAATTTGAGATTTAATTAAACTTGATAGAGCTCAAGTCGTTTTGATCGTAGTAGAACTTTATATATATAACATACGAATACACTATTTCTGTATAAAAAAAATGAGTTTTAACTTTAATGCGTCCTAAGTCCTAATAAATAAGAATTTAATTATAGTTGAAGTAACAAACATGCTCATTTATAAGCATGCTTACTTTTCTTTACTAAAATTCATATTATAACCAAAATTTTTTTCCGGTGTACCAGGCAGATCTACTGCTACTTAAATTGGAGAGGAATCAGTCAAGAGGAAAATAAATTTAAGATCCTAAAGATGCAATAACAGCGACATGCATGTTTTTTTTATTTTGATTAAAGACATGCATGTTGCTCCCTGGCTCCCCTCAAGGAATCCCTTATTTGTGGCTCAAAAAGCTATTAGTCACAAACACTTATTCCCCCTCTAATCAATTATTTAATATTATTCTCTTTCCTAACCCTGGCGCACCAAATCACCCTCACCCCTCTATATAAGCATGCACCATCCTTATGCCAATTCATACCAACAAAGCCGCTCATCAACCTCATTCTTAGCTCATCTCCTTTCATAAAACTTAGATATATACAATAACTAATGGCTTCGGCATCAAAAGGTTCTCAGTGGTCGGCTAAGGAGAACAAGCTATTCGAGAGGGCCTTGGCGGTGTATGACAAGGACACGCCAGACCGCTGGCACAAGGTGGCACGTGCTGTAGGTGGTGGAAAAACGGCTGAGGAGGTCAAGCGCCACTATGAAATACTCGTAGAAGACATAAGGAAGATCGAGTCCGGGCGTGTTGCTTTCCCTAATTATAACTAGCTGATTATATAGGTACATGCCTAATATTATATCACTACTTAGTTTCTACTTTTTCATTAGATTGGGAAAGTAAAAATATTGGCACATTATAATTGTAATTCTTCTACTATTAGCAATTTTGCTACAGAAAAAAAAATCATAAAAACATTACTTTATAATGCGGTATATGTAGCTACATACGTGGTGGAAGAGCTGCACCAAATGAAGCAAGCACCATGATTCAACGACATATTGTATTTCTCTTTTTGTTTTTCTTAATGTTGCTCCGCCTCGTTGATCTACACTGGACTAATGCTCTAGTATATACAGTTCTTTTATTTCCTTAAAAATCTACCTTGGAAGGTTGAAGATTTTTATTTTTTTTAAGAATATACCTTTGAATAATATGCACATATTCAAGCACTATGAAGTAACAACCGCCTACAAAGTACAGACCGCATATGCATATCAAAACATTCCTAGTATATGCTTTTATGATAGGAAGATATGATACGGTCAAGTGACCGGACATACAAACACATATATGGAGGCAAATTTTGTTTTTCAGTTGGAGCCAACCATTCAATTTGGGCTTAACACCAATAAGTCTTTATGGTTGTTTGGATCCACATGGGCCAAGCCTGTTCAATCCATGCTTCTGGCAAAGAAATCAATCTAGCATTTGTTTCATGTCATGGCTAAAATCTTGTTTACTCCAGGTCTACAATACCGAATATATTATTACTATCATTCAGAATGGGCATGGTTAGATACTTAGGTAGTTGTTCTTTGAATATTGCTTTACATATGACATAAATAGTTCTAGCTTTGCAAAACCTAATTTTTGCCAAATCATTTATGTAGGTTTAATTAGCAATGGAGCTCTTCTGAAGAACAAGCGGCACAAGAGCTTTAGACCAATTTGCCAAAATTAGTAGTTTCATGTGGTAGTTGCTAAATGTTAAATTGTGAAGTTTGATTTGTCTTTAATGTTTATATGTGCGTGATTAGTATATGTGAATCAGTTATAGTTCAAATTAGTGTGCTTTCATCAAATTTGTAAAATAACTCAGATTTGATATATAAATGTATTGATAGTTGTGCTAGCGTGATTATTATCATATTATGTATGTATAATGTCGCACTGGAACCTTCTTTATTTCCTTTTTTTTTTTATACAGCTAAAAAGCTCATTTATAAACGCCTTCTAACTTCCGGCATTCCTTAAATTTGCATTTTTTTTTTCAGAAACATTGTTGATATCCTGCTTCCCTAGCTTCATGAAAATTTCCAGTATGGTAAGAAGATGGCAATTTTTGCAAGATATTTACAGCTTCTGTCGTAACATACTTATGTATATAGTTGACAAAATCCTTTAACTTACAAAAAGAAACCTCCTAAGTTTTCAAATGACATACTTATAATGTCAGGATTAAAGAGAAAATATAAGTTTTCTTTGAGAGATTGAATTGGTTTTATCTAAGATATTCTATCTCGGAGAGAGATGAGTGCTATTAGTTGAGGTCCATGTGTCAATGGCCTTGTTTCCTTTCTTTTCTTTTTTTCCACGATAAAAGTTTTTGGAAGAAAAAAGAAAAGTGTTTGTTAAGATTTATGACTGATACCTGGATAAACAAGTTGCTCATTATTTGTTTTCAGATAAAGTATTATGCCCAGTGATAATTGATTAGAAAAGTTTTTGGAAAACATAAATTACAGATTGACATTTAGAATAGCATTTTCATTTCAAATTTTCAAATTTCAGAAGAGTGTATTTGTTTAACTCGAGTGAACAAATGTTTTACGTGCATGGTTAGCCGATAAAAAAAGGTTCGTCTGAGCAAGTTTTCTTAAATGGTTGTGTAACTTGTGTTCATACTGCCGTGACTATATGCATTTAGCTTGGCTCCCGCTTCCGATTTAGACAAGTTCTTTTTTCAGCACAATTCCCAAGTATTTATGTGCGGTTAGAACTGTATGATCATTGATGTTTGGTAATTTCAATTTAAAATGAAGGAGCTCAAGCAAGCACAGTAATTATTGTTGTTTGACTTCACCTTCATCAAGAAACTTTATTGTGCCCAATGCAGTATGCATGACACGAATCAAAGCTCAAACTAGTCATTTCTATTGAATAAGCTATTTTTTGTTAAGCTCGACAACCCAACATATACTTAGAAAATTTTATCCTAATTATTCATAGGCATCCTGCAATTTCAATCTGTCCTAGAAGTTCAATTATGCTCCTGAAAATCATATACCCTTCTCAAGCATGGCACGGACACGAGTCGGCAAGCCATACAGCCTTATAAATCCCTCAGCATCTCCTTGATTGTAAATCTGGCCATTCTCAAACGACGAAATATCCTCCCTGTACAAGCTATAGGGACTGGTACGTGAGGCGACGGTCACTGAGCCCTTGTACAATTTCACACGTACTGAACCGGTGGTTTTCTCAGTGATCTTCTCCATAAAAGCATCAATTGACTCACGAAGCGGGTCGTACCACCGACCAGAATAAACCAAATCAGCATACTTCAATGCAAACGTGTCTTTGACTTGCATGGTTTCACGGTCAAGAGTTAGCGATTCGAGTTCACGGACAGCATAACACATAATGGTACCACCAGGTGTCTCATAGACCCCCCGGGATTTCATACCAACAAGCCGGTTTTCTACCATGTCAATGCGGCCAATACCATGCTTCCCACCAATTGCATTTAGTTCACTAAGGAGGGATGCAGGGGAGAGCTCCTTGCCATTTATAGAAACTGGGATGCCTTTGGCAATACCAATATCCAAGTACCTATAAATGCAATTTATACGACTTAGCACAACAAATGTTAGAATGTATGAAGGATTACTACTTTTGTTGGTCTGATTTGTAACAAGCAAGAAAGTACACTATAGGCAGAGCCAATATTTTCGGTTTTTCCTTTTAAAGACTTCAAGAAGGAAAAAAAAAACTGAAAAGAGATTTGCATAGAAAAAAATTAACTCTGTTCTATTGCATTGAAGTAATAGACAGTTCAAGAATGCTTAAAACACATTATATGTGCATGTTGTCATATTGTATCTAGCTTTACTTAAGAAGAAAGGAAACAAAAGATATACTCAGGTTGATTAGGTGCATCAACTGGGTTGACGGTCATCATGTACATTCCCTCCTCTGGTTCGTTTGCTGGGTCCTCTAATCTATCCCCCTATAATAAAATGAATACAAGAAAGAATTAAACCAGAACAAACATTTTGAAAATAAACAGATAAATCAGAAAATTCACACATAACCCTATTAAATGACGATTAAGTAAAAACCACACTCTAAATTTCAAATAATTGGTTCTAATTTCCACAAAAGTTCTCGATTGGATCAATTTTAAAATCTTAGTAGTGGTGTTTGTCATGTTTTGGAGGGATATATATAATATTCCTCATTATTTAGGCATGCATACAGTATGCTGATATTTTATACAAGGGAACAAATATCATCAAACAAAATAGAATGGGAAAATAAAAAAGATAGGTGGTACCTCATGGCTAAGATGAAAGAGGTTGCGGTCACGGCTATAAATGGATTTCTTTGTGACTGGTACAGGAATATTGTGCTTCTTTGCAAACTCAATAGCATCCTCCCGGCCTGTGATATCCCACTCCCGCCATGGTGCCACCACCTTCAGCTCCGGGTCCAATGCAAAGAATGTCAGCTCAAACCGTACCTACAGGAAAAATAGCAATTACAATAACTACAAATAAAGAGCAAGAACAACAATAAATTTTAAAAGCAGAAGAAAATGTTAGTAAAACACATTAGCCAAGGTATAATTAAGACAATCTATAAGAACCTAACAAAACCTGATCATTGCCTTTGCCAGTGCACCCATGAGCAACCGCATCAGCACCCACTTGCCTTGCCACATCAACCATCGCCTATTATAAGAAACAAAAAGGAAAAAAAAAAAAAAAACTTATAAACTGATCACTATTGAAAAAAAAAAATAGCCAAATTTCTTATAGATAAGACCAGTCAGACAAGTATCACAGAGATAGGCGGTACAAAGTAATAATAATGTACAAGTTTCTAGCATAAAACATAAGGAAGCACAACACCAGAAAAATCCAACACTAGAAACACTGTACCAAAAAAAAAAAAAAAAGTGCATTCAAGGAACACATGGATAAGCAAAATGGAAATAACATATTGCAAAGAATAACAACATAGGAACCATTAAATAAACACCAGTTTAACCTGATTAACCCTCATTTACATTTTACAACCTATTATTTTATACAAAAGTAGAATAGAAAGCAGCAACCTATGCAGCCGCGTCACGTTTTTCTAAAGAACGAGTTTATCTAAAAATTCAATGGCCGAGATGAAAATGCTAAGGGATCTTCACTTCACACCATACAAATAAGAGGCTTGCCTCTCTTCGAATAGTTTGCTTGATCACAGCCTCACAAGTCACAACCATCCTCTTCTAGATCTTGTGCCACTTCCAGTCTTTTTGTCTCTTCCTCAGACAGTAGCTTCACTACTGTGTTCGACTCTGCCTTGGCATTTCTGTTGTGGACTTGTGGTCTGTAACTCCAGAAGGGAGGAGTGACCCAAACACAACCCACACTCACTAACCAATCAGCTCAGATCGGGTCGACTATTACCACCCCTTATTAATACAAGTTAGAAATTATGAAAGCTCATAACAGGAAGAAAGAACCTTTGCAATGCAAGGACGAGCCATCGAAGTACCAAGCAAGTACTTTCTTTCATAAATGGCACCAGCACGAAGGCATGGATAAATGAAATCCTTCACAAATTCTTCCTTCAAATCTTTCACTATTAGTTGGCTGCCTCCGTTTTCTTTTGCCTTCTTTTCCAGTCCTTCCAGTTCCATTTCTCCCTACATAAAAGTAAGTTACAATAGAGGAAGTAGAAGGATTAGTTCCCAAGTAAATCCATTTCCCGATACTGTCCACAATGAACATAAACAAACTGGGAACAGAAGTAGACATTAATAAAAAATATATATATATCCATGTTCCACAAAAAAAGAGCATGGTGATGAAAATTACAACAGATTTGCATACTTATTATAATGAAGCCAACAAAAATTTCTATCTTTTGGGTAAAACATGACCTTAGGGCACTGCAAAATAGACAAATCTACAGAGAGCACAAAAAAGGAAGGCAGAATTGAAAGCTCACCCAAACTAATTTATATGTTTAAGTTAAATTTTCACGAAGGAAATATAATTACACAACAAGTCCCCATATGAAAGTAAAATAAAAAAAATTAATCTGTAAAAACTTATAAAGAATCGAGCACTTACTTGTCCCACATCAGCAGTAAAGCATACAACCTCGCATCCATAATTTTCCCTAAAAGGCAAGATAAAGAAAAATATTATGTAGTATGTAGACAAAGGATAGCATGCAGAAGGAATTTACTCACAAACGGTAGAGAATACAAGAAGTCAGCAAATTTATTCTATGTAACAGGACTTCTTGATTCTTGGTATTATTGTATTTTAAAAATAGTTGTATACCTAAGCCATCTGACTATTACTGAAGTGTCTAGGCCGCCACTGTATGCTAACACAACCTTATTCAATTTCTCCTTCCCACCACCAACTGCTTTAGGTACAGCTGCATATAAGAAGAATAGTAAACTTAACAGAATGCAACCACAAAGATTCTCAGCATATGCTCATGCTATGATATATCAATTTGAGCCAGAAATTTTCGTTGTATTATTTTCATATTAAAGGTGTTGTGGAGAAACTATTGATGTATCTGGAATCAAAATCTTCTAAACTTTAATCCAAGCTCATATATCTAAAGCTTTTGACAAAATTAAATGATCATCGTGATTATTACTCCAAAATTGTATAATTCATCAAATGAAAAGGAACAGAATGATAGACCATTAGACTTGATAAAAAGTTAAAAACTAAACCAGTTTGACGCGAGGTTGGGGTTGTGCTTATTCTTCCAGAAGACATGCTTGAACTTGCTTCAAGCTGATTTCATACAACAAAGAAAACCACCATTAGTTAACTGTTGTAAAAATCAAATCAAAGTCAAAGTTTGAATAAAAAGAGATTATGTGTTCAACTAACCTGACGGATATGAGGTTTCTTCAGACAGCAGACTGCCTTTTGATGTAAATGGAGGGCTTCATAAAGAGGAATGTTGTGACAATTAACATAATTAGTACTGGCAGACAGCTAATTATAATAATGATTATAGAAGGGAACTTCTGGAAATGATGATTCGCTCAATTTTCTAGAATTATTGTTTGCCATTTTAAGCTTAGCTTTGTTAGTAAGACAACAAAGTAGCTAGGCTTCTGGATCTTTATTGTGAATTCAGATTGAGATAGTAACAAACCAACAATACACAGAAAGAATGTAATATTATATGGCAAGTAAAACACTGAAATTTTCGATTCACAGCTCAAGCATTAAAGCTTATTTTTTGTACTTATTTATGCTAGTTCCAAATCATGAAATAGCATCATAATCAATGTGAAAAGTCGGCGGAGTTATTAGAATATTTACTTACAAATATTTCAAAAAGATCTATAAGTAAAAATAATAATAAATTGAGGAGATTTTCTGTGTTAATTTGGTACCAGAAGATTCAATTTTGAAATTAAGTATCGTATCTAACTAAACACGGCAATTACACAACTGGAAACAGTGAAATGTAAAAAAAAAAAAACTCTCTCTAAATTAACAATTAAGAACAAGCAGGGAAAATCTGAAACCGAAGGAAACAAAAAAGCTTGGATGTAATTCAAAGCTTCGATCGTGATCGGATGTGCAACACATGTAATCAAAAGGGACCGAATGAGAGAGAGAGAGAGAGATGCATACTGCGGAAAGGAGATGGGAGAGGAGACGAAGAGGCAGAAAATGTGATCCCTGGAGTGATGAGAGAGGAGATGAGCGCCGTTATAGAAGTCGGATGCTGAAAATAGGCGAAAGGGTTCAGGGTTTACGATTTTCTTTTTTTTTTTTAATTATTATTATAATTTATAAATAGCCAGGGTTTAGGGTCTGCTCGAGAACCAGAGGGGAATGGAAGAGAGTGAGGGATAAGTGATCAAACTGTTAAGGTTATTAACCTCCTGAAAAACTTTAAATTTGAAGGAAAATTAAAAGGAAGAAGGAAATAAAGAAAGCAAGCTTTTTACATACTTTTTTTTATTTATTTTAACTTCGAAATTTGGAGATAAAAAGTTTTACTCACGTCATTTTCTTATTTCATTCCTTTCATTTCATTTCCTTCGCTTTTTATGTTGGTTTCGGGAATAAAAAGTGTACATCACTACACTAGCAATAAGCCATTCCAACGCAATAACTTGCAATCCGGTTGTCTCTATTTATTATTTTTTTTCTTTTTACAAAACTTTTTTGTCAAATGAAGTCGATTAGATTGAAGTCGATTGAATTTTATAAATTTAAATGAATGAATACATAATTTATAAAAATTCCTTTGAACTGTATTTTTTTTTAAAAAAAAAAAGTTTAAAGAGTGATGTTGATAAAAGAAACAAGAAAATATGTTGAGAGGCAAATGGATCTCGTCGGCTCGTATGACAAGTGAATTCCAGTCAAAATACCTAAACTTGGCAACAAAACAAAATTTACAGAATTTTGAAGCATTCAAATTGTTTCTTTTATTTCGATCAGCAAAAGAAAAAATTTCTGTATATTTTTCCGGTTTTTAAGCTTCAAATTTTCATTTTACTGTGGCGATGGTGTACACACACACACACACAGATGCTATGGTCAAAGCGATATGTAATGTATAGAATATTCCGCAAATCTAACCATATTTCAATACTATACTAAAATTTTCAAACAACCTTTTCGAACCATCCAATTTAACCTTTATACTGAAATCAACTTAATTAATTTGTATCTTTTAGAATTTTTTAAGTATTTTTAATATATAAATTACATTCTTACAGACTACAGTGTCGGTGTACTAAATCGTAGCAACAACTCGGTTAATTTCAGAAAATAAAATATTTTATTATTCTAATTGTTATATTGCAATTCGGACTGCCATCTGTTATAGTAATCTGCACCGTACATGACTGTCTGTCAAAAAGAAAAAGAAAAATGTGACCTGGAGACCGCATGAGGAAATGAACCGATATATCAGTGAATCTTGTTTCTTAGGAAAAAAAAAATTCAGTGAAGCTTTCCTTTTTGTTGGATATGTAAAGTTGTAATTTGTAAACCAAACTCGGCAAAAGATCTTTTTTTTTTCCCTAAATGCATTTGCTAATTGCAAGACTTTCTCCTTTAATTACTCGCCTTAACATAGGAAGTGTCCAGGCTAGTATATATATATTTTGAGTTTAAAAATATTTAACATTTATCATGACTTAGAAATTTTGTAAATTTATTATAAAATCCGGACGATAACAAATATTTTAAAATTGAAATCTCGCCTCTAACGAAGTATGAAAATGCGGAATTACAAAGCCCAGCTATATGTTGGAAACTTGACCCAATTAGCCCAAAACTTTAGAAAGAATAATGAAATCGGTTTGATCCAAGTAAATTATTCTTGTTTGTTTTTCAGTCTTCCATTAAAAAGGCACCGATCCGATCCATTGCAATACTTTCGGCAAAGAGGTTTTAATTTTTTAACTTATGTTGTTTTTTAATTTCTTTTAACTTATGTTTTGGTAGTTTATTAGATTTGATTGATTGATTGATGTGCCCTTTAGCCATCCATGACGATTTGCGCAGTACCAAGTTTTTTACAATATACAACCGCCTGTTTGACGCTTAAAATTCAGTCCGTTTTTCTGAAAAAAAAAAAACTGACTATTTGCATATCTTAAATCACCGTAGATAGCATAATGTTTTTTTTTTTAACTAAGGTTATTTATTTATAGAAGCATAGCCTGCTCTACGAAATAGAGTTTATCCCTCTTCCGCACCAACGGGAATTGAACATGTTATCTCTACAATAACGGCGAAGCCACTGATCATCTTTACTGGACTCCCATGTTCCATAGATAGCATAAAGTTCATCTAAAAAATGTACATGTAGATGCAGTGCACTAACTTTGCTTATGAGAAAGAAGTTGAGATCAATGCTATCAATGAGTCGAGTTCGAACGAGCTATTCCATCTCTAGTTAAATTTAATTATTGTAAATCGAGCCATATTGACATGGCCGGATCCAAAATTTTTTTAACCTAGACACCATTATAATATAATAAAATTAAAAATAAAAAATTAAAATAACCTATAATTTAACAAAAATAAAGTCATTTTAAACATATATAATTGTGCTATTACAAAATACATCATTTTTTTTTTCTTATAAACCTAGTCTTTTTTTTTTTCCACCATTACTTTTCTATCCACCGCCAAAGATCACAAAAAAATAATATCTACTTCTAGTTTTCTAATACAATACGAGTGGAGCCTAGGTACAAAATATTTTTCACCTCAAGCACAACCACAATTTAATAAATGGACCTTAAAATTTAAAAAATTTACCAACAGCGGATCCGCCCTTGCATATTGAGTTCTCCCCGATTTGAATATGAACTAAACTAGCTAATGCATCGCGCTTTGCACGATGTAAGATTAATCTAAAACGATTATATTATTTATTTTAGTACATTATTTTTTTTCATTAAGTTTTAAACTGGTATGTTTCATATGACATGTTTTTTTATTGTCAATAGAATATTTTGAGCATACTCCTTATGGCCTTTAAATATAAAGTATGTAAGTTGCAATACATGGGAATCGTTTTGGTTATCTACTTTTTTTTGGTGGCCGTTCTTGTTCTTTTATATTTTTTTTTATTTGTTCGATAGTTTTTTTGTATGGTAAAAAAAAAAAAGGAGGCATTAATTAAATACATAGATTGAAGAGTGTCGGCAACTAAATAGATCGAGCAGGCTAAGAATAGCTAAATAGAGGACTGTTTGGCCTGTGGCATTTTATTCTCATTTCGAGAGGTCTTGGATGGAAGGAGGGCAAAATCTTAGTCTAAAGGGCTAGAGAATGAAGGGTTTCGTGAAGCCAATTTCTGCAAACCAAGTAATAGGTAACCAATTAGCAGGATAATCAAAATCAATATATTTAAAAAAATAGTAAATAATTTCTCTAGTAAGTTTTCTGACTGGATAGTAGGTTTTTGGAATATTAAACAGTCCTAATGGTATTTTTTAAACCTTACTTACATGAGCAAAGAAAGAAGTATTTGGATTATACAACTGCAGTTCAAATTTTTTTTTTTTTCATTTTCTCTTATATTTCTAAAATGAATATTTTGACCTGGTAGCATATAGTTGGATTTAATCTAACATATATAGAAAGGCAAAATCAGAAATCAACTTAAGAATATCTAAAGGTCATATTAGTGCAATGATGCATACTGGTATAGTGGCAGGAAAAACAAAAGCAACTTAGTACATGGATGTACCTGAAGCAACGCTCAGCTTGCCTAGATGATCGAAAGCTAGCAATTCTCTTTTCATGAACTTCTCTCCAACAAATTGATCTTTCCTAGTAATTGGAAAATATAGATTTTCAAGATTTGATAATAAAACATAATAATAAATGATGTATGGTTTATCTTTCTGAGTTACGTGACCTTTTCTTCATGAGATATCTTTCATTCCTCTGCTCAACCTTATATAGCGCATACAACTCATGACACAACCACTGTGAATATAACCCCCAGTGAGACCAAAAAACACATAAAAACTTCTTTGGTTGGATATCGAAGCACTCACCAAACAGTAATGGCACTCAATTTGTAAGCTAATAGATGTGCTCAACTTAACTTTTGACTAATACTGAGAGGTGAAATGAAAATCATATCTGCACTCAATTTCTTGCTTTTAAATACGTTATGAACATAGACTTGATTTCCTTTCCTTGCAACAAAGTAGCGAGGCATACCCAGCAGCCAGCTATTAGGTGAGCTGAAGTGACACACCTAAGGCACCAGTTTGACCACCTGGGGGGGTCTCAGCATCTCTTAATTAGCTTCATCAGCAACAAACCATGGGAATGTGTTCAATTTTGATATCATCTATGCTGATTATTTAGAAGGAAAGTAATCAGAATAGTAACCAATTGCATATAATTTTTTTATAGAATTTTCATTCCATGCTGATTACCTATATCATCCAGAACAGAAAATGGGAAATTTTTATACCGTCCATGCTGATTATCTAAAGGGCAAGAACCAATTGCGTGCTTCTGTGTGGAATCAGGTAGTCTATCCCATCATGGCTCACTGGCACGGCTCATCTTCCGAAACATACTATCAATATTCAAGGAAAGTAATTTTTTAAAGTTGAAAGTTATAAAGTAAAGCGAGAAAATACAGTGCAAATAAGGAAATTATGCATTAAATTTGTTCATGTCATCACATATTAGCAATTGCTGTCAATCAAATCAATGCAATATAAACAAACAGATACGGCATTTTAAAATTTAAATTTTCTAAACTGTATGCTATCAATCCGTTTTAGCGGTACTGAGTTATCACTTTATCATTACTTTTCTATAAAAGTGTAATTTAACCAATGAAAATGATACTAAATGGAGGTAAAGACACTACTGTATAGGAATAATTTTTTTAAAAAAAAGGGAATAAAATAGTAACTTTCTATTCGATAGGGTGGAAGCGAAGGCCTGAAATTACCATGATGTCCTATTGCAGTAGTTATAGATGTACCACAATTTGGATATGTTATGCAAAGATTATGTAGCACAACAAAAATGTTTATTATATCTATTCCTCATGTCCATTAGTAGAAAGCACATGTATATTGTGCAAGAACAAAGATAAATTGTCTTTTGACAAAAGAACAGGAAAAGATGTACAATCAGGTTTTATAATCTGCAAATAAGTTAGCAAATTTGCAAATATTGATATAATCAAAACAGACTATAGAAATAAATGTACCTCCAATATACCTCTATAAAATCTGAAATCATCGCCACTAAACAATCTAAGCATCTTATCGAAGCCAATCGCCTCTGGATTTCTCTTTTTTTTTTTTTTTTTTTTTTGGTACCTGAAGCTTAAAGCAAGGGAAATGTGAAGCTATGAAGCTAGCTGTTCACAAAGATAAATTATTGTTGTACCTGAAGCTGAGAGGAAGATAAAAGTCAGTTTCGTCGCAATCAATCAGCATGAGTCCGTCGAGAAATCGAATACAGTATCTCCTTGCAAGTGAGGCGCAACTAATTCTCAGCTGGTTGTGCACACCTGAAAGGTTAACCCGAGATGATTATTCTGTTTATTTCAGTACATTGATCGTTTATCTAACTGTCATGCTTGTTAGTAAGCCAATATAAGTGAGCTGACTTGTTGATTATCTGAAGGCGAGGTGAAATCTTATATAAGTACATGGAAGTATGCCAAGCCAGTGTACCGATCTAATATTAATAAAGAACTGTAAGGTCAAAGTTCATTAGTTCAGAAGAAACATACTGGTATAAGCCAGCACATTAGTACTACTGGCATGTCAGTGGCATATAAGCAGTACATTAAGAAACTAAATAAAACAAATAGCAGTGGTTGAACCAATAAATTAATAAACTAAATTATATTAAGAAAAGCATTGTCTCACACCCCAAGCACAAAAGGAGCACTGCTTGGTAAACAAATAGCTTTGTAACGTCTAAACTCTAAACAACTTCTGCTGCAAAGAAATACAGAAGTTGAAAAATAAATAAACCCTGCAAGTAGAAGAAGGAGATAATTATGGTTTCAATTGATAAACCAACGATAAGCTAAATCACAAAAAAAAAGTAAAATTCTGATCTTGTTTTACACTAATTCTATACACACTATTATTATAATGCACAGCTCTAGGAGAGTATAAAATTTTCTTCAAAATTGAGACTAAAGCAGCTGAAAGAAAGCACAACTAAAGTTTGAGGAATATGATTAGAAAGCAAATAAAAGCCAGGTTGTAACAAAAAAAATATACCCAAAGTCAACCTCAATTGAGTAGATAGTTCTCCATCGAGGCCTGTCCTTGCTGCTCTACGGGTTCAGCGAAAACTGCAACCAACTGGGAACATAATCTTGACTGCCTTAATTTGCAAGAATAAGAAAAAAGTCAAACAGTAATCTAAACAACAGTATTGCTCAATTTTTTAAAACTATTCATAGGCACGAAAGTAGGTAAAAATATTTTTTGAATTAGTAAGTGTGAGTTGAAATTAGTAACCAAAACAGAGAAACAATACTGAAGCATTTATTTTTTTTTTTCCAAAAATAGCCTTGCACTTGATACTATTAACATTTTCCTAAACATTACTGTTGAAACTTTGTTAGAACTAAACTGACCAGATATGCTATAATCCTCATGTTAGACAAAGTCATTTGCGATGTTTCACCAGCGATACCCTAATTTTATTATCTTGTAGACTTATAGTAAATGCCATTCAAACTATGAAAAAAGCTCATGATTTGTCAATTAATTAAAGAATCTTCAATTTGAGTCTATACGGCTACTAAAATATCACATTAATTAAATCTCTATTCATCTGTCATTTTACAACATTAAAAATCTTTATTCTATTCTAGAAATATCCCCGCTATGCATTCCTTCGCAGATACTAAAATCAAGATTTTATGAAGTGTCTATGTTCCCTCTTTGATGCCTAATTGATCCCATTTTCTTTTTTTTTTTGCAGAAAAGCTTCCTTCGAAATTTTCATTTCGCAAATTAAAATCAGTAGAAGCATGGAAACGGAAACAGTAAAAATATTCATATCCAAACATGATAGTAAAAATAGTAGAAAAAATGAAAATAATTAAATAAGCATATACGGAAACAGTAGAAATATGGAATTAAGTGAAAATAAACAAAGGATGCCACAATAATTTACAACTGTGATTATATACCTAGATAGCATACAAAGGAGAGGAAATCAGAAAGGATGATACAACTAATTGAATACCTCCACTGAACTGGAACCTGGTCAAAATTAAATTGATGTCTTAATTTTTCTATTTGCCACAAAGAAGATAATTTTTTTCCGGAACATCCAGAACATAAACCTGCACAAATAAACCAAGAAAGTAAAAGTAGATACATGCCACCATAAACAACACGATAAAAGCAAAAACTCAAAAACAAATTTTCATAATCCACAACAGAACAACACCAAACTTTATGGCTCATAACCCTCCAATGCAATTTTCGAGGGCTCTCACACTGATTTATTATGATTTATTATTTTACTGGCTCTAGTAAAATCTACAATAATCGAGTAGGCAAATTTTGTAATCAACAAATAGAACATTATAAAATTAATGAAATTAACCTCACTGAAGCAGTCCAAATTTTCTAATCACACATGTGTCTGCAGCTAAGAACTTAGATTAGCTAAGAAAGAAGAGTAATTGCTAAATCGTTAGCTAATCTAAGTTCTCATCTGCTTAATTCTGTGCTTTATTGCTCACTACCGACCCACAGGCCAAGATGTAAAAAAAACGCAAAAAAAAAACCTGTAAAAACTAAGATGAAAACTCCTGTCAACCACATCAAACACAGGATCGAGCATTAAACAACAGGAAATTGTAAGGGAATTGAGCACTAAACAGAGTTTCATCTCAGGTTTTATCTCAGTTTCCTATTGTTTTATAAACCAAGCACTAACACCAATGCAGCCAAAGAAGAAAATCCAATCCCTCCCACAGACAACCCAAAGCAGCGCATAACAAAAACAACAAAACACTGCAACAGCGAAAGAGGAAAGAAAAGAAAAAAAATCATGGAGAAAGCATAGGAAAACACACCAAAGAAGAAGAGGCAGCAGGAAAGAGAGGAAGCAGGAGGAACTGGAAAGGAAACCCTCGCAGAAGAACAGTCCCATTTAGACCTTTCTGGAGAAAGAGCATGTTCGAAATCAGGTCAAAATCATGCAAGCTGCAGGGGAATGAAAAGCAAAAGAAATTAGGCCAAAATCATGAAATCGCAAAAACGCAAGAGAATCTAAGCTTTGCCTTAAACCGATGAGAATCCAGGTTGACAAATAGACGAAGAAGAACGGAGATCACTTGCTCAGGAGCATAGGCGCTCAGTTTCTGGTCTGGAGAAACAAAGAAGAAGAAAAATGCAAAAAATCAGAAAAAACAAAGGGAAAACCTAGCACAGCCCCCTGCCGATGCCGATCGGAGGTCACCTAGCACAACCCCCTGCTGCTCCAGCCTTCCCTTGGTCTCTCTTTCTCTTTCTCCGTGTAAAGCAAATGGGATGGCATGGGCAAACACACCAGGAGAAGGAGAAGGA
The DNA here is from genome assembly GCA_027562975.1 of Rhynchospora breviuscula. Lineage (NCBI taxonomy): Eukaryota > Viridiplantae > Streptophyta > Magnoliopsida > Poales > Cyperaceae > Rhynchospora > Rhynchospora breviuscula. The sequence goes on along the minus strand of CM050402.1, from coordinate 66,286,880 downwards.
GCTAGAAGCACTCTTGAATAAATCACCAGGTGCACCTAGAGCATGCATAGCGTGCCTTCTCTCCCTTGGTCACCTTCTTTAGTTCATGTGATCCGCGCCCACAAAAATCCAATAACTTTGTCCGGAAAAGAGGTGGATTAGATCAGATACGGCAGAAAGAATGCAGAGCAAAGATGCTGGAAGCAGAATAAAGCAACGCACGGAAACAACAAAGAAACGGCAATAGAAAAGCGGAAGGAGCCGGTGCAGGCCAGAGATAGTGGAGGCGGACGGACCAGATCAAATCCATCTCAATACAAACAGTAACCCAACCGTTGCGATTTGAGCTTTCTCTACAGTTTTTCCAAGGTTTGAAATTGAAATACTTATAATTCTAGCACAACACAGACTTAGTTATTTAAATTTTATATTATTTTAAATAATAATAGTACAAATTAAATGATATTCATTGTTTTCAAAATAGATATTTTGAAAAAAAATAATTATGCCTAACAAATAAATATATTATATATATTAAATAATTACAGTAAATTAGATACAGTAATAGATACAGTAAATTAAAAAATATGGCTAACAAAAAAATAGATACAGTAAATTAGATAAATAATTACAAGTTATTTCATTCACACTTGAGTGAGATGACCAAAATGATATTTAACTCGAATTCTAACCGAATTGGTCAAAAGTCTGATTGAGCTCAACTAAGAGTCAAATTGATCTTGTGCCATGATTAACGAGAATTTTAGTAACCCTAGTTGAGATAGAAATACAAGACTAGTTGTGAGTGTACTATTCGTTTTAATATACTTAGGGCTTGCTCCAGAAAAGATTAATGGAGGAGGACGAAGGAGAAGGTTAACTGACCAAACTTGTCCAAGCCAATTAACCTGCTCCAAAAGCATGGAGAACGGGGAGGAACATAGGATAACCCCTCTATGAAAATGTGAAAAAAAGAGTAAACTAGTTTACTCTTAAATTTGGGATGTATCTCTCTTCTCTTTCCATTCCTTTCTTTTTTTTTTTTCCACTAGATTCTGGAGCAAAGTCTTATTTTCTTAATTGACGCATTCGAAACAAAAAAGCGCAACCCACAAAATTCTGTTTTAGCACAAAAAAAAAAATTTGCATGAGTTAAAAAAATTAGGATCTTCCATCTCAAAAAGTTACATAAAATTTCTACATGCAGAACCTTTCTATATACGAGTGATTTATATGATTACGTCGGAGCCTTTTATCAACAAGGGACTTGTCTTTTTTGCAAATTACAGTTCGGCCTCAAATTTAATTAATTTTGAAAAATTAGTATTTTTTTCGCGTCCTAATTAGAAGTACGGAAGACTTTAAAGAAATATCAAATATTGCACTTAAATTTATGCAATATATTTTCGCAGTTAATAATTGACACTTAGTTTTAAGATATTTTATCGTTAAATTAGATTCACCACTTATGTGCTTGCTTTTGACACCGTTTAATATATTTTTAATGTAAAATGTATGTGTTATTTTTTTTTTAAAAAAAAAAGAGCGGGGCGAAATCACTAGAGGGACAGTAAACTATAAATTGACAGGTTTCGAATACTTCCATTTTTTTTCTATTTTTGTTTCTATAATTCTATCCCAGGCTCCCGACCCATCTGTACAAAAAGTTCATAATATACAAATCTAAGATATAATAAACACGCGATACACATTAATAATTTAAGATGTGGAATGACCTAATATCTTTAATTTTGTTGTCGACCTACCAATACTTAAGCACGCGATACCCATTATTAAGTTAAACAGACTTAATAAATTATATCGTTGGTTCTCACGTTTCTTATTGAAATCAACTTCATTGCAAAATAAAATAAATAAAACACTTTCCTATAATATAAGCAAAAGGTGCAGGATCCGAGTGCCCCCTAGAATAAAATTGACAAAAACTACATCCAATGATGACAATTTTTTGCCAATTTTGGGAGCCAACATTATTATATGCATATAATTCTCTTTGTAAGGCCTAAAGGGGGAACCATTTCACAGTCAAATTCTATAAAATCCGAGCAACGGACATCTCCATTAACACAAAATGGAGAAAATTGAACCAGTCAAGTCCGAGCAAAAGTCCAAAATCCAAATGGCTCCGGGCATCCGGAGCAGCTTTGTCCGATGTAGCCGGAGAGAAATTATTAAATATATAAACACGATTATGGAAATGGAACGGATCACAGACTCACAGTACCTTCAAAACAATAAACATACCTACCAAATAATAGTTGATAGAAGACTGGTCTTGATCTGTTGTAGACATCTGCAGAAACAAGTACCTGTTACAAACTGCTGGAAAGATTTTTACGTGACTCTGTCTGTGTATGGCCGCACCTGTCAGGACGGAAACACAGAGAAAGGACGAGGATGGCGCCACAGAAGAAGGAAGAAGAGATAAATCGTTTATCTCGTGTCCAGCTCATCAAAATCTGTGGGGCCCTACTCCAGCCAGATTTGATTGACACCTCTTCTCTTCTTCGTCTCCATCTCCTCTCCTCTGATCCTCTCGTCGCCTCTTTCTCTTTTTTTGGGTTCTCTCCTCTCCCAAGTCCCAAGCGCTCTCACAATCTGTCTTCACACCAACTGATCACACATCCGACACTCTTGACGATTTCAAGCTTGATTCAGGTACTCGTCCCCTAAATTACTTTACTGTTCTAAATCCATTTTTCTCGATCAAATAACCTAGAACCTACCATTTCGTCAAAATAGAATGTCATTTCTGTGGCCCACCCGGTATAGTGATCCGTATTACGAGTAGGTGTACGTACCTAGGTAAGTTTCCCACACTGAACCGAACTCAACAGTTTGCTCTGAGCCCAAGGGTCTGACCCGCCACACTGATTGGCGTCTATTGGGCTGACGGTTTATTATTTGAAATCAAAAGCAGATCAATAATTAATAGGAGAGTAGAAGAAATACTGAGCATCAATGAGCTTTAGAGAGGAGAGCGGCAGCGAGGATGGCCGCTCATCTTCTGCGGCAGATCTCAAACGGCCGTTCCTGCACACAGGAAGCTGGTACAGAATGGGTGCGGGCGGTGCGGGTGGGTCCGGCGTAATGGGATCACGACAGTCAAGCCTCATGGACAAGATGATGATGTCCTCCACTGCAGTTATTAAAGAAACGGCCATTTCGGCTTTTCTCTGCACCATGATTGTTGCACTGGGACCTATCCAGTTCGGCTTCACTGGAGGGTACTCCTCCCCGACCCAGTCAGATATCATCTCTGATCTCGGCCTTTCTATTTCAGAGGTAGTGTCAAGTTGCTGTATCTTTCAATCTCTCTCATGGCTACATCATAGTCTTGTTTTCAGATAATAGTATGTTCATAATCCTAGTATAATTAATTATTTTTGGTACTTACAATTGGGTAGTTCTCCATTTTTGGATCTTTATCTAATGTCGGTGCCATGGTCGGAGCAATAGCGAGTGGGCAGATCTCCGAGTATATCGGACGTAAAGGGGTACGCACCAAACTGTATTGTGTTTTATAATTTTTTTTTTCCATAATACACTCTTTGAGTTTGATTCAATTGTTTCTCGCTGAGTTTAATTCATTTTTTTTTTTGCGGTTGCGTAGTCTTTGATGATTGCATCCATTCCTAACATTATTGGCTGGCTTGCAATATCCTTTGCGAAGGTTAGTCAATATATTATATTACAGCCTCATCATGTACCAAGAATATCTATACTTAGTGGAAGATACTTTTCAGTTGTAGCATAAAAATCACGATTTTATCTTAATTATAATTTAGTTCTTAATTTCGTGACACCAAAAATGATCTAAACTTTCATTGCAGATATGTAAAGTTGTTCCCCTTCACGAGTATATTGTTGCTGTTTTTAAATTTTATTTTATATTTTGAAACCATGAAGTTTTTTTAATATTGTAAGTTCACTTAATAATGCTTGTGATTTTGGACAGGACTCCTCCTTTTTGTATATGGGAAGGCTTTTGGAAGGATTTGGTGTAGGTGTAATCTCGTACGTGGTTAGTTTTTTAATTTTATGAATTATTTATACTTTTGGGTACTCCATCCAAGTTTTGATTTATGTTTCTTTCCTAAATGATGCTAGGTTCCTGTTTACATAGCCGAAATTGCTCCACAGAACATGAGAGGGGCTCTTGGTTCTGTCAATCAGGTACTTTTGCACTCTAATTTCCTAATTTATCTTTTAGAGATGATATTTCTTTTTTGGGGCTTTTTGTTATACACCTTGTGAAAGGGTGAGTTATTCTTAGAACAAATTGGAAACATGGCATGTGCCCTAATAAAGGTTTCATTTATGCCTGCAATGGCCTGATTTTCTTTGAAAAATGCCGAAAATAACCTTCATAATGTGACTGTTGTTCGCGTTAAATGAAGAAAGAAGGTTACTAGTTTTGGTATATATAAAGAAGTTGCAAAAGGAAAGTGTAGCTGATTTTATCTCCATGTTTTGTTGGGGTATGTAAGACTTATTATTTTTCAGGAACATACACAACATGTTATAATGAAATTCTTTACTTATGTTTGCTGACTAAATTATTTTATTTATTTTTTTTTTTTTTCTTGTGTACATAGTTGTCTGTTACAATTGGCATCTTGCTTGCATATATACTGGGCATGTTTGTTCCCTGGAGAGTGCTTGCTGTAATAGGTAAGTCAGCCAACCAGAACTTTTTACATTGCAATTGTACTATTAAAGCGCCCCCCCCCCCCTCCCGGCCGAATTCTCTGTAATTCTTAAGCTTTTATTAATAGATTCAATCATCTCTTTTAATTTAGGAATACTACCATGCACCATCCTTATTCCTGGCTTGTTCTTCATTCCCGAGTCTCCGAGGTGGCTGGTAAGAGTTAGTCCATGCTGGTCTAAAAGCAGATACAGGAGTTGCCATGATTACTGTAATAGGAATACTGGATAGTACTTGTGGACTTAGAAATTTTAAAATAGACCTCAAAATGATGCCCCCTTATGTAAAACATTGGAAAAAGCATATGTGGTTGATGCTGACATATTTGGCCAGTGTTATCGTGGTATGTATTTTATCGTATGGTTTTATCTTCTTTATGTAGGCAAAAATGGGACTGTTAGAGGATGCAGAATTGTCGCTGCAAGTCCTAAGGGGATTTGAAACAGATATAACTGCTGAAATAAACGAAATCAAGGCAAGTATGCATGAGTTCTCAGTTTTAGTGAACTAACAGATTGGAATTTATATGGGTGCTATACTGCTATCTATCTATGGTAATTTCCAGTTTTCCACTGTTCTGTTACCGAATCAAACCGGATTGGTACGTTAATATAGCGATATCAGTTAGTTAATAGGAATTTAGTTCTACATTGATCCCTGACCTACATGAACCCCTTCATTAAGCACAAGAGCCTGCTAAAAAGTAAGAGGTGCATGTTGAGACCAAAATGGCACCTTAGTGACATGACTCCACTACAATCCTATCCAAATAGGTACCAAGAAATGCAAACTTCGGCTTAATTCCTTTTTTTTTTAAATCTTTCCCTGAGCGTCTCCAATCTTATTTGGATGAACATAAATAAAAATAAAAGAACAAGAAAGGAAAAACTGACTATCAACTACATCGTACTGGACCCGTCAAATGCTATCGTTAATTTGGTATTATCAATTCACCGAAACTAATTCTAAAATTAAGTTGATCGTATGCTGTGATTTCGCCAACATACTAATAACTTGTGATCAAAATACAATCTTGTTTGATTTAATTTGATTTATATGTGCAGAGAGCAGTGCAATCATCAAGCAAAAGGACTACGATTCGCTTTGCCGAGCTCAAGCTTAAGAGATACCGTGTTCCTCTCACAGTATAGTTGCATTCAATTTGAATAATTGATTGTTTCCATTTATCATTTTTAAGTTTTAGAATGCCATGCTTCTATTAGTGTATTAATTCTTAGTTTGTTTGTGTAATCTTTAGTTGGGCATTGGGCTTCTCGTTCTTCAACAGCTTAGTGGAATCAATGCAGTCCTCTTTTATGCAAGCAGCATATTTAAAACGGCTGGTGTGTATATGCATAGATCTGAGTTTAACCTTATTGAAAACTTTACTTTGCGGTTGGTACCAGAAGGAATTTACCTGTGCCTATTACCTGAGTTTAACCGTATAAGATTAAATATTTTTGTATATAACTAAGAATACCATGTAGTACTGAATCAGAGTGGTATGCTGCCACTTAAATATATTAACAGAATCCAATTTGGTGGGTATTCATTATTGATCATCCATGCTTTGATTTTTTGGATTTAAAAATAATTTGTTATAATTTACTTTTTCTGTAATCTTTAACAGGGCTAACAGATAGTGACCTAGCTACCTGTGGTCTTGGTGCTATTCAGGTTTGACTTTACTCTAGTCAGCAACACTGAGATCTTTGAAGTTTTCACTGTTGTATTCAACTTATTGAACCTCGAATTTATGTAACTGACGGCTAAGGAATCTGTCTTTCCTAAATGAAGTACCTCAACCCCAAAATTTATTGCTACTAATTTTATTAACTACCATTTAGGGTTTAATTGGATTAAAAAGGGCAGATGGAATTAGTTGCATATGTTTAATTATAATTCATTTTCAGTTGAGTGCTCAAGTGTAAAGAAAAGGGACATTGGCAGGGTTCATTGTAAACTTGAAATGAAAGAGGTACTGGTTCTGCCTTTTATTTTTTTAAACTAAAATCTGGATTACTGTAGGTTGTTGCCACTGGTATTACAACCTGGTTGCTTGACAGAGCTGGCCGACGAATTCTTCTCATTGTAAGTTCCATTTTGATTTGCTTCAATACTATTTAAATCCTCGAAGATAAAAATATATCTCCATCTTCAATTGGACTTGATGTACAAGCTTTTTATCTTTTTAATATAAGATCTCAACTGCTGGCATGTCACTAAGTCTCCTACTTGTTGCTGTAGCATTTTTCATGGAGGTAAATATCTTATGAACTGTTGAAAGATCTTTCTTTCCAACTTAAGATGTAGGAATGTTAACTTTTCTTTATAAATACAGGGTGCTTATTCAGAGAGCTCTAACCTTTACCACATTATGAGTATTCTTTCGTTGGTTGGCCTTGTGGTATGTTTTCTACCCAAATGAGGACTATTTGACTATGCTTCTTCTTTCTATATTTCTTTTACCCTTTGCAATTGCTTCTTTTAGGCCTTTGTCATTTCATTTTCTCTTGGATTGGGGGCCATTCCATGGATCATCATGTCTGAGGTGTGTTTGTTGGTTCTCATAAATTATTAGTAAAAGGTTGCAGACTTTTCTTCTTTGCTACTATATGAATTTGTCATTTACTCATCATAATGTGCATTTTTCATTCTACTTTACTCGATCTAGGGTTTTTGGATTTTTCATTCTAGTTTTCTTCAATCTGTCCAGGATGGTGGCAACAGACCTCAAAATGACTCCTAAACTAGTTTTTTTTTTCTTAGTTACTGGAAACTAAATTAACAATAGATAAGCGGGTCAGTAAATTCAACCAAAGTACAAGGAAAAAATTGGTTTGAAGTGCTGGATATTACATAAATGCATAGTTAATCTTGGATCATGAAATTTTGAGTAGAGTTAGCCATTTATCAGGATTCAATTCTTGTAGACATGAAAATAATGAAGTTACATAGAGACTTATATTGGATGATATTTCTACTGTGGTGAAATTGTTTTGTAGATCCTACCGGTCAACATAAAGAGTCTTGCGGGAAGTGTTGCTACACTTGCCAACTGGCTGACATCATTTGCTATTACCATGACGGCAAACTTGCTCCTCACTTGGAGCAGTGGAGGTTCTCTCTCTCTCTCTCTCTCTCTCTCTCTACCTCCCTCCCCTTCACATTCTCTATTAGTAATTCTGGCAGAATTGATATACTCCTGGCTAGATCAACCAATCCTTCAGATTTGTTCATTGTTAATTCTGATCAACCTGAAGCTTGATATGACCTGACCTGTACTACCAGAGACCCGTGCTTGAACCTTCTCCAAATGACACCGCCTGTGGTTTGACCCTTCTACTAATATGCTAATGGGAAGCTTGCTATGTAAAGGTAAAAATTCAATTAAATTCACTTTGGTGTTTTATTGTTTGATAGGAACCTTCACATTTTACATGTTGGTGAGTGTATTCTCGCTAGTATTTGTAGTACTTTGGGTGCCAGAGACCAAGGGGAGAACTCTTGAGGAAATTCAATGGTCCTTCCGATAGATATTTATATATGAAACAAAAAACTAGGAAGAAAACACACCATTTTAGAATCACACTACCGAAAAAATTTTATTATCATGTTTAAGAGCAGTAAACATTGGATAAGCCTGATGGGCTCTAGAGCTTATGTATTTCATTCCTTGTTTCTCTTTGTTTTTGTAAAGCGAGAGTTAAATTTTATTTGTAATTTTATTTATGGGTTAAATTTTCCTGGGTAAATAAATACGACACGCAAATAATATGTTGCGAGGTTTATTAGTTATCTAAATATTTTCTTGTCATTGATAGTGACATGTCAGCTGCCGGCGTTGGGTTTTTACACCTGAATACAATTACTGTACCAAACCTATGTATATGTCCCCTTTTTTCAGTACGAATAATATACTTAGGTACCTTTTTGATAAACTTTTCAAGGTTATATTTCTCATCGGATCCACAAAATACACTGTAAATTATTTCGAAATAATTTACATTATTTGAATCAAATGGTGTGCTAGCTTTAGACAAATGAAGTAATTGTAATCAAATAATTTTGCCATCTCTCGACCATTGAAATAAAAGATTATATGAAATTTGCCGTCATATCTTCTGCTTGTATTGTTTTCCGATTTTCATCTTCAAAAATGTATATCTATTTGAAAAAAAAACAAGAAAATTTAAATGAGAGAATTTTTACCAAATATTTGCATGCAACAAAACTACAAACAATAGATGCTAAAAACATACCAGATAGATTGATAGCTATGCAGGCATTTCTGCAGAGAAGTTAAAGCGAGTAGTATCATTTGTGGAAATTGTACCTTTGGTACATCAAACAAATATTTTATTTTAATGAAATTTCAACCAAATGACACCAAATCTATTTATTTTGATAAAAAAAATTTCTAATGAAATCCTACGTTTAAAAAAAGGATTTTGATCAGGGGCTAGGAATTATCCGATTAAGATAATTGAGGAAAGAGAGCCAGAAAGAACGGTTTGTAACAGATATAATGTGATATATAATCATATAACTAAAGAATTTTGAAACTCAAACCACTTCTACGGATTAGATCGGATTATGATTGAGTGAACTCCGCTTTGAGTCTCGGTTGTATGTTTTTTCAATAATATGTCAGTCATAAACTGTATCAGCCTTCCAGACTTCTAGAGGTATGCTCTGATTTTTGCTTTGTAGAGGGTCTATTTTGTAAAATTACTAATGAAAGGAATACATCAAGATTGGCCGCCTCTCTATTACGGGAATTGCTTCCTACGCTCTTTATTTTTGGAGATTCACTCCCTTTGGACGAAAATACCCGTCACATTTTCAACTGGATGTGAATTGAGAGATGTAAATTGAAGGAATTCGAGGGGTATTTTCGTCCAAAATGGAGTGGATCTAAAAAACCGGGGAGTGTAAGAAGCAATTCCCCTCTATTACTGCATGGTACCACATTTAAATACTCAGGTGTTGTCTGAATAAAAAAAAAAAAAGGAAAACCAGGTGGTAATAATCTACCACTATATTTTTCCAAACGGGAAAAAAAAAGATGGTTGAGTTAAGTACTGGAGATGATTTATTGGGTCAATGGGTCCTCTGTTCCTCCTGTTTTATTGTTTCATTGTTTGAAAACCAATAGTCAAGATTTGCTTCCCCATTGTACGTCTTGACGATAACAAGCTATTCTTCATGCATATGTAAAAAAAAGGGTGCAAAGTACAACATGATTTTTCATTGATATGTCCTTGTGACCAAAAATACGGCAGTGTAATACTTGAAAAGGCTGGAACAACAGCAACTTCAGACCTCTACGTACAGTCGTTCTCAGTTGGTTCTCCACAATCTGCCAAATCAGTCTACCGATCCTATACCAGAGCAAGTGATTCGAAACTTATAGGGTAATAGCCTAATAGGAACAATGATATGTACTATATATATAGCCCATCGGGCCAAGTGATTGTCAGTACATATATGCTGGATCCAATTGGTATCATAACCTGGGTTTGGAACCCTTTAGGCTGATTCATGGTGTTCACAGATGAACCGCGCCGTATTGGTCTGGGGTATGAAATTCACCGAATTGAGCTTACTGAATCCAACTACTATATAATATATATATAAGGTTCAATTTGTGTTTGCTTGGTGATGATTTGTGGAATTGTTGTGGCAAAGTGGTCACAAAAAAAAAACGGGACTGATAAGGATCATCTCTTAGATTCATCATCCCCATCATTCTCCCAATAGTTAGATTAATTACATTCCGAAAAAAATAAAAAGGGACGAGGATGATGGAGATGATTTTCCTGACAGTTATTAATGCGTTTTTTTTTTTTGTGGCTCTCATCCTATTATCCCCTGACGCGTTATTTAATCCATTTCATCTCTCTCTCTCTTTTTCGCTTCTCCTCCCCTTTCCTGGCACATTTTTTTTTTCTGAATATTAACTGTTCTAATTAAATAAATAATTGTTTTAGTTAAATTTGTAATTGTTCAAACAGTAAATACTAACTGTTTTAACTGTGAACTCATCCCTTCTCTCCTTCTCTGTTTCGCTCCCTCCCAGCTCCCTCTTCCTCTTCTCTGATTCGACTAGAACAATTAGAACAGTTAACTGTTCTAGTTAACATTACTAACTATTCTAGTTAACATTAACTAGAACAGCACAATTATTTTTTTCCAGAATGGCTAGAACAGTTAGTAACATTAACTAGAACAGTTAGTTTTTTTTAGAACAGTTAGTAACATTAACTAGAACGGTTAGTTTTTTTTAGAACAGTTAACATTAACAAGAATAGATGACTAACTGTTTTATTTGATATATCTAACTGTTCTAGTTAATATCATAAATGTTCTAGTTAATATACATAACTGTTCTAGTTAAATATATTTAACTATAACAGTTATGTATATTAACTAGAACAATTACGATATTAACTAGAACAATTATATATTAACTCTATGTTATCACTCCCTCCCTCTTTCCCTCTGATTCACTCTCCCTCCGATTCGCTATGTCGCTCATCACCTGGCGCTAATTTTCTGATTCACTCTCTCCCTCCAATTCACTTCCTCATCCTCTGACGCTCATCCTCTCATCTCCTGAATTCTATCATCCCCTCATCCCTGGACTTTTATTAATGAGAGCGCTGGATAATTAATGAGGATTCTGGAAATGATGAAGATGATAGAATCTTAGAGATGATCTTAAACAATTCCGAAAAAGAAAGGTTTGCCGGGTTGTGAAAATAGAAATCATAGAAATCGTATCATGACTTTTCTTTTTTCATTTTACTTAATTTGAGTTGCTGCTACTGGAAGTCTGGAACTGGAGTGCATTCAAAACTTTGGATTATATTTCTATTTCACATCTCAAACGCTGGCACGTCACATACTTCTGAGTCTTTGCTAAAGAAAGCAAGATGCACTGATGCAGCTTTTTTCGACATGAGTTTAGGTATGCCTGTTTTATTTAAAAAGAAAAACAAAGGAAAGAATTTGCTTACATATTTTCCTTTTCTTGTTCCAATCAATAATCGAATATTCCATATAGCTATCACCGATCAAACTAAAGCGTATACTCAGAGCTAGTCAAAGATCTCTGATTTCTGAAGCTTTTTTACTTTAGATAAAGCAGCATTAAACAGTTTCAAGAACTTTCTTTTATAGGCTACATTTTGTTACAAAACCGAGGTCAGCTAAGCTAAATCGAAATTCAAACTTAAACGAGACAATTTAGTTCATTTCTTGACTAGTTGTACTGAAAAAGACTACCGCGGTCCATAACGGGAAATGGCTGCGGTTGTACAATGTTCAACCGCCACGCATCATCGCCGTAGGAGGAGAAGCCGGTGCCTTTTCCAACGGTAGATGCGTAGCAGCCCCAGTTCTGCTGTTGGTGTGAATTTTGGTAGGAGTATCCTGACACGTACCCAGAAGCGCAATCTAGTACAGGAGATACTGCTGCGGCTGCGGCTGCACGCCTCTCTTCCTTCTTGTATCGGATACCACATGCATTACACAATGACTGCACAGAGGAAAAACTTACAATTAGTAACTTTAAGTAAAGTTTTAAATATATATGCCAAAAGAAATATATACCATTGATTATTATATGCTTTCACCACGTATATGTACGTATATAGGATATGTATGGTTTCCACTTTTAGGTAATTATATGATATATGCTGCTTTAATTACTTGTTCCTCTTTTAGAAATTATATGACATTTTTGCAATTTAGCAATAAAACCCTTTAATTTATTATACACCCATAAGAATTAGTTATTTTGGCATTAGTGCACTTTGTACGTAGATACTAATTTACAGGCGCTAAGATCCAAGATGCATGTACATTGTACATATAAGATGTCCTTGAATAATAAAACTTCGGCAATCTCCCATAGATTGTATGCAGATAATATATATATACGAGTACTATTTTTGAGATGTCTTCTACATGCCTCTCCCATATTCCAATGCATTCCGTACAGCTATTTGTTATAATAATACCACCCAAATATATTAAACAATATGGTTTACGTACCCAATGGTACTCTATATATTAACTCTATGAAATAAAACCACAAATGAAAAACTTAAAAATCATTAACCATTCAAAAAAAAAAAAAATGAAAAAAGGAAAAGGAAAACATACACACCTTAGGGCCTCTTGGTCCATTCCTCCAGAGAGGTGTTGATGTAGTGTCACAGTTGGCACAACGACGGCTCAGGCGGGTCGAACCCTCGGCCTCCTTGGTCGATCCACTTTTATTATATAACTGCTTAGTATGGCCGTTTGATTCGGTTGAGACAACATCCCAGGATAAGCTCGATGCACATGACCCGCTTTGACAGGAGCCATGCGGCCTCGTCTGTGTAGTCTCGGCATGACGGGTCGAGGGGGTTCCAAGAGAGAGAGTACAGTCGACGGTCGAAGACAGGATATTATCAGTATCATTATCATAAGATGGTGTGTTGTTTGTGGAGTGCTTTGATCCTGATAAGGGGAAGAGAAGGGAGAAGAAGGTGCCATGGTTGTTTTCACAATGGTGCAGCATTTTAAGTAGAAAGAAAAATGGATTGCAAAAAGAGAGAAGTTTAGCAACTAACTGCTTTGGCTTAGTTAGTAACTTAACAACGGTGGAAGGAGGAAATATAATTGGGGTATATATAAGGGGGAAAAGTGAGGGGACAGTAAAGAAAAGCGAGGTGCATGGGGACTGGAGAAGTGGGAGATCGATCCTGGGTTTGCTTGTTTGTTTCTTTGATTCATTCTTCTTTTTAGATTTTGATTTTGGGTTTCTAGTTTGTAGGGTTTAACTAGGGTGTGCGGGGTTTGGTGTTTCCTCTGTTTTCTCGTCTTTAGTTGCATGGATAGTTGGGGAGTTTTGGACCGTTGGATTTGGATTCTCTGATTCGAATCTAGAAATTGGGTAAATATCCAACATCTTGGAATTTGTATGGATAAATCGAAATTTATTGTTTTACGGCGAAATATACACTATTAATAGTAATCCACTATAAACATCTAATTTCATCTAAAAATTATTTCCCCAAATTATAATATTGCACGTTATGAATTTTGAGTTGTGATTGTTCATACTAATTAGAAAAAGATCGTAAAGTGACATTTATTGTGAATTTTAAATATTATTTACAACTATTGTAAATGAATATATATATATATAGAGAGAGAGAGAGAGAGGTGGGCTAAAGTGCCATAGATGTTTTTTTTGAGTCATTTTTTAAAGATCCGAAATTCAATCGGTCAATCCAAACCGCTCAAATTGATCACCATATTGAAATACTATTGGAGACCAAATTTTACATTTTTTTTAATTTTTTTGCTATTTATTTTGATATGTTCAAATTGGAGGGTCTGAAATACTCCAACTATAACGTTTTTTAAAAATATCATAATAAATAGCAAAAAAATTCGAAAAAATGTAAAATTTGGTCTCCAAGTGTATTTTAATATGGTTAATAAGTTGAACAGTTCGGATTGAGCATTTGAATTTTAAATCTCGAAAAATGACTCTATGGCACAGACCCCTCTGTGACATCGATGGCACATTAGCCAACCTCTATATATATAACGTAGAATTAATTATCTATTTTAGATTAGTTTAATTAATGCATATATTGTTTTGTTCATATTTTCACGTCGCCTTTTGCTTCTTCCACTTGGCTTTAAATTAAACCCAACAAGTGTTCATCTTTATGTACTTGTCCTATATTCAAGTGTCGAAAAGCTTTTCAAGGAAATTTTATTTTGTTGGATTGTTTCGTCATAACCAAACTTTAGATATTAATTTATTGACAGAACTTAAGCCATAATATACTCTGTGTAAAATGTGAATCATGTCAAAGCTAGCATTTAGCAATGTTAGAAGTTCGCTAATGATGACTAGTTAGTATAGGATGAAAATATCTAGTGTGATTATTAGTACACATCTCTTTCTCAAATTCACTATTACAAATTTTATACCATGTATAAATTATGAAATATATACTGTAAATCGATCCTTTCAATTAGTTTTATATATTTTTGTACGCATTTTTCGATTGTTCATAATTTCATCTCGTGGCAGTTTCGTATTAAGCAAATTAAGAACACCTGGATGCATTTGTTTTTGTGTTTTTGTCGGTCCATATTTATGTGTTGATATAATTTCTCTCCAAAGAAAAATAATTTGTTAGTCAGAAGAATTTGTTTAAACTCACTAACACCAGCTGCTAGCGATTAGTTATTTTTAAATATGTAAATGATAATTTCTATAAAGTGTGATCTATGTAAAACAAAGAAATAAATAAATAACTTGCAAGAGCAGGGCCAGCTAGGAATTTATATCAGTAGGTCCTTAACATTTTTTTTTTTGGCTGAAAACATATATATGTATGACATACGTCTAATATAGTCATAGTATAATAATAATTTTCAAATAAACAATTCTAAAATAATGTCTCATAAAAATTTATGAAAAATCAAATCTATCTATAACAACAACACAAGATCCAAAATAATGTATCAAATATCTAAAATAATAATTCAAGTCAATAAAAATAAATACAACAATTCACTATGAGTTTTCGTTTTTTGATAATTTTGCATAATAAATTCACTAGAAATCTCTCTAAATACATCTCTTTCTATATATATAACCTACAAGGCAATCATTCAACCATGCATCTCTCATGTTCTAAGTCTTGTCTTAATAAGTTTCATTGCGGAGAAAGGAAGAAGGTGATTCGTCAGGAACAAATGTGATCGGGTCCATCTGTGTTTTTTCAAAAATCGCTATGCGATTCAAATCAAGTGTGATGTACCCACCTGGGTCCTTCAAATTTCTGAGATGTATCCCTGCCTCCTATATATTTTTCTTTAATTTACAAATTATTGTTATCTCAAAAAAAAATTTCTTTTTTCAAGTGAGTTCATGAACCCATCAAAAATAGTGTAGATTCGCCAAAGAGCAAGAGCAATGCTGGATGTCGGGCATGTATTGGAGGACTAGCTTTAGTGAGATTGTTAGTTAATTATGTAAATATAAACTTTGGACGAAATTCTTATTGAGATTGTTAGCATGTTTCCTTTGTTATTCATTTTTGTAACTGCATATATATTGACGCATACACTATAGAAATCTTGTACCATAAAATTATTGAACTAAATTGAACAATAATTTATCATCACATATACGAGATAAGATGATTTTATCTATAAAAAGTATTAAAAAAAAACTGAAAATTATAATTAAACCAACAGATGAGAGTTTTGAGACCACATATATATAGTCCCCATGCATATTGTGTACTATTTCTAGCCTTTTTCTTTTCGTCGAATATACTGTCATGTAATGAATAAGAAAAAGTGTATGCTTAGATATTCCGGTATATGAAACTTTGCATGATATATAGGAAAGGAATCAACAACCTTGATCAATTGTAAACTGGACCATCTAGCTTTACACGACAAGTTCATAGTTGCAAACTTGACCAAAGTCTAAATTTGCCAATTTGATACTATTTTAAGGTGCTATATATAAATTATAAACAGACGAAATCCTCTCTGCGGCTTCGATCAAGTTATTCTCTTGACCTACACCACTGACAAGTGGGTTGCATATACAAAGAACAGATTTGGTTCAAGACTTGTCAAAGATATATACCATGGAAGGATATATGAAAAGTCGCACAGATAAACCGAAAGCAATAATGAAAGAGAGAGGGAGAGAGAGATTGCCAGATTGGAGAATAGAGAGAGGAGGCGGTCAAAAGAGAGCACGTGAAATGAGGAACAGTCTTCAATGCAAATCAAATCTCTCTTACACCTTTCTTCAAAATAAATAAATAAATCTCTCTTACACAGTTACACCTTCCTCCGATCACGAGGCTGAACTCTTTTTTCTGCACTTCTCATCCATTTTTAATATACGCTGATTGGCAAGGGATTTAGTTAATAATTCTTTTTAAAAAAAATGGTATTTTACCTAATAATTAAAAATCTAAAATCTGACGGCTAGAATATAATTTTATTTTTTATTTGCATATGGTATAAATAAAATAATCAAAATTTATAACGGTACATATATATTCTGAAATCTTTAATTGAACTTATGGCACTGAAGTGTTCCAAAAATGAATAAAAAATTCAAAACTTATAAAATAAAAATTAATATATATACACAATTGTATTTTTTATATATAGTTTGAAAAAATATTGTTAATTTTATGAAATTAAGCCGTATTAATAAACACACACATGTATTCTTTACTTTATATTATATAATTTAGTTAATCACACAAACTTACACTCGCTCAGAGAGATCAGATTATCAGATAGGAATACAGAGTGCAGACACACGAGGTCAGATCAACCAGACACGACATGCACCGTATCCCCAAGCAAAGAATTTTAGTATTTTTACAATTTTTATGGGGTTCATCCCTACTCGTATCCTGTGTTGTGTCTATATATATATGTGCACAGCACCAATTGATCTTATTTTAAAGGTCTTTGTACTAATCAATTACTAAGTTCTATAACTTCTTTGCCACTCAAAATGATTAGTAACGACGCGTATCCAATGACATAAACTAGATGGCTCCCAATTTACTGCCGTATAGGCAGCGCTGTCAAACGTGGGAAACGGGCACGGAACCGGCCCTCTTCTGTTTTCGTTCCGTTTCAGCAACGAAACAAAAATCTGATTTCGTTTCCGTTTCATTTCGTTAAACGAAACGATATTTCTGTTCCATCTTCAATTTTCTATTGTAATTCTTCATTTTCGCATTCCGTTTCGGTTAAACGGTATGATTTTCTATTTCGTTTATGTTTCGTTCTTGAAAACGAAACCATTTTCTCTTCCATTTCCGTTCCGTTTCGGACGGAACGAAACGGAAACGTGCGAAACAACATAGATTTGACAGCTCTACGTATAGGCGTATACTTTACACGGACTGCATGATCAAAATTTGACAAGTTAGATCAGTAAACATTTTGGTCATATAACCAATGAAATTTGCTAGTATTTATTATATTCAGACCGAATCTAGATTGCGCGCGGTTAATTTCATTATAATATTTTGTGGGTTTAACTTTGAAATGATTAAATAATTTCAAAAGATAATCTTAAATAATTAATTATATATGATCTACTCCAATAGTGACGAGTGCGTTAATATGTTAAACTTAAAATATTCTAGTTTTCAGTCGTTAATAAATAATCTTTTATTGTTTTTTTCAAAAGTGGGCCAAATATGCTTTTGGTGTTATTCGATTTGAGTGTATAAGGCACGGAAATTCGGTTGAATTGGACTACTTTCTGCGCTCATTGTACAACGAATTTACTTTGCAATTTTAGACAAATTAAACAAACTAAAAATGATTACTGTTTTAATTAGACGAATATAATGATCGAGTTTAATTAGTGCTTAATATCCATGTTTAAGGTTCATAGGATGCATGGTTGTGATAATAGGCTTATGAATCTCAAGGTAAAACTATGCTTCCCTCACGTGCCAAATAGGTGTGCTCACATGACACTCCAGCGTAGTTAAGTTAAGAAGAGATAGATATAAATAATTAATTAAAGATAAAGATTAAAGAAAACTAAAAAGAAGAGAAATTGTGGTTCAAACAAAGGGTTAAAAAAAGGGGAAAAAAAAAAAAGAAATGCATGGAGAAGCTCAATCAATGATAAGGAGAGAATCAAAAGAAAAGGAGGGAGTCCAAATCATCGGTCCAAGGAACGGTCGGTCAGAGTCTTAGAAGAGCCCGCCTTTCCTCTTTCCTTTATTTTCTTTATTTTTTTTTCTTTTGCTTATGCTAATTACTAAAACAATGCATTCTCATGAGGTTTGATTTAAAGTGTTTTAATGTATAGCCTACAACAATTAAATGAGAATGATAAAACCCCTGCGATATACGTACAACAAATAAGGCTTATAAAACATCGTCTGAAAATCGGACAAAATAAATATATACACTGCAATCCATACATATTTCATCTTATATGTTAATTATATATGCAAGATTTAAATTTGTATAACGGTTATACTAATAATATAATGTAGGACTCACACTTATGTTTGTATTTTATTATCAGAATAGTGAATAGTATGTTGACAAAAAAATATATCAAACACATGCTGATTGTATTTGATTCAGTCCTTAATTTAAAAATATTTTTTGAGTTTTGCTCTGAAATAGAATGTATTGAAATGCAGAAAAGAAGAAGAGAAATACAAATAGAATCCAAAAAAATATAGATATTGACACTCCATCTCATAGCATGTATATACAAATTATTATACATAGGGGGAAAAAAACAGACGTTGACCTAGTCAATGATAAAACTAAACCACCCATTCGCATCAATTCATTCTTATTACAACATTCATATTAGTAACACTAACACCACCTATTAAACGGATATATCCAGTTGAAAAGAATGGAGATAATATAAAGCAACCTGATCGATTATGTGGATGGATGGATCCATCTCATTGGCAACACTACAGTAGAAAGAGAAAGATGATCAGATCAGAGGGATCTTACTGTGCACCACCTCATCATCTCATCTCCTTTCCTTTCCCCTTTCTCTTTCTTGAGCTCTGTTATGTGTAGACTGTAGAGGCCAGTCTCAGTCTCTCAGGTTTTTCCAAGTCAAAGGAGAGGTGGAGCCGGATCAAAGAGAAAGGGAAAGGTGGAACCCATCATTCCGTTTGTTTGTTTATGTCAAATGACACAACTACCCCTCTCTCTAGCCGACAGCCATCCGCTGTGAGCCTGTTCCCTTAGCATCGATGCACAACTCAAGTGCTATTCAATGGGGTGCTGACACCTGGTTCCTCTTAATTTCTCTGACCCATTATTTTATTTAAGTAACACGACTAACTTATCATATCCATGCATGCATCCAAGAGAAAAAGGGAAGAGATATTAGTGCATATAATTATAAGAATTTGCATTTCATGTAGGTACTCTAATGATAAGATGAGACCTTAGTTTTTTTTCTTTTTTCTTTTTTTTTCCTTGCAAGGACTAGCCACTAGCTAGCCTTAATAAATGACTGCTACCTTGATTTGCAAACTAACATATTAAGTACCATTTTATATAAAGACAAAAGATAAAAATAATAAATAAATAAATAAATATTTATTTTCATTTTTTTTAAGAAATGGTTGTTTTTCTTAATGTTAAATATTTTAAGATTGCAACATATTGAAATTTATTATGCAGACTAATGATACATACATTTTAATTTTAAATCTAGTCTTGTCAAGCTAAAAGTATATAACATTTTTTTTAGAATGAAGCCTCAGTAGTTTTGCCAATTAACATTTCTTTCAGTTTTATTGGTGTCTACAATTTCGATCCAAGAGGAAAATGTGATAATATTGCACACGATAAGAAAATAGCTTATTTAAAGTACCGAAAATACTTGCAAAAACAATATTCCCAAGTTGATGATAGCCTTGTTATTATTACTTCAAAAATATTGTAATATTATAAAGAAAAATGCTATGGTTAAAGTGATATGGACCGAGAGTTCTATCAAACCCGACCTTATCAATCTAAAATTCTAAATAGAGAAGAACGGTACTTGTTAGGACTGTCACAATCTTCAAACTTCAACGTATAATTTAGCTAAAAAATGAACGCTATTTCCTATTCCGGCTGGGGTGGTTGCAACATTTGCCTGATCACCTGGTAATTAAGCTCAAAAGCAGATTCAAACAAAAAATAAATATTCCAAAACTTGCTCTCAGAAAGGTTAAATGATACTAATTTTAAATCAGCTTGGTATTTAATTTCTTCCTTGTTCCTTTTGATAAATATGATGTTGACAGAAACTTTATTTCATTCAAAATTTGCAAAGCAATTGAGTTTTCCTTTGTTGGGTGATTAGTGAAAAATAAATTGCATTGGAGATGACCAGATGATACAGTGTAACTTATGTTGTTTTTGTTTTCTAATCTCTCTTTCAACCTTTTCTCATTTAAATTGCCAATGATGATCACAGTTAGGAGTTATGAAACCTCAAAAGCAGGAGTTGGTGTTTCCTGTTCCAGCAAAAGCAGGTGATCAAGGGAGGAGATCGTCGTTCAAAAAGTTGTTCCGACAAGGATTGAGAAAAGACCTAGAGATTGATGTTGTTTTGTTCCCAATACTCCAAGCATTGATTCTAGGGCTTTATGAACAGAGAGATAGGCATCTTTATTAACATAACACATGATTATATACAAAATAATTCATATTTTAACTTAAGATATGGACCAGGCTATATCCTTCACGTCACAAATGCCATTGTTTAATTAATGGCATAAGAGCTACTGTATGATCTTCTTTTGTACTTCTGAAGTTCTGATATAATCATTAGATGCTACTATTTTTAGATCAAAATAACATAAGAACTGTCTCTTTATTTATAATTTTAGTAATACCAATTTTCTAATAAAATATATTCTTTTAGAATTTAAACATACTATTTTCAAATTTTTGAGAAACCAAAATATTATCATTTAAATACGTGGAATAAACAAAAAAATTGAGATGAATACTTTTGTTTACCATCTTTTTTTCCCCTTTAAGACCAAAACGTCTCTTTCATTTCGCTTCTTTGTTCCCAGTCCCAGACTGTACACATAATTAATAACATCTTAATTAAAACAACTGGAAGCAGGGCCCAATGATGTGATGGATCTGAGGTGGAGCCTGGTTGGGGCCCACATAAACCCAAGGAAAAGAAAGGAAAAAACAACGGCTCGCAACGCCTTTTAAAACGGAGAGGGGAAGGTACAGACGTAGCTAGGGACTTGGATCGAGATTGACTAAGAACCTCGGGGGATGTTGCTCCGTGAAAAGAAGCAATCTTATTTTGCCACTTTTTACCCAACATCATCACCTCCCAATTCATTCCATCCACCTCCAATTTGTCCCCAGTAGTGACTAGTAACTAGTAAGGGAAGAAAGCTTCACAAATGACATATATACAAGCGAGGCCCATAGAATACATGCTCAAGCAAATACTTTTCGAAACTGTTAATGACATGTAAGAAAATTGGTTCCTCCTCTTAATTTGGTGTATATTCTTTTCTTTCTTTTGGCAAAAAAATATTTTTTTTTCCATTTTTTGATACAAAAGTACCATTTATCTATTAATTATTTTCTCTCTTAATTGTTTACTTTTTCTTCAAAATATTTTAACAAGCGCCATTACAATTTTTTGGAATAGATTATAAAAGATTTTTGTAGAATAATAATTTTTAAACTTAATTTACTTCATAAAAAAAAGTATATGGTAAAAAACATATTCAAATATATACAATGAAAGGCGCATGAGCCAATTTTAATATTGTAATCATCCTTTCCAGTGTATAAAATATAATGTGGAAAATTAGGTTAGTTTCAAATATGCACCATAGAGATCCCAAGTCACTGTTTAGTTAAAAACTTCATCACTATGACATGTACTACTGATAGACGTCTCAGAGCCTCAAATCACTCAAAGTATCGGTAAACCTGTACCAAAATAATATCTAGGAAAAGAAAATAATAGACTGATGTAGAGGACATCATCTTCTGTCACATACAACTGTTCATATAATTCGGAAACAGCAGCCATGTCAGTCTTAAACTCAAAGATAGGCATGCAAACGAAACGAAACGATCACGAAACAAACTATTTTCATTAACCTTTTCGTCTATGGCACGAAAAAAATATATAATTTGCATTAACTATTTCATTTGAAAAGACGATCAAAACGATCAATTAACTGACAATTAATTTTTATACATGTTTTCTTATTTCGCATGCATAACTGACCGATTTGATACTGCAATATTCTCGTTTCATCAAAATTTGTTCATAAATAGTTCAAAAATGACATAAAAAATGATATAAAATGGTTAAACGAAAATAAACGAAACAAAAGAGGCTAGTTTCGCTAGTCGTTTCGTTTAACAAACAAAATAGAAAATAGTTTCGTTAACCGTTCCAAAAGAACGAAACAAAACGATCAATGGTTGAAACGGAATCGCATTTGCACTCCTACTCGCGAAGGGTAAAAAAACAAAGCAGCAAAGATAGTTAGATAGATCTAAGTTATCTAAAGCGATGGAACAACTTCCAACTGGATCAAATAAAATTCCACATACTATTTGGGCCTTTCTACTGAAGTTGTCACTTGTCAATATCAAAAGGGCCTATTCTTAAAGCATTTCAAAACTGTTCCGAGTTCCGACTCATAACTGTGAGTTGTTCCGGCCCAGTAATTGGGCTTCTGTTCCATCAACCCTAGTGGTCTTTGGTTCGCATCACGGATTACTGGAGGATAAAGTGCAATTCCTGTAAGATCGCGTCATGCCAAATTTGTGAATCAACTACTAAGCGTCGACAGGTATAGGGTTTGTTCGTAGAAATAGAAAAAAATATTTTGTGAATAAGGCATTAGCTCTTTAAAGGTTAAGGTGATGTAGTAGATGGTTTATATAAATTCTTAGGGGAGAGTAAAATAAAATAAAACTGTGAGGCCTTCAGGCCATTTAGTGTTTTTTTTTTTTTTTTAAAGTATTTAGAAGGTAAAAGGAGAGAGCTGCTCAATGACCAAGCAAAAAAAAAAAAAAAAAAAAACAGAGAGAGAGAAGTTTGTGAAGGCTTAGTAGGAAGTTATTATATATTTTTTCATTACCGAGTCACCTTGCAGGAACAAGAGATGCACAACGTGTTTCGTGTGACCTTGCACAATTGGTATTTTAAACCTATCTCAGGGAAGAGCCGCAACTCTGACAACTTCAAAATTTACTTTCACCCCTTTTCAATAAATTGAACAGTTGTTAGATGTGCTCGCTTGCAAACAATAATAGAGAGCAGTAAAATAACTCTTTTTTTTTTTGTTATTTAATGTCTCTCCACTTCTTTTGTCATACCTATGCTTATCCAGTTTTTTATACCTGGGTTCATAATCATATCCAGAATCTAAGAGTGCAGCATCAGCCTTTGATTAGACTTTGAGGCATCTGACTCCGACCAAATTCCTGGTTCTTTCCAAAAAGTGAAAAATGCACATAAGTGGTGAAACCAGAGCTAAAGCCAAACTGGCCATGTCTGTTCGTCGGCTACCCAATTTTCCCATTAACATCAGTCTTGAGTACGTGAAACTCGGTTACTGCTATCTGGTTACTCATCTTCTAAAGCTAGCTTTGATCCCTCTTACTGCAATACTGTTTGTGGAAGCAACTCAGACTGCCCCCAACGACCTCCTCCAAGTTTGGTTGCTCCTAAAATACAACCTTCTGGCTGTACTGATGCTTTCTGGACTGCTTGTTGCGGGTTGCATATTTCACTTCTTCACACGTCCCAGGCCAGTGTATCTGGTCGACTACACGTGCTACAAACCACCGGTATTTCTTGAAACTGGGTTTGAAGAATTCCTGAGTCATTCTAGACTTATCGGGTTCAATGATAGTTCATTGGAGTTTCAGAGAAAGATACTGGAGAGGTCGGGTTTAAGCGAACATACGCATGTGTCTGAGGCTGTTAAGTGTGTGCCATCACGGCCCACCATGCTCAATGCCCGAACCGAGGCTGAGCAGGTTACACAAGTTGAAGTTCAAATAAGTCAAAGATGTACATGGAAATTGTATTTCGATGTCAGCGCAGGGCATCAACAATATGCACTTAAAGCTTTAAAATAAATCCTGTTAATTTATCATTATTTTCTGATACTTTTGCCAACCCGAAATTCATTCATGATTTATTATCAACCTGTGGCAACATTTTTTACTTTGGAATAATAAATATTAAAGGTTCAAGTAAAAATTTCTTCCTCGAACAGGTAATGTTCGATGCTCTTGACAACCTGTTTTCTGCAACTGGTGTTAAACCAAAAGACATAGACATCTTGATAGTCAACTGCAGCCTGTTCAACCCGACACCGTCCCTCTCTGCCATGATCATCAACAAGTACAAACTTCGCAGCAACATAAGATCCTACAACCTTAGTGGCATGGAATGCAGTGCCGGCATGATCTCGATCAACCTTGCCAACGACCTCCTTCAGGTGCATCGCAACTCCGATGCGATTGTTGTCAGCACAGAGAACATCACCCAGAACTGGTCACTTTCTGTCACTCTGTATTTGTTTGCTTATATGTGCTTCCCGCCAAATAAGGTTAATTACGTAATATGACAATAACATTTATTCAATTAGACAAAGAAATTACATAAGGGCAGTAAGGGCCCACAGGATGTCTCAGTTTTAGTTATACAATCAGTCAGCCCTCAATTTTTGTTTGTAATTATATACATTATTAAGAAAAAAGAAGTGACATGACATGTAGCATGGCATATAGGTACTTCGGCAACCGGAAGTCAATGCTGATTCCAAATTGTCTGTTTCGTGTGGGCAGTGCAGCCATACTGCTCTCAAACTGGAGGTCAGACAGCTGCCATTCCATGTACCACCTACTCCATGTTGTACGCACCCATCAAGGGCCTGACGACAAGGTCTTTCGATGTGTGTATCAGGAGCAGGATGAGGAAGGCAAAACTGGTGTCTCCATGTCAAAAGATCGGATGGTCATTGCAGGTCATGCACTCAAGGCCAACATCATCACTCTTGGCCCACTCGTGCTGCCGTTCAGCGAGCAACTCCTTTTTCTTGCGACGCTTGTAGCCAAGAAGGTTTTCAAAGCCAAGACCAAGCCGTATATACCGGATTTCAAGCTGGCTTTTGATCATTTTTGCATACATGCTGGAGGGAGGGATGTGATTGATGAACTGGAGAAGAACCTGCAGCTGAAGCCCGAGCATGTTGAGGCATCTCGCATGACCCTTCACCGATTTGGTAACAACTCTATCAAATTTGTATACCATCCAGTTGTCAGTACTATCTCGATTCTGTTGTATATTACAATAATGTTATTATTATACTATTAAATCTCCAGAACTTTGGACTAGTTCAAAGCCATTTCATTAGGTATTTACTGTCGCTCTTCAAGGATTCGTTTAATACTTCAGTTGTGTGAGCTAATTAAAGATTATTATGATATAGTCTCACCATTGATAACATAAGTTAGCAAATAAACAATTTAAAACCAATACAATGAAAATTTCATTGATTGTATATTGACTGTCAAAGGATAATTAAATGAGTCAAATGTCCCCTTATCTGTAAATAAATACAGGAGTCTGCAAGGGGTTAAGTATTATGCATGAAAAATCAATCAATTTCCATTTCCCCTACTTTGATCTTCTATCCTAATTTTCTCATACAAAAATAACTTCTTAAAAAAATTAATTGTGCATAATGGGGATATTGGCG
This sequence comes from Rhynchospora breviuscula, assembly GCA_027562975.1. NCBI lineage: Eukaryota > Viridiplantae > Streptophyta > Magnoliopsida > Poales > Cyperaceae > Rhynchospora > Rhynchospora breviuscula. The sequence goes on along the minus strand of CM050402.1, from coordinate 66,260,822 downwards.
TATGATTTCGTTTCCTTTGTACTTGAAGTCCTCTGATCCATGACCTTGCTACTGTTACAATATATTTGCTTCGGGGATCATCTTTGGGATAGGTTAAGCGATTAACTCGCATGTAAGGACATCATTCTATTCTTAGGGCAGGCATGAATTGATCCCTCATCACACTAAATTAACCAGGCTTGTCTCGAACTTAATTTAAGTCTGTTTGGATTGATGTGATAGACGAATTTTCAATTAGTAAAATATCTGTTTTATGTAATTCCTAAAGCCCTCAATTAATATTCTTACATATTTATGTAGTCAGAACCATTATATAATTGAAATAATGTAGCGACCATACTATAATTTATGCTAATCTAGCTATGATCTTCTCCATAAAGTATTGATTGTCTGAGAAATAGGTAACACGTCATGAGCTCGACATGGTATGAGCTGGCATACACTGAAGCAAAAGGTTGAATTCACCGGGGCCACCGCATCTGGCAAATTGCCTTCGGCAGTGGATTCAAGTGCAATAGTGCAGTCTGGCAAGCTCTCCACAATGTGAAACCTTCGCAATATAATCCCTGGCTAGATTGTATTGATAGATATGCAGTGGAGATTATTGATGGAATTCCTTCTCGTAAGACACTTAAAAATCACCACTAGATGTGATTGTTGCAAAATTTACTGCAAATAAGAGGATGGCATATAGACTTCACAGGTTTTTTGTATTACAAATTCAGAGCATGGCTTGCAAAAAGGATAATTCTGGCTATCTATTTTCAAACGAGCCTCTAATGTGAAATTTTTTTTTGTAAACACTAATAGCAAATTTTATTGTGAATTAAATTTTGTAATCGGACTTAAATTCAGATCATTCATTTAAAAATGATGAACATAATGAATGTAAGTTCGATTTGAAATTTCTATGCACCATAGAATTGTCCAATATTAATTTCCACCTTTTACAAAGTATCTTGCCAGGCCGGTCTAATCCGTTGCGTTATGGGCAAAATGTTGGTTTGTTCTTGTCACTTCCGGCACAAAGAAAAAACAAAACGCAGATTTTTAAATTCCGTATGGACTCAATGCCGGTCAATTTCGTTTCAGACAAACGAAATAGCTTGAAATGAGTGGAACTTGTGTCTAGGCCGGTACAGAGCCGCGCGTTGCAGATGTTGTACAAACGTTTCCTTGAAGCAGCACTTCTATACTTATATTCGATAGAATTGGATATGACTAAGAAGTGGTAGCTCTTATAAAGTTATGTTTGATAAAATTGATTGCGACTATTAATAAAAGTGATTAGACTGAGATCCCTAATTAGAGGATCGGATCGGTGTCAATAGGAGAATGTATCAAGTTTTTTTTTTTTTTTCTCCTTTTCTTTAAAATCGGTATGCTTTGATTCAATTTTCTTTGTCGGTACGTGTATCTGAGAGGGGGATGAAATTAATTGGACCTTAAATTAAAAAATCTTTACTTGTATAAGGATACGGTAACGGTCCTGAATAGAGGCTTGAGTCTCACAAATAATATTTAAATTTGGGGAATTAATTATCTAAATATAAAGTTATAAAAGCAGTTTGTCACGAACGAAAGCTTGATAGTTAGGTACGAAAGTTATTCCAAAAAAATTTAATTATTGTTATACGTTAAAGTATGCCAAAAGATTTAATTATTTAATCCAAAAGATAACGGTTGACCTTATTTTTCTTCAAAAAAAAATTTAATTATTGTGAACGTTAAAGTAAAATATAGATTAATTAATAAAATCCACTGCTAAGCTGCTTATTTTATTGCGTTTAGAGATCAGAAAGATTATCTAGAATTATCCACATTATAAGTTATTTCATAATTAATATGAATACTAATTGGTAGCCGTGAATTATGGTCACTTCATTGAAAGCATAGCGTAGTTAAGATCTAGACCAAATAAGACAGGTGGTTTGCTTTTTAAGAAATTGAACAAGATCTCACATACCATGCATGCATCTCCTCGGAACAATCAAGTACTAAAGCAAAACAATAAAATACTGAAATTTGCGGAAATCAATCATGCTACGGAACTCTGAAAATAATATTATTACTATACAAAAGAAGTACCGATCGAGTTAAGAGCTAAAAATTATTTATGATTTATCAACAAATCTAGGCTATGGTGGTTGGAAAAAGGGAAAAAAAGAAAAGTAAAGACTAAATCATGTACTTTATCTCTTTATCAAGTACAAAACAAAATTAAAGAAAGAAAAAAGAAAACATGTTTACGCCTTCTATTTACCGCAAAATAACTGCCGAGCCGTTTGTGAAAAAAGAAGGGAAGAAGAAGCGCCTAAACTTGATCCTCCGCATTATGATATCCTCCACTTCTGGAACTTATGATCCCTAGAACTTGACTATTGTGACTATGGGTTGGTGCGGCCTTATGTGTGGCGCGAGGATTTTGAACTATTACCAGTACTGGATCAGTTGATTTGCCAGAACTGGAGCACAATGAGGTTCTCTGCATGTATCAGAAATGTTTCAAATGTAAATGAATAAAAGATAAGAAACCAACTTGAAATTATTAAAAGTTGTGCAATGCCAAGTTGGTTGTATAATTTAAGAGAATCAGTATACTGGCAATATTAGAAGTTTTTCTTAAGTGGGACATGAGCCGTGTTACTAAATATTAGTCTTTGTGAAGTTAGTTAAAAGGTTAACTAAGAGCAAATGCAATTGAAAAATAGATGAAGTAATTTTGCTTACCACACCAACATGCCATTCTTGTGAGATCAGGTCCTTGAACTCAGCTTCATCGACTTCCTGAAAAATACAAAAAACTAGTAGCATCAGTAAAGTGAACAATTCGGCAAATAATTAACCTACCAGTCTACCACCAGAACTGACTGAGACTCTGTTTTTAGTTTGGAACCAACACAAGCGAGGTGGTGGTTTTTTCCTGACATATTTTTGTTTCTAGCAATTTGAATTTCTAGTGAAAGTACCAGGGCCACTAAATGATAAACCAGCGGTACTCGTGATTGTCAGTCTGTGGGCACTCAAACACAGAAATTATGACGTAGAAAAAAAAATGGAAACTATTCTATATTTTAATGAAAAAAGGAAGATATTTTTTTAAAAGAATATAAACGTACCACACTATAAACTGGAGGCACGGTCATCTCCCAACCTGACTTGAAAGCAGGCATCAAGGAGAAATGCATCAATGCTTCAGGTATTCTAAAATTCCATCTGTAAATAGACAATGTTGCAAATTTATTAGTTGCACGAACAGAGGTTTAGAGTATTTTCATCCACCATGCATTCATTGTTGATACTTTAAGTAACAATAAATTTGAACTTATTACAGAATTTAAAATAATAATATCTGGCCGAAAGAAATATGAGATGACCTTGTGCATAATCTGTTTCAGTATCAGGTGGTGCCATTTTGAAAAACTTACCCAATATACAAGAAGATGCAATATTGGACCCATTCACGTACTAACATGCGAAACCAATAATTGTCCGGAGTGTCCTCGGTGTTTATATTCATCTGCATAAAGTCAATTATTTTTATGTCATATCCAACAATTATTTTTCACGAAGAATATGTGCATAATATCTTTTCTATTAGAGTACTAAATTTAGAAACCACTCAGCTCAATATCAGAGTGGTATATATCCTATAAATGCAGCAAGTGATGATCCGATTAATCTATTATTTTTCTTTTCTTTTTCTTCTAAATAATTAGTACTAAAATATGTGTTGGATATTCACCAGTACTGGTTGACTGGTTCTCTAGGTAATCATTTGTCCAAGAAACTATACCATCTAGGTCTTGTAGCCCCAACAGTCAGTTAGATCTCAGATTTCCAACTTTTTCACACAATTCTTTATTTTTTCGTGGAAGCCTAGTTGTATTATGTATTTCAGTTGAAACACCAGGCTCAAATGCAGAAAGAAAGAATTCTCCAACTATGAGTATATATACCGAATTTTGCGACTGTACTAATAATGGCTGGTATGGCAATACTAGTAATGCAGTATACAAAAACTTGACAGAATTAAATATATATAGTTTAATTTAGAAGAACGTACCAGAATGTATGCCACTGCCACTATCTGCATTGTCCCTTGAAATCTCCTAGTGAAGTAAAAAGCAAAGCAAAAAAAAAAACACTTTTTCTTTAGCAATTCATCTTAACTAGATTTCTCTTTTAGGACAATTATCCATATACCCTGCAAAATTCTATAATGTGTTCACCTCTAAGAAGTGAAAAATGCTTGTACCAGAAATGAGCTCCGATGCTATTTTGCCCAAATATAGACAGGGTATCGAGAAAGGCAATTGAAGGATATTCTCTTATGCATTGCCATGGTCCATGAATACTAATTTTTGCAGGGCCCATTTAAAAAATAATATAAGAGTTTTACAGGGTTGAAAGGCTATTAATTATCTCAATTCCTAAATTTGGGGGGGGGGGGGTGAGAAAATTTACTTGAACATGGTGTATTTTGTGTTTAGTGCACCGTGCATCGACTGAACATCTTCATCCTCTATAAAATTCAGTTGCTCACTAAGCATTAATAAGTTCTCTGAAATTCGCCTAAATATGACGTAAAATGTGACCATGTAGCTTGCTAGAAGAAACACCTGCTCAAAGAAATTAAATAAATAACAGAGAAAGTTGTCTTTTATATGATTAAAGATGTGAAACAAAAATGAAAGACGCCTAGCCAGCTCCTACCGTGAAATAAGGAATACCAGCCTTGTAGCCAATCTGAGTTAAGTAACCTACCGTGAAATAAGGAATACCAGCCTTGTAGCCAATCTGAGTTAAGTAAAGGAGACAGCCAATACCAGCAGTGGTACGACGCTCACTCAGGGATATGCGTTCACACACAATGCAGTACCCGTGGGATATGAGCATGAATGCTACAAAGGCCGCTGTCTGGAAAAGAATTCCCGTCACATACACACCGAATGACATCCAGAGCGAACATACCTCCAGATTTATACATGAATACCTGCAATTTTAAAATTATTATTTCTAAGGTTGAAAGTGATACTTGTAAACTATTTTAAGTTTCCTTTGATCTTTTTCTGTATTTGGCTCTTCTCTTTGCCTCTTTATCTCTCTTCTTTTTCATATCTAACATCCAGTCTCAATTTTTGAAGAAAAAATGGCACGGAAATAAAGAAGAAATTGGCTGAACTGCCAGGGCTGTTCCAGTAAAGTGTAACAATTTAGGTATGTAATGTCAGTATGGTACTGGTAATTCAGCAAGTAATAGTGTAAGTAAGGCAGAATTAAAAAAATTATAAATATGTTGTTTGCGTTTGACTTTTGACCCATTTAGAGTCAATAGGAGAACCAACTATAAAAACTGAACCCAGTGTAGTTTGAGGGTTTAGTTCAAGTAATTAGAGATGCAAGAACATTTTGGTACTACTTCTGACCAATTTTCGTATTCCGGAAGAAAACTTGTGACATTTTCAAGGAGAACATATGTAAACTCACCAAAAGGAAAATGCAAGCGCCAGTTGCAGAGTTTTGATCAAAGGTACCAGTGATAGCATCCATTGCAGATTGTTAGCCTGAAATAACAAACAATAGATAAATCAATTATTATTTATTAATGATTAGTCGATAACCACACAACTTTATTTAGAAAAAGGAAGGATATGATCGTAATTAAATTGTTAGTAGCAACAAGCATCTCTCTCTCCAGTCATGATTAATTTCCCCTAGTACGACAGAAAGAAAAGTACCCTCTATTTTTAGTTCCTCATTTTATCTAAATATTTCTCTCGATCAAACAGCTTGAAATAGCCATAGAGTTATAAAGAAATAGAGAACCTGGTAATGGCGATTTCTCCATGAATTAAGTCCCCATGAAAAGCCAGAAAGAGCCCATATTGCAAGAAATGCCAAGTAGACCGAAGGCAGTGGCCGGTACGAATCTTCTAAATCAATCTGATTCGCTGGAGATGAAGTTGAAGTGGAGTTCAAATCCATTAATTTTTTCTCAATTTAGTTGGTTTTGTTGCAAGCGAAGGAATTGATGAAGTCCGAGGAAAGAGGATAAATAGGCGGGACTTCTCCACTTTCCCACGTTCGAGTGTTCATTTTTATCTTCTCCAGTTTATTACTGGCTACACACCTCCATTAATTTGATATTACGAATTTTTTGCCTAAGAAAGGATGCTCCAGTGCGCAAAAACTGAGAGGATGCGAACCACTTGAGAGAGTGGCGCTGTTTCCTCACCAGAAATGTTGCATGGAGTAGCAGAGTAGGAGTTGTTAGGTTTGGTTTGGTCTTAACAAAGAGAGATCAAATCCAAATTACACTAAAACACTACTGAGGTCTAAATTATAATATTATTGGCTTCTAATTGAAGTTTGCATGAGTATAGCGAACCACATTTGTGTGAGTTAGTGAACAGCAGACCACAGGCCTAAATTTCTTAATTAATTTGAATCAAGACTTTTCGAGTGAATATATAAGTTCGAAGAAACTCATATTTTTTTTCAGTAAATACTTATAATTCAGAAACTTGATTCTATTTTTATTCAGAAAAATTTTTAGTTAACTTTATTTTTTTTTTTGGACAAGTTTGGCGTTGGCCTGAATTTACAATTGTAGGTAATAACAAGGTGGATCATGCAACCAAAATAATAGTATAACACAAGAAACGAATACATTATACATAGGTGTCTGCTGAATGAATAAGAAATAAATAACCATCATGCAAAACGAAGGAGCTATATGTGGTTGTATATACATGTTCCCTGTGTGCTATACATGTTATATATATGTTAATTATAATAGTACTAAAAATGGAAGTTTAATTAATTGTTAAATGAAATGACTACCTCCAAACTGAGTTCTCCATATTTTATTCAGACATTTTCCAGGGGCAATTTAGTTCTTCACCATTGATTGTTTTCAATTTTTTTTTTGAAACTAGATATTGGGAAAAGCAAAACATGGAAATGGAATGGGGATTTGTTAGAGAGATCATGCATGCGTCAGGTTTTGTGTGTGGTTCAGTTCAAGCAATCCAGGAATGACACACTCCAATCATGCCCATGGATTATGCATGTAATAAGGATGCGTGATTTGTTTCCATCAAACTGAAAATTTGAAGGGAGCAATTAATTATACAAAATAGCACTTCCTAATGTGTGAAAACTAGGCTTCTCCTAAACTATTTCATATGAATAGCATTTGAAAGATCAATTTAATTAAAATGAATACTTCTTAGGGGGAAAAAAATAATTCTAATGCCAAATTTTCGACATTACTATAAGGTCCACTATTGATCTTCTAATTCAATGTCAACACTAGCTAGCACAGAACAATTTCTTCATCATTTCCTTTTTTTTTCTGCTTATTACAAGTTTTATGAAATATCCCAATTGGATTCTGTGGCGGGAATCGACATCCATTCGGTGTGGCGAGTCCACAAAAAACTTCAAAATTTGGCCAATGATACATTGATACATTAGGCTGTTATTGCTTACCATTGTGGTCCTGTGAACGAGACGTCGTTATAATATGGCAGTTGAATATATATGCCACAAAAAAATCTAGACTGTGTCGAGTTCAGTTTCATTCTTATTTTCATTCTTATTATAACGTTTCCTTTTTTAAGAATCACAACATGAAATGGTACTTGGTAGGAAAGCGTTTTGAGAAGTTGACATTTCACTTGTCCCACACAAACACGCTCAACAACACGTTGACTGTAGTATCGGTTGAGTATAGCAACATTTTTTTTTATTTAGGTGTAATTGTAGAGCATTAGGTAAACCAATTCAAATAGCACATTGACTGTTAAGAGTTTTCTTTTCTCGTTTTCGAATCAAAAGAATATTGTTATCATCAAAATTATATACGAGATACAGCCAATAAATTCTTGTGGAGAACGTAATGGTTTGCCTATAAAACCCAACCAAACAAATCATTCCTAAAACTAAAACAACAGATACTTTGCGTCAAAAAAATAAAACAAAATAAGAAAAAAATAATAAGTGCTCTTATGGAATTCAAAACCGCGCGCAAAGGTGTTGTTTCTTAATCGATTTCATACGATTTTGATATATGTACACGTGTTAGGCGTTCACGTTAATGTAATAATTTTCGATCCAATCTATAATAATTGTGTTAAAAAAATTTCAGTACGTACAAACTAATTATAAAATAAAAGTCATTCGATTCGTACTTTTTAGGTAATCAAAGTTGATAAATTTTGTGAAAAAAAACATTTGATATGGAAATTAAGTGTATAAGATAGATTAGAAAAATAATAAGAGAAATAACAAACTCCAATTGATTACTCCAGATAGCCGCTATTTAGATTATATATAAAAAAACTCCAATTGACAATGACATCGAAACGAATTTCTACAAAATGAACTTAATATATATACAAAGTACATGCTTCAGAAGCAGCATATATCTTCAGTAATATATAAGCAGGTTATTATTGAAAAGGATAACTATACTTCTCGGTATGATTTTAGTATATATTTAATACAAACTTATATCCAAGATTTTTAACAATTCAATCGAATAATCGACCAAATAAGATCTAAAACAATGATCTTTATGGATTAGATCGGACATATCTGTAAGGTCAATCTGAATAATCAGATTTCACTTGCTTCATCTAGGATTGGAGTTGAGGTGCTTTTACATGTGGTAAAGGTACCACTACATCAAAAAGAGCTTTAGTATCGCTCCATTAACATCTGTTTTTAAGAAAACCGGTATAAAAAATAGTCGATGGCAATTTTATAATTGTCAGACTTTATCTTTAATACCAGTTTTTTAGAAAAACCGATACTAAAAGTTGGCGGGAAAAAAAAACGGTTTATCTTTAGTACTGATTTTTCTAAAAAATCAATACTAATAATAGTATCTTTAGTACCGGTTTTTTTAGAAAAACCGGTACTAAAGATAAACAGTTTTTTTTTTCCGCCAACTTTTAGTACTGTTTTTTTATTAAAAATCGATACTAAAAATCAACAGATTTTTCCCACTTATCTCCTTCCTCTCACTGTTCCTGGCCGCACAATCTACCTCTCACTGTTCATGGCCTATTTTTTCCTCTAAAACCGAGAAGTTATTTTCTCTCTAAAACCACATAAAAAAATTCTGAAAATAACTAAAAATAGTTAAAAATCTAGAAAAATTCTGAAAATTTGAAAAATCAAAAGAGAAAACAAAGGAGATCAAAGAGAAGTTAAAAAAATTCTCATTTGAGATATATATTCTTTAATTTTTCTATATTTTATTTATTATTTATTAATTATGCAATTTTTTGTTTTTTTTATTGATTTTTTTCATTTTGATTTAAGAAAATAGGAAGAGGAAGAGGAAGAGAAGGTTATTCTATTTTGAAGAGGAAGAGGAAGAGAAGGCAATTTCGGTGCTGAGGTGAGGGGATCCACATCCTCAGCAGCCGGATTTTGGCTGCTCCAAGCAGCCAAAATTTGTTTTTTTTAATATTTCAACATTTTAAAATTCAAATGTTGAATCCAAACCGTTGATCTTGTTCAATTTTACGGGCGATGCATTTTCATATAAGTTTTATGAAATTTAGAGTTGATTTGATACTAGATCAAGTGGTCAACAAATGAACGAATCTGGTTAACTATCACTGATTAATTCTAATACGTTCATAATTTGATCACTTAATCAAGTACCAAATCGACTCCAAATTTTATAAAACTTATATGGAAACACATCGCCCGTAAAATTGAACAAGATCAACGGTTTGGATTCAACATTTGAATTTTAAAATGTTGAAATATTAAAAAAAATAAATTTTGGCTGCTTGGAGCAGCCAAAATCCGGCTGCTGAGGATGTGGATCCTGAGGTGAGGAGCTGAGTTAATTTCTCCGTTTCTCTCTCTAATTTCTGTTAGTCCGTCCGTGACTCCGTCACCGTCCTGTCCATGTTCCCTCTCTCCATCTCCAAAAAATCGCCTCTCAGTCTCCGAAAAAATTGCCCCTCTCGTCGCAACCCTAGAATCCACACCTACTGCTCACTCTCCCCTTTCACCCCACCTGCTATCTCCCACTCGTTGGACTCCATCTCTCAATTGAACTGGACTCGTGGAAACCTAGACGCTTTCTCTCTCCGATCTGAAGCAAAACATCTATATCTATGAATCTGCGTTCAGGTGTATCAAGGCTGCCTTGTCCAAATACAGGAAGACTCATAGCTAATTGTACGTTGAAGAATACTCTCTTTTGATGTTTCTAACGAATATAATTAAGGCAAATTAATATGTAACTTATGTGTGTAATTAATATGTAACTAACGAATATAATTAATATTGTGAAATACTATTTAGACACTTTATCACATTGTGTGCAACCACAGTCCCTCAAGTATTCACTGGTACCAAATCATTGAAGAAACCAAACCTATGGCATGAACTCAAATGTTTCACTGGAACTCACCACCATGTGCCATCATACCAATTGAAAATTAAACTGTCTCACACAATAGAAAATTAAACTGATTAATATAAGCTTGGCAAATTGGGATATGGGTCGGACTGTATTGCTGCTTCTAATTGCTTCATTTCTTCACTTCTTCTAATTGCTTCATTTCTTCTTGTTGCTTTTCCATTTCTTTCAGTTGCTTTTTCAAGAGAAAAGACGATACATTAATTAGCTTGTAATAATAATCCATATGCCCTTGTATTTTACTTAGCACATAAGAGATCTTACTTGCACGTAATGGTATAGTACTTTTCAAAAAAATATTAGTGATCTCATCTGCACGTGTATGAGCAATCGACTTAGGTAATCATGCATACATAGTAATTAGTAAACACAAGTGGTGCTAAACAGAAGCAATGGTAAATCCAAGGATTACTAAATCCAACAGTGCTACAATTATATTTATTGTAACATAATTCATGAATTACTAGATCCAACAGTGCTACACTTGCTGATTTGCACTTTTTTTTTCCCCAAATTAAACTGATCCACAAATCAAGCTCGAGAAAATCAACTTACACATGCTGGTGGTGACGATGGTGAGGCCACCAGCGCAGGTAGTGAGAAAGCGCAGTGGGGATGAGTGATGGAGGTAAGCTGACCACTGCTGCCAATGCTGAACGGCTCAACGCGATCTAGGGTTAAAAGCATCAGCTTCGCCTCCACGATCTAGGGTTTACCAGTCGGACTTGAGCGGTGAGGGTCGCTCTACATGGGAGGGAGGCATTGCGAGAGGTGCGGGAGGTAGGAGGCGGAGGCGGAGACGGAGAAGGAAACACAAACGGAGGAAGATATATATTTTTTGTTTTGAAGACGGAGAGAGGGAACATGGAGGGGACGGAAGGACTAACAGAGATTAGAGAGAGGAATGGAAAAATTTAACTCAGCACCTCTCCTCAGCGCCTACATCTCAACCATAGAATTCCATCCGTACACGAATCTTACAGCAATCTAAAGGTCAGAACTGAATAGGAAAACCACTCTGTCCTATCCAAAGGACAATAGCCTATCTCATATATATATATATATATATATATATATATATATATATATATATATATATATATATATATATATATATACTAGCAGCAGTGCCCACCCAATGTGTGGGCGGACTTTAACATGTGATAAAGCAACAAGGAGGAGACCTGATCCAGAATATGAGTTGACCTTAGCAAGCACACATTTGCATCTTAACCATTATCCTTTTGGTCTCTTTGTCGCCAACCACTATTGTTTACAAAAAAATAAATAAATAAATAAACATAAGGAAACATTTAATACAATCCTTAATCTTACTCATACCCATTATAATTGAGGCACAAGCTGCCTGAAATTGCATAGAAGTTCTTGTACTTGTGTAATCTTAAAACAACTTGCATACTCCATTAGCATATTGAAAAATCAGTTCACTTGGTCAATTGCTTCATAAATAATTCAGACTAAGGCACAAATTTACTCCGGAGGTACCAATTTGCTTCACTCGTATCTGAAACACAATAAGGAATACCGTTCTCAAAAAAGTTACCCCAAAAAAAACCCACCATGCCAACAAACCAAGTTCTCTTTGCAATAATAAAAGAATTGGCTTCTTGTGCAATTTCCTAATCACTTGTGGGTAATCCACAATTTATTTATCATGAAAATAAGATAAGGACCAAAATTGAACCATATTTGCTTCTCGTATGTGCTTCTTGTATGGTTGCTGGTATAGTAAGCCCTTTCAACTTTGTCGAATCACGGGCACCATTGCCGACAAAAAACCTGATAACACAGACATATTCAAGTATATTAATTGCTGGTGCTATAGTTGGATATTCCAATTTCACTAATTAAAGAACTAACAAAAAAATTGAAACTACTAAAAGTCAGTTTTGACGCTAAAAAGAACTTGATGCTTGATATCCTTCAATCTTCATACTCGTTATTGTCTTGATCCTTAATTTGGAGGCCTGCCAAATCCAAAATTTAAGCAGATAGGAAAACAAGAAGAAAAATAAATCAATCCGAAGTGTATTGCAAAAAAAAAAAAAAAAAGAAACAAAACAATTAAAGAAAAAACTTTATACATAGGGTTTATTTCTAGATGGAGAGGTTGATACTGAAGTGGGAAAAATAAAGGGGTTTGCAAAAACGGTGAGATGCGGCAGGTAAGAAGTGGGGGAGAACCTAGACGCTGAGATAAGGTAAGATTTAAGAAGACTTTATACCTCTTTCCATTCTCAGTTTTATTATACATTAGTACTTACTGTGTAAGACAGATTTGCCTTGATGGCTTGCAACCCAGTAATATAGAAGCCTTTTGGTTGAACTCTGGACATATCTGAAAGTAACCAAAAAAATACATAAACAAATAAAATGTCTTATTCTGTACCTGTAAAACCAGATTTCTTGTACTGTAGACCATGAATTAATGATCTAATTGAAGCTTAATGAGTACACAATTGTTTTCAAATTGAGATAAAAATATCACTGATTTCTATTCCACCTTTTATTGTAATAACTATATACATACAGAAAAGATGACACATAGTAATCATGGATTATAAAAGTAAATAGCCTTCTTACAACGATTTCCACTATAAGACCTATTAAAAGAAATTATGATCCAAAAAAAGGTCCTACCAGTTAGTCAGAAGCATCAGCAGATAAAATGAAGTTCTGATCCGTGTGATAATCCTTGTAAAACATATCTACTCTAAAAACAAGAGATGTAAACATGAAACAAAAAGATGTGTTAAAATCCCTTGATAATACAGTAAAATGTTATGAAAGACAACATAAGAAATTCAACAGATCTTCTGAGTATGATCATTTCTGCCTTGCTAGACCTTTCTATTCCCATTCCCAACATACGAAATCAAATAGAATTTAAGTAAAAAAAAAATTGAACCAGAAATAGTTTCATGTGAAAATTCAGAACAAGATGAAAACAATTAATAAACAAACAGCCATTAAAGTAAAGGTAATAGAGGGGAGAGAGGGTCCTATTGTACCTCAACAGTGCCAACCGAGATCAGTTCGAAGAAGAGGCAGACGCGAACAGAAAAAGAGAGGAGCCAGAAAAGGATTGTAGAGAAAGGCACGGTTGAATTGAGCGGCAGATAACAAAACTATAAGAAAGTTTAAATAGGAATTTCAGATTTTGAATTTCAAAATCGAAACGATGCATACCTATTTCGAATTTCATCGAATTTCAAATTTCAAACTGAAAACAGCGGTGCTGCGAAGGGGGCCACGTCAGCTTTGTTGCCGCCAAGAAAGATTGTATGCGCCTATTTCATCGGGCGGCTCCCCTCCCATACCAACAGCGATCAAGCCACATGGCAGCCCCAGCCCTTCCTTATCGGACCGGCTGAGAGAATGGAGCTGGCGGCCTTCACCTCGGTGCATCAGGGTCTGACCGGTGGGTCCCACAAAATAAGGGAAGTCAGCGAGAGAAGGCTGGGTCGGTGGCGATCCTTGCCTCCTTGGTACGTTGGGTGGGGGTGGCGATCTTTGGTTCGTCGGCGAAGAGGGACGGCTATGAGGAAAAAAAAAAGAAAAAGAAAATGCATACAGGAGAATCGAACCAGGTACATTGAGGGATCCGTATCCTCTGCCGCGAACATAAAATCGCTGCCAGGCAGCAGACTAATTTCTGTCCGTTGGATATAATTTGACTGAATGGACGGTTGGATTGCTAAGCGGATCATTTTGTTCTCCAAAAAAAAAAACAAAAGAAAGAAAGAAGCGCTATAATCTGTCTCCTTTCGAAAGTTAACTCCTCTCCTCTGCGTGTTAGATTGATCGAGCAAGAAAAAAAGTGAGTACGAGAGAGAATGAAATCGAGGAAGAGAGAGGGTCATACAGCTTATCGAGCAAGAGAGAACAGTCAATTTCCGATCTCCAATCTGGAGGCGAAGGCGATTAGCGATCATGGAGGCAAACTGGCGAAGGCGATTAAAGAGGATCAGACTGCTGATCGAGCAAGAGAGAACATTCGATTAGCGATCGTGGTGGCGAAGGCGAAGCAGATGCTCTTTCCGATCTAGTAGACCCTAGGGCTGCGACAAAACTTAGGCTAAGGTTTGCCCGATCTCTCTTTATTTCTTTACCAGTAAACTGGTTTTTACAAGATCAGATCTGGTTAAGTTAATTGATAATTTTAAGTCATCGATAATAACTTGTTTTAACCATTGTTTTAACTAATCACTAATTAACAATTTTTTGTTTGGATCGCAATAGTTGCTCAAAGAAAATGACCCAAGAGAAAGCAGCTCAGGAGGCAAATTTGGCTACTAATATGTCTCTGGAAGGGACTCAGGTTGACAATCCAGATGGTCGTCCAAACCTACTCCTGAAGGAGTTGCAAGCAATACAGATGACATTTAGTTTACTCGCTACAAAGCCCATTTATGTTTAGTTGGAGATCTATGTACTAAATGCTTGTTTCTTGTACTTCTAATATTTTGTAATAATTAAATTGTACTGGATGTATCCTAATTGTCTTCCAATATAATTCTACTTGTTTATTGTGTAATAATTAAATTGTGAAACAAGCAGAAGTAACAAAGTTAATATCGTAATGTAACAAGCAGGAATAACAAGCAGTAACAACTTTTGATAATGGAGGAATAACAAGCAGTAACAACTTTTGATAATGACAACGATCTCCATGTCTACATATCATTTTATGCAGTTAAGACCTTGAGTTTTACAAATTGCACAATTATTTATTTTTGGATTCTTCTATCTAATTTCACTTGTAAACGAGCACGGCAACCGGTTCGTGTCTCCGCTTGAGGTTTTCTTGTCAAATCATCTCGCTTATCTACTCCTCGTTTACCTTCACTCCAAGCCGACCATACTTCATCTATTGTTCGATATTTCATACCCAAACGATGTACAAAATCATCTTGTTGTTCTTCCATATCTTTCATGAAATTAACATATAAGCAATTAGTACATACATTAAGGATGTTATTGATTCCATTAAATAACAATATTCCATTTGGGTACAATAGCAATAAATCTGTATGTGCATGACATTCATATTTTTACCATGGATAGGTCCTCATTTCTCCCATGAGATTCATATTTTTCCATCAATATGTACAAGCAATACAAATAAAGTATATTAAAACTAAAGAGACTCGAGAGTCTTTTAGAATTGAGAGCAAGAATGAATGTCTGAGGTATTTTGTAAAATGAATTGTGTTTTCCATCAATCTCAAAGAGCGATTACAAGGCTATATATATAGCCGAAATACAAGCATCCTTTTGTTAATGGATCTTTACTAAAGGATACTAACGGGTCTTGATTAACCACTTAAACTTAATCTAACTAATATACATGGATTTATCTAACTGGTACTGGTACTGGTACTGGATGCGCTGGAACTGGTGCTGCATTCGTTACTGGTAATAAAAACAGAAAATACAATTAACTTTGTTTTACTGTCTAGTAGTCTGGCAATTCTCAAAGATACAATTAACTTAAACGCAATTCCAGATCTTGAGGCTTGATGTAAGGAGCAGATAAATTTTTATTTAGAATATTTAGTCCCTTCAAAAACCAATTTTGTTCAATAGCTCCAATTTCTTCTGGGTTTCAAGTGCAGCGGAGAAGGAAGAAGATTCGATTGGAATCGTACCTGATTGACCTGACTCGGTTTGCTTCTGGAATTGTATAGCTCTCCTTTTTTTAGTACCACAAATTCTGTATGTGCGCAATAGGCTGAGAACAATGGAGACGAAAGAAACGAAATTACTGAAGGGTGATTTATTACCCACAAATTGCTGGAAAGAGACGAAAGAAGGGTTGCGTGCAGCCCTGAGCGCTTCCCCACGTACCCACAAATTGCTGGAATTTGTGCGATTCTGTATAGCTCTCCTTGGCGCACGATGGAGACGAAAGAAGGGTTTGATTTCGTATTTGTTTTAGCGCGATGGAGACGGAGGCAAAGGATTCTAGCGTTTCTTTCCTTTTTTTTTTTTTTTTTTTGAGAACAAAATGATCCGCGTAGCAATCCAACCGTCCATTCAGTGAAATTATTTCCAACGGATATAAATTAGTCTGCTGCCTGGCAGCGATTTTATGTTCGCGGCAGAGGATACGGATCCGTACATTGAGTGCTAGTAGCGATCGCCTGTTTTGTGTTCCGATAAAATGAAAAGACAAATACTTATTTGTTCTGAAACACCATCTGGGCATCTGGTCCCCTTATCAAGTTTATGTTTTAATAATCAATGGTATAGATTACAAATTAAAAGCAATCAATGGTGCAGATTGTTCAGACCAAGATTGTATCCTGATCCATTGATGCTTTTAATATAGTATAGAGATAGAGATATATATATAGGGTGTGTTTGGATAGGTCGGGAATAGAGAATAGGAATAAGAAATTTCGGTTTGCGTGTTTATTCTTATTCTTGTGCAAAACAAACGGTATAAGAATAAGGAATTTGGGCCCTTATTCCTATACTAACAAAATCATGGTATAAGAATAAGGAATATGGACAAGCACGGAAATCGAAATTCCTTATTTTTATACCCTATTCACGGCTTATTCCGTTGCATCCAAACATACCCATAGAGATAGGCTATTGTCCTTTGGATAGGACTGAAGAGTTTTCCTATTCAGTTTTATACCATTGGATGTTGTTAAGATTGGTGCATAGATTTAAATCGCCGGCTCAGATTTAGGCGCTATGGAGAGGATACATACGAGTTAATCTCCTCCGTTATCACTTTAATTTTTCCGTTGACTCCTCCCTCCCTCCGTTGTTTCCTGTCTGAGTTCTCCCTCCACTCCTCTTCTCTCTCTTACTCGACTTCTCTCCAAAGACGACAGCGCACAGAATCGAAACAGAAGATTTCTCTCTCAAACTCGAAGGGCTTCTCACTGGAACTTCTCACCAGAATCTCATAGTAACTTCTCCATGTTATAATATTTTCTTTTAAAGAACACAAAAAAGAAAGGAATAATAATAACTAAAAGGGAGACGATTCAAGCCAAAAATATAATCAGAAACAGACCTTCACTTTAGGTCTGATATGCGTATAAAAGGGAATGAAAACAGATCCGAATTAATTTTAAAATCAAACTTAAATATTTTGTGAAAAAAATTCATGGAGAGTATATGCAATTTACTCCTCAAAGCTCGATACAAAATGAGAACTTAGTTTGGATTCTATACTGGTTTAAACCAAATTAACTAAAATAGCAAAATTAGGAAATAAATTGAACCAAATAAACCATAATAGCAAAAAATTAGCGAAGAAATTTGCCAAGGGGTTTTGGATCCATATTTCTCTACTTAGATCCGTATAAAAAATGATGAGGTTTTATTTTTAGTCTAGTGCACTATTTGCGTTGTGGCAGAGAGAGCGGTGTAAGGAAATGAGGGGGAGGTGGAGGCGTCGCCTTTCTAGGGTTCGCCTTTTCGGGGAGTCAAATAGGATTGTTGCGAGTTGCTTAGGCACGAGGATCAAGGTGGGAGGAGCCGAGTCGCCGCCTAGGTTTTTTTCTTCGACTTCGGTGGATTTGCTTTGGCGTACATATGGAGACGATAAGAGGGGAACAAAGAGACGGAGAGTGGATCAATTAACAGAGAGATTTAACGTGAGATGTAAGGAGATCGCTCTCTCAGCGCCTAAATGCGAACCGTCAGATTTCATTCTTGCACGAACCTACAGCGATCCAACTATCAGAAACTGAATAGGAGAACCCCTCTATCCTATCCAAAGGACAATAGCCAACCTCTCTCTCTCTCTCTCTATATATATATATATATATATATATATATCGTTTGGCATTTGCATCTATTAGTTGTATCGTCATATAGGACCAAATTGCTCGAATTTGAACTATTTTAGGTCGTGCCCGTCCGAGATTAATCCATTAGGGATTAATCTCGGATAGTACTCTCGGTCGGGAGTACTGCCTTTTGGATACTCTGTCTCATTGAGGATAGCAAGTTATACGTTAGATGCAATGTGTTGTCTGAGAAAAATTTGGCGGCATTTCCCCTTACGTTCCCACGGATACGTACGCACGAGCAATCGTGTGTTGGCGTATTCGGGGAACATAAAAGGAAATGCTGCCAAATTTTTTTCAGATAACACATTGCATCTAACATACGCTCGCTAATGAGACAAAGTATTCAAAGAGTGGGCTAGGATAGTAACCGGCCCAAAAACCTACTGTGAACCTATAAACCCTAAACCCTGACTTTTGGATATATATTTCTTGTTAGAAAGTGCTCAATTTTCAAATTTAATTACTAATTAACATAATTAAACATCAAGCAATCACAAATCTAGTGCATAAGCCATCCAACACATCCACATGAGAAAAGGGAATGCGATTTTTACCTCTTCTAGTATGGTAAGTAGAAGGCCCGATCCAACTCTTTAGAAATCGGCGGCGTGCCTTCTCCACCACCACCACGTAGCTGTCAACTGCCTCGAGTCCACCAAGAGGTTAACCACGACCTAAGAGTTGTGCTAGCAGCTAGAGGTCAAGGCTAATCCCTTCTCAAGCCCTTCTTTCAACTAACTAGATTAATGGAGGAAGGGGTTACTCAACACATGAGCCAAGGGGGAGAGAAAGAGAGGAGGTGGCGTCGGCCAATAGAGGGAGAGAAAGGGGTAAGGTGGCGGCTAGGAGAGAAGAGGCTAGGGTTTGTCACAAGGGACCCCTTTATATAGAGCATCCAATCCCTACCTACCACCACTTGACTATTTACAAGAATGCCATCCCTACCTACCTCCTAGGCCGGCCCTAGCATGGGCTTTATAGGCCACTCAACTCTTTCAATTGGGTCCTTAATTACATTAATTAAAGCCTCCCTTATTTGCTCTTTAATTGGGCTATACATTTGCTATTTAAATAACAGCCCAATTAATTAATATAACCATTTATATTAAAAGGTGTTGAACTAAATTAATTATTAACTAATTAATAATTATTAGGGATTAGTTAGTGCACTAATTTATTTCTATATGATCCCTTTGACTTAATTAATTATAACAGTTCGCAACGGTATATAATTAATTAATCAATTTATCATATTTTCGCAATACTCATTGTTGCGAATAAATAAATAATGCACCGTGTGGTTATAACTCTATTTGTGTGACCCTTTGAGGATTTATGCTATGTTGGCCATGGAATTAAATCGCTATTTAATTCCAATAATTATAAGCGGTATATAGCAACACGTTATGATTCTCAATTCGCATAAATAATGTACTGCTACAATATCTCAATCCTGCATAAGAAATAATAGTATTTCCTTGTCTGATTCTTATGTCATATGATATCATCGTATAATCCAAGATAGGAATGTGTCATTGTTGCAGATTATACGTTTCTTGATCTAGAGATAATTGTATCAAGTTGCTAGCAAACAATCTATCTCCATCAAGGGGCCCAAACATATATCATCACTCACTAAGTAAATTAATGAGGGACATACGGTTTTCTTGATGAACAACTTTTCCCCGCACAATTCAAGAGAGCATAAATAAAGTCCGTATAGCAGATTTGATCAGGAATCAACGTTAGACGATATTTATAGAACCTATCATCATGTAGAAAAGTTGAACCATCTCAAACTTAGAATCAAACTCATATGAAATAAACAATGACACATAACACAATCCATATGTTTATTTCATTGGGTCATGTCATGTACTATGTTCTAATAACATACACATATGCAATTAAGTTGGTAACTCATTACCTATGATTTGTAGAACTTAATCATCACTTAACTTGCATACTAATCTTTTATGATAATTAATGTTCCTTGTTAATTATCAAGATTACGGACGATTTAGATTTATTACTGTCATTCTAATGAATAATCCACAGAGATCTACAATTCAGATCCTCAACCTGAATGATCTGTCAATAATAAACTCTAGGAACAAATGATCAAATATCATCAATAACATAAACTAATATTTAAGCCACTAAACTATTGATTTCTAGGACATAACTCCAACATTTCTATCTATACAGATGGATCGGAGAGAGAAGTACATGTTTGATTATTCGAGGATATCAGATGAATTTGTTGGAGTTGTTGAAGAGTTCCTAAAATGTGCAGAAGAACATCGGAAGTTGACTGGAAAATTCAAAATTCTATGTCCTTGTAAACATTGTCTTAACTTTGAGAGACAAGATAGTAAAGTGATTAGATCACATATGATTCAATGTGGATGGATAACAACACCTAATTACCTCCGGTGGGTTTTACATGGAGAAAAGTTGGAAGAAAATTTAGATGCCGGAACGAGTATTAATGTATCTGATGATTTCGAAAATATTATATAAAATGATTAGGGGGATGATGTAGGGGATAATGTAATTTAGGGTTTAGACTTAATTACTATTGTGGTGTAGCATAGAGTTCAGGGTTCAGGTTTTGAGATTTAGGGTTTAAGACCAATTTTGTTATATATCTTTAATTAAGATTTAGGATTTAGGATTTAATTGAATTAGTTTGGAATGTGTTATTCTTAATTATTAAGTTTAATTAGATTAGTTTATAATGAATTTGCATATGGTACTAATTATATGAAGTGTCAAAATGCAGGCTTTGCAACCGGTGGGTAAGCGCTATAGTGAGAACGAGATTAACAACACTATAAATGAGTGGTTTGGCTTTTTACTTATACTTGTAGGTAAACATTAATTGACTAGATAATTTGTGATATTAATATATTATATGTATATATATGTTGTGATAATTGTTAATTTCTATGGTGATATTATTGTATGTGATATATTGTGATTTGATATATATTATTGTATGTGATGCATATATATACCGACTGGTATATCGGTATTAATTGATGGCTAGCAAAAAAAGGGCGCTAGCTCCAGAAACAAAATTAATTTTTTTTATAATGATCATTAGTACCGATTTTTAACTAATAACCGGTACTAAAGATAGTAAATATTTTTAAAAAAAGGCGGCGATCTTTAGTACCAGTTTTTAACTAATAACCGGTACTAAATATATCATCTTTAGTACCGGTTGTTAGTTAAAAATCGGTACTAAAGATCGCCGCCTTTTTCCCCGGAAATTCCAGCGTGTTTTTAACACCGACTTTTAATTATTTTTAGCACCCTTATTATTAGTACCGCTTCACAACTGGTACTAATAATCTATATTTAACCGGTACTATTAAAAAAAATGGCGTTGTGTACATAACTGATCCCGACCAGGGGTCACAATGATATCTCATAAAGGAACATTGTTAATGTGAATTCAATTTAATTATGATCAGGTTCCGGTGCCACGGTATTTTTAATACCATACAAACCCGTACCGGCCAGAGGTTGAATTCCAGTATTTTTCAATTTTTTTTGGTATCTTGTCTCCTTTAACCGGATACTTGCCATTATAGTCACCGTTTCGTTCCCGATATTATCAAAAGTTTCTAGGTACGGTATTAAAAACACTACTTTTATGGTACCACAAATGTTAAATTTTAATTTTTTTTTAATTTTAAATTTTAATTGTCAGATCCGACCCATTGATCTTGCTTATTTTAAGGACATATATTTTGTCACAAAAATTTATAATTTTATTAGTTCATTTGATGCTTGATTAAGAGGTAAAAAATGAACGAATCTAAATAACTATAATAGATTAATTCTAATATGTTCATTTTTCGACCTCTTAATCTAGCATCAAATAAAATCCAAAAATTATAAAATATTTTGATAATGCATTCGTCGTTAAAATGAATAAGATCAACGGTTCAGATCAGACGATTATATTTTCAATTTAAAATTTCAAATAAAAAAGTGAAGTGTGGCATTTGTGGTACCAGAATCTTGCTCTTTAATTTTTTAAGATAAGTTAGGGATGAAGTCCTCTGACTTATTTCGAAATTAAATGTCATAAAAGACCTCCAGCCAGATTTCGAACCTGCTATCTTTGCTGAATAAGCATTGTTCTTTTGCCACTAGACTAAGAGCAAGGTCCCTTGCTTTTAATTATTTTGTAAAAAGAAATAAGTCATCACTCGTCTTTTAAAAGATTCGACTACTGTTCAAATATCAATTTGAAGCCGGAAAAATTAAAACTAACATTACTGTTCACACGAATTACGATAATAACTGTTAAAAATTCAAAATTTTAAAAATAACGTTGTTGGATCGGCATTCGGATTGCCAAAAATACAAACTGCTTGGATCGGCAATTGGAATGCCGATCCAAGCAAAAACCAATTTTGGGTCCATGTGCTGATGTGTCAATTAACGACCAATATAGTTTGTACAGAGATAACAGTGTGTTGAAATAAAATACCAATTAAAGACCAATATAGTTCGTACACTTTCTTTTAAAATAAAAAATTGACAATGCGTCAACAAGTCAGTTATAAGAATCTTCTAATTAATCAGAATTAATTTTTTTACGTATATCAATGCCTAATATCTAGGAAAACACGGAGTGTAGAGATGAATTACTTAATATTTCAACATTTTTAATTCGAGCAGTAACTTGAAAACGTCTTTAATTATTTAAAAACAAAATCCAGATTTTTGTTCGAGAAACATATTGTGTGGACTTTTTCGTCATCCCTCGAAGAATGAAAGGGTTTCCTCGAGAAATTGGAATAAGCCTTAGATTCACCCCCCTTAAGGTTCGATCTCTGTACTGAGTATCTCTTGACGACAAGAGAACCTGAACAAGAGTCGCTTCTTACGAGGGTTTATTAATTTCGCGGGTCCTTTCTTTCCAGTAGGCGCAAGCCCCTACTGTTAATTACCCCGTAGTTGCCTACGGGAACCTCTGATTAAGGGATCTAAAGAATTGTATGTAATAGGCTAGGAAAATCGTTTCTAAATGATTTTGTGTTTAACTGGGATATTTATTGCTTTTGGCTTAAACCGGACTCAATTGATGGTACCAAATCTAATTGACGGGACTCAATTGAGGACACTTGAATAATTCTAGATTTTCATTTGGAACAGATTTGGTTTCTTATGTCGGAGTGTGGTTTTCAGTCCTGAGGCTATTTTGGGCCTTTGTAGGATTTGGATTTTGATTTTATCAAGGCTATTTTGGGCCATTTGGATCTGGATTTGGTTTGGGTTGTTTAAGGCTATTTTGGACCTTTGTGAAATTTGGATTTGATTTTGGATTTCTAAGGCTATTTTGGACCTTTTTGGATTTGATTTGGATTTCTCGGGACTATTTTGGGTCACTTGTGAGAAAGGGGCTTCCGGGACTATTTTGGGTCACTTGTGGAAACGGAATTTTAGTTTCTCGGGGCTATTTTGGGCCACTTGTGAAAATTTGAGTTTTGGCAATCCTTGGGACTATTTTGGGTCGCTTGTAAGGATTGGTTTCCGGGACTATTTTGGGTCACTTGTGGAAACAAAACTTGGGAGTTCTCGGAGCTATTTTAGGCCACTTGTGAGAATAAGGATTTGAGTTTCAGGGTTTTCAGCTTTTGAATTTGAATTTCAAAGTTCATGTCTTTCGGGTTTGAGTTTCATGGTTTCTGGATTTTGAACTTGCTTGAAGTTGATCTTGATTTGCTGAGGAGTTCGTCTTTTCTCTAGTGAAGAGGTTTCGGCTTTGGTTTTGGGATTCGTGTTTTGACTTTTAAATTTCTGAAGTTCACCTTTAGGTTTTACCATTGTCACAGTTTCATTTTATTTTTATTTTTAATTTAAGACTTTTAGAATTTCTTTTTATATTTTTAATCATGCTTATTTTTGAAAATATTTGATATTTGACATATTTCTTTTTGAAATTATTTATATTTTGAAATTACTTAAATTTTATTTCTATCTTTATTATTGGAAATTTGAAATGAGTTTGTACATCATTTTATAATTTTATTTAATTGATGACATATTTGGATTTTGTAAAATTTGTTTAACATTGAAAATACTTCAAAAATACAAAAAGACCAATAAATTGACAGATTTTTATATCAAAATATCAGTGAATTTGGTTTATTTAGATTTTTAGAAATTTTTGGATATTTTATTTGAATTTTTCTGAGTTTCCTACTATTTTTAATGAATTTTTAAAGTTTTCTGATGATTTGGAATTTTCTGATTGGTCCACGTCAGCAGAAGAGATGAAATGGCCGCTGACGAGGCATGCTGACGTGGCAGAGCGCGAAATAAAGTTTGAACGAGCGCTGACCCCCCTTGATTGGCTTGTGTAACGGGTTGTTTTCGTGTTAGTGACTCGCTACACGAGGTTTGGCCACAACGGATTATTTGTGGCTGCGAATTTAGACCCGTCTTCTCCGACAGATCGTGATCTTTTTGCAGTAAGGTCCTTGAACTTTCTCTGGCGAAGTTACGACGAATCCAGCCACCGTTTCAGTCGTGGTTTGGCTTGATGGAATCGTGAAGGTGGTGAGATCACTGTGGTACTGTCAATTGGAGCAATTGAAGTTTGTGTTGCCATGTAAAACCTGAGAGGTCTCGAGCGACCATTAATGACGTGTAAAGCTCTCTGGTCACCTTCTTCTACCAGTTTTAGATTTCCCGCACTCATCACTGTGTGTAGAAGGCGAAAGTGATGCCAATTTTTCATGAAGGAGCTTTTATGGAGGTGGTTTGGACTGAGGCAACTCGGTCTCAAATTGGGCAGCGCTGAGCTCATTTGGTGGAGCCCATATGACCATCTTCTAGTGCCAGAGAGCGTTTGTGCAGCTTCAGGGCATCAAACTTAACTTATTTATGGATTTTATTTGACTTGGAACGCCACAATTCGCCGGGTGAGGCATTAGGGCAGAAAGTGTTAAGTTGCACATTTATTTCAACTTTTGATTTTTACATGTAAGTGATTTTACAGCAGGTGACTTTGATTAGATGCTCAATTTAGGTCATTTTAACTTTGTTTTAAGTGTTCACATCAATACAGGGAGTGAGGACCAGACTTTTGTCACTTTTTCATAGTTTTCACTTTTCATTTTTAAGCAATCTTGCTACTGTTTTGAAGTGACTTCTGTTTGAGTTACTCAAAATGCAGGAAGTTCAGTTGCAGAGGCCTCAATACACTATAAGAAGTGCACTTCAACAGTTCAAAGTCACTTTTGGATATTTTTGTAAGAAAATACTAATGTATTTATGTAATTTTGTTCCTTTTGAAAATATCTCATAAAACACTCATATATTTATTCGAAATTTCTAATAATTTACAGAAATATCCTTTAACATGTCTATGAATTTTCTTTGTGAGTCTTTTTGCAGGAAAGTCCAAGATAACAATTTATTTAAAAGAATATCCTTGCTGCCTTCATAATTTGATATAAAATCATATAAAATTCATAAAATGGAAAGAAATGTTCTCAGCTGTCCCCTAAGCTTTGTACTTGCTGTCCATACTCATTTTTATATTTTTGTGCAAAGATAACCTCACTTTTCCGTTTATTTCATACTTGGGCAGATTTACATATACATACATGTATTATTATTATTATTTTTTTTTTTGCTTTGTGATGATATAAGGCTTTTACTTATTATGAACTCTGGAGCAAATTGAACAGCATAACATTTAGGCATATATATATTACACAACAAATTCTCCAATTTGAATCTTTTATGGCTCAAATTGCAGAATTTGGATCCAAAGAGGAGGAAACCTCAACTTTAGGTCTCTGTTTGCCTAACCCTGAGCATGGCATCAAGGTAAGCTCCTCTCTCCAGTCTACAATTGAGGAAACCTCAATGTAAACCGTGATGGAGAGAGGTATGGGATTGGAGAAGGAAGGGAAGAGCAAGACAACCAATAGATTTTTGCACTTCAAATCTATTTCTTTTGATTTACCAACCGAAAATTACAAAGAGCAATCCCTCAATTCTACCTCTTTTCTCCTTTTCCTCACTGTTTGATGTTTTGCCTCCTACAAATTTGACCTTTCTCTACCCTAATTTGAACAAAATAGCAGTAATCTAATCCTAAACCAAGATATTGGATGCCCTCCTCTCTCCTTTTCCTGCTTGAATTTGAGTCCTTTTATAGACTGAAATTAGGGCAACCCCAATTTGAACCCGAGTCAATCTCTCCCGTCCAATTTCCATCAATGGCTAGGATTGGGCTGCGCTTAGGGTTAGGTTTGAGAAAACCGTGGGCGCAGGTGTCTGGTTTTGGGTTTGTGGCACTGGTGGAGGCCACGTCGGCGAGTTCTGCGATTTCACCCGGCGTCCACGGTAAGAACTCGCGTTTCCCTCTTTTGTTTCTTCTTTTTACCAATGAGGAAGACGAACGGTTCGTCTGGGTGCGCTGGGTTCATGGTGCGCCAGTGGGGCTCCAACAAATCAAAACGTTTCGGTGTATGAGCCATGTGCATTCAAAGCCAAATGAAGAACAGTAATTTTTAATGGCCAGCGCCCCTCTACTCTGCTCCGGATCCGCTCCAACGGACGTACCCGACAGCCTCCCTTGATTTTTCTCCGATTTTCATCCGATTTTCCTCATTTAATATACATTTCTTTAATGTCAAACCAAAATAAATTATTTGGGGACCTTCCCTTGGGTATTTTTGGATGAAATTTTATGGGTGAACTCAGAAAAATATAAGGAATTTAATGGTTCAAATGGTTTTGCTAAATTCCTCACAGATTTATTTTGGTAATTTTGTAGGATTTTGGGGTTTCTTTGCAAATTGTAGAGTTTCTGTTGACATTTTTGGGATTTAAAAATTATGATAAATTATCATAATTCTTAGGGAATTTTTGGGTAAATTTTGGGAATTTTTGGAGTCTGTTTGGTATTTTTCGTAATTCGAATTTGATTTTTCGCAGTTTGAATTTTGGTTTTCGCTATTTGAATTTGGCTTTAGCAATTTGGATTTGGTTTTAATGGTTGATTTTTTAGGGTCAAACAAATGCCCCCCACCAAGGCATGTTGTGAGGATTTTGGACAGAACCACGTGCTTTGGTGGTCTCTTCTTGACCCCTTGTTCTTTATCATGGTTTGGTTTCTTTGACGTTTGTCAATCTTGTGTTTGATTGGGCTTCCGTGCTCAAGGCCTTCTTGTAAACTTTTGTTTTGAAGTGAGGAGTCATCTTACTCCCACCTCGTTTCTCTTGTTTTGGAATGTGGGTATTTTGGCCCACCTTTGACTTTTTCCTTCTTTTTGTTTTTTCTTTATTCAGGACTAAGGCACCCATAAGTCCGCACCACAATTTAGGTCGGGGTATTTTGGCCCACACCTGTATTTCCTTGAGTTTGGATTTACACGGGCCTTGTCCCTATCTTGATTTTCGTTTCTGAATGTCGGCCTTGAAGCATTTCAGTTTCTTCAACACTTGACTTCACTTTGTATTCTTTCATGTTGTCTCTTATCCCCTTAATTTGTATCAGGTTTGGTTGATCATTGACTCTTGCCCTAGTTTGGTTGGTTAACAGGTCTTTATTGTTCTTCTGCCCCGGTGTGGGCACTTGTTCCAGTGTTGGTGTTCGCCGGTGTCTTATTTAGAGTTCAAGACACAGAACTTTTGTTCATCCTTTTTATCGGTGAGATGAACATGCACCTAGTACCTTGTTCAAAGCGCAAAGCACAATGCTTAGGGTAAATTTCACCATTCCATGTATTCAGAAACCACACAGGCTTCCTCAACACTGCTATCATTTTCTTGGTTGGTGTGATAGATCACCGCCTTGTGTCTTAATTTACAGTTCAAGACACGGAACTTTTGTTCATCCTTTTGTTCGATGGGATGAACAGACACCTAGTACCTTGTTCAAAGTACAAAGCACAAAACTTAGGGACGTTTCTTTCTTAAATGTAGGCCTTTTGTAAAGGAGATGTCCTATGAAGGTCCAAGAGGACAAAGACATTCCTTCGAATTTAGGCCTGGCGGGACGAGGTATGAATATGGTTTTATTTCTTTTGGGTTTTATCCTAATTATTATTTTTTTATTCGGATTTTTGAGGTTAAGGATTTATTAATTTGTGGTTACCTTATTTCTTTAGGGCCTCGCAGAGGAATGTTCCATAATGTTCAAAAGAACGGAACATCCCTTTCGAGCTTTAGCCCGGCGGGACGTGAGACTTGTTTTTTAGATTTTGGTTGTTTGTTATGACTTTGGGTTTTTTGGGTCTTGAGGGTTTTGTTCAGGACTTTATTGGATTTTCTACTTCTTTTTTTTTTATTGGAGTTTTGGGTTTTGGAATTTGGATTTTAGGTAAGGATTTGATTAAGATTTTGGAATTTTGTTTTATTTGGAATCATGAAAGGTTTTGTTGGTTTTATTTGGAGCTTCATTCAGGACTTTATTGACTTGGTTCCATACATGCTTTGGATTCAATAGGCTTAATGGGTTTTCTTCTTTTTTTTTTTTTTATGGGATTTTGGATTTACTTAAGCTGGCTTTTATTCGAGAGTGGAATGGATTTTTTTTTTTTGTTGGAAAAGGTGGGTTTAGGCGTAGTGTTTCTTGAAGTACCGCCCGTTGATGGAAGGTATCGAAACTTCTTCTGGGAGCGACTTAAATCCCAATCCTTTTGTGCGCTTCCATTTTCCGTCTACACCCTTCACCCATCGAGATTCCTCGCTCCAAAGATCTTGGAAAACTTTAGCCTTCTGTTTAGAGATTGGGTCCAAACAATGAGTTTTTTCAAAGAGGGGTATTAACTTCTTATTGTAGTAACCCATTATTTCTATCCTTTCACATTCATTTTCTTCTTCTTTCAACCACTTCTCCCAATTGTTGGAATCGGGCACATTACCAGATGGGTCTATACTCTCCGCCTTGTAGAACAAGATTTCTTTATGAATCACCAATTTTCCTTGAACCCTTTCTGTTTTAGGTGGTACGTAGAAGGTTTCTAATTCTTTGACCTGGTTCACTTCTTTTGGTGTTAACTCTTTAAAGCAACCAATGGGAATTTGTTCAATAGCCATCGAGTCTTCCTTTTCATTGAACTCCTCTTTATCTGAGCCAATATCATACACATGGATTACATTCTTTTGTTTTGGTTTTTGTTCACCGTCCACATACAGCTTTTCTTTTTGACTTTCACTTTCATCTTCTTCATCAGATGACCTTATGTAAAATGGAGTCTTCACAACACATGAAGTTTTAAGCCTTTCTTTCAATCTTATTTTCTTATCACACTCTTTCTGATTTTCTACTCTTGGCCTCAAATCTGGAGAAGTACTCTTTTGAGAGGCTGGAGTATAAAATCGATCTATTTCTTCCAATTCCACTTCATGTGCTTCATAATGTTGTGCATCTCCTTTGATGATTTTTTGCCCACCGTCGTTTATGTATTTGATGCACTGGTGAAGGGTGGATGGCACAAGATGATTCTCATGTAACCATGGTCTGCCTTGCAAAGCCCTGTAGGAGGTATCGGCATCAATTACATAGAATTTGATCAAAGTTTCAAGCTCTCCAAATTTCATGGGAAGGGCAATTGCCCCCAATGCCCGTTCGGAATTTTGGTTGAATCCATGAATAAAGACATTCTCATCTGAGAGTTGCCTTCCTCCTAAGGCTAATTGCTTCAATGATTTAAGTGGCAAGATATTAATGGAAGACCCAGGATCCACCAACATTCGATTTAACTGACTTCCATTGGTTTGGCCTGTAATGTAGAGTGGCTTGTTGTGACGAGCCGTCCCCATCATTAGGTCAGTGTCTGTGAATGTGATTTGGCTTTGTGGCTCTACATATAGGGCCTCAGTCATGTGCTTTTCTGCTAAGTAAGCTTGAAATTTCTCGGGCTTTTCCAACACCTCCATCATTGTTTCTCTTAATTCTTTTGACATCATCAACGCCTCAAACACACTGATTAGTGCGGGCGTGCGCCTTAAATGAGCCAAGATGTTGTATTCCCCAACAGTTTCTTTTGTTTTTTGACTCGGTCCCGCTTCATCACTTATTTCTCGGCCTTTGTTTTTTCCTCCTTCTTTTTCATTTTCTTTGGACGCTTGCCTTTCAGGGATATTTGTACCCGATCGCAAGTTCACATGGCACTCTTTTTCTTCAAACATGCCTTTAGCAAAGAGGCCTCCATATGGTGCCTCATCTTCATCTTCAGCGTCATAATAATAGGTATCAAATTCCTCTTCTTCTTTTTCCTCTTCTTTTTCCTTCTTTATTTGTTTCCTTTTCCCTTCTTCCTCTTTTGCATCTTTCTTCTCATTTTTCTCAACACTTTCTTTGTTTTCAATTTTCTTCTCACTTAATCTTGATACCTTCTGCACATAATATTCTTCTTGATCAGATTTTTCATCCACTATCACTATTACGTTGCACTCCACGTTGCGACTTGAATTGTCTCTTTGTGCTACTGCATTTGCTTGCGCATGTGGAGCTGGCTCTTGTTTAAAGCTCTCGGGCAAGATTAAATCCCCTTCCTTAATCATCTTTTCTGCAATGTTTTTAAAGACATAACAATCGCTTGTGGGGTGACCCAAGACTCGATGGAAAGCACAATACTTTGGGTCATTTGTCTTGTTTTGGTCATCAGGCCTTTTACAGTATGGTAACTCTATGGCTTTTCCATTCAACAATTGTTTAAGCAATGCCGTAGTTTTCTCTTTCTTAAATGAATACGGCTTGCTCAAGCGCTCCGCCAAAGTTACTTGGGGTTGGTTGCTTCCATTGTTATTGTTGTTAACATTTCCTTTGTTGTTTCTATAGCTACCGCCTCCTTGGCTAATAGACGCTTCGTTGGCTCCTACTATTTTAATAGGAACTTGTCCCTTAATCTTTTGTTCACCTTTGTTGTATGAGGCTTGTGTTTCTTTAGGCGGGCCAATATGCACAACCCTTGCAACCCGAGTCACTAAATCCTCATAAGTGTAGATATCGCTCCCTGAGAGCGGTCTACGAATCCAATCATCCAAATTTCTTATTAGAAACTCGACAGCCTCTCTTTCTGGCATTTGGTGAGTGCACCGTATGTTCATGTTTCTCCATCTGTTGATGTAGTCGAGAGGCGACTCCCCCGTCCTTGGTCTCTCACAAGCTACATCAGCCATAGAAATTCTTTGAGTCACCATAGCGAACTTGGCGCGAAAGAGATCTTCCATTTCATCCCAAGTTTCGATCGAGTCATTTTCCAATGAAGAATACCACTCAAAAGCGGCACCTGTGAGACTTTGGGAGAATTGTTTCAGTAATAAAGCCTCATCATGAGCTGTATTGCCACATGCGTTTCTGAATTGCACCAAATGTTGATCAGGCGTGATGCCTTCCCTTCCTGTGCCATCAAAGAGGTTGAATTTTGGGACTTGGTATCCTGAAGGGTAAGGAATCTGTTCGTACTCCCTTGGATACGGCCTTCCACATCTCTTGCGAAAATTAACCAAACGGCCCGCTCCTGATGCTTGGAGTTGTTGATTTATCATTTCTTGGATGATTTGCTTTGTTGAATCTGACTTTCTTGCCCCTGTCCGAGACCTTGCCCCAGGGATTTCATCATCGTCAGATTCGTATCTGGTCTTGCTTCTCCTTTCTTTGGAGTGTTTTCTGTGATACCTTTCTTCTTCTTCTTCTGATGATTCGTACTTATTTTTGTTCTTCTTTTCTTTAGAAGGCTTTCTCCGACTCTTCTCTTCTTCTTCATCAGAAGTCCCATACTTGCTCTTACTCTTCCTTTCTTTTAGAGCTTTCTTCTTGCTTCTTTCCTCCTCTTCATCAGAAAGCTCGTATTTGCTTTTGTTCTTTCTTCCTTTGAGAACTTTCTTCTTGTGATTGTCTTCTCCTTCTTCTTCTGAGGAAGGATATTCTCTATCAAGCTCCCCGAGCAAATTTTTCTTCTCTATAAATTTATACATTTTCTTAAGTATTTCTTTTTCTTTCTCTCTTTCGCTCATCAATTCTGACATTTTTCTTTCATTCTTTTCCAACATGCTCATCAACCGAGCATTTTCTCCTTCAACCCATCGGCCTTTATCACCACCATCTTCTTGGTCGATCTCAACTGGCTCATCTTCAGGACGGCCGTGACCACTTGATGATGGGATCTCTTGTTTCCCTTTGCCATCATTTTTTATTAGAGGAATTTCCTCATCGCTAGCCATGTTCACGAATGCATGCATCTCATGTTCTTTGCTTATGCTAATCATGTTTACATAAGCATGCATCATAGGCTCCTTTTCCCGCCACACTAAGCGCCTTCGCTTGCTTTGTGTTTCTTGGTTGGCCACTTCAACCACAAATCGAGTCCTATCTTTTGGCACCCATATTTTCTCAACCCCTCTTCTATTTTGCAAAGGTCCCAGTCGCTCTTTGACCGGGGTTGTTGCTCGTTCCTTTCCTTTCGGCCCCAGTCTTTCTTTTACTGGAGTTAATTCTCTTCTTCGTCCCTTCGGTCCTAATCTCTCATGGACCGGTGTTTGGGGAAAGGTAAGCCTTTCCTTCACGGACTGTCTAGTTTGAGGATTTCTGCCCCGGAACTGGACCTGGTATTCTAGAGGAAATTCCTCCATTGTTTTCAGTACAGCGACTGGAGAGTTTTTTCGAACCAGTCGGAGTGGAGCAAACGGATTACTGACCGGGAGGTTGGGTCTTGTGTCCAATTCATTCTTGTAAGCCCTTTGAACTTTCCTAATAGTCCTTGTGCCTTGGAAGACCGGCATATAGACTTTCCTCGCTGCCATTTTCTGTTGAGAGGAGCGGCGTTGACGCCGGTGTTTCTTGTGACTTGGGCTTGGGTGGACCCCCTTTTGAGGAATGAAAGCCCATTCTTCCTCTTTGGAATTAATCTCAACAGCAATTTCAGGGACTGGGGAGACTACCATTGGCTTACTCGATGATTCCTCAGTGACATTGGCAAGTTGGAAACTTCCATCACTTACTTGGACTATAGGCACATAGGAGTACCCATATGGCATGTTGCCGAGCATGAACTCGTGTTGGTAGCAGATCGGAACTGCCCCAATCGTGAACACTCCTTCGGGTTTGCTCATATCAACCGTTGTGGATGCCATTTCCTGCAAGAAAAGAGCTCCACATGTTATCGTTAGCAATAGTTTTTTTTTTTTTTTTTTTTAGCCTTTACATTATAGTCTTTAAATCCCAAAGATGAGAGGAGAAAGAGGTCCCACCGGGCGTGCCAGAGAATCTGTGTGGACTTTTTCGTCATCCCTCGAAGAATGAAAGGGTTTCCTCGAGAAATTGGAATAAGCCTTAGATTCACCCCCCTTAAGGTTCGATCTCTGTACTGAGTATCTCTTGACGACAAGAGAACCTGAACAAGAGTCGCTTCTTACGAGGGTTTATTAATTTCGCGGGTCCTTTCTTTCCAGTAGGCGCAAGCCCCTACTGTTAATTACCCCGTAGTTGCCTACGGGAACCTCTGATTAAGGGATCTAAAGAATTGTATGTAATAGGCTAGGAAAATCGTTTCTAAATGATTTTGTGTTTAACTGGGATATTTATTGCTTTTGGCTTAAACCGGACTCAATTGATGGTACCAAATCTAATTGACGGGACTCAATTGAGGACACTTGAATAATTCTAGATTTTCATTTGGAACAGATTTGGTTTCTTATGTCGGAGTGTGGTTTTCAGTCCTGAGGCTATTTTGGGCCTTTGTAGGATTTGGATTTTGATTTTATCAAGGCTATTTTGGGCCATTTGGATCTGGATTTGGTTTGGGTTGTTTAAGGCTATTTTGGACCTTTGTGAAATTTGGATTTGATTTTGGATTTCTAAGGCTATTTTGGACCTTTTTGGATTTGATTTGGATTTCTCGGGACTATTTTGGGTCACTTGTGAGAAAGGGGCTTCCGGGACTATTTTGGGTCACTTGTGGAAACGGAATTTTAGTTTCTCGGGGCTATTTTGGGCCACTTGTGAAAATTTGAGTTTTGGCAATCCTTGGGACTATTTTGGGTCGCTTGTAAGGATTGGTTTCCGGGACTATTTTGGGTCACTTGTGGAAACAAAACTTGGGAGTTCTCGGAGCTATTTTAGGCCACTTGTGAGAATAAGGATTTGAGTTTCAGGGTTTTCAGCTTTTGAATTTGAATTTCAAAGTTCATGTCTTTCGGGTTTGAGTTTCATGGTTTCTGGATTTTGAACTTGCTTGAAGTTGATCTTGATTTGCTGAGGAGTTCGTCTTTTCTCTAGTGAAGAGGTTTCGGCTTTGGTTTTGGGATTCGTGTTTTGACTTTTAAATTTCTGAAGTTCACCTTTAGGTTTTACCATTGTCACAGTTTCATTTTATTTTTATTTTTAATTTAAGACTTTTAGAATTTCTTTTTATATTTTTAATCATGCTTATTTTTGAAAATATTTGATATTTGACATATTTCTTTTTGAAATTATTTATATTTTGAAATTACTTAAATTTTATTTCTATCTTTATTATTGGAAATTTGAAATGAGTTTGTACATCATTTTATAATTTTATTTAATTGATGACATATTTGGATTTTGTAAAATTTGTTTAACATTGAAAATACTTCAAAAATACAAAAAGACCAATAAATTGACAGATTTTTATATCAAAATATCAGTGAATTTGGTTTATTTAGATTTTTAGAAATTTTTGGATATTTTATTTGAATTTTTCTGAGTTTCCTACTATTTTTAATGAATTTTTAAAGTTTTCTGATGATTTGGAATTTTCTGATTGGTCCACGTCAGCAGAAGAGATGAAATGGCCGCTGACGAGGCATGCTGACGTGGCAGAGCGCGAAATAAAGTTTGAACGAGCGCTGACCCCCCTTGATTGGCTTGTGTAACGGGTTGTTTTCGTGTTAGTGACTCGCTACACGAGGTTTGGCCACAACGGATTATTTGTGGCTGCGAATTTAGACCCGTCTTCTCCGACAGATCGTGATCTTTTTGCAGTAAGGTCCTTGAACTTTCTCTGGCGAAGTTACGACGAATCCAGCCACCGTTTCAGTCGTGGTTTGGCTTGATGGAATCGTGAAGGTGGTGAGATCACTGTGGTACTGTCAATTGGAGCAATTGAAGTTTGTGTTGCCATGTAAAACCTGAGAGGTCTCGAGCGACCATTAATGACGTGTAAAGCTCTCTGGTCACCTTCTTCTACCAGTTTTAGATTTCCCGCACTCATCACTGTGTGTAGAAGGCGAAAGTGATGCCAATTTTTCATGAAGGAGCTTTTATGGAGGTGGTTTGGACTGAGGCAACTCGGTCTCAAATTGGGCAGCGCTGAGCTCATTTGGTGGAGCCCATATGACCATCTTCTAGTGCCAGAGAGCGTTTGTGCAGCTTCAGGGCATCAAACTTAACTTATTTATGGATTTTATTTGACTTGGAACGCCACAATTCGCCGGGTGAGGCATTAGGGCAGAAAGTGTTAAGTTGCACATTTATTTCAACTT
The DNA here is from genome assembly GCA_027562975.1 of Rhynchospora breviuscula. Taxonomy (NCBI): domain Eukaryota; kingdom Viridiplantae; phylum Streptophyta; class Magnoliopsida; order Poales; family Cyperaceae; genus Rhynchospora; species Rhynchospora breviuscula. The sequence continues at coordinate 66,225,029 of CM050402.1, read as the reverse complement.
TTGATTTTTACATGTAAGTGATTTTACAGCAGGTGACTTTGATTAGATGCTCAATTTAGGTCATTTTAACTTTGTTTTAAGTGTTCACATCAATACAGGGAGTGAGGACCAGACTTTTGTCACTTTTTCATAGTTTTCACTTTTCATTTTTAAGCAATCTTGCTACTGTTTTGAAGTGACTTCTGTTTGAGTTACTCAAAATGCAGGAAGTTCAGTTGCAGAGGCCTCAATACACTATAAGAAGTGCACTTCAACAGTTCAAAGTCACTTTTGGATATTTTTGTAAGAAAATACTAATGTATTTATGTAATTTTGTTCCTTTTGAAAATATCTCATAAAACACTCATATATTTATTCGAAATTTCTAATAATTTACAGAAATATCCTTTAACATGTCTATGAATTTTCTTTGTGAGTCTTTTTGCAGGAAAGTCCAAGATAACAATTTATTTAAAAGAATATCCTTGCTGCCTTCATAATTTGATATAAAATCATATAAAATTCATAAAATGGAAAGAAATGTTCTCAGCTGTCCCCTAAGCTTTGTACTTGCTGTCCATACTCATTTTTATATTTTTGTGCAAAGATAACCTCACTTTTCCGTTTATTTCATACTTGGGCAGATTTACATATACATACATGTATTATTATTATTATTTTTTTTTTTGCTTTGTGATGATATAAGGCTTTTACTTATTATGAACTCTGGAGCAAATTGAACAGCATAACATTTAGGCATATATATATTACACAACAAATTCTCCAATTTGAATCTTTTATGGCTCAAATTGCAGAATTTGGATCCAAAGAGGAGGAAACCTCAACTTTAGGTCTCTGTTTGCCTAACCCTGAGCATGGCATCAAGGTAAGCTCCTCTCTCCAGTCTACAATTGAGGAAACCTCAATGTAAACCGTGATGGAGAGAGGTATGGGATTGGAGAAGGAAGGGAAGAGCAAGACAACCAATAGATTTTTGCACTTCAAATCTATTTCTTTTGATTTACCAACCGAAAATTACAAAGAGCAATCCCTCAATTCTACCTCTTTTCTCCTTTTCCTCACTGTTTGATGTTTTGCCTCCTACAAATTTGACCTTTCTCTACCCTAATTTGAACAAAATAGCAGTAATCTAATCCTAAACCAAGATATTGGATGCCCTCCTCTCTCCTTTTCCTGCTTGAATTTGAGTCCTTTTATAGACTGAAATTAGGGCAACCCCAATTTGAACCCGAGTCAATCTCTCCCGTCCAATTTCCATCAATGGCTAGGATTGGGCTGCGCTTAGGGTTAGGTTTGAGAAAACCGTGGGCGCAGGTGTCTGGTTTTGGGTTTGTGGCACTGGTGGAGGCCACGTCGGCGAGTTCTGCGATTTCACCCGGCGTCCACGGTAAGAACTCGCGTTTCCCTCTTTTGTTTCTTCTTTTTACCAATGAGGAAGACGAACGGTTCGTCTGGGTGCGCTGGGTTCATGGTGCGCCAGTGGGGCTCCAACAAATCAAAACGTTTCGGTGTATGAGCCATGTGCATTCAAAGCCAAATGAAGAACAGTAATTTTTAATGGCCAGCGCCCCTCTACTCTGCTCCGGATCCGCTCCAACGGACGTACCCGACAACCTCCCTTGATTTTTCTCCGATTTTCATCCGATTTTCCTCATTTAATATACATTTCTTTAATGTCAAACCAAAATAAATTATTTGGGGACCTTCCCTTGGGTATTTTTGGATGAAATTTTATGGGTGAACTCAGAAAAATATAAGGAATTTAATGGTTCAAATGGTTTTGCTAAATTCCTCACAGATTTATTTTGGTAATTTTGTAGGATTTTGGGGTTTCTTTGCAAATTGTAGAGTTTCTGTTGACATTTTTGGGATTTAAAAATTATGATAAATTATCATAATTCTTAGGGAATTTTTGGGTAAATTTTGGGAATTTTTGGAGTCTGTTTGGTATTTTTCGTAATTCGAATTTGATTTTTCGCAGTTTGAATTTTGGTTTTCGCTATTTGAATTTGGCTTTAGCAATTTGGATTTGGTTTTAATGGTTGATTTTTTAGGGTCAAACAAATGCCCCCCACCAAGGCATGTTGTGAGGATTTTGGACAGAACCACGTGCTTTGGTGGTCTCTTCTTGACCCCTTGTTCTTTATCATGGTTTGGTTTCTTTGACGTTTGTCAATCTTGTGTTTGATTGGGCTTCCGTGCTCAAGGCCTTCTTGTAAACTTTTGTTTTGAAGTGAGGAGTCATCTTACTCCCACCTCGTTTCTCTTGTTTTGGAATGTGGGTATTTTGGCCCACCTTTGACTTTTTCCTTCTTTTTGTTTTTTCTTTATTCAGGACTAAGGCACCCATAAGTCCGCACCACAATTTAGGTCGGGGTATTTTGGCCCACACCTGTATTTCCTTGAGTTTGGATTTACACGGGCCTTGTCCCTATCTTGATTTTCGTTTCTGAATGTCGGCCTTGAAGCATTTCAGTTTCTTCAACACTTGACTTCACTTTGTATTCTTTCATGTTGTCTCTTATCCCCTTAATTTGTATCAGGTTTGGTTGATCATTGACTCTTGCCCTAGTTTGGTTGGTTAACAGGTCTTTATTGTTCTTCTGCCCCGGTGTGGGCACTTGTTCCAGTGTTGGTGTTCGCCGGTGTCTTATTTAGAGTTCAAGACACAGAACTTTTGTTCATCCTTTTTATCGGTGAGATGAACATGCACCTAGTACCTTGTTCAAAGCGCAAAGCACAATGCTTAGGGTAAATTTCACCATTCCATGTATTCAGAAACCACACAGGCTTCCTCAACACTGCTATCATTTTCTTGGTTGGTGTGATAGATCACCGCCTTGTGTCTTAATTTACAGTTCAAGACACGGAACTTTTGTTCATCCTTTTGTTCGATGGGATGAACAGACACCTAGTACCTTGTTCAAAGTACAAAGCACAAAACTTAGGGACGTTTCTTTCTTAAATGTAGGCCTTTTGTAAAGGAGATGTCCTATGAAGGTCCAAGAGGACAAAGACATTCCTTCGAATTTAGGCCTGGCGGGACGAGGTATGAATATGGTTTTATTTCTTTTGGGTTTTATCCTAATTATTATTTTTTTATTCGGATTTTTGAGGTTAAGGATTTATTAATTTGTGGTTACCTTATTTCTTTAGGGCCTCGCAGAGGAATGTTCCATAATGTTCAAAAGAACGGAACATCCCTTTCGAGCTTTAGCCCGGCGGGACGTGAGACTTGTTTTTTAGATTTTGGTTGTTTGTTATGACTTTGGGTTTTTTGGGTCTTGAGGGTTTTGTTCAGGACTTTATTGGATTTTCTACTTCTTTTTTTTTTATTGGAGTTTTGGGTTTTGGAATTTGGATTTTAGGTAAGGATTTGATTAAGATTTTGGAATTTTGTTTTATTTGGAATCATGAAAGGTTTTGTTGGTTTTATTTGGAGCTTCATTCAGGACTTTATTGACTTGGTTCCATACATGCTTTGGATTCAATAGGCTTAATGGGTTTTCTTCTTTTTTTTTTTTTATGGGATTTTGGATTTACTTAAGCTGGCTTTTATTCGAGAGTGGAATGGATTTTTTTTTTTTGTTGGAAAAGGTGGGTTTAGGCGTAGTGTTTCTTGAAGTACCGCCCGTTGATGGAAGGTATCGAAACTTCTTCTGGGAGCGACTTAAATCCCAATCCTTTTGTGCGCTTCCATTTTCCGTCTACACCCTTCACCCATCGAGATTCCTCGCTCCAAAGATCTTGGAAAACTTTAGCCTTCTGTTTAGAGATTGGGTCCAAACAATGAGTTTTTTCAAAGAGGGGTATTAACTTCTTATTGTAGTAACCCATTATTTCTATCCTTTCACATTCATTTTCTTCTTCTTTCAACCACTTCTCCCAATTGTTGGAATCGGGCACATTACCAGATGGGTCTATACTCTCCGCCTTGTAGAACAAGATTTCTTTATGAATCACCAATTTTCCTTGAACCCTTTCTGTTTTAGGTGGTACGTAGAAGGTTTCTAATTCTTTGACCTGGTTCACTTCTTTTGGTGTTAACTCTTTAAAGCAACCAATGGGAATTTGTTCAATAGCCATCGAGTCTTCCTTTTCATTGAACTCCTCTTTATCTGAGCCAATATCATACACATGGATTACATTCTTTTGTTTTGGTTTTTGTTCACCGTCCACATACAGCTTTTCTTTTTGACTTTCACTTTCATCTTCTTCATCAGATGACCTTATGTAAAATGGAGTCTTCACAACACATGAAGTTTTAAGCCTTTCTTTCAATCTTATTTTCTTATCACACTCTTTCTGATTTTCTACTCTTGGCCTCAAATCTGGAGAAGTACTCTTTTGAGAGGCTGGAGTATAAAATCGATCTATTTCTTCCAATTCCACTTCATGTGCTTCATAATGTTGTGCATCTCCTTTGATGATTTTTTGCCCACCGTCGTTTATGTATTTGATGCACTGGTGAAGGGTGGATGGCACAAGATGATTCTCATGTAACCATGGTCTGCCTTGCAAAGCCCTGTAGGAGGTATCGGCATCAATTACATAGAATTTGATCAAAGTTTCAAGCTCTCCAAATTTCATGGGAAGGGCAATTGCCCCCAATGCCCGTTCGGAATTTTGGTTGAATCCATGAATAAAGACATTCTCATCTGAGAGTTGCCTTCCTCCTAAGGCTAATTGCTTCAATGATTTAAGTGGCAAGATATTAATGGAAGACCCAGGATCCACCAACATTCGATTTAACTGACTTCCATTGGTTTGGCCTGTAATGTAGAGTGGCTTGTTGTGACGAGCCGTCCCCATCATTAGGTCAGTGTCTGTGAATGTGATTTGGCTTTGTGGCTCTACATATAGGGCCTCAGTCATGTGCTTTTCTGCTAAGTAAGCTTGAAATTTCTCGGGCTTTTCCAACACCTCCATCATTGTTTCTCTTAATTCTTTTGACATCATCAACGCCTCAAACACACTGATTAGTGCGGGCGTGCGCCTTAAATGAGCCAAGATGTTGTATTCCCCAACAGTTTCTTTTGTTTTTTGACTCGGTCCCGCTTCATCACTTATTTCTCGGCCTTTGTTTTTTCCTCCTTCTTTTTCATTTTCTTTGGACGCTTGCCTTTCAGGGATATTTGTACCCGATCGCAAGTTCACATGGCACTCTTTTTCTTCAAACATGCCTTTAGCAAAGAGGCCTCCATATGGTGCCTCATCTTCATCTTCAGCGTCATAATAATAGGTATCAAATTCCTCTTCTTCTTTTTCCTCTTCTTTTTCCTTCTTTATTTGTTTCCTTTTCCCTTCTTCCTCTTTTGCATCTTTCTTCTCATTTTTCTCAACACTTTCTTTGTTTTCAATTTTCTTCTCACTTAATCTTGATACCTTCTGCACATAATATTCTTCTTGATCAGATTTTTCATCCACTATCACTATTACGTTGCACTCCACGTTGCGACTTGAATTGTCTCTTTGTGCTACTGCATTTGCTTGCGCATGTGGAGCTGGCTCTTGTTTAAAGCTCTCGGGCAAGATTAAATCCCCTTCCTTAATCATCTTTTCTGCAATGTTTTTAAAGACATAACAATCGCTTGTGGGGTGACCCAAGACTCGATGGAAAGCACAATACTTTGGGTCATTTGTCTTGTTTTGGTCATCAGGCCTTTTACAGTATGGTAACTCTATGGCTTTTCCATTCAACAATTGTTTAAGCAATGCCGTAGTTTTCTCTTTCTTAAATGAATACGGCTTGCTCAAGCGCTCCGCCAAAGTTACTTGGGGTTGGTTGCTTCCATTGTTATTGTTGTTAACATTTCCTTTGTTGTTTCTATAGCTACCGCCTCCTTGGCTAATAGACGCTTCGTTGGCTCCTACTATTTTAATAGGAACTTGTCCCTTAATCTTTTGTTCACCTTTGTTGTATGAGGCTTGTGTTTCTTTAGGCGGGCCAATATGCACAACCCTTGCAACCCGAGTCACTAAATCCTCATAAGTGTAGATATCGCTCCCTGAGAGCGGTCTACGAATCCAATCATCCAAATTTCTTATTAGAAACTCGACAGCCTCTCTTTCTGGCATTTGGTGAGTGCACCGTATGTTCATGTTTCTCCATCTGTTGATGTAGTCGAGAGGCGACTCCCCCGTCCTTGGTCTCTCACAAGCTACATCAGCCATAGAAATTCTTTGAGTCACCATAGCGAACTTGGCGCGAAAGAGATCTTCCATTTCATCCCAAGTTTCGATCGAGTCATTTTCCAATGAAGAATACCACTCAAAAGCGGCACCTGTGAGACTTTGGGAGAATTGTTTCAGTAATAAAGCCTCATCATGAGCTGTATTGCCACATGCGTTTCTGAATTGCACCAAATGTTGATCAGGCGTGATGCCTTCCCTTCCTGTGCCATCAAAGAGGTTGAATTTTGGGACTTGGTATCCTGAAGGGTAAGGAATCTGTTCGTACTCCCTTGGATACGGCCTTCCACATCTCTTGCGAAAATTAACCAAACGGCCCGCTCCTGATGCTTGGAGTTGTTGATTTATCATTTCTTGGATGATTTGCTTTGTTGAATCTGACTTTCTTGCCCCTGTCCGAGACCTTGCCCCAGGGATTTCATCATCGTCAGATTCGTATCTGGTCTTGCTTCTCCTTTCTTTGGAGTGTTTTCTGTGATACCTTTCTTCTTCTTCTTCTGATGATTCGTACTTATTTTTGTTCTTCTTTTCTTTAGAAGGCTTTCTCCGACTCTTCTCTTCTTCTTCATCAGAAGTCCCATACTTGCTCTTACTCTTCCTTTCTTTTAGAGCTTTCTTCTTGCTTCTTTCCTCCTCTTCATCAGAAAGCTCGTATTTGCTTTTGTTCTTTCTTCCTTTGAGAACTTTCTTCTTGTGATTGTCTTCTCCTTCTTCTTCTGAGGAAGGATATTCTCTATCAAGCTCCCCGAGCAAATTTTTCTTCTCTATAAATTTATACATTTTCTTAAGTATTTCTTTTTCTTTCTCTCTTTCGCTCATCAATTCTGACATTTTTCTTTCATTCTTTTCCAACATGCTCATCAACCGAGCATTTTCTCCTTCAACCCATCGGCCTTTATCACCACCATCTTCTTGGTCGATCTCAACTGGCTCATCTTCAGGACGGCCGTGACCACTTGATGATGGGATCTCTTGTTTCCCTTTGCCATCATTTTTTATTAGAGGAATTTCCTCATCGCTAGCCATGTTCACGAATGCATGCATCTCATGTTCTTTGCTTATGCTAATCATGTTTACATAAGCATGCATCATAGGCTCCTTTTCCCGCCACACTAAGCGCCTTCGCTTGCTTTGTGTTTCTTGGTTGGCCACTTCAACCACAAATCGAGTCCTATCTTTTGGCACCCATATTTTCTCAACCCCTCTTCTATTTTGCAAAGGTCCCAGTCGCTCTTTGACCGGGGTTGTTGCTCGTTCCTTTCCTTTCGGCCCCAGTCTTTCTTTTACTGGAGTTAATTCTCTTCTTCGTCCCTTCGGTCCTAATCTCTCATGGACCGGTGTTTGGGGAAAGGTAAGCCTTTCCTTCACGGACTGTCTAGTTTGAGGATTTCTGCCCCGGAACTGGACCTGGTATTCTAGAGGAAATTCCTCCATTGTTTTCAGTACAGCGACTGGAGAGTTTTTTCGAACCAGTCGGAGTGGAGCAAACGGATTACTGACCGGGAGGTTGGGTCTTGTGTCCAATTCATTCTTGTAAGCCCTTTGAACTTTCCTAATAGTCCTTGTGCCTTGGAAGACCGGCATATAGACTTTCCTCGCTGCCATTTTCTGTTGAGAGGAGCGGCGTTGACGCCGGTGTTTCTTGTGACTTGGGCTTGGGTGGACCCCCTTTTGAGGAATGAAAGCCCATTCTTCCTCTTTGGAATTAATCTCAACAGCAATTTCAGGGACTGGGGAGACTACCATTGGCTTACTCGATGATTCCTCAGTGACATTGGCAAGTTGGAAACTTCCATCACTTACTTGGACTATAGGCACATAGGAGTACCCATATGGCATGTTGCCGAGCATGAACTCGTGTTGGTAGCAGATCGGAACTGCCCCAATCGTGAACACTCCTTCGGGTTTGCTCATATCAACCGTTGTGGATGCCATTTCCTGCAAGAAAAGAGCTCCACATGTTATCGTTAGCAATAGTTTTTTTTTTTTTTTTTTTTAGCCTTTACATTATAGTCTTTAAATCCCAAAGATGAGAGGAGAAAGAGGTCCCACCGGGCGTGCCAGAGAATCTGTGTGGACTTTTTCGTCATCCCTCGAAGAATGAAAGGGTTTCCTCGAGAAATTGGAATAAGCCTTAGATTCACCCCCCTTAAGGTTCGATCTCTGTACTGAGTATCTCTTGACGACAAGAGAACCTGAACAAGAGTCGCTTCTTACGAGGGTTTATTAATTTCGCGGGTCCTTTCTTTCCAGTAGGCGCAAGCCCCTACTGTTAATTACCCCGTAGTTGCCTACGGGAACCTCTGATTAAGGGATCTAAAGAATTGTATGTAATAGGCTAGGAAAATCGTTTCTAAATGATTTTGTGTTTAACTGGGATATTTATTGCTTTTGGCTTAAACCGGACTCAATTGATGGTACCAAATCTAATTGACGGGACTCAATTGAGGACACTTGAATAATTCTAGATTTTCATTTGGAACAGATTTGGTTTCTTATGTCGGAGTGTGGTTTTCAGTCCTGAGGCTATTTTGGGCCTTTGTAGGATTTGGATTTTGATTTTATCAAGGCTATTTTGGGCCATTTGGATCTGGATTTGGTTTGGGTTGTTTAAGGCTATTTTGGACCTTTGTGAAATTTGGATTTGATTTTGGATTTCTAAGGCTATTTTGGACCTTTTTGGATTTGATTTGGATTTCTCGGGACTATTTTGGGTCACTTGTGAGAAAGGGGCTTCCGGGACTATTTTGGGTCACTTGTGGAAACGGAATTTTAGTTTCTCGGGGCTATTTTGGGCCACTTGTGAAAATTTGAGTTTTGGCAATCCTTGGGACTATTTTGGGTCGCTTGTAAGGATTGGTTTCCGGGACTATTTTGGGTCACTTGTGGAAACAAAACTTGGGAGTTCTCGGAGCTATTTTAGGCCACTTGTGAGAATAAGGATTTGAGTTTCAGGGTTTTCAGCTTTTGAATTTGAATTTCAAAGTTCATGTCTTTCGGGTTTGAGTTTCATGGTTTCTGGATTTTGAACTTGCTTGAAGTTGATCTTGATTTGCTGAGGAGTTCGTCTTTTCTCTAGTGAAGAGGTTTCGGCTTTGGTTTTGGGATTCGTGTTTTGACTTTTAAATTTCTGAAGTTCACCTTTAGGTTTTACCATTGTCACAGTTTCATTTTATTTTTATTTTTAATTTAAGACTTTTAGAATTTCTTTTTATATTTTTAATCATGCTTATTTTTGAAAATATTTGATATTTGACATATTTCTTTTTGAAATTATTTATATTTTGAAATTACTTAAATTTTATTTCTATCTTTATTATTGGAAATTTGAAATGAGTTTGTACATCATTTTATAATTTTATTTAATTGATGACATATTTGGATTTTGTAAAATTTGTTTAACATTGAAAATACTTCAAAAATACAAAAAGACCAATAAATTGACAGATTTTTATATCAAAATATCAGTGAATTTGGTTTATTTAGATTTTTAGAAATTTTTGGATATTTTATTTGAATTTTTCTGAGTTTCCTACTATTTTTAATGAATTTTTAAAGTTTTCTGATGATTTGGAATTTTCTGATTGGTCCACGTCAGCAGAAGAGATGAAATGGCCGCTGACGAGGCATGCTGACGTGGCAGAGCGCGAAATAAAGTTTGAACGAGCGCTGACCCCCCTTGATTGGCTTGTGTAACGGGTTGTTTTCGTGTTAGTGACTCGCTACACGAGGTTTGGCCACAACGGATTATTTGTGGCTGCGAATTTAGACCCGTCTTCTCCGACAGATCGTGATCTTTTTGCAGTAAGGTCCTTGAACTTTCTCTGGCGAAGTTACGACGAATCCAGCCACCGTTTCAGTCGTGGTTTGGCTTGATGGAATCGTGAAGGTGGTGAGATCACTGTGGTACTGTCAATTGGAGCAATTGAAGTTTGTGTTGCCATGTAAAACCTGAGAGGTCTCGAGCGACCATTAATGACGTGTAAAGCTCTCTGGTCACCTTCTTCTACCAGTTTTAGATTTCCCGCACTCATCACTGTGTGTAGAAGGCGAAAGTGATGCCAATTTTTCATGAAGGAGCTTTTATGGAGGTGGTTTGGACTGAGGCAACTCGGTCTCAAATTGGGCAGCGCTGAGCTCATTTGGTGGAGCCCATATGACCATCTTCTAGTGCCAGAGAGCGTTTGTGCAGCTTCAGGGCATCAAACTTAACTTATTTATGGATTTTATTTGACTTGGAACGCCACAATTCGCCGGGTGAGGCATTAGGGCAGAAAGTGTTAAGTTGCACATTTATTTCAACTTTTGATTTTTACATGTAAGTGATTTTACAGCAGGTGACTTTGATTAGATGCTCAATTTAGGTCATTTTAACTTTGTTTTAAGTGTTCACATCAATACAGGGAGTGAGGACCAGACTTTTGTCACTTTTTCATAGTTTTCACTTTTCATTTTTAAGCAATCTTGCTACTGTTTTGAAGTGACTTCTGTTTGAGTTACTCAAAATGCAGGAAGTTCAGTTGCAGAGGCCTCAATACACTATAAGAAGTGCACTTCAACAGTTCAAAGTCACTTTTGGATATTTTTGTAAGAAAATACTAATGTATTTATGTAATTTTGTTCCTTTTGAAAATATCTCATAAAACACTCATATATTTATTCGAAATTTCTAATAATTTACAGAAATATCCTTTAACATGTCTATGAATTTTCTTTGTGAGTCTTTTTGCAGGAAAGTCCAAGATAACAATTTATTTAAAAGAATATCCTTGCTGCCTTCATAATTTGATATAAAATCATATAAAATTCATAAAATGGAAAGAAATGTTCTCAGCTGTCCCCTAAGCTTTGTACTTGCTGTCCATACTCATTTTTATATTTTTGTGCAAAGATAACCTCACTTTTCCGTTTATTTCATACTTGGGCAGATTTACATATACATACATGTATTATTATTATTATTTTTTTTTTTTGCTTTGTGATGATATAAGGCTTTTACTTATTATGAACTCTGGAGCAAATTGAACAGCATAACATTTAGGCATATATATATTACACAACAAATTCTCCAATTTGAATCTTTTATGGCTCAAATTGCAGAATTTGGATCCAAAGAGGAGGAAACCTCAACTTTAGGTCTCTGTTTGCCTAACCCTGAGCATGGCATCAAGGTAAGCTCCTCTCTCCAGTCTACAATTGAGGAAACCTCAATGTAAACCGTGATGGAGAGAGGTATGGGATTGGAGAAGGAAGGGAAGAGCAAGACAACCAATAGATTTTTGCACTTCAAATCTATTTCTTTTGATTTACCAACCGAAAATTACAAAGAGCAATCCCTCAATTCTACCTCTTTTCTCCTTTTCCTCACTGTTTGATGTTTTGCCTCCTACAAATTTGACCTTTCTCTACCCTAATTTGAACAAAATAGCAGTAATCTAATCCTAAACCAAGATATTGGATGCCCTCCTCTCTCCTTTTCCTGCTTGAATTTGAGTCCTTTTATAGACTGAAATTAGGGCAACCCCAATTTGAACCCGAGTCAATCTCTCCCGTCCAATTTCCATCAATGGCTAGGATTGGGCTGCGCTTAGGGTTAGGTTTGAGAAAACCGTGGGCGCAGGTGTCTGGTTTTGGGTTTGTGGCACTGGTGGAGGCCACGTCGGCGAGTTCTGCGATTTCACCCGGCGTCCACGGTAAGAACTCGCGTTTCCCTCTTTTGTTTCTTCTTTTTACCAATGAGGAAGACGAACGGTTCGTCTGGGTGCGCTGGGTTCATGGTGCGCCAGTGGGGCTCCAACAAATCAAAACGTTTCGGTGTATGAGCCATGTGCATTCAAAGCCAAATGAAGAACAGTAATTTTTAATGGCCAGCGCCCCTCTACTCTGCTCCGGATCCGCTCCAACGGACGTACCCGACAGCCTCCCTTGATTTTTCTCCGATTTTCATCCGATTTTCCTCATTTAATATACATTTCTTTAATGTCAAACCAAAATAAATTATTTGGGGACCTTCCCTTGGGTATTTTTGGATGAAATTTTATGGGTGAACTCAGAAAAATATAAGGAATTTAATGGTTCAAATGGTTTTGCTAAATTCCTCACAGATTTATTTTGGTAATTTTGTAGGATTTTGGGGTTTCTTTGCAAATTGTAGAGTTTCTGTTGACATTTTTGGGATTTAAAAATTATGATAAATTATCATAATTCTTAGGGAATTTTTGGGTAAATTTTGGGAATTTTTGGAGTCTGTTTGGTATTTTTCGTAATTCGAATTTGATTTTTCGCAGTTTGAATTTTGGTTTTCGCTATTTGAATTTGGCTTTAGCAATTTGGATTTGGTTTTAATGGTTGATTTTTTAGGGTCAAACACATATCTAGTACAAATTGTTAAAATATTATTTTTTATGTGAAAGATATATGTTCAATATTTATTCCAAAATTATTATAAGTTATTTGAGAACTTTTGCTCCTCATCTCATATTAAGGATCTAAATCTACAAAAAAAAAAAAAAGAAGAAGAAAGAATTCAGATAAGAAACTTTGTCACAAATTAATAAATTACAATCTGAAATAAATTAGAAAGGTAAGGCGAACTAGTTGGTTTCACCCTTTAGCAAGGATTATTAGCATATATATAAATTATAAAACAAAGCATACAGTAGACGTAATTTCAACCAAACAAAAATAGAGTAGAAAATAAAAAGTCAAATTCTATCAGGAGAATCTACTAAATTAATTAAGGACAACTTGTAGTTTCATTGGACAAACCCATAATTTTCAATTCTAGAAAATTTTGTTCCGAATACTATCATAAATTATTATGCAAATAATTATTATATTCTGTTTATATTGAGAAGTGAAAGATGCTTTCCAAGGAAAAAATTTGCGAGGACCCGACATAAATTGTGTCATAAAAGACTCTGATTTGCATCTGAGTACGCATCAATGTGTGCACAAGTTACCAGACACTCTGCTTCAATAGTTGTAACGAAAATGGACAGATAAAAAATAAAAAATTATCCGAGATTATTTTTATTTGATTTTTATCGTTTAATTTCGATTAGATCACATACATAACTGACCTGTTGACGCATTGTCAATTTTTTATTTTAAAAGCAAGCGTACGAACTATATTGGTATTTTATTTCAACACACTGTTATCTCTGTACGAACTATATTGGTCGTTAATTGAGGCATCAGCACATGGACCCAAAATTGCTTTTTGCTTGGATCGGCATTCCAATTGTCGATCCAAGCAGTTTGTATTTTCGGCAATCCGAATGCCGATCCAACAATATTATTTTTAAAAATTTGAATTTTTAACAGTTATTATCGTAATTCGTGTGAACAGTAACGCTAGTTTTAATTTTTTCGGAATTTGAAGCTGCCTTAAGAAATTCCGTATAAAACAGGCTTTACAAACAGTAGTGGTCCATATTATATTGTCTCAAGTAGCTATCCAAAAAAATTAAAACTAACATTATTGTTCACTCGAATTTCGAGATTAACTGTAAAAAATTTGAAATTTTAAAAATAACGTTGTTGGATCGGTATTCGGATTGCCGAAAATACAAACTGCTTGGATCGGCAATTGGAATGCCGATCCAAGCTTGAATCCGCATTCGAATTGCCGATCCAAACAAAAAAATTTGATACGGCAACTTTTTTATTTCACTTTGTAATAGTTGGTCAAGTCCTGCTCTTTCGCCAATAGAAATGCAACGAGATGCCTTTGCTTTTGCTTTCCACTTCAATCGAAAGGCCCCATGATTACGTACAACGGATTAGACTTAATTTTTTAATTTGTAATTTTGTATTTTAGCCCTCAACTTTTTTATTATTACAAAGCATATAATTAGTGATTAGTAATTAAACATAATTTAAACATCTATTATAAAAATATAAGTATATAATTTAAGATATAAAAGATTTCTAATTAAAATTTCTAATTGTTGCATGTCTGTGAATCTGATATTGATCTGTTAGCTGTATAGCTACTCTAGTGCACTAATTAAGGCGACACCTCCTCTAGGTGTAGGTGTATATATTTAGTGATGGTGGAAAAACTGGAAAGCAATACTGAATAAGAAGTTAATAAATAATAATTATTTTGACTTTAATTCCGGTAGGAGAGACAGATCCAATTTCTTCTGTGGCTTAACTCATGTAGGTTTCATTCATATACACTATGCTATTTTGTCTTTGAATTATGATTACGGTGGTGCATCTTTACAACCAAATTAACATAGCCTTTGAATAAAGTACTAAGAAATACGTGAGTAGGAAATTTGTCAATTGTCGTTTAATTTCAGTCTCGAATTTGTGGGATTATATATGTTAATATGTTATTCTTCTGTCATTTCTCTTTTAACTAGTCCCAATGTATAATAATCAAATGTCTGTATATATAAATATATATCAGATGCTTCAAATAAGGCAACACATTGGATATACACGGATATACTTTCAGATCGAACTTGCATTTATTCAACAAGCTGAGTATGTCCTGCATTTATATTTTTCTGGTGCTAATGTTTTGGTTGCTGTAAAATATATGCTTATATCATCAACTATACATATGAGTATATCACTACGCGAAATTTTGGCTTCTGTAACGGTTAATAAAAGCCCTTAGTAACGGTTAACCTAACGTTACAGTAGCCCCCGTTACAGATACCTAATAACCGTTACAGAAGGTCATCTTCTGTAACGGTTATTACATAATAACCGTTATAGATTGCTTTTTTAAAAAAAATTATTTATAGTTATTGTTCATCTGTAACGGTTATTATATAATAACCGTTACAATTTTTTTTTTTTTTAATTTCGCCTGTTTGATTGGCTAGCCCATTTTGCTAGCCGTTACCAATTGGTACCAACTGGTACCAATCTCAAACAGATAACACACACATATATCATATATATCAAACATATCAAAGTAATTAACACATATATATCAAACAAGTCATATATAGCAAAATTAACAAGTAACTATATATATAATTAATACAAAGAGTTAACAAGTAATTACATGAAGTTATTCTAAAATAATACCCCATGCATGAAATCCATAACCTCCGTGACGACTGCGTCAATGTCTTCTTTTGCATATGGTAGTCCAACCGGCTCAATTATCTGCATTTAATCATAAACAAAGTTAAATAATTTTATTAGTTAATATCCTATAAATTAATCCTAAATAGTTGGTATCCTAAACCTTAAACCCTATAATTAAAATAAAAAATCACCTGTGGTATTTCTCCGATCAT
This sequence comes from Rhynchospora breviuscula, assembly GCA_027562975.1. NCBI lineage: Eukaryota > Viridiplantae > Streptophyta > Magnoliopsida > Poales > Cyperaceae > Rhynchospora > Rhynchospora breviuscula. Next base: position 66,209,568 of record CM050402.1, on the reverse strand, counting down.
TCTCCAACTATTTATAAAGACCCTCATGTTGAGCATTGTGAAATATCCATACTCTTTGCCGCCCCGTTGTATTGGTCCCTAATTAAGATATGTTGTACTAAACGTCTCTAAGTTTGTCGATTACAAAACAATATCATTTGGCATTTAACGATCTTCTTTGAGTTTTATAGGAAGAAATTACAAATTATGAAAACTTAGATAAGAGCTATGGGCAAGATCAAGATCAAGTCTTTAGAGAGGTTGTAGGCTAGCTTAGACTAGGATAGAAGGTTTAATTTAGTCTTTACTTATCCTCGAAATGATCTAGATAGAAGAAAAGCTCAAAAACTAGCAAAAATCAGTTTTCTGTGTTCAAGCGTTACATAACGCTTGATAACGTTGTGTAACGTTTTGACTCTTGTTGATGACCGTTTGACTTTTCTTGCTAAAACGTCGTGTAACGCTTCATAGCGTTGTATAATGCTTGAACCAGTCAAACGTTACACAACGCCTCTTCAGATTTTTTTAACGCTTGAGTTTTGACCTTTTTAAGGTCGTTCTGGCGTATGTTGTGTAACGTTACTCTAGCATCATACAACGCTTATTTTCTGTAGAGTTACATAACGCTTGATAGTGTTGTATAACGCTTTGACTTTTGTCTTGACCGTTTGACCTTCTGGCTCAAGCGTTGTATAACGCTTGATAATGTTGTGTAACGCTTTGACTTTTTTCAGTGTCTGTTTGACTTTCTTGCTAAAGCGTTGTGTAACGCTTGATAACGTTGTGTAACGCTTCAGACAAATTTCAACGGCTAGTTTGATTTTGTCTTTTTATAACGGCTATATTGAAACGTTGTGTAACGTTTCGGAGCGTTATATAACGTTATGTTCAGAATTTGACTGGTTTGCAGCTCTTGACGAGCTCTATATATATCCACCCTTTGTTCTCTCTCTGAATAGAGCTTTGCTTTGCAAAAAATTGACCAGAATAGAGTCTTTTGAGCACAGGGATACTCTCCTACTTGAGCTTTTCATAGCTAGACCATTTTGAGAGATTTAGTAGCCTCAAACACCATCGCCCCGACATTGTCGCTAGGTGTAGGTTGGAATAGGTTGAGCGCTCTTCTCCTTTGAGGCCGTTGTGCCATTTGAGTTAGGCCGATCCACCTCGAGTGTCCTTGTGACGAGGTGATTCGGTTCGAAGTTGTAGATCCGTTCTTATTGGAATTGAACGGAGCGCGCCCTTTCGTGGTAGCGAAACTCCCGGAGACGTACGACTAAGGCTAGCCTTTTCTAGCGGGTCGGAACTCCGTAATCATACCAAGTGTTCAATTTCTCTCTCTCTCTCTCTCTCTCTCTCTTTATTATCTTGCTATACTTGAATTGCTTGTGTGCTTGCTTGTGTTGGGTACCAATTGAATTGTGTTAGGGTAGTTCATACCAAACCGGTCTAAAATCTTAATTGCTTCCGCTAAACCTTGGTTAAGCCGCCTCCTTTAGGGACAACAAGATATTCCAACAAAATAAATAGTTAAAATTGTTGCTAATTTCACCAACCCTAATAATCTTTTAGACCCATATTCGTAAGTTCCGTACCTTAATTCGGTACCAGTCAAATCCTGTTTTCATCTTTGGACTATATTTTCCGATTTCCATTAGGTATTGCTTATATATCCTGCATGCAATATCATTAAATCAGTATAGATAATCTAATTTACAAAATCTCATCATGAATTTTGTTAATTTTGAAGCAAAAACTTACGAAGATATGAATGGCTTAATATATAACTTTGGATTCCTGCACTCCAAAGAATCAACAAAGTGAACGGTGCGCTTCTCGATATTAATAACAATGAGCACCCAATGACGACTGCAATAAAGATTATTGATTATAAATGAAATTAAAGGAAACTAAAAATTTCTTTCATTAGTATTTTATTGATTATAATAGTTCTTACTCCTGATTATACGGCAAAACAAGATAGGAGGATGTATATTGTAGGTATGGCCTCATGAGGTAATCCACCGTAGCAGGTTCTTCGTGTTGGAATTTCCCCTCAGCCAACATCTCTGGATCTAGTACGGTGATGGTATTGGAAGGCAGTTCACATGTTGAAAGTTCTTCCATCCAATACCTGCATTCATTCATGGATATCATACTTCAATATTTTCAGATTGAAATGAATATAGAAAAAAGAAACATTTAAGTTAGAAAAATCATACCAGGAGTAAAACTTGAGTATCGTATAGTTAAGCTCCTCTCTTTTAAAACATTCAACTATGTCACCGACATTAACGTTGAACTTAACCTCACCATCGTGCGTACCCCAAGGATTGCAATCATGCAGCTCGAAATTTGTCTTATCTTCCGGTTGTAGCATCAACAGTTTGTATACTGCGAGTTCGGATGGGGTAAGTCCATCAATAATGTCCTTTTCGAGAAGTGCATCGCGAGTAATACGCGACCCCGCACTTGGAACCTTTGGACTCTCCGCCACCTTCTTCGCTATCTGTTTCTTCGCACGTGGCTTTTTTTGGCTCGTAATCTGCATTCAAGGTCATCATATAGTTAATTAGTCATGATTAGAGATGTGTGAAATAGATTGTCATAAATTAAATAAAATGATACCTTATGGCATACCTCCACAAAAAATGACGGCCACGCAAATCGGCCCCCTATATTATTGCCTAATAGTTCTTCTGACCAACCAGGAACTTGCCAATGGCGAAAATCGTCGCCTACCTTGAGAAGTTGGATATAAACCTGTTGATCAGTTAGAGGCACACCGTGTACGATCTGACCAACAGTACTCGGAAGAATATTTCCCTCGGCCACCATAATCCTCTGATTGCAGTTATCAAGGAGGTAGAGATCGCACGACGTTTCTTCCTGAAATTCGCAAATAAATTCAGATAATCATTCTAGTTACAAATGTAATCAAATTCATTACTTGATAGAAATGACATAATAATATGAACCTGAACACCGCCTTTAGGATCTGGAGGCATATAGCTTGAGGCGACCGTTCGAAATAACTCTTCGTTTGGCATTCCTGAGTCCACATCGGCTTCAACGAATTGCGGCGGTGTTTGAACCTTCACTCCACTCATGGCCAACCATTCTTTCACCTCCTTAAAAGCTTCTTGTCTCACTGCATTCCTTATTTCCGCAGAGTTAAGTAAATCCATTTTAGCTTTTTCAATGGCCTGGTTCACCAAATCTAAAATCTGGGCCGGTGTCATGCATCTTTCATGCACATTCTTTCTGGCCTTTTTATCATACAGATCTTTCTTCTTGGTCCATGAAGAGGATCCTCTCATTCTACCTGGATATTCCGGCCTGTCAACTGCCCGACTTAAGACTTCTTGTGGCTGGATTGACTCGGAACTGATTTCGTCAGACAAGGCATGTAATCGACTGAATGCCTCAATAGTCGCCGAATCCGAGCTGTGGAATGTGTAACTACCTAGTTAGCAACAAAGAATAATTATTAGTGGTTATAAAAGAGAATTTGTGTTAGTATAAAATATAATCTATGTATGTATTTGTACCTTCTGTCTTCGTTTGACATGTCATTCCCATAAAATACCTCTGACTCCTCGGTTCCAATTCGCCGATGGTAATGCTTGTGGAACCGACCCCCTCGGAATCACCAGGTATGACAATTTTGTCTGTAGGTTTCCACGAACTTTTTTTTCCTCTATAGCCAGAGGAACCCATCCTATGAGGCTCCTTCCATTGCTTTCTCAATTCCTTCGCTTTATTACTCTTTTCCACAAATTCTGCACTTGTCCTCTTATTGTAAAATTCTTCCCATTCCTTTTGTGAGATTGGATGTTTATCGCACGGATTTTTGGGATTGTTTGGATCGGCATTTGTGATGTACTCGTCAGCAATCCTACTCATATAAGCCCTATGACTGATGCCCATGGCTGTGAGAGTGCTTTTCTTGGCTGTGGCATTTTCCTTGATGTTGAATGTTTTCTGAAAGATAGCCACACATTAGTTAGGGTTTGTACCTAGGCAGTTTAATTAGATAATTGAATTAAATTAAAATTTTATTTACGTACCTTGATATCCTCCCATAACTCATTCTTCAATTCCTTTGCAACATCGTGGTGCCAGTTATCAATTGTAATTGGCACTCTTGCCCTAGCGAGATACCCGCAATATGATGCGAATTTGGCCACTGACTCTTTCTCACCAGTCGGCACTCCTTCATTGTCAAACTTAATCTCAAACTTTTGCCCGGCCGCTTTTAGTTTTCTGAACTCCTCCATTGTCGTCCTACTTCTTTTCTTCGATCCATCAATTTCTTGGGTGATCTCTTCATCGCCGGATTCTTCAAAATCCTGTCCAACTTGTAGGTCTCTATCTTCTCCAGACATATCTATTAACAAGTAATTAACAATAACATAGCAGTTGACAATTAAACAAACAAATTCAAACAAATTCAAACACATTCAATATCAATTGTAATATAGCAAGTTAATCTCAAATAACATAACAATTTAATCTCAAATAACATAACAGTTGACAATTAAACAAACAAGTTCAATCTCAAATAACATAAAATCTCAGAAACAAACAAGCCAAACATAAAATCGTTCAAACCCTAAGCCAAACCCTAACACAACAATTAGATATAGATAAAACTTCAAATAAACCCAAATCCTAATTTGAACCTAATTCTTCTCCTCCTTGCTCTTATCCTCCTTATTCTTCGCCTCCTTGTTCTGACTAGATCCCTCGTCAGGGCTCCTGCCACATCCTGGAGGAAAACGACGTACAGCAGAGACGGCCTTTCTCTTGGGAGGCCCGTAGAAAAATGTGGTCCTTCCAGCAACCACCTTGGGCGTTCCGTCGTCCACCTTTTCCTTCTCCTTCTCCACCTCCGCCACTTTCTGATCCTTCTCCATCTAATTTCAATAGCAATTAACTATTTTTTAACCCATTATCCGTAATCAATTGCATGCCAATTCAATTAACTAATTAATTCTAATCAATTGCATGCCAATTCAATTAACCAATTAATTCTAATCAATTGCATGCTAATTCCATTCATATATAATCAATTAAACACGTACAAGTGCATGGCAATTCAATTAAATAATCAATTCTAATCACACATATGGCCAATTCATTTTTATAAAATCAATTACATATTTACAAAACAGCCCCTATATTTTTATATAATCAATTGTATTTTTACAAAACAGCCCCTGCATTTTTATAAAACAACCCCTGTATTTTTACAAAACAGCCCCTGCATTTTTATATAACAGTCCCTCAAGCACAATTCAAACATTGGATTGCAAATAATCAATTTCCATCAATTGAACAAACAATTCAGTTGAGAGAGAGGCATAAAATTGCATAAAATTGAGAGATAGAGGCAGAATGAGTACTTGTCAAGAGGGGGCAGTCGAGGGGCCAAGACTGTCGAGGGAGGGCTAGCTGTCGAGAGGGGCCGGAGCTGTCTCGAGAGAGAGGGGGGCTGTTGAGAGAGAAATAGGAAGAGAGTGAGAGAGAGCAAGAGAGAGCAAGAGAGATCGAGAGTGAGAATGAGAGAAAGACAGTACCTTTGAAAGAGAGGGAGCGCCGGTGTCGCCGTCGAGAGAGAGAGCACCGTCGAGAGAGAGATGAAGAGAGCGGCTAGGTTTTAGTCGAGAGTGAGAAAGTGAGAGAGGGCCGGGACTTATTAAATTCGAAAGTAGTGTTTCTCAAAAAAAAAAAAATTAGATCTTCTGTAACGGTTAATTCCTAATAACCATTACAGAAGGTCAAATCTGTAACGGTTATTAGATATTAACCGTTACAGAAGGTTTCTAATCTGTAACGGTTAATATCTAATAACCGTTACAGAAGGTTAATTTAATTTTCTGTTCTTTTAATTTTTCTTTTCAACAAAATAAAATTACAATTTGAATTTAAATAAAAATAAAATAATACTAAATAAAATTAAAAAAATGATAAATTGACCGACAACCTGCAAAAATAAATAAAATGTAAATATTAATATTAGAAATGAATATATATATATATGTTAAAATTAAATTAGATTTAACTCACGTGGGATCATGTAGCTGCTTTCCTTTTTTTCCCTCGCGTATCGACCCACACGCCTTAGGTGTTATCTATACGTCGGTAACTGATCGATACTGGCTGTGATGTATCGTCGATACCGGTGGAAAATGGAAGTATTTCTTCGAAGTGGTCGTATGCTTCTTCATCCACGACATCTCCAACACCGACAATACGTCTTTTTCCTGAATGTGAACATTTATACTTAATTAAGTTAACATTTGTACTTAATTAAGTTAACATTTGTACTTAATAATGTGAACATTTATACTATTTGAAGTTAATATTTGTACTTAATAATGTGAACATTTGTATGTAATGAAATGAACATTTATTATGTTTTAAGTGAACCTTTACCTGGAAGTACAACATGCCTTTTCTTATCCGTCGGATCTTGAATGTAGAAAACTTGCATTGCTTGCTTATTTGCAAGTATAAAAGGGTCATCTCGATAAGCTCTTTTATTGAAGTCAACAGTTATGAACCCCATTTTGTCTTTTTTTATTCCACCGTGACTATTGTCGATCCATGCACACTTAAATAAGGGCATCCTGAATTTAAGATAATGTAGTTTCCAAATTTCCTCGATCCACCCGTAATAAGTAGCTGACCTTCCGTTATCACTAGATAAAGCTACAACTGTGACTCCACTATTTTGCACAGCACTCTTACCATCTTGTTTCTTTGTGTACCAGGTAAATCCATTCAACTCATACCCTTGGTACGTCTCGACCACCGCATCAGGACTTCTTGATAACCATTTCACGGTTTCATCGACCTCTATCCCTTCTTTTAACTGGGACTCTATTTTTTCTTGAAGCCATTAGACAAATTTTATTTCATGCTCTATGGTAATCAAATTTTCAGTGTAAGAAGGGTATTGTTCATATAACTTGGCCAGATGTTCGTTGATGTAAGGCGCCACAACAGCAAGGTGTTGGAGAACTTTCATATGTGCTTTGTTCTCGTTTCAAGATCCGGTATATAAGTACTAGCTCCAATTGTACCTTTTCCTTCAAGTCTACCCTCATGCCGAGACTTTGGAAGACCGATTGGTTGTACATCTTCCAAATAATCGGTGTAGTACTCAATAACCTCCTCCGCAACATATCATTCCACTATGTTTCCTTCGGGTTTAGATCGGCTACGAACGAGCCCATTCAATTGACCTATTGCTCTTTCAAAAGGATATATGTACCGTAGAAATACAGGACCACACATTTTTATCTCTCTAACCAAATGAATGGTCAAATGCACCATGGAGTCAAAAAACGAAGGCGGAAAATACATCTCGAGCTCACAAAGGGTCAGTACAACACATTCCTGTAATTTGTCCAAACTATTCGAATCAATCACCTTAGAGCAAATGGAATTAAAGAAAAAACACAACTTAGTAATGGTTTTCCTCACTTCTTCCTTGAGAATTCCTCGAATTGCTACCGGAAGTAACTGGGTCAGCAAGACGTGATAATCATGTGACTTCATACCGAGTAATTTGTTGTCCTTAACACAAATCTTTCTTGATATATTTGAGGAATAACCGGAAGGAACCTTAATAGACTTCAGGCATCCCAACAAGCTTTTTTTCTCTTCCTTTGACAAATTAAATTGTGCTGCAGGTAGCCAAGCTCGGCTTTTACCCTTATCTTGTGCCGCTAGATCTTTCCGGATCCCCATTTGAACCATGTCCTTCCTCGCATTCACACCATCTTTAGTTTTTCCTTGAATTTCCAACATGCAACCAATCAAAGCTTCACATATGTTCTTGATTATGTGCATCGCATCTAAGCAATGCCTAATCTCCAAACTCTGCCAATATTCAAGATCCCAAAATATAGACTTCTTCTTCCATATCTCCTTCGGAATCTCATTTGCAAATTTCTTACCAAATTTTACATTTATGTCCTTAACCTGTCGATACACTCCTAAACCGGATAACGGTATTGGGGCCTTGTTTTTTTCCACATTACCATCAAACATTTCCTTGTCTCGCCGGTAAGGGTAATTGCGGTTCTTAAGAAACCTCCGGTGTCCCAAGTAAACATTTTTTCTACAATTTTTCAGGTAAACAGAATGGATGTCTTCCATGCAAATAGGACAAGCTTTCGCTCCTTTATTCCTATATCCAGAGAGATTACCATATGCAGGAAAATCGTTGATTGTGCAAAATATCATGGCACGGAGGTTGAACTCAGTTCTAGAGTGTGCATCAAATATTGTCACTCCCTTACGCCACAATTTACCAAGGTCATCTATTAATGGAGCCAAATACACATCAATGTCATTACCTGGTTGTTTAGGACCTGAAATCAATAAGGGCATCATCATGTATCTCATTTTCATGCATAACCATGGAGGAATGTTGTAAATACACAATAAGACCGGCCACGTAGTCTGACGGCTACTCATGTTGCCGTAAGGACTCATCCCATCCGTGCATAAACCCAATCTCAAATTTTTAGATTCATTGACGAAATCTTCAAATTCCCTGTCTAAATTCATCCAATCCGGAGAGTCTGCTGGATGTCTGAGCATGCCATCATCTTTTTTCCTACAATCTGCGTGCCATTTTAACAATTTGGCATCTTTTGCATTAGAAAAAAGCCACTGAAATCTTGGTATTATTGGGAGATAAAACAACACCTTCGCAGCTGGTCCCTTACTATCTTCATCAATCTGATCGTCTCTCGGTCTATACCGTGACGCATTACACTTTGGACATTTATGCAAATTTCCGTACTCATTCCGGAATAATATACAGTCATTTAGACATGCATGAATTCTCTCAACTCCAATTTTTAAAGGACACAACATCTTTTTAGCCTTATAAATTGAATCCGGTAACTGGTTTTCTTTTGGAAGAAAATCTGTACGTAAAAGTTTGAGCAAAGATGTGAAACTGGTATCACTCCATCCTTTTTTGGCTTTAAGATTGAACAGTTTGAAAACAGCATTAAGTTTTGACAGTTTACAACCAGGATATAAAGCTATCTTATCTTCTTCACGTAACATACCAAAAATTTCAACATTATCAACAAAACTTTCATCCACATTGTTTACAATTTCATCTAAATCAGCATTCAATTCCGAATTATCTACATTTTTATCATCATATACATTTTCATCATCAAATACATTCACATCATCAATTTCATCATCTAATAATACATTTTCTTCCTCGTATTGTGAATCAAATACATTTTCATTAGTATTAGTTCTACAAGATTCTCCCACGGTCTCTCCATGGAATGTCCACCGAGTATATTCCGGTTGAAATCCATTTATAATCAAATGAGCTTTCACTTCTTCAAAATTAGACCATTTCAACAAATTCTGACAAATACGACAAGGACAATACATTTTATCATTTTCTTTCCTTTTTAAATTCTCCTTAGCACAAACCATAAATTCTTCAAGCCCTCTAAAAAATGTAGACGACAGTCGATTACTTGAGTACATCCACGTCCGATCCATCCGAACAATAAAATGTATGCAAAATGTTAGGGTTTGGGGTTTTGCATGGGTCAATTTGTCACATTAGGTTTTCGGGCCGGTCACCATCCTAGTCCACTTTTTGGATACTCTGTCTCATTAGCGAGCGTACGTTAGATGCAATGTGTTGTCTGAGAAAAATTCGATAGCATTTCCCCTTATATCCCTGAATACGCCAACACACGATTGCTCGTGCGTACGTATTCGTGATAACATAAGGAAAAATACTGTCAAATTTTTCTCAGACAACACATTGCATCTAACGTACAACTCGCTGTCCTAAATGAGACAGATCGTATCCAAAGAGCAGTACTCCCGAACGGGAGTACTATCCGAAATTAATCCCTAATGGATTAATCTCGGACGGGCAACGACCTAAATTCGTTTGTGTTCCGGTATTTTGGTCCTATATGACAATACGATTAACTAATTAAATGCATATGCAAATTATTAATGCATGCATAATTTCGTAATAAGTAGAAAAGTTTATCAAAATATACCTTTAATCGTGTGACTTCAACCCGTTACACTTGTGTGACTTCAACCCGGCCGATTTAATTCTTCTACTATCCAATAAGATCTGAAATTATATAAAAAAACATAAATTAAAAAAAACCGAAATAAATAAGGAAAAAATTATTGGAGTTGTGTCCTATAAGTCAATATTTAATGACTTAATTTCTTAGTTTATGTTATTGATGATATTTAATCATTTGTTCCTAGAGTTTATTACTGACAGATCATTCAGGTTGAGAATCTGAATTGTAGATCTCTGTGGATCATTCATTAGAATGACAGTAATAAATCTAAATCGTCCGTAATCTTGATAATTAACAAGGAACATTAATTATCATAAAAGATTAGTATGCAAGTTAAGTGATGATTAAGTTCTACAAATCATAGGTAAGGAGTTACCAACTTAATTGCATATGTGTATGTTATTAGAACATAGTACAAGACATGACCCAATGAAATAAACATATGGATTGTGTTATGTGTCATTGTTTATTTCATATGAGTTTGATTCTAAGTTTGAGATGGTTCAACTTTTCTACATGATGATAGGTTCTATAAATATCGTCTAACGTTGATTCCTGATCAAATCTGCTATACGGACTTTATTTATGCTCTCTTGAATTGTGCGGGGAAAAGTTGTTCATCAAGAAAACCATATGTCCCTCATTAATTCACTTAGTGAGTGATGATATCTGTTTGGGCCCCTTGATGGAGTTGGATTGTTTGGCCAACTTGTACAATCAACTCTAGATCAAGAAACGTATAATCTGCAAGAATGACACATTCCTATCTTGGATTATACGATGATATCATATGACATAAGAATCAGACAAGGAGATACTTTTATTTCTTATGCAGGATTGAGATATTGTAGCAGTACATTATTTATGCGAATTGGGAATCATAACGTATTGCTAGATACCGCTTATGATTATTGGAATTAAATAGCGATTTAATTTCATGGCCAACGTAGCATAAATCCTCAAAGGGTCACACAAATAGGACTTTAATCACACAGTGAATTATTTATTTATTCGCAGCAGTGTATTGCGAAAATATGATAAGTTGATTAATTAATTATATACCGTTGCGAACCGTTATAATTAATTAAGTCAAGGAGATCATATAGAAATAAATTAATGCATTAACTAATCCCAAAATAATTATTAATAAGTTAATAATTAATTTTGTTCAACACAATTTAATTATAGGAATTAAATAGAGCTTATGGACCTTTATTTAATTAGTAAATTAAAGGCCCGGTTTGAGTACAAGAGAAAGGTCTATTAATTAATTGAATTAGTGGACATTTAACACACCACAAAATGGGCTTGATAGCCCATATAGTGGCTGCCCTAATAGGGGTAAAAAGATCCCTAAAATTTGTGGAGTGGTTGGTCTATAAAAGGAGGTCATTTGGAGAGAGAAACCCGAGCCACCATAGCCTTTTCTCTCCCTCTTCCTCCTAGAACGAAAATTAGAGAGAAAATTTCAGAATTTTCATCTCTTTCTCTTGCTCTTTTCCACCTCATCTAGCTCATGTGTTGAGATTTCTCCCTTCTCTATTAATTAAACTAGTTAATTGACAAAGGTAGAAGAGAGAAAACCTTGGGAATTAGTTGCTCTCCTCTTCCTTGCTAGCACAAGTTGAAAGAGGAGGTGATTGAACTTCTTGGTGGACTCGAGGCGGCCGTCGACGGAGGAGAAGGCGAAGGAGAGCACGCCATCAACTCCCATGCATTGGTCGAGTCTCGCAGATACGATTCCGCGAGAGGTAATCGATTCCTTTCATTTTCTCATGTATGTGTTGATTGCTTGGCAAGATCCTTTGTGCTTGATGGTTAATTAAGTTAATAGTAACTAAAATTGAAAAGTGAGCACTTTCTAACAAAAATAATAAAATATAAAATACTGATCAAATGTAATTTTTTTTACCTTGAATATGCTCTCCTTCTATTTCTCTTTTTAATTCTGATTTTTTCAGATTTTTTAGAAATTTTTTGCTATTTTTTTGGAGTGAGATTGGATATGAAATTTTTTGTTATTAAGGAAGAGAGAGGTGCGGCGGCTAGCTGATCTTATGTGCAATAATGGAAGAGAGAAGGAGAGAGAGAGAGAGGAAGGAGCAATAAATCATAAGTCTTCTGTAACCGTTTTTATGTAAAAATCGTTACAGTTTCTAGTAGCTTCTGTAACGGTTTTTAAATAAAAACCGTTATAGAATATCAACAGTTTTTTTTTTTTATTTTTACCTCTTCTGTAACGGTTATTATATAAAAACCGTTACAGAAGCTAAAAAATTGTAACGATTTCTTATATAAAATGTTGATATTCTGTAACGGTTATTATATAAAAACCGTTACAGAAGCTAAAAAATTGTAACGGTTTCTTATATAAAATGTTGATCTTCCGTTACAGAAGCTAAAAAATGTTGATCTTCTGTAACGGTTATTATATAAAAACCGTTACAGAAGCTAAAAAAATTGTAACGGTTTTTATATAATAACCGTTACAGAAGATCAACATTTTTTTTAACTAATCTGTAACGGTTTCTAGTAGCTTCTGTAACGGTTTTTAAATAAAAACCGTTATAGAAGATCAACAGTTTTTTTTTTAATTTTTACCTCTTCTGTAACGGTTATTATATAAAAACCGTTACAATTTTTTTAGCTTCTGTAACGGTTTTTATATAATAACCGTTACAGAAGATCAACATTTTTTTTTTAACTAATCTGTAACGGTTCTTATATAAAAGCCGTTATTGATTTTAAAATCTTCTGTAACGGTTTTTATAGAAAAACCGTTACAGATTAGTTAGCCGTTTTTTCCCAAACGATGACGGAAAAACCTATTACGCTTTTTTTATAAAAACCATTACTGATGACTGGCGCCAGTTTTCCCGCCCTATTTCCCACTATACTGTAACGGTTATGGTAAAAACCGTTACAGATGACCTGTTACAGAAGGTCTTTTTTCGCGTAGTGTATATGACGTTGTATGCCATCTCTCTAGTTTCATTCGCGCACAATATTCGCCACAAAAGATCCTTGCTTAGTTGGAGTAAGAAAAGTTTCATATTATATTAGAAATCCTTGAATGCAATTATGAGGAAACGCTCTTGTGGTTCTGTGAATGACAAGAATGAAAAGAAAGATGCAGCTGTTATAATTAATACTGAAAAACAAGACTATAACACCATATAACATCCGATAGGTTTAAAAAAAATGTACTTTTTAAATTATGCATGTTGAATAGCTTTATACATATATATTATGTATTGTATATTTTAATTATATACAATAATATGTATAACTATTCAACATGCATAATTTAATTATATACAATAATATGTATTTAATATATAAAATATTTGATACATAATATATATGTATAAATAAGTATTATAAACATATACAATATTATGTATTTAACATGCATAATTTAATTATATACTTATATTTTTATAATAGATGTTTAAATTATGTTTAATTACTAATCACTAATTATATGTATTGTAATAATAAAAAAGTTGAGGGCTAAAAAATAAAATTGCAAATTAAAAATTTAAGTCCAATCCGTAGTACGTAATCATGGGGCCTTTTGATTGAGGTTGAAAGCAAAAGCAAAGGCATCTCGTTACATTTCTATTGGCGAAAGAGCAGGACTTTACCAACTATTCCAAAGTGAAATAAAAAAGTTGCCGTATCAATTTTTTTTGTTTGGATCGGCATTCCAATTGCCGATCCAAGCAGTTTGTATTTTCGGCAATCCGAATGCCGATCCAACAATGTTATTTTTAAAATTTTAAATTTTTTACGGTTAATCTCGAAATTCGAGTGAACAGTAACGTTAGTTTTAATTTTTTCGGAGTAGCTATGTTATTAGCTGTGCAATTTAGGCCTTAATATTAGCCTATGTATGGTATTAGGCTTACAATAGTATTGGGTTGGAATTATGTATTTGGCATCATCTTATGTTTGTACTTTTATAGGTTTGAATGAATCTTATACAACAAAGGAAAATGTTGCTGTGTGCATATACTTTCTGCAGAAAATTATAAAAAAGAAAAGCAAGTTGGTGTAGTTATTTCTCCAGGGAACTGAGGTCCCAACTTTAAAGTTGATATTATTATAAAACCTTTATTGAATGATCATCTACTTAGGAATGATGAGGTCTTCACCAAATTAATCTACCTCGGCCTTCATTTATTTAAAGTTTTTAACACCTCACCGCAACCGGCTGCCCCAATTAGGCTTCAAACGGTAATTTACTATTTTTTTTAATGGGATGGTTATCTTATGTTTTTAGTGGTTTACATATTATAATATAATAAGTTTCTAGTGGTCTCATCCCATTTGTGGGATAGTGGGCGTTAATTGCTCAAACTAATCGTTTTTTTTTGGGGGGGGGGGGATATTCTTTTATGGTTAAAACAACAGCGGCTTTAATCGAACTCTCTTCAGCTCTTAACCACTGAGGATATTTTAGCCCCACAGTCCCTCTAAACCCAATAATTTTATTTTTTTTAATGATAATTGGGTCAAGTGTCTCAACTTGTTTTTTTTTAATTAAATATCCATAAAAGACCGGGGCTGATAAGGATCATCTCCAATATTTATCATCCTCACCATCCCCAGAGGTTATTAAACGCGTTTTCTATTTTTGGCTATCATCCGCATCCCCTCTATGCGTTTTCTATTTTTGACTATCATTCTCCGTTTCGCTAACCCTTCCCAGCCCTTCTGCTTCGCTCTCCTTCCCCGCCTCTCTGTTTCGCTCCCTTCAACAATTACAATATTAACTTCAACAGTTACATATTAACTTCAACAGTTAATATATATTAACAGTTAATATATATAATTGTTCCATTTATATATATTAACTTCAACAGTTATATATATTAACTTCAACAGCTACGATATTAACTTCAACAGATATATATTAAAAGTTAATATATATAACTGTTCTATTTATATATATTAACTTCAACAGTTATATATAATAACTTCAACAGCTATGATATTAATTTCAACAGCTACGATATTAACTTCAACATTTATATATATTAATAGTTAATATATATAAATAGAACATTTATATATATTAACTTCAATAGTTATATATATTAACTTCAACTGTTATGTACTTATGTATACTAACTTCAACAGTTAATAGAGGCGCTCGATAATTGTTGAAGTTAATATGTAACTGTTGAAGGGAGCGAAACATAAGCAGGGGAAGGGGAGCGAAGCAGAATATTGGAGATAATTAATGAGGGCGCTGCGCTGGATTTCATCCCTGGATTCTATCATCCCATAATCCTCTGGAATCCTCATTAATTATCCAGTGTCTTCATTAATAGAAGACCAGGGGATGATGGGGATGATAGAATCTTAGGGATGGTCTTAAGCAATTCTGATAAAAGACTCATAGTCATATTTCAAATCCACGATCTTCTACTTAAAAGTGCATTGTCATTTACCGATAGACCAAAAATTAATTCTCAAACTTAATAATTTCTTAGACAACTACACGAATTTTTCAAAATATTATATATTTGCTTCATTCACCTCAAATAATATGAACAATCCAAGATGTTTGCACTAGATCTAATGGAGACGAGGAAATTTTACATCCCTAATTAAAACTGAATTCTTGAAGTCTTTATAAGCACCTGAGAAGGGTAGTCGGCGCGCAATTTTAAGGATATTGGTTCACGTGATCTACTAATATTTACTCTGAATTATTTCAATAGAAAATGGCCTACATCAAGAGTCCTCTAAATTACTTGTTCAAAAAATTTTGGTACAGTTTCGGCATACATTAATCGACTATATTTAATTACATATCAAAACTTAGCTTTGATTAAGTCACTCTCTAGTTTTGCCTTATGCAACTAGGATGTTTATTAGGCCGAAATTTGAGAATTAATGATATGTTTTCCGAATCGGTGATAAGGATCATCCCATCATCCTCCTTAATGACACACTTTCTTTCTTTTTATTTTCAAAAAGCAATTAATTAAGCACTAACTCTCATTTTTTTTAGGACAAATAGTATCTTAAGATAGAACAATTAATATTTTTTCATAAAAATAGTAATTGTCTTAGGAAAAAAATTAATTGTCCTGGAAAAAAAATGTGTAGTTGTCAGGGGACAATAGGGGAGGAGGTAATTAATGAGAATGTATACGCTTTGGAATGTATGTAGGCAATGGATGAATAATTAATGAGGACAGAAATGGAAATGGTTAATTAATGAGGATGTTGGCAAGTTTCAGAAAAAAAAAAAAAAATCTAGGGAATTAAAGGAGATGAGGATGATGAATCTCTAGGATGATCCTCATTAGATTCCTTTCCGAATTAGTCCTTGACTTTGAGCTAGTGATAAAGAGGTAATCACCATGAGTAAAGTTTGCATGTTCGAAATTCAATGAGGGGCTTTTTATCTTAACGCAAGATTCAATTCTTTCTTTCAAAAAAAAACCTCTACTCGATCTTTACTGCCTTATGCTATTATATATATCACAGAGCATAATTTGATCTTCTTATACAACAGTGTTTTCTCTATTTATTTGAGTATTACCAAACGTCCATTCACCATTCTCTAATTAAGTTATCTACTTCGCTTTTTTTTTTTTTTTAATTGTACTTCGCTTTACCAAACACAAGTACAGTTGTCCTTCAATTGGGCCAAGATAACATTCAGATCAAGGTCTTATAACAAGAAATCAAATCCAACATGCCGCAAGATCGGTAAGTGTTGGCTCACATACATAGAATTCGGCTGTGTACTTGTGTTAGCCCAAGCATGACATTTGAAACTAATACTGGGTCTGAGATACTTATTCAGTATCCTCGTAGTTGTAGGTTTATATAGAGGTTCCTTCTGTAGAATCTTATATAGAAAAGAATTGGCTGTAACGTAAACACTAGATATTGAATATTATACAAAATTTAAAGCAAAGTAGTCTTGTTATATGACCCTTGAAGGAACTGAGGTTCTGAACCTGATATTATTATAAAATGCTAATACATCATTCATCTACTTTGGAATAATGAGGTCTCCACCAAATCACTTTGGCACCTAATTTAACACCTCCACACCCCCTTCCCACATATAAAATGAAAAAGATAAAGAAAAAAAGCCGCCCCAATTTGGCTTGAAAAGGTATATTTTGATGGAATCTAATGGAATGGTTATCTTTAACTAAATCTAGTGGTTTGCATATTATATTAATAAGCTTTTACTCATCCTATGTGTGTGGTTGTGGTTGCCTATTGCTCAAACTAATCCATAGTCCAATCTCTAATTTTCTTCGTGAGATATCCTTTAAGTTTAAGACAAGAATGTTTTTAATTTAACTCCCTTTAGCTCTAAACCATTGAGAAGGGGCGCACCATCGTTTGCCATTTGTTACTTTTGTGACATTTTGCCCCACAACCCCAACAAATATTTTAGAACGCACAAGAAAATCTTTCAACACATCCTGTTTTAAGTTGTGAGCGTTTGATTTTATTGTTTGTAAGCTATTTTTATTTAGGTGTTAAATTCTGGTGCAAAACTAAAAGATAAAACATCAAATGCTAACATGATTTTAATTTAATTTTTGTGTTTCATTGGTGCGCCATATAAATTTTAGATATGCGCAGAAAACTTACCCGGTGCATGTAAAGTTCCAACGGGAAAAAAAAAAAAAAAAAGAGAGAGAGAGGTGCCAATCAGTGCCTATTTTTGGTTGGTAAATGTAAGCACAAGGGATGGTACATTGGCACACAATTTGAAGGATATCGTGTCACGTGATTTATATAATGTTCGAAATTATTATAAAAATATTGGCTTACATCAAGGTTACCCCAGATGAAACAAATGAGATCTGGTCCCGCGCGGGACGTTGCAGCGCATCCATCTGCACCGTCCGATCTGATCTCCACGGTTAAGGGAGCTCCGTACATAATACCAGATTGATAGACTCGAACCGTCCAGATCAGATTGGACGGTGCAGATGAGTGCGCTGCACCGTCCCGCGCGGGATGGGATACGGATTCCAGATGAAATTGACCAAAATTTGGTACTGTTTTGGCATCGAGATGCATCGATGTCTGGTACACATCAAATCTTTTAGATTTTAATAAGTCGTATACTCTAGTTTAGCGACATGATATCAGGGAATAGTGATTAAAGCTATGCCAACACAATATCACATGTACTGATGTACAACACTTGACACGTTGGTTGGGGCACACAATATTAGATATAGATATATTTAGTGAAAGCAAGGATTGAGAGATTAGCATGGCGTCAATCATCAACAAAAGTTCCTTTTATCATATGCCAAAGCAATTCTATCTTTTTGTTAAAACAAGTTGAGAAAAAGGAAAAAAAAAAAGATAAATAAATGAATAGGAAGAAATAGGAAAATAAATAAATAAAAGAAATTTGAGGTCAATTGGAAGTCATGATTTCTGAAAGCACTAAAGATGGTTATAACTTACAGATTGGTGGATGCCTTTGGGTCAGACCGTAAAAGCTCTGTTCTCTCGTGTCTCTTGTTTGTGTAACTATCTGTGTTGTTGCAATTGAGAATTGACAATGTTACACATGGAAAGTAATACAGCCCCCGTTAGGACTGTCAATGGATACGGTATGGTAGAAGGTATTTTCGTACCCGCATCCGTTAAATTTTTTTTTACCCATACCCTACCCGTACCCGTTAAAAATGACTTTACCCGCACCCTACCCGTACCCGTTAAGAATTAACAGTAAGGGTACGGTAACAGTACATAATGGGTAATAATAATAATATTATTAATTTAATAAAAATTATATAATGTGCTAAATAAATAACATCAAATAAATGTACAAATAAAGTAAAATATTTAGATAATACTTTACATATAATAAAAATCATAAATTTTATTCTCATTAAAAAAATCTATATAAATAATTATAAATTATAATATAATAGAGTGCAAATTAATTTTTTCATCAATATAAACAAATTTCGATGAAGATCAAAACCAACACCATATTTTATGAAATATGCTAATTACATGATTATATATTACATATATGTTTGTAAAATTTTACCCGTTAGATAATGGATACGAAATAGCCCTTACCCGTACCCGTTAACTTAACGAAAATTTTTCTTTACCCATATCCATACCCGTTAGGCTAGCAAAAATAAAACCTTACCCATACCCGCCTTATTGAATGCGGTACGGATACAGTAAATGGGTAAACGGGTTTCATTTACAACCCTAACAGCCGGTTTCAATTGGAGTATGTCTTGAGTAATAAAATTGGCAGATCATACTTGCAAAATAATAATAAATAAATAAAATTTTTGAAAATATAAAACTAGTTCGACATCTAAACTACAAATTTAGTTAAAAAGCAGAGCTTTTTCTTCAGAGGCCATCCAATTTTGTCATTTGTTACAACTATGTCATTGAAAAAAAAAAAAAAATTTCCCGCAACAATTTTGGGACTTTTAATTTTACGTACTGATTATGATATTTGCATCAAAATAGAAATAATAAAGTGATGACATAGATATGTGTAGTAACTTATAGCATGGACAATTTTCTGCTAATATAGATCTTAATTTGCTGACTTGGATATATGTTTCACATGGAAATTGTTTTACTTATGATGCCATCACTCCGTTGATTTTGGATGAAATGACAATAAAATTGCTCGATTATATCATTATTAATGTCATCACTCCGTTAATTTTGGATGAAATGACAATAAAATTGCTCGATTATATCAAATTAATAATGCAGGAGGGATGAATTTAAGTTTTTTTTTAAAAAAAAATTTAGGATGAATTTAGCTTAATGGCCAAGTAAAAACAAAATTTAATATATAGTGCCTTTCCAAAATATTTTGGTTTAAATATTATGATAAATTTTTGTTTAATGTCCAAGCTAAAACAAACTTTAATATATAGTGTCTTCCCAAAAGATATTGGTCCAAATGTTTAACATTGGTTCATGCATGACACAAAATCAGCACAACGCAAGAATCATATGCAGGAGATTTAGGTTGTATGAAGAAAACCTTTTGTTAATGGGAGGTACTGTTTTAATTTCGTTCATTTTGTATTTTTGTCACCTTTTATTACTTTTATTTTATCCCACTCTCTGCTATTGGTTGGAGGCATGTGCGCATTTTTGCATTCTCATTGGCGCACATCCATTAGAAGTGCACCGCTTCCTGTCTAGTGCCTTGCTACTTTTTCCTATTTTTAGGTCTGCTTTTGCACTGTTTGTTATTATAAATTGTTTTGAGTTTTTGGCAATAAGCCAATAATCCTCTCTTTAGCTAGACTTTACGTTAACTTTGGATACAACAAAGTTAAATATAATCCCTCAGTATTTGATGCTATGTTCTGCTCATCTAATGTACGATAATCTCAATTACTGTAATAAATGTTTTGATATATTAGAATTAATGCATAATTATTTAAACTGAAAAACTGAAATAAATACAAACACTTGCTTATTTCAGTTCCAACTAACTATGGAAAGTAGTTGAATATCAAATATTTTGATCAAATTACAATTCAGTTTAACTACTAGTTTGAAACTTTCTGAAATTATTACTTGAATTTAATTAGGCACATGTGCTCTCGTTTCGTTAGAATCAAAATGAAACTTGTCTATTATTATCATTTTAAAGAAAATTGTGCCCAAAGTATATTGAGAATATTTAATTGGAGAGGAGAATGCTAAAGTAATATAAAGTTAATTCGTAAACCAAAAATAATAAAAAAAGTTTAACACATAACATATAGTACTACTATAAAAAGAACAATTTCCAATCAAATTCAGAAAGGAGATTTAATCAGAGGATATGCGAGTGAAATTATTGTGTTGTTATATAATATTATTTCATGATATTAAAAGCAATGTTTTGAAAACCGGACCGGACCGGCCGGTTCGACCGCGAACCGGACCTCTGTCCGGTCCAAACTGGCCCGAGTTTTTGCCTATTTCTGAACCACAACGAACCACCCGGTCCGGTCCGGTTTTAAGTGAAACATGAACCACATTTGAACCGGCTACTTTTTGGTCAGCATTAAATGCATTTGTGTGGTCCAATGAGTGTGGGCACACCTGCATTTATCTTCTTGTTTGTTATGATATTCTGTGAATTGTCAAACGAAGTAAAGATGAGAGTAACTCGCCAACAACACAGAATTAAATCACCACAATTTGGCTGCATCATCAAAGAATAGAATTTTATCCCAAAAAAAGAAAAAGAATGCAAATATAACTAAAATAGTCCTACTTTCTGTTACTTTGTTTCCTTGGGATGTTAACTCGTTTTCTTTAACGAGAATGATATATCTTATTTTTTTTATAATCAAAATATATAGTGTTTGGTATTTTTTTAATGTCTTCTATAATTATAATTTTATAGACTCTATCTGGTTTTATCTAAAAAATATTTATAATTTCAAGATTACATATATTTTATCTAACTTTACATGAATTTCTTTCCAACAATTTTTAAAATTATTTTTTATCGATGTTTTCATATATAAGAAATAATTATATTATAATTATGGACCATCCGGTTCATGTCAACGGTCCGACCGGTCCGACCAGTCGAACCATCGAACCAATGACTTCGCCGGTTCGACGTCCGGGTCGGTTTTCAAAACATTGATTAAAAGCCTTTCTTTGCCATGTTAGGTTGACCTATTTTCTTTGGTAAGTGATACACTTAGCCACTTAGGTCATCTAGCTTAAAAAGTCTATACATGATCAACGGAATGCGACCCATTTGGGAGTAAGAAAGTCTTCGTAAGACACCTGGACTTTAGTACCTACAAAGCAACCATGCCAAGTTGACATGGTGACACTTGCGGAGTTGCGGTCATGCATGCTAATCAGTGGCTTGGATAAAATTTATCTTTTATTTGTTTAAGAAAATATAAGGATGTTTGTGATTTGTTGGTAAGTTAATGATGGACCGAAAGTATATACGTACCCTTCTATATATGTTTTAGGTTCGAGGTTGAATTTGTCGAAAGAGTACTTACTAATAATTAATTTTAATGGCAGCTTTAAATTGTTGCCTCACTTCTTAAAAGAGGCAAAATGTCTATGTTACACAATTTTCCTTTTCATCTATTTAAGGTGCTCAATGCCTATATTACAAAATTTTTATTTTCGAATTCATTTTGTTTAAGGTCAAGAAAGTTTAAAGATAAATCATTGTAGTGCGTTTATTTTAAAATAAATTTTCAAAATCTTGATGATCCGATGCGGATCAAATTCCAAATATTCAATTCTTTGAAATGTATGTATGTATATATATATTTATATATTATAGATAAATCGTTGAATAAGGAATAAGAATAAGAATTTAGAAATGTGTGTCTATCCATATTCCTTATTCATATTCTATGATTTTGTTAGAATATGAATAACGACCCGAATAAGCTCAAATTTCTTATTCTTGTGTTGTTTGGGTTTCATAAGAATAAAAAATTTGGAGCATATTCTTATGCATCCAATAGGTAATCATGATCAACTGGTCGAATTCGTTATTAATATTGATTTTAATAATTTTGAACTTATTCAGCCTATGTTGGGTTGTATGGCATTCTGTCATCAAAGATATAATGTCTCAATACACAAGCAATAAGCTTCTTGTGTTTTTTATTTAAGAAAAAAAACACAAATGATAAGCTGAATTACAACTTACAAGAAAAACAAATGCACTCGTCGGTTGCACGTGGAGGACAACACGGTCGGAGCCGCAATTAACTTCAAAACTAGAGAATATTCTACAATTCGAACAGGATATTCCCCCTCAAATAATCTCTCGCTGCAGAGCCCACCATAGTGGAGAACAACTTAATGATTCTTACTTTGCTTAATTTTATCGACCCAATGTAGAATTTGTATTTGTAGACAAAAAATTACCAAAAATAGAAATATGCCCCTTTTGCAAATTACACCCAGAATTTTTTTTTTTTTTGAAACCAGTGGGGATTCTCCCCCACACCTCTTTCCATTTTATTATAACACCCAGCATCTACTTCACTGGATATTGGCTAACAACACTTTTGATTGTTGTAGGTTACTTTTACCCGAATTTACATCAAGTCAAATAGATATTGTCAAAAGTTCATTAATTTGTTATCATCCATTTTGTCTGACTTTAACTCAATTTGATTTCATGATTAAAAAAGTTTACTAGACATAGATACAAACATGCCCCTATTTTTTCGATAGACTAGACAGTGGCTATCTAGTATTTTTTTTTTTAGGGTACTTGTTAACTGATGTGTATGAAAATACAACTAAAAAGTAGGATTTTCACGGAACAGATATATCACTCTCTCCTTTAAATTAATCAAACAAAAGAAAAGCACTAATGTTGCTGCCTTGATGGATATTGGTTGGATTGGAGCTCAAATCCACGAATCCAGATCTTGTGCCGCGCGGCACAGCGTGTAGCGCAGCACATGACCGTCCGATCAAATCTGGATGGATAAGGGAGCCCCGTGCATGTAACCAGATTGTAAGGCCCGAAAAAAATAAACCGTCGAGATCTGATCGGACGGCCCGGATCCTGCGCTACAAGCTGTGCCGCGCGACACAGGATTCGGGTCCCAAATCCACCTGTCCTGTGCCAATGAACAATCTATAGTTCAACTCACTTTTTGTGATGTGACAATATTACTGGGAAGACCGGACGAGTAATACTGTCTCCTCATCTGGATTATGTCGCTTCGAGCATTTTGTGTGTGTTCATGTAATGAATACCGAATAAATTTGTTTAAGACTTGTTTTCTTTTCTGTATAATTATCGGGGAAAGTAATGTAAGCATGTCCTAGCATAGTTTGTTTTCAATCGTTCTCTCTTAAAATCAAGGTTTAAATAGCGGCCGTAGCGGCCGCTATAGCGGGGCTATTTGATACACCGCTACACCACTATAAATTTAGTGATATGTTTGATAGCGCGATTCATAGTGGAAAATAACGGCGATATTAGCGGAAATAGCGGTCCGGCTTATAATTTGCTAATATAGTATTAGTTTTTTGGGCATAACTTTCGTATATAAACTCCGATTGATGTGATTCAAAGTTCAATGGAAAGCTTATAAAATAAGCTACAACTTTTATGTTTTGAGTTTTTCCAAATTCTAAAATTTTAGTGGTCAAATATGCATAGATAATGAATATAATTTTAGTTGGCATTAATTATTTGAATAAAAATATTTATTTTAGACTAAACTAGACCTTCAAAATATACTTGTGTGTGCATATCCACTGTGGTCCGATAGCGCCCGCTATCCGCTATGATATTATCTTGTCTGCTACGAATCCCTATCCGCTATTTAAACCTTTGCTTAAAATTCATATGCAATTGATGTAAAGCAATGTTCAAATTAATTCATTAAGTGCAATATTTTGAGAGGTTTATAGGTGCTTTTCACTTCCATATATTATTTTTTTTAATAAAATATTCGCTCATTATCAAATTAATGTTAAAAATTAAATCAACTAGAGCGCAACAATTTAAGAAAACTTCATCAAAGTCATTATCAAATTAATTTTGTGTGTTACCAATTTATGTTGGCATTTTTCTCATAGTGCTTAATTGCAATAATAACACCTAAAGTGGTTGCAAAATGCTGTTCTTTTTTTTTTTTTTTTTTTTTGGTGCTGTAGGTGCAAACGGCCAAACGGTGTTAAAATAAATTTGCCCCGTAGGCCATCTATGTGACATCTTGCTACACAGAAAGCAATATTATAAGATCCATATATAGAATATTCTGGTTGATTTCTAGGGAGTACTTAGTTTACTTTTTAAAGAATCTAATGGGATATTCCCTTCTTTAGAAACTAAAAAACAAATGTGTCTCGTGTAGTGGGAATAAAACTGTTATTCCTAGGATATTCCGGGGATAATTCACTTGATCATGCGCGCAGCTGAGTTGGCTGTCTTTGTCCTAGTTCAAGAGAGACGTCTTTCTTTTTTCTTACAATTTCAAAACAAAGCAAAATTTGTGACAAAATTTGCAGTAAAGTTAGCTTAAGTTTAATAAATTTTGTTCCTTATTCTGGCTTCATGTGTTCTTGCGTCTTAACAAATATATATGTTACCATCTATACATTTTTGTGTTTCTTTCTAAATATCATATATGCATGATCAGATGATCTGTATTGTTTCATTAAGCATGCATGCTTTTGTTCATCATGAAAGTGGTCTGGTCTGTAGACTTTAGTCTGATTAATTAGCTTCATGTGCAGATTCCACTTTTGAAGAAACTAGAACAAGAAAAGATTAAGAAAAGGTAATTAATTTTTAAGATTCTTCTTTTAAGTTCGTCGTAGATGTGCACAAACACGGCTAGCGGGCTAGGAGAGACAGATGTGACGGATAGAGCGAATCTACGTATTAACCGAATAACATAAACTGACACTTAACTAAGCACACATCTTTTATAAGGTCCACATCAAAACCTTTTAAACAATAAATAGCGCATATTATCTAGAGTTAATATGTCGGCATTTCGTATCATTGACGTAATTAATAGAAGAAGTTAATTACGTACATTGATCGTTTTAAATTAATTAACGCTCTATAAGAAAGATGGTCTTTACTTAGATTTTTATAACTACATTTTTTATTTATGTTGGATCTTGTTTTATTGCTAGATTTACTTGATGCACTAAATCTAATATTTTTTTAGCAAGACTCAATTTTCTATTAATATCTACTTATAAATCAAGCAATTTATTTTTGATAAACTTTTCCTAATCTTGTAATATCTAATGTAGCAAGTTTTTTTTTGAAAGACTTGCTACATTAGATATTACAAGATTCGAAAAAGTCTATCAAAAATAAATTGCTAAATTTTTAAAAAGATATTAATAGAAAATTTTGTCTTGCTAAAAAATTGCTAGATTTTGTGCATTAAGTAAATATATAGTAATATAACAAGATTCAACATAAATAAAAAATTTAGCTATATAAATCTATGTAAAGACCATCTTTTTTTAGTGCGGTATGCATGCAATAGCCTTATTTATCGTATGTCGGGATTCAACTTTTCCTTTTTTTTTTCTTATGATTATGTCTCTCAAGAACCATGCATATATAGCAACTAATTGCATTTACGCAGAGACACTTCATGCTCTGTACAAGCAAAACATATTCATAAATTATAACCATCATCGCTAAATTTACCATCGCTACCCTCCGTTCCCTCCCGCGCACTCTCTTCCGCATCTCCCTCTCTTCCCTGTCGCAATTCTTCCCTCTCCTAACGTTCCTCCCTCGTTTCTCCTCTCTTCTCTCTCAAGATTTCCTCTCCCCAGATCCTCTCCTTTCTCTTTATTTCTCTCCTCTTTGTCAAAACTGTTTCGATTTTTCAAGAAGACATATATGACAACAAACTGAACATTTAAATCAACAAATTGAAAAACTTGAGAGAGGTAAACATTTAAATCAACAAACTAAACATTTAAATCAACAAAGTGAACATTCAAATCAACAAACTGAATTAATATAATAAAAACAAAGGTAAACAAACTGAACATTTAAATCAACAAAGTGAACATTTAATAAAAACAAAGGTAACAAATATAAAAAGATCAACAAACTGAACTAATATAATAAACAAAGTGAACACTTATAGCAAAAAAGTGAAGTTAAATAATAAACAAAGTGAACATTTATAACAATAAAAAATAAAAGATACAAAAAGTAGTTGAATAAAAAATAAAAAAATAAAATGAACAGATTGAATAAATAAACTGAACACTTATAGAAAAAAAGTGAACTGAAATAATAAACAAAATGAACATTTATAACAATAAAAAGTAAAAGATACAAAAAATATAGTTGAATAAAAAATAAAGAAAATAAAATGAACAGATTGAATAAATAAACTGAACACTTATAATAATAAAGTGAAGGGAGCACCTGGGTGAGTGAAGGGAGTGCCTGGGTGAGGAGGTGAGGAGTCGCTATCGTTGGGGTGAGAGAGAGAGTGAGTAGCCTGGGTGAGGAGATCGCTATCTTTGGGGTGAGAGAGGGTGAGGAGATCGCTTGAGAGGGAGGGGCGCGATGAGGGGTCCATCGGACAGAAGGCGCTAGCTTTAGCGATGGCAGCGATGGTAGAATGAGCGATGGTACATAGTAATTTTCAAACATATTCGACATCCTTTGTCGACGAATCATAACACTTTCTGAATCTGAAGTTCATTAATTATACTTTAGTTACTTATGCGGACAAGGAGATCTCATAAAATGACGAAAATGTCCTTCATCAAAGTGCTGTGGGTTGCTAACTTGCTATATATTAAAAACATCAGACTGTTAAAATAAAGGGTGCTTGAGATAGAGTGATCATTGATGTAAATTTTGATCACTTCGTGGTAATTTTCTAATTAACTCAATATTATCTAATTATTACTTGAGATAGATATGAGATTAAGTCCTTTAATTTTATAAATATCTAATAGAGATTCCTTAACTGGATTTCAAAGCCATTGCCTCTACTTAGGACATATTGTCATTAGCCACTAAATTATATATATAGTTTTTTTTTTTAAATTATGTCCTTATGATTGCTTACAACTAGAATTTCAAGCATGATCATGTCGATCGATGTGTTGGAAACATGCATTATTTGAAAGATTTTTCGAAAAACACGAACAACTAAATTGCGTGAATTATCATAAAAAAAAAATTCCAGCCCTTGATGTACAGTATATCGAATTTTTCTCCATTGGGGCGAGAAGATAGATCTCCACTGCAAGAGCGGGCCCACTTATACATTGAACAAATTAATTAATTCGTTAATCATTTTATTTATTGGACCAACGTGTCGCGTACAGATTATACAGCACGTACCATGAGATGGACCGTACATAAGCGGATATCCTACTTGCCATCCCACCGAAATGACATCCTTAGACATCCTAGCGAAGGAGTAGCGAATCTGGCCCAACAAACTTAGCCCAGCGAAATTTCCTATCGAACTTCCGTTTCGTTCTCTCTTCTTCACGCTCTCCTCTCCCGGAACTGATATGCGACATCCCAGATTTGCGACATCTCAGCGCCAAAGCCCATCTCCAGCGCAAGCCCATAAGTCCAGCGCCTCCCTCCCTTTCGCTCTCTCCCTTCCGCTCTCCCCTTTCGCTCTCATCTCTCCCTTTCGCTCTCATCTCTCCCTGTCGCTATCTCCTTCAACTCTCGCTCTCTCCTCGTTCTCCATGTCGCTCTCCCTCACCGCCATTTCATCTTCCTTCTTTTCTTCTTGATCTTCATTTTTTTTCGTACTCCTTTGCATATAACAATTTAATATATCTCTTAATTCATAATAAATACTCCCTTAAGTCAAAATAGATACTCCCTTTAGTAAAAAAATATAATCTCTTATGTTATAATATAATAAGGTACTCCATTACGTAGATATAATTACTCTCGTGAGACGAATTAAATACTCCTTAGAGGTAAATTCATAATTGAAAATATATTTGACACTTCTTTAATGAATCTTACATACTCCCTTAAAAATAATTAGTTACCCCTTAATGTAAATTTTGTACTTCCATAATAAAAGATAATTGAAAATATTTTTAACACTCCCTTAATGGATCTTGCATACTCCCTTACCTTTAATTAGTTACTCCGTTATCACAAATTACGTACTTCTATAATAAAAGATAAATGAAAATATATTTGACGCTCACTTACATACTTACTTAAAAATAATTAGTTACTCCCTTATCACAAATTACATACTTTCATAATAAAAGATAAATGAAAACTTCTTTAACACTCCCTTAATAAGTCTTATATACTCTCTTAGTAATATTTAGATACTCCCTTATCACAAATTACGTACTTTCATAATAAAAGATAAATTAAAACATATTTGATGCTCCCTTAATGCATCTTACATACTTTTTTGTGTATAATATATACTCTCAGATTTTTACTAGGAATGACGGTGCTTATATGAAGAGATAATAGAAGATAAAGAATAAAGGGGAGGAGAACAGAGGAGAGGTAAGGGAGGACGCAAAGGGGAGAGGAGAGGTGAAGGGAGGGTGCGAAGGGGAGAGGAGATCGGTGAGAGGAAAGCGTGAAGAAGAGAGAGACGAGTGATGCGAGAGAAGAAAGAAAGGAGCGTAGGAGTATTGGGCTTGGGCTGAATATTGAGCGACGCGAGAGAGGATGGCACGAGATGTCATTTTCTTAGGATGTCAGTTAGAATATCCGCTCCTCTCCCATTCTCACCCTCCCTTCACCTCTCCTTTCCCCTTCGAGCTCCCCGTTCATCTCTCCTCCCACCGATCTCTTCTCCTCTGTTTTCCTCCTTTTTTTTCTTTATCTTCTCTTATCTCTTCATATAAACACTATCATTCATAATAAAAATCAGAGAGTATATATTATATACAAAGGAGTATGTAAGATGCATTAAGGAGGCAACAAAAATGTTTTAATTAATCTTTTATTATGGAAGTACGTAATTTATGATAAGGGAGTATCTAAATAGTATTAAGGGAGTATGTAAGATTTATTAAGGGAGTGTCAAAAAAAATTTCATTTATCTTTTATTATGGAAGTATGTAATTTGTGATAAGGGAGTAACTAATTATTTTTAAGTGAGTATATAAGATTTCTTAAGAGAGTGTCAAATATATTTTCATTTATCTTTTTTTATAGAAGTATGTAATTTGCGATAAAAGAGTAACTAATTAAAGGTAAGGGAGTATGTAAGATTCATTAAGGGAGGATTAAAAATATTTTCAATTATCTTTTATTATGGAAGTAAGTAATTTGTATTAAGGGAGTAACTAATTATTTTTAAGGGAGTATGTAAAATTCATTAAGGGAGTGTTAAAAATATTTTTAATTATCTTTTGTTGTAGAAGTACATAATTTGTATTAAATGTGTAACTAATTATTTTTAAGAGAGTATGTAACATTCATTAAGGGAGTGTTAAAAATATTTTCAATTATCTTTTATTATGGAAGTACGTAATTTGTATTAAGGAAGTAACTAATTGTTTTTAAGGGAGTGTCAAATATGTTTTCAATTATGAATTTATCTTTAAGGAGTATTTAATTTGTCTCACGAGAGTAATTATATTTACGTAAGGGAGTAACTTATTATATTATAATATAAAAGAGTATATTTTTTGACTAAATAAAGTATCTATTTTGACTTAAGAGAGTATTTATTATGAATCAAGAGATATATTCAATTGTTATATGCAAAGAAGTATGAAAAAAAAATGAAGATCGAGAAGAAGAGAAGGAAGAAGAGAGGGTGGTGAGGGAGAGCAACATGGGGAACGAAGAGAGAGCAGGAGTTGAAGGGAAGAGCGACAGGGAGAGATGAGAGCGGAATGAGAGAGCACGAGTCGAAGGAGAGATCGGAGGAGAGTGCGGAAGGGAGAGACCGTCGAAGGAAAGAGCGGAAGGGAGCGTTGAAGGGAGAGAGCAGAAGGGAGGGAGCACTGGACTCATGGGCTTACACTGGAGATGGACCTTGGCGCTGGGATGTTACAGGATGTAAAAAAAGTAGGATGTCGCATATCAGTTATGATATATAAGTAGTTGAAAAGCAAAAAGGCAATGAAAGACGGGCCCACAGGAACCTTCTTTGGACCCATATATGCTTTGGATTATAAAATACAGTTACAAATAATGAACCGACCGCACAAATAGATTACATGCTGATAAAGAGATTTACCATGCAATAATCAATTCTCCACTCATCTCGTATTTTCACTACAATTTTATAACTGTAATGTGCTGCTTTGTACATAACATAGCCACGGAAAGGAAACTAATGCATTGGCAGACAACTCGCGATACAATATACTACGAGGGTTCTAAAGAAGAAAAACAAAATCCCAATCCATAACCTGCCACAGTGCCACTTGTCGGAAGCAGAATTAGAGTGTTTTTCCTTTTTTTTTTTTATGTGGTCTGTTACCCGATATATTTTTTATGTATTTTTTTTAAAAGATAAATGGGTATAAGCTTTCCAACTTATTTTTAAATTAAATGTTTATGAAAGACTTTTTAGCTGGATTTAAAACCTCCGACTTTCCACTAAAGATATATTGCTGTTTGCCACTACACCAAAAACTATTCTTGTTAGCTAATGTATTATACTCGGCACAGCGTTTGAGAGCTAAAGCCTCTAGACAATTAATTGTATCCAAATTATCAAATACATATCCGTAATTTGACTTATATGATACACTTTGAAGCTGTATATTTTATTATTTTAAAATTTAAATACGTCACTTTAAAGGACGTACGATTAGTGAGATGCATATTTTAATATAAATCGTTTAAATTTTAAATTTTCTCATTTTGTAAGGACATTCATAAACAAATTTAGTTGCTACCCCCAAATTGAAATAGTGTGCAATTATAATTAGCTGTAATTACTTCATCTTTTTGCACTGTCGTTGGCATTATTTTGCACCAATAAACAACAGACAGAAGTGCGCACAAAAAAAAGGACCCGGATCCTTTGTAGCGCGGCACAGGTGTAGCGCATCATCCTAGCCGTCCGATCTAATCGGGACGGTTAAATTTTTTCAGGCCTTACAATCTGGTATAATTCACGAGCCACCCATCATAGATCGGACATTTGGGATGGTGCGCTACACTAAAAAAAAGTGCTTTCTTTTGTGATATTGCTATCAACAAGAGTCAAGGCTGTTTTTCTTTCTTTGTATTTGTTTTGTTTTGGTTTGGATAAAAGTCAGGCCGGCTTGTAGATTACTAGATTCGCATGTACTTCCAAACATTCTTAGACCCCCTTTAGTGCCTTCACCAAACATCTCCAACACGAAATAAAAAATTTATAAAGAAAACTAAAGTAACGTGCATGTTCTTTTTAATTAATCAGGTGTCCAGCTAGCTTCCTGCTCAAGCGCCGATTGTTAATTTCATGCTGGTTACATACAGATTTCCGAATTTGAATTTTAAACACTGTCCATCAAAGCTACAATATATCATCTAGATAAAAGAGAATTCAGGTTTTTTTTTTTCCTTTTTTTGAGAGTCAGGTGGCAATTAATCACCACACCGACAAGAATTTATTAAAAAAATTGTTATTTACATGAGAAAAAAAAGAAAACAGAGTATAAAAAAAAATTACTAAAGGAAAAATTAAAGAACAAAAATGATTGTAATAAAATTAATGATTGAAGGTTGCATCAATGGATAAACATTTAAACAACAGAGATTGTAATAAAAACGCGCTATCTGGTTTTTATTTCCCGCTAATTATGTGTTGTAGTCAATCAACTTTATTTAAACTCCGTATTAGTCATAATCAATTAGTCATCGTATTGAAATTCAATTTTCTATGAAATTTTAGTGACTATAAAAAATATACTATACTATAATGCTGGTTTCGATCATGGGAGGAGCAAGAACTTCTTTGAGATGGAAATCTCATACTTATCAAATATCGTTCATTTTTAATTTTAGGGGGGGGGGCAAATTTAAATTTTCGTAAAATATACTTTGTAACACTAAAAATATATATACATATATTATTTAACAAAAAAATTAAAAATTAAAGGCATTGTCCTCATTTTTTTGTACAAAGATACAGCAATGATTCCGAAATATGAATTCTATAACTCCCGTCACTAACAATATTATTAGATTATGGTATTGCATTCATAACACTTGGCATGAAAAGTGCAAATAATGCACCACATAAAAAAGTATGCAATATTATAACAAAGTACGTATATTCTTCCGAGGACTTGGCCGAATGCACATGGGAAAGTATATTCTTCCGTAGAAGCCTACACCTACACCGAATTGAAGGTCATATATGATATATATATCCTGTTTCATTTTAATATACTAGCAGCAGAGCCCACCCATTGTGTGGGCGGACTCTAATATGTGATATGTGAAGTTGAAATTATTATTTGACATAGATATATTGTCCATTTTCAATATTTAAGTTCAATGTTGTCTTGATCGGTATTAAAGATAGGAGCAATATTCACCAGTTTAAACAAATAGAATCAAATAAAGTAAAAATGCGAACAACTAAAAAAATAATTTGATGAAAATAAATAAGTTTCTCAATAAAAAGTTTTACATAAAAGTATGTCATCTCAAACCAAAAATAATAATAATAATAATACAACATGACAAGATTTCAGTCAAAAAAATATATATATATAACATGACAACATTCTTGAATCGTTTTTGCTTCAATGTTGTAAGTTGTAACGAACAATGATCATACTCAAGACGGAGATCTGTTTTATAAAAAATAATAATTAATTAATTAAATAAAAAATTTAAGATAATTTTATACGTTGAATACATGCCTGAGTGTGATATAAGAGAAATAAATTTATTGAATGAATGGAACAACAAAGATATGAGCTACTCGCGAGCAAAATAAATTGTCATATTAATAGTTTAAAAAAGTTGTTAATAAACGGATACAACTTAATAAAATCACCGGTACACCTTAAATTTATGAGATTCTTCATGTGCGTCTAGTTCGGATTTGGAATAGAAAGAAATCATCAGTATGCCTTGACATCAGATACTCCAACTTTCGCTTTAATAAAATCTGCAGTTTGGCTTGACAATTATTTATTAAATGCTTATTAAAAAAATGTGTTACAATTTCTTAAAATTTATTAAATTCGAGCGTCTTAAATCACAATGCGTGTTTCCACTATAAATCAATTACAATTAAAACATCATCAAGCCATAAGATGGCAAATTTGACAGTGCTACTCCAAAAATAGAATAAATTAAATATAATGTTTATTTAAACAAATTGATATAAAACAAAATGGAAAACATTTATTTAGAGTAAATAAAATAAAGGAATCGATATTGGTTGATATAGAATCATTGTATTGACGTTTTTAATTATAATTAATCCGTTTAAATCAATTGCGCATCTTGCTTTATTAAGAAATTGGAGATTTTGTTTTATCTTGCTTTAAAAAATATCACGTAGAAAATCAAATAGATCACAACATATTAAGGCATGGCAATTAACCAATTGTAAAAAAGAAAGGCAATTAATTATGTGTTTTATTTTATTCTTAAAAAAAAATACGTTTTGTCTTGCCAATAATATTCACGCTTGGGACTCAAGATGAGAATTGGCATCTAATTGATTATTTCTTTTCAATTTTCCTCACACGATTTCCAAAGATGCTTGTTTTTGACCGATCAGTAATAAAATGATATCGGCCAGAATGGGAAGAATATTTAATTTGGACCAAGCAATTTTTTATCCTGACGCATCTAAATATTCCAGCTGTAACTAAATTCAATTTTTATTACATACCAAAAATAACACAAACGGAATATTGTTATACTACTTGAAGGGTCTGACAAAAATGGGTAGCGCAGGAGAAAAAAAATCAGAAAAAAAAAATGCTTTTCTCATAAATTCAATCTTGCCTTTTCTAGAAAGTAATATACTAATGTAATGTAATATACAAATATGTGATAGTATAATAGTATCACGTAACTGATGGCGTGTAACAGCCAGTTCTTTGATTTTGGTACTCTTTTGGTTAAATAGTTATCAAGCCCATCCAATGTGTGGGCAAATTTTATTTTAAAAATTATATCAATCATTCTTTACTTAGAAAGCTGGAAGAATATTTCATTTTGTAGATGGCACCATATAAGACCAATACCAATATGTTACAAGTGACAATCATCTATCTTGCAACCATATCTATTTGCAAACCGATCAATATAGTTTGCAAAATATAATTGGTATCAACAGATTTTGTTTCCCTTTTCAAAATTATTTAAGGTTGAGCTAACGAAACCAGTCCATTGATTTATGTCAACCATCCAATAGAGCTTGGACATCCATAAAATAGGCGCATACAAAATATCAGATACCAGAAATTAGAGATTTACATGTCAAGGGCATTTTTTTCTTCAAACAAAATTCTTCCTGTTTCACTCTCTTCATGCGGGAACTAAAACCATTTTAGCATATCACAACTAATAACAATCATTTTTGAAAATGGTATTAAAATTAATAGTGGAAAGAGAGCAAAACAACTCTCTGAAGCAATTTATACACCCGGAGATAACAACTGTGCTGGAAGACTATAAAAGATAACAAAATTAAAGTTGCCATGCCCAAATTCAACTCACGCCCAAACCAAGACAACAATAATATATGAATTAAGCTGCCAAGAGATTTTTTTAAACAAACAATATGCATAAAGGAACAAAAACATTCAAAATTATCTTAAAAAAGGAACAGCTCCAAAAAGCCTAAAATTAATATAGCCTTAATTTGAACACGACTAAGCTACAAACATCCTGCAAATGAAAAAGAGTAAACAGACGCATCAGTAAAAAGTATTTAGGTTTATAAAAAATGCAACAAAAAAAAAACAATTTATCTAAAGCTCACCACATGCAAATAATTTTCCTACGTAGTAATCTTAAATTCCTACTGACATGATTAGAGACACATAAAAAGAAACATGTTTCATGAATTACTAAAGAAAAAGTTACGAGGAGTAAAGCCATAGGGAAATGGCAGAATTGGAATTATCTATGTTGCATGAATTCCAAATCAAAGATTAGAAGTTACAACTCGAGCTGACTTCCTAGAAATCATATTGCTGGATGATATACTTGACATTGTTTCTTATTTTGATATACCCAAGATATTTGCTAAATTCCAAAAGCAAGTCATAATATACATATATAACCAAAGTAGAAAGTTCAATATTACAACACTTTATCAAAAATTCAAGAGTAAAAACTTTTTTTACATGTAATCTGAATGTATGCAATTAAAAGCTGCATGAATTTTTAGATACAAGGAATCTAGGTACATTGCACATGATTTTGGAGATCATGAGAATCAAGATACCTACACCAGTACTGGTATACATAATAATACCTATACAAATTTAAGAATTTCAATTATTTTAAGGCAAATACTTGTTTCAGTAACTAAAGCACTAAAAACTCAGAAAATATAAAACACTAAAACACTAAATGTTTCTTCTTTTTTTTTTTTTTACAGAAAAGGTACTCTTCGAAGCCTCATACAGCAAATAGTGCCTTTCTTTTTTCCCCATGCTAGAATTGGGTACTTGCATGACTGGTTAGAGCTTTGGGTCAGGTGTCATATATAGTTATTATATCAACCATTGGTTCCTTATTCTGCATGCATTTTTTAAATTTAAACTAAAGTAAAAATCAGAGAAATTCCAAAATACAATAGGTCTAATTTTAAACATACAAATGAACCTAACTTTTATAGCTAACCTTGAGCGGCACTGTTTGTCATCGAACACCCTGTCACTTTCATCGAGAAATTATGATCAAGATACAATCTACCAACCTTTTTGCTGACGCAAGCAATCAACTGATAAGTCAATAGATTGAAATTAGGAATAGCATTTTACCAAAGGAGAATATAATAAAGAATAAATTTCAAGTTAGTTAATCCGTATCAGTTAAAAAAGTAAACAAATTAACACAATAAAAATATCTGATTATTTGTATAGATATGCAACCTCTTTAGACCCTTAATCCAGGTGTTAGTAAAGAAGAATTAATCAAAGGTACCAATTAATTAAGCTGTTAAACCTAAGCATCATTTCCAGCAAAACCATTTCTCAACATATTTTATGAGAAAATAACAATAAAAGAAAAAAATGACAAAAAATTCATATTCAGATCCATAGAGAGACAGAAAAGAAAATTGAACAATAATGTTACTCACCAGAACTTATCAACAGTGCGAGAGAACTTGCAATAGTGTCCATGGATTAAATAGGAACCGAAGCATCTCCGAATTTCATTTTCCTGACAGTAAATAGGGAAAGAATGGTAAGCGATAAATGAAATTTCAAAAGAAACGTGAGAATAATTTAGGTATATTCTGAGAGAATTTTGTTTAAGAATAAACCTTAGAGGAGATTTGGGGTAGTGGCGTTGGTGTTAGAGATATGTCCTAGAAGCCAATCAGTTGGTGGCTATTATATTAGTTTATGTTATTGATGATACTTGATTATTTGTTCCTAGAGTTTATTATTGACAGATCATTCAGGTTGAGGATCTGAATTGTAAATCTCTGTGGATCATTCGTTAGAATGACAATAATATCTCTAAAGAGTCCATAATCTTGATAATTAACAAGGAACATTAATTATCATATAAGATTAGTATGCAAGTTAAGTGATGATTAAGTTCTACAAATCATAGGTAAAGAGTTACCGACTTAATTGCATATGTATATGTTACTGGAACATAGTACATGACATGACCCAATGAAATAAATATATGGATTGTGTTATGTGTCATTATTTATTTCATACGTGTTTAATTCTGAGTTTGAGATGGTTCAGTTTCTCCACATGAGGATAGGTTCTATAAATATCGTCTAACGCTGATTCCTGATAAGGGCTGTTATACGGACTTTATTTATGTTCTCTTGAATTGTGCGGGAAGAAACTGGACATCAAGACAACCGTATGTCCCTCGTTAGTTCACCTAACGAGTGATGATATCCACTGGGCCCCTTGATGGAGATGGATTGCTTGCTAGTAACTTATGCAATCATCTCTAGATCAAGAAACGTATAATCTGCAAGAATGACACATTCATATCTTGGATTATACAAGGATGTCATGTGACATAAGAATCAAAACAATAAGATACCATTTCTTATGCAGGATTGAAGTGCTGTATTGGTACAGTATTTAATTTATGCGAATTGAGAATCATAACGTGTTGCTAGATACCGCTTATGATTAATGAAAATAAATGATGATTTATTTTCATAGCCAACATAGCATAAATTCTCAAAGGGTCACACAAATAGGACTTTAACCAAACGTGCATTATTTATTTGTTTGCAATAGCGAGTACTGCGAATATATGATAAGTTGATTAATTAATTATATACCGTTGCGAACCGTTATAATTAATTAACTCAAATGGATCATATAGAAATAATATAATGTATATGCTAATCCTAAATTAATTATTAATATGTTAATAATTAAGTTAGTTCAACGCATATTTATTATACTGAGCTAATTGGCCTTTTAGTTAATCGGTTAACTGAAAGTCCGATATGAGACGAATTGAAAGAGTGAATTAATGGGCCACTATATCATATGAATTTGGCCCACTTAATCTCTGAAAATTTCGGCCATAGAGGGGCATTTGTGTCCAAGAGAAAATAGGAAGAGAGAAACCTAATTATGGAAAACGTTCCATATATATATATTGATTGTTTCTTTGGGAACAAGTCGGAGAAAAACCTAATTCTCTCTCTCTTCTTTCATTGGCCGCACTATTCATGCACTGTTCATGTACTGTTCACGTACTGTTTACAGTGGAGAAAATTGGTTTCTCAAATTTTAAGCTCTTAATTCCATCTCTAGCTCATGCGTTGAGCGATTTCCCTTCCAGTTAAACAGTTAATCGTGCGAAGGAATTCAAAGGGAATTAGTTATCGTCTCGGACAAGCTAGCACATGTCTTGAGACCTTGGCTAATTTTCTAGGTGGACTCGAGGTGACGAGGTGGTGGTGGTGTGCTACCCATCGACTCCTACGCATAGGTTCGAGCCTTTCGAATACGATTTCGGAAGAGGTAACCTCCTACGCTTCTCATTTTATATGTTAAATGACTTGAATAACTAGATCCGTTTTTCGTGCGTGTTAATTGTTTGTTAAATGTTAATAAAAATTAAAATTGCACATGGACTTGAGTTCCTAACAGTTGGATGGTAAAATGAGAAGGGCACATCAGAGGTGCGATGGAGAAGAGCGGTGATCATGGCTGATGAGGATTTGGATTAGAGAGGAAAAACAGGACCGGCGCTCACAACTCGCAAGAGAGAAGGATAGAAGCTTCGCGAGAGATCTGAGTTGAGGCGGCATCGGCTGATTTAGCTCATCGACGGTGAAATTTTGTAATAGATTAGGCGGTATGCAAAGAAAGAAAGATATCCCGTCCTGCTTTATCCACGCTTGGCAAGATATCTTGCCAGATCGGAGTGTATTGAGGGATTTCGCTATAGCTTTTGAAAACCCTAGAGCGGAGAGGCACAGGGAACGGCTGGAGTGAACGAAACAAATTAATGAAAAGCGGAAAAAAAAAACTCACGGAGAATCGAACCGTTCTCTATGGTTAATAATCCAGCACACCACCGCTCAGCGAAATTTTAGCTTAATCTATACGAAAGGTTTAAACCTTTTACATCGTTATTAGATCCACACCACTGATCTAATCAGATCATACAAAATTTATGGTCCATATTGTAAATCGTTAACATGTTTAACAACCCTTGGACTCAAATTTGGATAGATTTTTGGATTGATGCTTTTATAAGTAGTAGAGATGATGTTAGATGTGATTTTGACGCCTCTGAGACTTTTGAGTAACATCTTCCACTTGATGTTTCTGCAACAGCTTCAAATTTCATTGGTTGATATTTTTCCATAAGCTTTCATATCCTTTGCAAACTGTACGGAAAAAAGAAACTCGTCTCACAATATTCTTTTCTGTGACCATTAATTCGTTTTTATTCCTATTAAGTATTAACAAATAAAATTAATGATGATGCATGTTTAATTAACAGTTCGAATTATCTATTTCAATATGTACTTCGTATAAAAATTGATTTTAATTACACAAGATATTTCCGCATTAAGTAAAATAGGTACGTATAATCGCAAATTTATGATCAACGTACAAAACAATACACCTCGACTATGAAAATAAGGCTATGCTCCAGAACGAGAGAATCAGGACTAAGGAAAGGCAGATGAAGCAAAGGAAGATAAAGGAAGTGTATGAAAATAAAGTTAACTTGCTCCAGATTTAAAAATGAATGTATAGGGTTAATAGTTGTAACCTTCTATTTAATTTACTGAAGGACAATATTGCCCTTTAATTTGAATTGGGACTGAATTTTATGACTTAAAAACGAGGGCTTTTTTGGTAAAAAAATCTTAATAGTTGGTTCTCTTGGTTACACCCCGATTTTGGGGGTAACCATCATTCTTCCCAGCTGAGGTTTTAAGGGAACCTTGTTTTCTTCCACTTCCTTGGGTTCACCAAAAATTAACATTGGGAGCAAGGTATTAGTCTTCATCTTCCTTTCCTTAGCCTAGGTTCCCCTCTTCTGGAGCAGGGACTAAGTATCGCTCAATATCATATCGTACAAAAGTACCATAAAATGGCGTCGCAATCGCGAGTTGGAAAAAAAGTACCAAAGAGTTTCTTTGTCAAAAATTTCTTTGATAAAATATTTCTTTTAATGCAAATGTAGATTTATACCACTCCAAAACTTCAAAATTAAAAAAATGCCACCCCAAATCTAATATACTTATAAATTTGTCACTTATATACCCATCTCAACACATAATTTTTCATATTGACCAAAATACCCTCCCTCCTCAAATTTAAAATATTAAATTATGAAGCAAACATTTCAAGATTTTAAATTTTTTTATTCTGAAGTTTTAATTCTTTTCCAAATTTATAATTTCAAAATTTGAAATTATAATTTTTTTAAATTATGAAAATTGAAATTCTGAAATTTTAAAATTGAAATTTATAGTTTCCAATGTTGGAATTTTTGAATAATTAGGATTTAATTTTAAAATTCTGAAATTTGAAATTTGAAATTTTGAAATTTTAATTTCAAATTTTAAAGTTCATAAATTTAAAATTCTAAAATTTACAATTCAAAATTTTAAATAAAAATTTAAAATTTTTTAATTTTGAATTTTGAAATTTTAATTTTTTTAAAAAATTTGAGAGGGTATTTAAGTCAATACGAAAATTTGCGTATGGAGATGGATGTATAAGTGGAAAATTTCTAAATAAATTACATTTGAAGTGGCATTTTTCCAAAATATAACATTAGGGTGGCATTTTTCGATTCAAATTTTGGAGTGGTATAAATCTAATTTTACGTTCTTTTAAATATAATTTTTTTCCCTAAAAGCATTTCTGTACATTAATTTTTGTTTTTTGATGTCACATATCAATTAAAAATTGACTTGCATTACAATTTTTGAGAATCGTGGCAAGAGCTTATGCGTTTTATTTGAAATTTCTACATGAATTTATTAGTTATAATTTTTTTAAAATAAAGGACAATTGTTTTAGTGACTCATTTCTCTTGGACCGAGCAAACAATTTCTTCGGATGGACGAATGCTACCAATAATACGTTCAAAATAATTTAGTTTTAGTAGGAGCAAGTTTTCATCGTTATTTGATGGTAATTATGCAGTGGACTGAAATTTTAAATCGAGTTTGGATTCTCATTAATTAATTAATTCGTTCATAATTTTATTGAACGATTACAAATTTAAATCGGATTTAAAAATTTTAGTTTTGGAGAATTTGCCAAAAAAAGATATACCATATGTATCCACTCTAGTCGATTCCAAGAAACGAAATTAACAAGTAATAATTGACATCTTATGCCCACCGCATCTTTTGAAAAACAGAAAAAGGAAACTCAACTCAAGTCAGGGTCTCTTTTTTGTCTCCTTTTTAAGTATTCGTTGATAAAATATTATGCGAACGCCTTTGCCGAGTCGAAAGCAGAATCCAAGCGTCTTTCTAGTCCAAACTCCAAATAAATCAAATCGCATATTGAAAACCTGTAATAATAACCAGCACTAAAGAGCACTAACCGTGAAATTGTAAAATAATTAAGTCCAAAATAATAAAAAGCATTCAACTCAACTCAACTATCCCAAAGTCGGCCAAACAGGCCTCGCCAAATTTCTCAATTCAGTCCCAATCCTGTGTGCCGAAGAAAGTCTGCATACAAATTCATTTGAGTCACTGAAATCAGGACCCTCACTGACACATTCGCACTTGTGTTC
The DNA here is from genome assembly GCA_027562975.1 of Rhynchospora breviuscula. NCBI lineage: Eukaryota > Viridiplantae > Streptophyta > Magnoliopsida > Poales > Cyperaceae > Rhynchospora > Rhynchospora breviuscula. The sequence continues at coordinate 66,167,568 of CM050402.1, read as the reverse complement.
TTCTTTTTTATTTGTGAGATCCACTGTCAGTAAGGAACTACATGGTGCAGGTGTCTGTACTCGCCACAGAAATATAAATCCTTCCTTCTCCTTTTTCTCTCTCTTTTGCCTCCATTTGAAATATCGTCGCCCCACCTCAGACAGTAGAGAGAGAGAGAGAGAGAGGAGTGGTGAGTTCATTCAGAGTTGAGAGAGAGAGAGAGAGGCTGGATTGGAACAATCGAAGAGGAGGTAGATGAAGAACTGAAGTCTATTATCAATGGTTGAACCTTTACTTCTTTATGGCATGAACAAGTCGGTTCCAGGTGCAATGGATCCCATCCAGTAGGTTTAGCTTAGCTGCTTAAGATGATAGCGCGGGATAGGTGCCATCTCTAGTGCTCTTTCTTTCTTTTCTTCTTTATTTTTGAAAAATCCTTAGCCGCGTTTGTTACTATCTCTTTGAATTAGGCGCGTTTCCACACTTGTTCTGAAAAATGTCCAACTTTTTTTCAAGGAGGAACATCCAGAATTACCATTCTATTATACTGACTCAAGTTTGTATCTGATATGTGAATTTGGGTGGCTGTTAATAGCCTCTATTATTTGGTAATTTGTTGAATTCTATTTGTCAAACTACATCTTTTTCAAAAAAAGTAAGAAATGAAGCAAAAAGTTGAGGGAATTTTGAAACTTGGCTAAATTTTGCCATTTGTGTTAATTGGGTGACCGTTATTTTTCACTTTAGCTACGTTTCTGGTAGAATCTCAACTGTTTCACTGCTGAACCTTTTTGTCGGATTGATTTTGGCCACGTGTTCTGATACGTAAAAGCAATTGACAGATTTTTATATTTTGATTTAATTTTAAAGAAATTTGTTTATTAGATTGTATGTTTCCACTCAGATTAGCTGCCAAAATTAAACTTGAGCTTATAGGTATAGATGTGTTGTGCATTATTTTCAGTTTCCAATGTTTTTAGAAAGAGTTTTTTAACTTACCTGAGCATGAAGGAAAAGAATTTCACCTCAGTATGATTGTAATTCAACATAATACTCAGCGCATCTCTCATTTTTGTTGCATCTAATTCTGTATCCTTATTTTATTTTGCAGGATTTGTGGTTGGAAAAGGCAAAGTTATCTCTAGTTTCTTACTTGTAAAGGGTGTATCTTTGAAGAAAGAGAGAGAGAGAGGGAACTTTTTAGTCATATGACTTAATTATCTGAAAGTTAAACTGTGCTCAGTCGATTCATGCACTATCCCAGCTCGGCGCCTGAAGTGACTATCAAACACCAGCAAATTGTTTCCCTCTTTCCCTTTCTGGGCAAATCTCCTTTGGCAAAACCTCTCCCAATTTGGGGCAAATCTCCTTTGGCATATACTATCTCTTTTACCACTAATTATATTATAAGGTGACCATTATAGACAAGCAAGAATTAGGAATATCTCACCTGTCGGTTCAAAAGAGAAGGTTTTGAAAGTCATTTCTTTCTCTGGGGAAATCTCCTTTGGCATAAGTGTTTTCAGTTAATCTTGGTCTCTTGGCAAATCTCCTTTGGCTGTAGATAACTACCTAATTATTGTGTGATAGCTCTCTTGGGCAAATCTCCTTTGGCAATAGTGCGTATTTACAGTGTTCTGAATTTACGCACTTCTATCTATCCATTGTTCTATCTGAAATTATTCTTGTTAAGTATCATCCTCCTCATCAAGTTTGTTTGAGTTGTACCTCAAGTGGAATTGTCGAGCAAAGTAAGCAAAACAATAAGGTTAGCATTTTCCTCTATAGTTATTATTCTCAGGTAGTGTTTGGTTGAGGAATAGTGATTTGATATGCGCTTGCTTTATTCCCAGAACTCGATTTCAAACCAAACACTACCTCATAGCACTCCGAAATATTATTTTTTCTCATGATTCTCATCATTTTTCTATTTATTTTCCAGGAAATAATTGTATCTTATAATCTAATTGGAGGGCTATAAAATATAAAAAAAGTAATAAAAAAAGAAAGACAAGAAAACAAAAAGGAAAAATTAAGGAAAAAATGGATCTTTTCATGATTGATTCTGACACTGACACCGAGTCGAGTGACAGTGAAGAGCTTGAAGAAAGAGAAACTTTGTTCGCGGGTCACGCACAGAACATCCTAACAAGCCTTGATGAAAGCATACTCAAGATTGATGATTTTCTCTCCTTTGAGAGAGGATTTTCACATGGCGACATAGTTTCTCACATCTCTGACCCGTCAGGTCAACTCGGCCGTGTGGTTGACATAGACATGGTTGTTGACTTGGAAAGCCAATCTGGGAAGGTTCTCAGAGTTGTCAACTCGAAGAGGCTTGTAAGAGTTAGGTCTTTTATGGCCGGTGACTATGTCATCATGGGTTCCTGGATTGGCCGGGTCAACCAGGTCATTGACTTGGTCAAAGTTGTATTCAATGATGGCACAAAGTGCGAAATACTGGTGAAGGATCCTGAGATGCTGGTGCCTGTCATGCCTGGCTGGTACGAAGAGATGATACAATTTTACTATCCAGGGCAGCGTGTCAGGATGAAGACTGCCAGTACCGGCTCAAAGACTGCAAAATGGCTGTGTGGTGATTGGGGCACAAAGAACTCTGATGAGGGCACTGTTTGTTCTGCTGAGGCTGGTCTGGTACAGGTCTATTGGATCTCTTCACTGTCCCGTGTTTGGGGAAGTTGCAAGACAGACCCTACTCCGGCCTCCTTACAAGAGCCAAAGAACCTCACCTTGTTGTCCTGCTTCCAGTATGCAAATTGGCAACTCGGTGATTGGTGCACTCTTCTCGACATGGCTTCTGCCGGTGCTCCAAAGAGCAGTGCTAAGATGGTGAAAAATTACAGCCAGGGGAGCAATGGCATCTTCACAATTTCAAAAACTAGAACCACCATTGATGTTCTGTGGCAGAATGGGTTGGTTTCAGTTGGGATGGATCCGAGGACCGTTGCTCCTATTAGCAATTTGGGTGACCACGACTTTTGGCCTGAGCAATTTGTACTTGAAAAAGCCATCGCATCAGAGGAGGCATGCGCACCCAAATTTCAGCGTGTTGGAGTTGTGAAAAAGGTTGATGCACTTGAAAGGACAGTGAAGGTCAAATGGGGGAGAAATCAGGGTGGATTTGTTGGGGATGTGAAGGAGGAGACTGTGAGTGCGTATGAGTTGGTGGAGCACACTGACTTCTCGTTTTGTGTTGGTGAGGTGGTAGTGAGGTTGGTTCCAAGTTTGGACAAGGTAGAAGAAGCAAAGAGCAGTTTTGATTCCTTGCTGTGCTTTGGTAACTTTGTCGGACACAAGGAAGGTGGCATCGAAGTGAAATGGGCCAATGGGGTTTTATCAAAGGTATGTTTACTATCTCAATCTACAGTGATTTAGCATAATTTGCCATCAAAAAGAGGAAAAAAAGGATTAGATTAGAACTTCTTTCCTTTAATAATTGCCTTTTCTTGGTTGAGTTGTGCTTTGTCGCATAATTGATGACTAAAAGTAAACATAAGACCAAAGTCTGGTGAAATACTGGCATGATACCATGATGATATGGTCCAATGGACGATATATATATATGTACTAATTGATTATTTTTAAATTCTCAAAATTTTTAGGTTGATCCTTTTGAAATATGTGGTCTAGAAAGGCTGCTTGACATTGTCTCACCGCAACCAGTGAGCGAGGTGGCCACAAATGCCACAGACTCCACTCGGTTCACTGATCAACAAGAGAATCAAGGATCACCTGATGACCCAAAGATACTGGATGAGTCCAGTTATGACTGTGTTGAGTCCCTGAGGAAGGCCACAGCACGTCTGTTTCCAAAGGCAGCCTTTGATTTTCTGTCTGACCTATTTGGTCGTTCACATGCCTTGAACCATTCTGGCATGGTACCATCCCTTTTCCATTCTCCTCCAATCACATGCTTCTATGATTTGATTTATGACTAATTATGTGTTCCATTCAGGTGAAGGAAGAAACTAATAACCTGGTTGTGGGGTCCACTGAGAGGCAGCAGGATGCCAATGAGACGACTAAGCCTGAACCCAAAAAGTTACAGAAGGAAGCTGCTAAACCTAATGAAACTGCTGATTTGCCTGTGATTTATGCTAAGCCGAGAGAGTTCAAGTGGTTTGATGTCATCGATGAGTTCTCTGACCATTATTTTACCAATCAAACTGGATCATCTCTGGTAATTTTGTTGGTTCTTTTGTGTGTGCGTGCGTGCGTGCGTGCAAACATGATCTCATCTATACTTTTAGTTGGTGAAATTGAGTTATGTTCTGTGTTTTTATCTTTTAACATTAGGTGAAAAAAGGTTGGTTGAAGAAGATTCAGCAGGAGTGGAGTATCTTAGAAAATAACTTACCTGGTATGTTGTGCTTCTTGTATTGATGTTATCAGTAATTATGTCCTCTCTGTTGCTTATTGGTGCAGTGAATAGCTTAGTAACTGTGATTTGTTGTGAAAAACACAGAGAGTATTTATGTGAGAGCTTGTGAAGAAAGGATGGATCTACTGAGGGCATGCATAATTGGTGCGGCAGGAACACCATACCATGACGGCTTATTTTTCTTCGATATTTTCTTTCCTGCTGATTATCCCCAGGAGCCACCGGTAAGTTTATTTTTTACACCTTTTATTTAAATTAAGATAAAGATAGATAAGAATTAAGAAATGAAGATTAAGACTGCTTAAGAATAAGCTTCTACTCAACTAATTACATGATAATCCAAGTCACCAAAGTATAAACCAAAAAATGGAAGTTGCAGCAGAGCCAGGTGGCACTGTAGAGGTTTGATCCTGGTATTGCTTGTTAGTGCCAACATCAGGAACCAGCATGAATATTGTAGTTGAAGAAAAATAAAAAATAGCTTTATGTATGGTACATGACAGTTAGTTTAGTATTTCTCATACCGAATAAATTTGTTCTGCAGTTGGTACACTACCACTCAGGTGGGCTACGGGTGAACCCCAACCTGTATGAATCGGGAAAGGTCTGTCTCAGCCTCCTCAACACATGGACAGGTTCTGGCACTGAAGTGTGGGACCCAAAGAGCTCGACTGTGCTTCAGGTGCTGTTATCCATTCAAGCCCTCGTTTTGAATGAGAAGCCATATTTCAATGAGGCAGGGTATGACAAGCAGGTAGGCAGAGCTGATGGAGAGAAGAATTCTGTAACTTACAATGAGAATGCATTTCTACTATCATGCAAGTCCATGATGTACCTAATACAGAAGCCACCTAAGGTAATTTTCTTCTGTCTTTTCGGGCCTTTATGAAATGATACACGATCGTTTACACGCCTGAGATTTGTTGTAGTTTGCAATTGGAAGTTACCTGTAATAAGTCAGTAATCCAGAAGTGTTGGAGTACTTGGCAACATGCATTCAGATGAGTATTTTATAGCTTGTGAATTACAACTGAAGGTTTTTTGTCATTTATGCAATGTTCAAAAGTGTTTGGTGTTAATTTTCCAAGCACATGCAGTTGTATTTCGGCTGGATTACTTTTTTTCTTAATTTGCAGAGCATATTGCACCTCAGAGTTGCAGAATTTTGTTGGTGTTGTGTTTGGAAACAATTCTTCTCAACTCTTTTCCAATAGATAGCTGATGATATTAACCTTTTTTTGTTTGGTCAAATGCAGCATTTTGAAGATTTTGTTAGAGAACATTTTACTTGCCATGCCCCATGTCTCATCGCCGCATGCAAGGCTTATTTAGACGGGGCACAAGTCGGTTCTCTGTGTAAAAATGAAGAACTTCTGGGGGCTTGTCACAAGAGTTGCTCAACAGGCTTCAAGTTGATGCTTGCAAAACTTTTACCCAAGCTTATTTCAACCTTCACTGAGATGGGAATAGATTGCAACCAATCCAACTCGTTAGCTCCTGTGTCAGGTTAAAGTGATATGTCCAAGCCTGCTCTTGGTTGTGTGTAATTATAGCGTATGTACATCCAATGATTTAGTAATATCCTCTGCCTCCTCTCTGTTTTGTGGAAATTGGAAGGTTCCCATCGCATTTATGGTCGTCCAGTACTTGTCCCATGGCCTTGATCTCGCTGCTCAACTACCTAATTAGAGAGATTTTATGGGACATGGTATGATCTGGGTCATCTGATTTAAATTGGGTGGATTAGATGAGGTAGGCACCCGTCCAGTTTGAATTGAACCAGAGATGAGCCTAGCGCAATTACATAGTGTAATAATGTGCTATCCAGCAATTGAATGATAAGACTGGTATTGCCTTGTATTGTTTGTCTGTAGTTTGAATAAATCACTGTATATATTCTGTGAAACAACTTATGGTGTGAAAACAATTTGCCAGAAGCGTGTACTGTAAGGCTTCTGTTGTATTTGTACTGATTTATGAAGCTTGAAAGAATGATCTGGTGTGATAATTGGTCTTTTTGTCAGTATTGAGTTGATTTTCCTTCTTTTATTTAATTTGGGGGTTGTTGGTTATGACTTATGAGTAAGGTGTTGAGGTGAACCGGTATGGTCGTCTTGAATAATTTTACAATGGAAACCATAGAAAATGTAGCCTGATTAAAACATGCTTTCTCTAGAGATGTTTGTAACAATCAGCTGGATCATTTGTCTAATAATTGTCTATTTAAGATAAGAGTAAGACGAACCGTAGTATGCCATTATGCATTTACTTGTACTGCCCTTCTTATGCAGTTCTGAAAAGTGAAGACCGAGATAATATAATAATAATTGGCATCAGGTTAATACCTTTTTTTGTTTATTTTTATACAATTTTATTTATTAGGTTTTTGAAAGTAAAAATAAGATTTCCAAATGGGTACGTCAGTATGTGTGCAGTGTGCGGACTGCCTGCGCAGAAGGTATTAGTATCGCCGAGTCGTATCGTACGGCTCTGTGTATTCCGAGTTATGCCGCGTGGTCTTAAAAAAAACGCGATATATATTTTTCCTTATTTTTTATTTTCCAAAAAAGAAAGAAAACGATATACTGTCTGGAATCAATGGATAGAGAATTAGAGATAGAGCAAATGCATGGCGAGGCGGGAAGGGAAGCAGGGAAGGGTAGGGACGGAAAGCTCTTACTCTTAACAACAGATGATTGATGGCACTATTACTATTACTTGTGCCTTGCTCCTTTTCTCTCCCCAATCGAAATCGGAGCCTCCAGTTCACTCGTGTCACCCACGCTCCCAACAGTTACAAGCGCATTTGGAGGCCTCCTCAGCCGCTCGGCCGTCGACGTCGGCAGCTGCGATTGGCAGCAACAGGCTCTCAGTTGGGAGATGGAGAAGCAAATAAAGAGGAGAGGACTCAGAGGAGAGGGAGGCAAAGAGGAAGCGGTGGCGATTACGTTACTCTCACTGCCTGCGCTGTCGGTCTCTTCACTGGCCTCGCTGTTGTTCTCTTCAACTACGCTGTCCGTACCACTACACTCTTCCTTTACATGTTTTTCATAAATATATAGTTGATTGATTACCCATCATTTACTTACTTCTTCTCACTAAATTAACTCGTTATACCTAGGTTAGGTTCACGAAATACGAGATCTAACTTGGGATGGGATACCACTGCGAGGCGCCTCCTGGTTAAGGGAGGAACCAATCCAACATATCTGGCAGCGCGTTGTTTTTGTCCCCGCATTCGGGGGTGTCATTGTCGGCATCCTAAACAGCCTCAGGACCTATCTTAACAACGATTCTAAGGAAGACTCATTACCGGCCGGTGTTTTGAAGGCCATAGCAGCTTCAGTCACATTGGGAACCGCCAACTCCCTCGGACCAGAAGGACCCAGTGTTGAAATCGGCTCCCAGATTGCCAAAGGATTTGGGAATCTCTTTCAATGGAGCGGCGGCAAGAGACTTTCTCTCATCGCTGCTGGTTCCGCAGCTGGTATTTCTTCAGGTATTGTGCTAACCTTGCCTATCACAATACAATGTATATATTTTAAGGTGGAGTTCAGGTGAAAGACAATTTTTACAAATGTATTTTCAGAAATGTTAAGTACCCTGTTTCATATGCTATTTAGCTGCCAGAAACTACCCTCCAAATCATTTTTTTTTGCTCCAAGATAATTCTCCATAGAAAGAAATTGTCATCTCTAATATAACACTAAATTTAAGGATTGTCCTCTGTTTAGAGCCTCATTTCAACTCCACATGTTATTGAACATAAGAAAACTAGCACAAAACAAATCTAAGAAAACGGAAATCTGATGGGTAATTGCATAGTGATTCCACTAGTTGGTATCTTAGTGGAGGATTTAAGGAGAATCAAACCAGAATCTTACTCCAAAGATCTTGAAATTCAAAAATAAAAAAGTTGTACTTGCAAATGAGGATTAATTGAGTCTTATTTTACCTGTTATCGCATATTAATCAAAACAATTTGAACTTAAAATTTCGCATGGTATACTACTATACTTAATATTCTGATGGAGCATATAAAAATGCCAGGTGAGGTGAAAATTGGTTTGTGAAATTTTAGGTTTCAATGCGGCTGTCGCGGGGTGCTTCTTTGCAGTTGAATCAGTGTTGTGGCCGTCTTCAGCAGCTGATCCTTCGTCTTCCCTTCCCAATGCGACCCCAATTGTAATTCTGAGCTCAGTTATAGCATCTGTCATCTCTGAGATTGGCCTTGGTTCTGATCCTGCTTTTGTCGTTCCCCAATATGACTTCCGCTCTCCTACTGGTAATCTGGTACATTAGTGCCTAACATTAATTTTCTCTTGGTTACAGTTATTCTTAACAAAAATATATAATGGAAAGGAATATTTTCAACAATTTTTATTGACAATTTTAGGTATGTTCTTTATATTTTAGATAAGTTGTGTATAAAAAATGAATGTATTAAATAGCCTTCCAAACCTTCCTTATTGGCCACTTGAATTTGTGCAAAGTTACAAACTTGGCATGTAAACACACTACTCATCAAATCCATTGCAGAGCTTCCTCTGTACCTTTTGCTGGGTCTCCTGTGTGGACTGGTATCAGCGGCATTAACATCCTGTACTTCACTCTCCGTGGAAGCAATCGAGAGACTGCATCAAAAGACAGGGCTGTCCAAGGCTGTGTTTCCTGCATTGGGGGGACTGTGTGTCGGGATAATGGCGCTGAAGTATCCTGAAGTGCTCTACTGGGGCTTTGAGAATGTCGACATCTTGCTGGAGTCGAGACCATTCACGGCACCCCTCTCAGCACCTGTGCTGTTCCAATTGGTAGGTGTCAAGATAGTAGCCACATCCCTCTGCCGTGCCTCAGGGCTGGTGGGAGGATATTACGCTCCTTCCATTTTTATTGGGGGAGCCACTGGGATGGCATATGGCAGGTTTCTCGGCATCTTGTTTGGTGGTCCTGGTGCAATGATTCATCTCCCTTTGTTGGAAGTGGCATCGCCTCAAGCGTATGGTCTGGTCAGTGCCATTCTTTCTTTAATGAACATACATGAGCTAATTCTTCATTAGTCTTTAGAAAGTCGAACATTTTGTTTGTCTACATTTCATAGTTCCCATCTAAAGTCTTAACAATTATATTTATACAGTTTTGAAGGTGGCATATTTCAAGTATTGAGAAAGTTAGTCAACTAACTTAGTTCTTTTGGGGGAAAGACAAACATGTCTTTCTTCAGGGAAGCTCTATGGCCAACTTAGTTATTCTTTTCTTTTTGGAAGTTCAAAAAAATCAAGGCCCTATTTGGTGCAATGTGAATGAAAGTTTAGGAAAATCTCTCTTTTGAAATGAATCTCTCTTTTGAAATGCTTGCTGTTTATGTCATGGCAGGTTGGGATGGCTGCAACGCTTGCTGGTGTGTGCCAAGTACCTCTGACATCAGTTCTACTCCTCTTCGAGTTAACACAGGACTATCGCATTGTCTTACCTCTTCTTGGAGCTGTCGGTATCTCCTCATGGATCTCCTCCTCCTGGCAAAAGAGGTCTACAAATTACACCACTAAAGCCAAATATGCACCCTTGCCTGGCGATGGTAGTGCAAAACAATCCAATACTGGTTCCAATAATACAGCTCAAGTAAGAGTGAGAAAATCAGACGAGGATGAGGAAGAGCTGTGCATGCTTGAGAGCTCTCTGTGTGTGTACGATGAAGAAGCTGAGTTTAGTGATGTGGCTCAAAGTTTAAATGTGTCAGAAGCTATGAAAAGGAGGTATGAATCAGTTGTGTCAATGGAGACTCCAATTGTTCAACTGTTGAATGTGATGATAGAAGAGAAGCAGCCATTTGTGTTGATTACCAACAATGACAATTTCCTACTTGGTTTGTTAACACTCGATGATGTTCTGGAATTTATTGCTGCTACTAGACAAAGCAGAGAGACAAGTAAACTGGTGGTGCGAGACATCTGCATAAGTGATGATGGTGGCAGGTGTAGGGCACGGCCATATGTGACTCCTGACATGAGGCTTGTGGAGGCACAAAACATAATGAATTCACATCGTGTTGATTACATTCCTGTTGTATCATCGCACAAGGAACTGTCTTTGGTTGGTTACATTGACCGCGAATCAATCAGCACTGCTTTGAGGTAATGTCAGTATAAAGCTCACGGTAGTAACTATGGACTGAGGAACAAGTGATCAGATAAACACACAATTGCTTAGATATAGCGAGGTTACACAATCAAACATGGAGCAATCCTTAAATAGCATTCACTGAACTCGAAATAAATATGAAAGGGAAAAAAATTTTAAGGACAGTCGTGTAGGTGCCAACAATGCTGATGTACCCAGCAAAAAGTTAGGCAGGTTTCTTTTATAATTATCGATGCAACTCTGCATCTGATTTTCTTACTTTCCTTTTGCTGATATTTATTATATAGGGCTTCTGCTGCAAAAGAATTTCTAAGCTCATCATTGACAGGCAGAGTGCCGAAAACTTAGGCCTTGACACTTTTCCTAGTGAAGACCATTGGCATGTTATACCAAATGCTTCATAGGAGGTGATGCATATCGGTAATTTTTTCCAGGTTTAAATTAATGATGGCTACTAACAAAATTTAAAATTGATAAGCTGACTTAAAAAGATGATAGACATTGAGCAGGTCTGTGGGTTTTGTTAAAAAATTTGTGCCTATGATTTTGTGGAATGGGCATCAGCAACATTCATTTTTGTAATTACGCTGTTACAGTGAATTGATATTCCAGATGAAGGGGACCTATTTTACATTAAGGGATATAGAACTTTTTTTTTTCCTTCCTGGGGTTTTTTGACGATGTAGTGATATTGTACAATATACTCAAAACATAGGGAAAAATCTGTGATAGTGATCTCTGGATTAGGCATCAATTAGGTGACGATAATTTATGGCATGTAAGTACTGGTATATAGGATAGATTGGCCGATTGGGTTGGGATCCACAATTGATTAAATTGATAATTTTTATAATTAATGAAAACAAACTTTTTAATTTGAAAATTGACATTTAAGAGGTGGTTTATCCTATACGTATATTTTGCATATGCGGTATGGCAAATGATATAATTATGCAACTGGAATTTGCAATGATTGAAATTTGATGGGCTTTTATAGAAATATCAAATTACATTTTAATTGCATGAAATGATATAGAAAAGACTTTACATGGATAGTATATGTAGAAATACCTTTTAAGTTTCAGTTCTTCTTTCTTGATTTAAAATTATGGCTAACGTCGATAAATTAATATGTTATCAATTATCAAATCTTATCTCAATATAAATACTGGGATTCGCAAGTTTCATTTATAGCAACTGAGATTAAGGGTCTGCTCCAGAAACAAGAGTGTAGTGGAATGGAATGGAATAGAAAATGAGGGGAGAACTAAATTTTAACTTCTAAATTTGGGGTGACAAAATTGGTCTCAAATCTGAATAGAGTTGCACCCCTTTTCCATTCCATCACCTTGGTTTCCATTGAAATTTTTTAGTTTGGGAGCAGGTTAAACCTTTGGGCAGAGTTTGGGCAGCTCACCCTCTCCTTCCATCACCCCCTCTACACCTCTCTGGAGCAGAACCTAACGAAATTATTGTCTTCAGCACTACATAGTTAAATTTAACGGATTATTATAACTTTATAAACTATTGCAAGTTATTCACAAATTTGAGAAAATTATTTTTCTTAAAATACCAAAATATCAGCATTTTATATGCATTTTAGAATAAACTAGTTTTATATAATATATATTTTACACTTGAAAGAATTAGTTTCTTAATCCAAGTTTGTCGCTAGAGTTACACTTGCAGTGTTTAGAAACTTCTCTCACTGGTGTTTGGGGAACAAGAGAGGAGTTGTAGCAGGTAGCAACTCATTATTGGAAAAAAAAAAAAAATCAATCACACAATGGACGCTAATCCATTCTTTTTCTTCCCGAATTTTTCTCCAAGGAACGTAACAATAATAGGTGGAGACATTAAATAGTAGTAATTAAAATTAAGAATGGGAGTATGGTAAACTACTGCAGTTTGGTTGGTTGCTCGAAAATATCAAACTGCTGCAAACCTTAGCCTGCAACTCATCGAAGACTATGATGCCCACAAAACAACCAGTCAACCAATAGTACTACATTAACGGTAGTTACACCTTTGTCTCTAAATGGGTCAATTTAAGACAAATCAGTCTTGAGTAGGACTTAATAGTAGGGTATGTCTTAATGTTATGTATATGCGACTCTTGGATAAGTGAGGAGTCTACACGTTTAAGTTTAAATGTCCCTGCATCCATTCTATAGCCAGTTTTTTGTTGGCGCGCTAGGTATCCTTATCAGATGTGTTGTAAATGTGACATTTGATTGGCTCTTTCCAATGTTTTCCCTTCTGTTGTTAAACTCCAGTTCCAATGTTTAAATATCTCCGGAGAAATTTCAGTGAGATAATGAAAGACATATTTGCAATTGCGCCGGGTATTATGATATGAAAGGAATCTAAGATATATATTATAAATTAAAATCCGTGGCCGCTTTTTAAAGTTTAAAATGCGGTAAAAAATAGAGTCAATTTTTTTACACTGTTATTTATATTTACATATTTATATAAATTAAAAATAGTTTAAAAATTAAATATATTTGAAAATCTAAGATAGATATATTTGGAAGTCTAAGGTAGTTCATGTCTAATCTATAGAAAAAAAAATTATCTCCTCTTACGACATGCAATCTGAGCCCTCTAATTTTCGTTGATCGATCAATCTGAATATATTCTAGAAGTTTACCCTTTTTAATTAAAAGCCGTGACTGCATTGGCTTTTAATTAAAAATATTTTTTAGTTAAATATATTAAAAATAGTTGTACCAATCATCTAAGATAGTTCTTTATATATAAAATAGATATATTAGAAATATATATTTCTTTATATACTGATAGATTTAGCCATCAAAATTTATCAAATCGCCGCCTCCCCTCATCTAGTATTAATTAATGAGGTAGACTAAAATCAACGGATGGACCCGAGTGATAAATCCCAAATACCAATCCTCCGAAATCTCCCATCTACTTTCCCAATTTTTCGCGAGACGATATTTCCAAATAGGTAGCTTAAGCTTTTTCTCTTGTTTTGTCATTTTTCTATTCCAGGGGCCCACTTTCAGAGAAAGAATGAAACTTCCCATTTTCTATTATAATAATAAAAATGGAAAGCATCTGCTTTTATGATCTCTGCTGACCTCTCTCTCTCTCTCTCTCTCTCTCTCTCTCTCGGTCTTAATTACATACATCTGTGATCTGTCCCGCAGTTCCTCTTTCATTTCTTACTTCTCTCAGTCTCAGATCTGAATCAATCAACCTCAACAAAAATATGGTGCAAATTACTTGAGTGAACGACTAATCGTGTGACAGGAGCAGGAGGGAGGGAGGAAGTAAGAGCGAGAGATGAGACTAAAACAATCCGAAGGAGTAGTAATTCATTGGAAAACCCAAACACAGTCGGCTGCAAATGATAACTAAGGAAGATGCAAGTAGCCAAGATCCTTGCAGGATGCTTTCTCAGAATATAAATACAAGACAAGGTAACTTCCATTTCATTGTTTTTGCTTAATAATAAGTAGAAAATTTATTCAATTAGTACTTTATTTATTGCAATCATTTTGCTTTTGGAACCCTGCTACGGGTTTTATTCTGAAAATTCTTTTAATTTCCTTTTGAGTTTTGACAGTGAAAAAGACAGCCAATCTCTTTCAGTACCAGAAGAAACATCACTGGCACTGTAGCCTGTTGTGGGGATGACCCTTCAAAAGTCAAAAACTGGTTGCTCTCAAGGAGACTACAGTGGACATTGCCTCAAATCAAGGGGATATATTACTGATGTTCAGCATTGCTTACAGCCTACAGGTACTATATATATATATATATTCTCTGTGGTTTCAATTTATGTAAGGTCTATGCAAATTGGTTTTACTACTGGTACATACCTATAATTTTGTCCACCAAATGCTGGTATATATTGATCCTTTGTTGCAAATGCACTAGTAACACACAGGTGTAATTTAGTGCCTGACCAAGGTTTGATGGATCCGTATCCTCTGCCGCGAGGCACGGGCAGCACTTCTATCCGAGCCGTTCGATCTGATCTGGACGGTTAAATTTTTTCAGGTCTATCAATCCGGTATTATCTAGGGGCCGTCCAGATTAGATCGGACAGTTGAGATGAAAAGTGCGGCCCGTGCTGCGCAGCAGAGGATGTGAATTCAAGGTTTGATGGTTTCTGTCATAGTTATGGAAATGTCAGTCCCTATTTATTTTTACTTTCCCATTTTCTTCATTCTTAACTCCAGTAATCTCATCTAAGAACTTCTTAGTGACTTTTCCTGCTAGTTTTGAAAAAAAAAATGGTGTTATTATGAGTTATAAGAATAATTTTTTTGGTTCCTAGTTCAAGGATCAAAACTATTAGTAGTTTTTTTTGGTTTGCAACTGTATAATGCAACTGATCCTCAACTTTAGACTTTATTAGGTTGTGCTTCCTTCCGATAGGTTCTCTTTAGCAAATGTAATTAGTATACATCTATGTTATTTCTAATTGATGAACATAGCAAGTAAATATATTCCTAAAGTTTTTTTGTTTCTCTGCTGAAATATTATCTATATTAGGCTTCTTAGAATATTAAGGAAAGATTATAAAAATGTCACAACTGTATTTTTCCCTACAATTTATGAGCTTAGAGACAAGTATGGAACAATTTCTTTTAGTGTCTATAGTTCTATACCTATCCGTAGAAGTGTTTTTTTTTTATAACATTATGTGCTTGTAAAATATCAACAAAATGCTACACCAATGAGATATTTTTCTGTTGAATCTTCTCCAATTTAATATATTGTGGTGAATAAAAACTGAAAAAAGATAACATTCTTTACATTGATGAAGTTACCAACCAAATAATACGACAAGCCCACTTTTCATTTGGTGCTTGTGACCTCTGGCAGGAGTGGCATGCTTATCTCAATTGCAATACAAAGTATAGTATTGCTGTACCACAGTAGAAAGTTAGATAGATATGCTGGTAAATGCCACTTTGCTTCGGTGGCAGAACATTAATGTCACTTTAATTTTCATGAGTGAAGTTTCTCTTTTGTGTTTCTTCTAGCAGTTTTATTATAGATTTTGTAGCTAATCGTGTGTTCAATTACACTAGAAAGTGTAATAATTTTTCTAACTGTGGTGGTTGGTGGCGTATCTGTGTAAAAGATGATTAATCATTCACTACAGGAGTCGTTATAGGAAGTAAGCTTCAAGAAGTACGTTGCAATTTGCAAATGTAACACTGAGTTTGGTCTAAAAAATAATAATGAACCAAAATTTGAAGTTAACTTCTTTTCAAATTTCTTTTCTGCATTGTTGTACATGGTTATCTGACTGTACTTTAGACCGATTCTAAGGAATAAATTCACGGATTTGGGCATGATCAGCGTGGATAAGTACACTAATTTCCAACACTGACCCTTTCCTTAAATTTCAACTTTTCCTCTCTTTCCTTCTTTCACATTTTCAATTCCGCTCTCTTTCCTCCCTTACCGATACAAGCACGATCGGATGCCATTACTTGATAGGTTTTTATTTCCTTTATCCTTTTCACAAGCCAATCATGTCTATTGCGCCATCCTTTTCTACAAGGAGGAATTTTTTGAATCGTAAAAGAGAGGATCTGGTGTTGAAAAAAATCAGAAGGGATTGTGGAGTTATAAATAGGACGATTAACAATTATATAGTTGCCTTGGAGAATACTAATTGGGACCTGGTTAGTGCCCATAGGGTGATCAAGTCTATGAGAAAGAAGTGGAATAAAACATTAGGTGAGTATTTTTCTTTCCCTCTCATCGTAGTATTAATGCTATGTGAAAAAAATGGAGAAATGCTATTATTTTTTGCCAGAGGGAGAAGGTGAGGAATGTATACAAACAGGAACCAGGGAATAAGAATTGTGTGAAATTGTGAGAGGATAGCAGCCAAACAAGAACGGGATTGAATGAAATTGTTGTTAAAAAAAAGGAATTCACTGGACTTTTTTTGCAGTTTAGTCCTCCGTCCACCTGTTTCCAACTTCTCCATTCAATGGGGAAAAGAGAAATTGGCTTTTTTTCAAGAGATGGAAGTCTCTCTTTTTTCCATTCTTTCCTCTACCCATGGCTGGATTCTTGTGAAATAAAATCTTATTCTAAATTCTAGATTTCCTCTACGAAATTGTCTAGCATGATTTGGTTTAATAACAGCAGCAGTTTACTTGTCAAATTTTGCCTAAATTACCCTCTTGTGGAAACTATACAGCCATGAGGGTTGAACCTGAAATCCTAATAATTCACAATTCTGCAATTGTACCCAGATAAGCTAAACAGGAAGTACAGAATTTTTTCTGATGATAATGGAAGTACAGGACATACTAAAATTGTAGCAAACTTCCATAAAATAATATTGGAATTTACATAATTATATCAATATCATATTATCATTATGAGAAAGTTTAATATGCACCATAGTGCATAGGGCTTTCTATGCACTGCGGACTTTTTCAGGAGTATTTTTATAAATTGACAAATCTAATTTAACCAATCTAATCTACATATTGAAATCTCATAGCAAACCAAATTTTACAATTTTTGAGATTTTATTACTATTTTTTCGAATTTTTTAAAACCTACTATTTTTGCAATGTTGTAAATAGTAGTTTGTTTCCAATAATAGCATGTTTTAAAAAATTCGAAAAAAATAGTAATAAAATCTCAAAAATTGTAAAATTTGGTTTGCTATGAGATTTCAATATGTAGATTAGATTGATTAAATTAGATTTGTCAATTTACAAAAATACCCCCGAAAAAGTCCGCAGTGCATAGAAAGCCCTATGCACTATGGTGCATATTAAACTCTCTCTTATTATTGTTATTGTTATGTTATATTATTTTATTTGCAGCCGAGAGAGTCAAGCATGATTTTGCACCAGAACATATCAGCAATGCTACTTGTCTAAATCAAACCAGTCCAAAAGGTATGAGAACCGTTTGTTTTCTTTATATATATTTTTATTTATTGTGGGAACTGTTTTGGCATTCAATCAACAAGTTAAGTTTCCAGTTCTGTTAATTAAGATCGGTACTTACAAACGTCTTAATTGAGACTTGTCATGTGTTAGGCTTACATTTTATTTGTCTAGGTTTGACAATTTGATTGCCTTGTTAACACTTTAACTTAGCTCTGCTGAGACTTAAATATGTCCAGGCGTTTACTTCTTCCAAACTAACACATTTTATAATTAGGGTTGGGACTTGCGTATTAATAGGCTCAACACATTGCTTACCCTGAGTAGAAATTTCAATTACTACTGTATTTTACAAAAATAAGGAGAGAATGCATGGTGATATAATGCAGTGCCCTTACGACAGAAGTGAGTTGAAAACTGTAGAAACCAAAATAATTCTTTTGGAACCTTACAGGACCATCATAGTAATTGGATGATTTTTTAAGGACCATTTGTGTTACTTGCTCTTTTAGGATTTTGATAATTTGGGCTATAACTTGGAGCAAAAATTTTAGTTAACATTTAGCACAGGGCAGCATTACTGTCTAGCCACCTGCAAATCATGCTTTTTGTTTTAATATATTAATTGCTTCTAACAGGGAAGGGGTCATCAAAGAGTGCTACAGACAAGTTGAATGTAATGAGGCTGACAGATCTCGGCATCGAAACAACACTGCCAACTCGGTGTTTAGTTGATGAAATGAGGATTGGACCTGAGATGGGACAAGAGGGGAAGACAGTATTGCAAGATAAGTTGCTCCCTGGAGACGTATCATTGCAATCAAACTTGCCACTTGAGGAGAGAACAGTGTTGTATAATGAGAGAACAATGGCAGCTAGATTGACACCAGACAAATATCTTAGTGACACATTAGTGACAGGTACTTGATTTATTACCATGATTTGAATTTAGATGTTTCATGTACTATATCTGACATCATCTGCAAAGTAGTGTATTTTTTTTTACTGGCAAATAGCCTGAAAATTCGACCTGTCCAATGCTGATAACAAGCTGGTCTTTTTTGTGCAAATATGTTTTTAAAGCATTGAAACTTAGTATTGTGTTGACCTACTAATTCCTTTCAATGTATCAAAGAGGGAGGTGCATTGCTTTGGCCTTTTTGAAGTTTGTGATAGCACAGTAATTAAATGTCAAAGAAGGTTAAATGTTTTTTTTTTTTTTCCGAAACCTTAAAAATAACAGTAAGGTTAAATGTTAATATACTGCTGTTTGAAATCCATGACAATAATAATATATGATGCCAGTGCCCCTACATGATGTACTGGTAATCACCAAATGACTTGGATATGTTAAGTGAATAGTTGTAATAATGCCTGGTTCACAAAATCCAATTAGAGCAAGTTTGTAAAAGGTAATCACTGTGCACGGTACTAGAGCCACTAGTGCTGTTGGCGTCCAGTATATCCAAAGTTGTTTCTGCAAAAGCAACCATAATGCTGAACTCCATCAAAAACCAAAGTTGGCAAAAGTCTGTCAAAAATAGAAAAAGACAAAACATTTCATAATGTGCCAGAACTCATTGGACATCTTAATTTCATTTACTGGACAGGTGGAAGAATCAGTTCTGCATGTGTGATACTTTCTGATATCCCTAGAGATTCAACTGATAAGGAGATGACAGAGAGCCGGGAGGGGGTTGCAACTTATGATGGGTAGGTAGTAGGGCTGGTACCGGTACGCCAGAGACCTTGTTTGGATGTCTTTATCTTTCGCCGTCTGGTGTATACTTGTATTATCAGTTTTGAGGTTGCTGTTGAATGATCTGGGTATGGGATATTTTTCTGCTGCGAGGTTTTGTTCATCTTACTATAAGCATAAACCTCGACATTTGCGGTTGTGATGGTTGTGTTCCCCATGGGTGTGCTGGGGAATTGTTTTTTATCCTTTAATTTGTAACCTGTATGCTAAACTGTGGGATTTTTGCTGTACACTTGTACTCTCCATGCTTTTATTTGCAGACAGGATCTTTTCTTATAAAAGAAAAGGGTGGGGTCGGTGGTAATCAAATTACCATTTAGCAGCTTTTTTTTCAATTCGGGAATACTTTATTATATGCTTAATTTGGATTGATAATTTGATTGTTTGGTCAAAACAAGTTTGTCAAGAATGTATGCATTTATAAGCATGCAATATATTACATTATTCCACTCATAGATGTGAAATTTTAGCATAATCGGTTTTTTCTTTCCTAATTTTTCTTATAGAGGTACTACCTGCACAAAAATTCGTTCCATTCGATTAAACCTTCGACTTTAGAGCCGATAAAACATCACCTTGACCCAACAAATAAAAAAAAATAATAGTACGAATAAATAATTTATAATACACAAAATAGCATGCAAAAAATCATATTCGTCAAAAAAGATAAATAAGTTATTGGCCCCAAAGGCAGTTCATTTTTTATTTCCAACATTTCCAAAGGCTGTTAGGTTGTAGAAAAGAAGACGGTCGCATTCGTCTCTTTTCACCACGTGTCAGCCAATGGTGAGAGCATTAACCCACAAACGTTACGTGTTAATTGACAAATGCGCCACCTCACCATTAATTTTCTTTTCTTTTTTCTTAATTTATTCACCGTCACTAAGCGCTGGATCTCCGTTTAAATCTATCGCTCTCTCCGTTGGTGAAACCTGTGCCTTCTGCTGAGCCAAGAAATCATAAAAACAAGGTGAGTTCTCTTTTACCAATTGCGTACGAACTTCGTTTTATTTCGCAGCTTAAAAATTAAACCAGCCCGGAAATTTTTTTGTACCACTATTATTATTATTGTTTCGGAACAGAAAAATACCAAGTTGGGGTCGTTTGGATGGGCTAGGAATAGCCAATTCCTAGGAATTTCATATTCCTAGGAATTTCATCTCTCTCACAAAGTTACACACTTCCCAACGAAAATCCTTATTCCTTCCTAGGAATTGGCTATTCCTAGCCCATCCAAACGACCCCAAGGAAATTTTCTTAATACTATTCATGATGTTCTTCAAGATTTTTCTTAGAGCATTCAGCCCTTTTAGAATGGTTTCAAAACCATACATGCATTGTTCTTGATCGACCAACATATACAATATACTATATATGGTAGTTCGACTGTACATATTACATTAATCCTATATTCAATTGATATCTTCAGAAGTACTATTAAAAAATAAAAAATAAAAATCGTAATATTTTTGTTACTAAATAGGGTATATATACATTCGAATCATATTTAAAAGTGTATAGTATTTTGTAAATAATTCAAATTTTAGAAAACAATATAGTTTAACGATTTTTATGTAACTGCCTAATTAACCCCTGAATTTATTATAAATTGATGTCCTATGTAAATAAGAAAATACATGTAGTATTTCAACTTTATTATTTGAACACTATTTTCAAATATGTCACATGGACGAAACATAAAATTTATGTACTTGGTATTTTTCTGTATAGAAATTCGGCCAGCAAGGAAACTCACGGAACCACTAAACCAAGAAGTCGCTAAGTAGCAAATATGGATGCAAGTTCAGAATCAAAGGGCACTATAGGAACAATATTCCCCACTGGTACATGAGGCATCTGATTATGGCTTACCTTTCTAGACTCTATTCGTCTCAAAGCCTCTGTTAAAGCAGCTTCCAACTTGTCCAGTTCGGTATCATCCATCTGTTCTATTTTCCCACTAGTACACCTGCAACACATTTCTCTCATGTACATAACCTAATTATTGAATTATCATTAGATTTTTTTCGAAATGTGTGTACGTAATGTACCAGTGAGCAATATCTCTTAGGATGTTAGAGTTTGAAGAGTCTTTGCAATTATTCTGCAATAGAACAGGATATTAGTCTACATTTACCCATGATAAATTTGTCTAAGCCCAAGAAAAATTATATTACCTGACAGGTGAATAGGATTATGGTATTCAAGCATGTAGCAACCCAATCTCAACACCTTTTTTCAACTTGACCTAAACTACAACTTACAATTTGTTTTTTCTGACATTTTTTTATTGGGGATTTGAAAGAGTGTCATTCTTCTGAAAACAAGTCAATTTGACATTATCATTACCAAATGAAAGAAGAATTTTTTTAACATGAGTGAACATACAGAAGATAATGTAATTATAATCATATACCTGTATATCATCAGTATCTTCACTTGTATTTTCCTTGTAAGCATCTTTTCCATCTGACATAAATTGCTTGTAATGGCTATATGTCTCTTCGATGCTGGATGAAACAAAGAAACAATCACGGTCAAAATAGTCCAAGTTGAAGTAAATGTAATCATGCTATGGGAGAGCAATTTACTGTCATTACTTCCAAACAACACAAAATTGAAAGTTTTGAAGGACTATTTGTCCATGTATAGGTCCTATAAAACTCTCTCTAAGTGAAGAATATGAAAGGTGCATGTATAACAAAACAACAGTTTACCTTTTGCTGTATAGTACTGCAATAACAGAAGCGCTGGATTAATATCACACAAAAAACCAAACGAAAAAGGGCAAAAAGCTCGGCTCTGTGCAGAGTGGTATTTACTTTACCGTACTTCTACAAAGAAGTATCAGAGGGGTTTTTATGGGTTGGGCCACACATAACTTAGTTCTCATTTAGAATTGTAAGAAATCAAAAGATGTAACCAAATCATACTACAACAGCGTTATCCTTGATCATTTGGTCTATTTGTTTTTTTTTCAGAATTTGGATTTTCTCCAAGTCCTAGCATGTCCAGAATATCAGCTCCTCAAATTTTGATAGACGGGGTACTTGTCACCAAACTGTTCATCTAATAGAAATGATGGCCCTTGAGGCCATTATTGTTGCCAAAATGGTGGCCCCTTGAGTTTACTTGTCAGGTAAGATGCCATGAGAACAGAAAAGGCAAAAGAAGAAAGAGAAATTCCAAATTTATGTTCAGCCACTTCACTTATCCCACTTCCCCGGATTAGGATGTCTTTGGCTTTTCGTAGAAGCTAGTATTTAAGAAGTTTTAACTTATAACTGGTATAAAATTGATTTGAAAATTTGCTTCAAGAAGACCAAAATTGAATTGTTCATTTCAATTTCAACTTGGACAGAAACCTGACCCCACCCACCTCAAAAAAAAAAAAAAAAAAAAAAACACGCACACACAGACACACAAGTTGATCTCATGCTAGACCCATTTCACTCATGGCTCGTTATTAATTAAAGTTTATATACAGTTATGCGGTTCAAGTCAAATGCTCAATGCCCATTTGGCTCCTGGATGACTTTCCACATAGGCCTTGACGTACATACACAATTCATAGGGATTCTATAATTCATTCTTTTGTTTTTTTATATCAATGCTAATTCCATGCAATTTAATCTCCTTCTCAATATGCTATCTTTTTTTAGATTCCATTCTTTGATGAAATGTAGCAAGGACCTCCTCAAAAACCCTAACCGCAGGACTCTGATCGAATTAAGCTTGAGAGAGCTAGACCCTATTTGAGTTCTGTAGCTTCAAATATAACAAGCTGAAACCTGAACTCAAGCATCGTGACACTAACTGTTAAATATGGACTAGCAGGTTGATTTTAGCGTGTGTTATGTCATGCCTAAAAATGCTTTAGAGTTCATTGGGTCATCTATTTAATTTTATTATGTAGCTTTAAGAAGTATATAATTATAGATGCTTGTAAGAAAGCAAAAAAAAAAAAAAAAGAAAAAAAAAATCTAATTTTAATATATTAAGTACTTGTATCACTATCTCTTTTCTCATCTTCCTTAACAATGTCTCAACCATCACACTAACAAATTGATATCAGAACTTAAGTCAGATCAAAAGGATTTTTCAATCATGATGAGAAGAAAAAACAAGAAAAACAAAGGAGCAAAGGCCTGTTCTTGCAATCCGGCATGTATAATTTCCATACTAGGCTGTCTAATCCTGTGGGCCGCATGACCACCAATGTCTCTCTTCCCTCAGTTCTCACTGGAGATGGTGGAAGCACTAATGCAAGACTTAGGACGTGTAGGCTGCAAGTAAGTTATTCTTCAGCAAGTTGTTTAAACATCTGTGTGCACCAGGATCTTGCACCGGACACACTCAACACCTTCATTCGAAGTGGTACACATATGGGTTGCAAGTTGACAACACTAGATAAGACCGCAAAAACATCAATCTAATTAGATCATGCACGAGTATAGACCGCATCCGCTCCTTCAAAGGCTTCTTTTAATTTTGCTGCAAGACTCGTGTTGTAGACCAAGCGTTGCTCTCCGAGACATGCATGCATCTAAAATCCAAGGTCGTCAGCCGCGACTTCTTTTTCTTGTGTATACACTGTAGCTATAGATCAGAATCAAGGCCTTCTTATGCAATCTGTCTATTTTTTGTGATTTGGAGCAATGCTCTAACTTTTGGTTTGGTGATTAAAATTCTTAGTAATTTGAATGTTGTAGTGTTTTGTTGATATGAAATGGTCTTATGTTTTAAGATTAGTTGTTTTGGTCAATTTCAGAGTTATGTATTTGGAAACTTAAGTAGTATATTGGCCTTTAGTGTTCTTGATGATTTGTTGCTTTCGACGCTTTGGTAATTTTGTAGGATTAGTGTTAAGTTTGAATTCTCCATGATTTTAGCATGCGGTCTAGTAGCTCAGGTGGTAATTTCGACGCCTTGGAAATTTTAGCACCGGGGTGACTTCTAAGAGGTTCAGGGTTCAAGTCCGTATGCTTGCGATAGGCTTGGCGAGTCAGCGTAAAAACTCACCATATATACAAGAAATGACCAGGGTCGCGGTGTCATTTCTAGCCTACCCCAACTTGTTTGGGATAAAAGGCTCAAACTTTCGGACAAAAGGTTGACACGTCCAATTTTGACATTAATAGCACATTAAGGATAAACTGGAGAATCCTACTAATGTAGGTGAAGCTAAGTTTAATGTAGGAAGTATATTTAAGTGTAGACAACCTCAATGAAGGTGGAACTTGAAACTAATTTGTCAAATAACTTAGCCTCATTTAGTGAATTTTTACTATACTCATATTGTTGATAACCTTGATGCTTGGACTTAAGTGGAGGATCTGCGAAGCTTTGCAATTAAGGCTCCGGTTTGGAAAAAGAAAATAATAGATATATGGTGGGGGTCTAAATAATAGATATAAGGTGAGGGGTAAGTAGGGAATGAGTGAAAAGGTGAGGCTCACCTACAAATTGGGGTGTAAGAGTTGGGGGTAACTCACTCTATCTAACTTCATTGCCTTAACCCCCCGCCACTTTCTACTTTGTCTCCCTTCTATTGTAGAGTAATTAATCCATTTAGGCACCGTCGTTTAATTCTCTCCTTCCCCTATCACCTTTCACCTCGGCTATTTGTTCGTTAGAGCACTACCTAACTAACGGCTTACATGTGCCAAGGTGATTTCAATTTGCATAGAATGAGATTTCAAAAACATGCATTTAGTGTGTCAGAGTGTGCATTTAGAAAAGGTTTATTTCAGATTTATTTATGTTACTATCTTATTTAAGGTAATTGTATTGCTGTTAATAAATCAATGTACAAAGTATAAATAGAATATTATTTTCTCATAAGATGTGTCTCTTAGTCTCTTTTTCTCTTTTCCAAGGCATTGACACCTTTGCCAAGTTAAATTGAGACAATTGTTTGAGGTTGTTTTCAATATGTAACATCAAATGCTACAATAAGGCACCGAGCACTTAGGAGCTAAGCTGAGGCCGAAGCATGAAAGTTGTTTCAGCATCAAGAAATATCAGTAGGGGAGGAGTCACAAATTTACATATATAGCGATGCATATCTTTCTTTTTCTATAATTTGGGGATATTACTGGATGACAATTGCAAGTACTATTTTTGTAATTTTATGAATAGAGATGTCATTCTCACAATCTAGAAGCAAAAATTAAATGAAATAAAATTTTATTTTAGAGAACATAATAGAATGTCATAAGCTCCTTAATTAATGAATCATATTATTGCATGTTGAATGAATACAGTTTAGGATCAGTTGTCCTATGTCCTATAATAAAATTCACATCAATCTATGCCGTTTAATCACATATACATTCAGATACTTCATGACCAGCCCAAACTTAAATGACCAGTTTTAAACCTTTTTGGATTAAAACAATACCAGAATTGGTGTTGGTGTTGAAAAAATATTAAATCATAATTTCACATATGCTTTCTCCGAGCATATGAGCATTTGAAGAAAATAATAGAATTATACTAGGAATTAGTATTGCAAATTTTATTCCCATAAATTTGGTTCTAAGTTATTCATAATTTCATATTTCATAACAATAGCATAAATCCTATCTTGTCATATGTTAAACTTGTAGTATACTTCTATAACAAAAACTAAGTACTTCTTTCCCACCACCTTTTAGTTTCCTCTTTGTTGTACAATCCTTTCCTTTCATTTCCTGCACAGTATGAGCAATGGCTCAAAGCCTTAATTTGCAAACACTCGAGTGAGCTTTCACTCATAGCTACCAAATCCAACTTCCTCTCATATAGAGGAGGTTCATTCTGATTCTAACGCATAAAATCAAGGATCTAGTTAGAGGGTGTCATGAAAGACCATACAATTAACCAGTGGTGCTATGAAAGACCATCAATAGGAAAAAAAGTGACTACTATTCCAGTACTGAATCAATATGATTAGTACACAAAAAAGGTTTTGCAACTCTAATCTGTACATAATTAACAGCTGATTGAGAATAAAAAAGTTGGAAATCGCGGAGGGAGCTAATAGAATAATATGAGCACCGCATAAGAAATCATAGTCGGTTGATGGGCTGGAGTGTTCACACCTCGCACTCGCAGCCAAGAAAAGAAGCTAAAAAGCTGATCAGGCGCAGTCTAGTTGTAAAAGAATAAAGAAGTCCTTGAGAGACACCTGGAGTAGGAATGTATCTAGACATAACATAACTAGAGTGGAAAGCTTTGGTCAGAGGGTCAATGCCATGCAGCAGCAACACGTGTACAGGCACAGGTACGCATGAGCCCAAAGGAAATCGATAAAAATTAATCTCTCCAGATATTTTCGCTGAGAGACGTAGATAGGCATTTACGGCAGTAGAAGAAGAAAAAACCGACCGATGAATGAAAAATTGAAAATTGCTGTGAAATAAGAAAGGGTAATTAATGAAGTACCTTGAGGAGCTGGAGTACTCGTAGAGCTTTCCGGCGGCGGAGAAGACGAGGAGCGCGACCTCAGCGTCGCACAAGACGGCGAGCTCGAAGGCCTTCTTGAAGAGGCCGCTGCGGCGCTTGGAGAACCTGACCTGACGACTGGTCTTGTCCTCGATCCTCCTCAGCTGCACTCTTCCTCGCTTAGACATGGCTAGGTCTAGGGACTAGGAAGGATTGGAGGAGTTGATGGAAGAGATTGAGATTTGAGATGTCTAGGGTTTGCGTTGCGTTGCGTTGCGTTGCGTGATATTAATTAATTTGTGGAGAGGAGAGGAGAGGAGAGGAGAAGAGGTAGGTGAGGGAGTCCAGTCCGGAGTGGGAAGAGTGGGAAGAGTGGGGTGCGAGCGCGGGGCCCTCCTTTGTCCGATCTGGAGAAGGGGAATAGCGGATTAGCGGATCCTTGACCTTGAGCCTTTTCATCCTTCTCTCCTTCTCTCCAGTCTCCAGTGTCGCCAACTGCTGTATACATTTTGTCATTTTCAGCGTCGCACTTCAGTGCATTCTTCTTCTTTTATCTTTTCAAAAGTAAGTAAGTAACTGCTGTATACATTTTTTGTCATTTTCAGCAAAACGGAAATAAATAACTATCGTCTACTGTACGTCGACTGATTGACTGCTGCGTTGACTACTTTACTAATTAAGTAATTGGAGAAACCTGACGCGTAGTATTTCGCCACGTATAAGCGTAAATAGATAAATAGAGATATAAAATTATCCTAGGACATTCCATTTCCAGTAGAACTGTAGAAGAAGCGAGAAGTGTCTAGAGCTCTAAGCAATTTTAATTTATATAGGGGGCGTTTGGATGGTGTGGGAATAAGGAAGGAATAAGGAATAACGTTGGAAAGTGTGTAACTTTATTGGGAAGTGTGTAAATTTGTGAAGGAAATATGAAGGATTTATGCCTAGGCGGAAATTTCCGCCCAATTCCCCTTATTCCCACACCATCCAAACGCCCCCATAGTAATTAGTAATTCCATTTGTAATTGTGTTATCGCTATTAATTTACAATTGGTTTATAATTATCAATTAGCTAGGGGGTCGTTTGGATTGGGCCGGAATTTGGGGATTTTTCAATTCCGGACATAAATTTTAATATAAACAATTCATCTCTCTCACAAAGTTACACACTTCCCAACGAAAATCCTTATTCCTTCCTAGGAATTGGCTATTCCTAACCCATCCAAACGACCCCTAGAATATTGTTGTAAAGTTAAAATAAATTAAAGTGTTGCATAGATAAGTCTTTTAATGAAAGTAGAAGATAATATTTATTTAATAAGTAGTTTCTAAAGTCGTTGGCGTAGGGGAAGGAGGCCATATTTAATTGTAGAAATATTACATCTAAATTGGCGGTAATTGCGTATTTAGTCTGTTTGGATGGCAAAGAAGCAGCCTTGAAAAAACACTCTTTCGGGAAGCACTTTTTCTGGAAGAAAGAACTCATCAAAACGGCATAGAAGAAGTTAGGAAGAGTGGATTCTTACGGGAATAAGTGGGAAGAATGGAGTTGGAAAAAATTAATAAAATAATCATTCTCACAAGCATGTGATGGGATATAAATTTTGTTTTCATTTTTTTCTAACGTAAAGGTCTTTAATTAATAAAATAATAATTAATGTAATAAATTCATTAGTTATATTTAACCTTGAGCATCAGGCCTTCATGGACCTGTTCCTCGGGTTCAGATCTCTTTTCAGAAAAGTGATCTTATCTTGTGATTGCATTTTCAATTTTAATTTTGTATCTTTTAATTTTAAATTTAGGGCTTCGATTTGAAATCTGAATTCAGTTTTCTAACTTTAAGTTTTAGTCTATTTTTTTAGGAGGCGTTTGGATCGCTTAGAAATAACTTCTTTCTAGAAATAGTTTATTTTTAAACAATATTTTCCTCCTAAAGTTACACACTTTCCAATATTTTTATTCCTAAAATTCTTATTCCTTCCTTATTCCCATACAATCCAAACGAGCAGAGTTTAAGTCTTCTTTTTTTTTATTTTAGATCCTTTTTCCTTTTGAGTTGAGCAATTTAGTGATATTGGTTATCCTAGTTTTTCTGCTGTTTAATTGCACATGTTGTTCAATTATACCTATTGTCCAATTGTACCTGTTGTCCAATTGTCCAATTGTTCATATCTTCATTTTTGTCATACTTTTATTTTAGGGGGCGTTTGGATTGCTTAGGAATAGCTTCTTCCTAGGAATAGCTTATTCCTAAGTAATATTTTCTTCACAAAATTACACACTTTCCAATGTTTTATTCCTAAAATTCTTATTCCTTCCTTATTCCCATACGATCCAAACGAGCCCTTATATATTTTCTTTGAGCCCTCAAAAAAAAATATTTTATATATTTTCTTTTATTTAACAATTCAATATTATTAAATGTTTCTATATTATTTTTACCATTTATGGATTTTTTTTTAACTTAAAGTGCCTTTTAAATTGAATTTTTGACTATGGTTTATAAGATAGGAATGTTTCTCATAATTTTCTAGTCAATTTGGTATTTTATGAAATTTTTTCTGATTTTCTGACTATTTTTTACGTATTTTTGAATTTTCTGATTGGTTCACAACATTAACAAAAGAGAATGCACACGGATGGCTGTGTAGTGGCGCTGTCAGTGGTTCGTTACAGCATGCATGGAACAGAAGATGAAGTACGTCGTCGCTAGGGTGAGTGGGCCGGGTGGTGTGGTTCATGTCCGTGTCCCTGCACCGAATGGAGTTCGAGTCTAATTAAGTTGGATCCCGTCGGTGGGCCCTACAGTCAGCGGTTCTATTCCGTACGCCAGGTTCATTTTGTTCACTCTTATTCGGGATTCATCTCCTCCCTCTGTCTGTCGGGCTAGCGAGTTAAAGTGATTCAATTCAGACAAACCCGATAAGGTACCAGTACAGATTCCATCAGCTGATCAGCATGGTGGGCTCCTACGGCGGAGTTGCACTATCGTGGGAGCCTCCTTATCGGGTGTATTAGGCTCGTCTCATGTTTGGTCTGGCACGTACGGCTGCAGGCGATGCTGATTCGAGCTTCAACCATTAGCGATTACGTACTTCTATCGGGAGGGGAGGGTTCTCAGTTCTCGAGCATCACGGAGTGTTTACTTAAAGTCCAACTCAGAGATCTGCAGAAGAGAATATCATATATATAGTCCATCAATCTGTTTCATAAATCCATTTATCAAAGATTTACACCATATGCTATGTGGTTGAGCTCCAGTTTATTCATTTCGAGTTCTTTATTCTCCAATTTCTATCTAAACCCTGCAAAATAAATATAGACGCGACGGTAGTGTCAAATCCTGAAAAACATAGCATAATAATATTATTTCTATCTAAACTCTGCCAAATTCATAGTACTGAACATGCAAGTTTCTTTAGTTAAACATGGTCATTAAAGCAAGAAAAAGATTACAACAATAAAATACTTCTCTGCTTTGTTCTACCCTGGTGGTCCATCTGAACTCCTGGCGGCTAGGCAGGACAGAGTGGTCGACTCGCTGTTGGCTGACTCGTGAGTTGAGTTGGAAAAGAGGCTAAACCTAAAATATTGAACAACTTTTTGAGTCAGGGCATGAACAGACCTTAAAATACCCATTAGGTGCAACTGCTAAAAGTGGAGAATGTGCTTCTGGAAGTGCTAAAAATGGAGGAAAACACGTCCTAAAATAAACTGCTTGGAATTGTCTCTATTTTTGAAAAGTTGATGGACTTGGAACGGCCAGTCTCGATCTGGAGCGACCCATTCCAAGCGGTCTGGTTGCTGAGTCCGACTGCGTCTTCTCCTTTGATATGGCGGCCTTCCTGGATGTGAGTCTCGCCGCCTGGATAGCACCTAGAACTCCACTTCAAGTATTTTATTGAGTTGCTTCATGCAAATCCTACGAAAACAAAAATTGGGCTTTGGCTGCAGCTTCCTTCAAAACTAAAATCAGCAAATTCAAATAGAAACACAAGTATTCAAAGGTTCTTTGGTGCCTAAATCAAGTTGGAATGTGTGCATGTAAACCCTACATCATTATGTTTTCTCCAAATTCGTTTCCTTTGAACAGATCTTACTCCTGCATAATTCAAATTTTATGTAGTGCTAAATAATGTAATAGTTGTCAAAAAAAAAAAAAATTACAGGAAAGATTCTAAATAAGATTTAAGAATGATAACACGGATCCAAGCATGCTACTGCCTCAGTAATAATATCTTCCCCTTTTTTTTCATTTTATACTTTTCTATGTTTATAGATTTTTTTTGACTAAATTTCTCTGTTTATAGATTATTCGCCAATCACATTTCCAACATCCAGATCAAACCAAATGTTTAGATAAAGTATTATTTTTTTTAAAACTTTAATTGTCTCCTATATAAGTCTTAATATTAACTAATTTCAATCAATTATTAACCGTGAAAGTGTCCAGTTTTATAAAATTGGGCCCTGTATATGGATTACTGGCTCCGTCGCCAGACTTGTTAGCAGGTATAGAAGTATTATGAGCGTGAATCCTCTCCTCATAACAAGTTATTACTAGATTTACCAGAAATGATAACTATCATTGTAGTTTTGCCATCCCTTGCCATCACTAAACACAAAATGAACACATAAAATAGACAAGATAAACATATAAATAATCAAAATGAACACTTACAAGCAAATAAGTGTTGTCATCTCTTGTTCAGATTTTTATATGCATATTCAACTTATTTTTATTGAACTTATTTGTTTGTATGTGTTCACTTTGATCACTATATATGTTCATCTTGTCTATTTTATATGTTTACTTTCTGTTTAGCGATGACAAAGGATGGCAAAACTGTAAATGACATTAATCAATTTCCTAGATTTACATCCATTCTATTATTTTTATTTGAAGAAGAAAAATGATATTATCTCTGTTTTTTATATGCTCAGCCCACTGCAGCCCAGACCACATCTAACCTAGTCCCAGTCTCAGCCCACTCCTTTCACACTTGGTTATGGTACATTGGTACACAACAATTAGCAAATGAATTTGCTACATTAAAATTCTTATTATCAGTTCCTCCTCATATGAGAATTACTTTTCATTCTTTATTTACTTTTTTTAATAACTTCTTACTGTTACTTTTTAAAGGACGATATTATTCTTAATTAACGTTTATTTAACGTTATAATTACATCTACTTAAACGCTCTTTAAAATAATTTTTTATTTAACGTTTATTTGCACTAAAAATAATAAAAATATCATTGTTCGTTTGGTATTGTGCTATAAATTATGCAATTATATTTAATTTAATTTACATAACTTTATTTTTTGCAAAGTGTTCGAAAAAATTTTAATTCATTTATTTTTGTAATTAAACCACCTATTTCATTTCTCTGTTTCCTAATTGTCCCCTCGCCAGACGCCAGTACACTCTCCTTCTTTTCCTCTCTTCTTTCCTTACATGCAACGGCGCTTTTGGCAACAGAATCTTAAAGATTATAATACTAAAGGGAGGCGCCTTCACACTTCCTCTCTTCCCCTGTCTTCCTCTTCTTCATTGTTTTCTGTTTTACACCTGACTGCGGGCGAAGCAAACGCCACGAGTTTAACACAACAAATTAAACCGTAAGTGTTATCTCAATACCCAACAATATAGTCGTCACGGTCTTGTACTATACGCCTCAGTACAGTACAAACTATGTAATACCACCATATATGAGAATTTAGTTGGTTCGAATTGGATCCCTCATCACAGAAAGAAGCATAATTGACCATTGTTAATTTTGCACCTTTCTTGTCAATCATTTTTTTAGTAATTCTAAATATTGTTGGCTTCAGCACGTGGTAAAAGAGTGGAACAAAAACTATAACAACTCGTTCCGAATGCAATCAATTAACCAATTTCTGAGCTTATATATATATATATCGTGACAAAATTACAAACTTATAATTCTTACTTTTACCACCTTTTTCTTAATGATACAGTGAAACCACTAATAGCGTATCCATAGACGCGTTGATTAAATCGGCCCATTGTTTTGTGACAATCATGAATTATTAGATAGACTTGGTCTATGAAGAAACAATATAATTAATTTGTTAAAACAATTGTCCTGGCCCCCCATGTGTACTATGTGAGATAATTCATGTATTATAATTATAAATGTATAAACGTGTGTTGTCAATGTATCTTTGCACCACTCCTTACCCTACTTTGCTTCTGGGCATGCAAATTTTTGACACTTAACCAATTGTTAAGTATCTCGTCATCTCCATCTATACCAAAAGTCTCGTGGAAAAGATTAAACAAGATCTTGACCCTTTTCTATTTTTTCTCCAACATTTTCACAGTTAGGAAGCAAGCAGATCATCTCGAAAATTTAAAACCTGATTCAAAATTGAGAGTGGGGAGCACGAAATTGGTACATTTCTCTCCTCTTTTTTCTTTTTAATTTTTTTCTTTTGTATTATTTTTCAATTGTTGACGATGGCCTACCTTGTATTGAAGAGGAAAAAACTCAATTGCAAATTTTTAACATCTTTTTTTCGCAAATAATTCATTTTTTTAACGATTTTAGCCTGTTGAAAATATAAATATCAGTATTTAATTTATATTGAACGAGCACTACCATTATTTAAAAGCAAATCTGACAGTCTCACCCAGCATAAACTCCCTCGATCGTGAGGAGTTTTGATGTTATATTTTTAAGAAAACCATAATTTAAAAATTATAATTTGTCTAGGAATACGCTGTCCTTCCATGTTAGAAAATTACATCCAGTTAAGATCTTGTAAATTATTTTGTACATGTATAATCTTTCATATTTAATGACATATAAGATTGTACATGTATGATCTGTATATGTACGCAGATATTGATTTTTTTTTTCCTTCTTTTACATTACAATTACTGGGCGATCAGATAATGGGTGGAAAGGAGCAAACAGGAGCGCATCAACTGACAGGAAAATGGATAGTTCTGTCCTTGGTAAGCATATTTTTCTTAAATCATCCTTTAGATTTTATCCATGGTACCTACCCATCAAGCAGTATGTGCAGTGCATCTTGCATGATCAGAACATTCGTTACCAATAATCTCAGTCAGATTTTTTCGGAACTTTAATTGGCTCTTTTATGCAAATTTAAACCGCTAATTTTCTCACACCTACCTGTTCTGAACTGAGCTTACATAAAAGCGACAAGTTCATCTGAAGCATATGAAATGTGCATGCATATACGTGACATTACTAGTGTGTCTGTGTGTGTGTGTATGGAAATGCATATACGTAAGGTGCCTGTGTAATCTATTCGTTGACGGAGCAGATTTTTGTTTAAACATTATTTCAGTCAACAATACTTAAATTAATTTGAAATACAACTTAGTAAAGCAGAAGTACAAATTTATACAAAATGTTTGAGAACACAGTGTATAGACTACAGAAACGATGCGGTATATGCTTCATGAAATAATAGTACAAAAGCATATTTTGTCTCTGAAAAACAACTTTTTCTATAAACTGGTTTCCTTTTATTTCTAGAGTCTTACCTATATATCCAAATTTAATAATGCACCACATCAACTGAAGAAAAGTAAAAGACCTGTTGTCTTTCACTATTAAAGGTCGCTGCGATACTGGCTGTAAGCTTCACTGTCGCCCTCTTGCTCTTCGCAACATGTCTTGCTGAGCAAAAAAGCAAATTTCTTGTAGAAAGCAGCAGGGACTCATTACGTGGCCGTGTCAATGATCGAGTTAGCATATTAGTGAACATGAACGAGTCAACCTTTGCCCTTGCCAATGCTATCAGATTAACCGAGGCATACTCATTTTCAGAGGTGGGGGAAAAGGTAACTAGCTTGGTCCACCTATATTGCTGATATTTTAGTATGAATTGGGAATTGGTTTTGAAATTTCTTGGACCTTTAAATGCACAGGACGTAACCATAATTTTGGTCCTTCTTAACTCAAATAGAAACCTAAAAGTGCACACAAAAATTATGTGAGCCAGAGGAATGTCAGAAATAAGAAGTTGCTTGTTTATCCCAAAAAAAAGATGTTTAGTAATGGCCAGTCCTTCCTGAACTGTGATGTATATAGAATCTATACTTTAGCATCTAATACAAATCTTTTTCAGATTTTTCCGCAATTTTTTGATTTTATAAAAAAGAATTGAAATTCAAACATTTGAGCAAAATAAGACAGAACGAAGTGTTACATTTTTTATGTGGCAATGGTGAATGTTTTTTATGTGGCAATGGTGAATGGTATAAATATATAGCAAAATTTGAGAATATAAGCACATTTCCTTTGGTTTTATTAATTATATACTTCTTCATTATTCTCACAATGTAATGCAGATAGCTCCAAGGTTGTTTACTGCATTCTCCATGATCCAGTTAGTGTCGCAAGTATCCTATATTGACAGAAACGGGCATGTATTCTCCTATCATCGTGACAATCAAACAAATGTAGTGCTTCCTATGAACTTCACTTCATGTCATTCGAACAACCAAATTATTGATCAATACAGTGGAGAACGATACGGCTATCCAGTTGCTTTGAATTATCGACAGTGTTTTGTAACAAAAGGATGGTTTCTAGAAGTATTGAATGGGCAGGTTGGCCGTGCAACGATAAACAATAAAACCATCTTCTTCACTGCACCAGTTGGAAATCTCGGAGTTGTCTCTATTGGCGTTGATTTTAAAGATTTTGTAAGACATATTTCGGAAATTGGGCCAGATCAGAGTAATTTGTTCATTACCATAAATGGCTCTTCAGGGAGTCAGATTCCAGTCTCATCAAGTCAAGCTGTTGATTCACTGAATGATATGGATTCAAGTTATCTTGTTGGATCCAATGCTAAGATTGTTGAGAACTTGAGTAGCACAGAAAACATTATCGTGCAGATCAGAATACCAAGAGTGCCGATGGTACCAACTGAACATTATAATTTCGTTATTGACATATATGCAACAAGTTACACAGCATATGCACATATTTAGTCATACTCATAGGTGTTAAAAGACAAATAGCATGTATTTTGCATTAGCATGAATAACATTTATTTCCCTATATATGCAATTTAACCAAATCAATTTCTAAAGAAACCACATATTTCACAAAAAGATTATTTGAGAAGCGTGAAACTGCATGCAAAGCCGATAATAAAATAGACAGTCACGTATTAATCAATACATCATATGTTTTTAATTGTGTAATAATGCATATGTACTTGATGACAGCATACACACTATGATGCATACTGTAGTAATCTCAAATATTATTCTCTAGATAAATCACAAAACTTTTACTAAATTATATTTTCTTAATTAGTAGTTGCAAATGACAACATGGACTTGCATTATACATTTACCTTTCTGAAATTCTCAATTATTATAATTAAGTTGCTTAATTTTTTTTTGCAAATTAAGAAAATAAGATTCTTGAAATATATGGTTTTTGCATGAATTAACAATGCTTTTTCGTTGACCTGATTTCTGTTTTACACTATTACTTGTCCAGGTTATTACCCTAGCATTCCCAGATAACAAAACAATGAAAACTTTCCAAGTTCTGAAGGTCATCATCATCTGCTTAGCTGTAGTAATGCTCTTCTGCATAGGCTTATTTACCTTCTTCATGCTATGGCGTCTCAAACGATCAAAAATTCAAGCGGCAATTTTACAAGCTGACCTAATAAAACAGAAGGAGGCAGTCCAACAGGCTGAGAGGAAGAGCATGAACAAGAGCATGGCATTTGCACGGGCTAGTCATGACGTGCGCAATGCTATACATAGCATTATTGAACTAAGCAAGATTTCCCACGATCAGACTACTCCGAATTCTGAGTTGAGAACAAACTTAACGAAGATGATGGATTATGCCATGGTTCTGAAAATCGGAATCGGAATCGGAATCGGACTATTGGTCCAAGGAGTCGAATCGGACGACTCGGGAAAAATCGGATGAATCGGATCGGAAACTCGGATTTTCATAGAAAATCATTTTTAATTTCAAAAAAATCAGAAAAAATATGAAAAAATTAGAAAAATATTTTTTTAATGAAGATACTTTAATTATAATGCCTTAATATATCAGTTAAAATTGTAGAGAACAAAATTTTCAGTTTTTCTATGTGCTTTGATTGATTTATGGATGAAGAATTGATTTTTTTTTAATTATTTATCCTCCTGAATAATTTAGACCGTTTGATCTGATTAAAGTAAAAAAAAAACTGCCGAAATGGAGGTGTCCAGTTCAGTCCCTTCCTCTTATTTCTTCTTTCCCGTTCCCAGTCGCCTCCCCCCTCTCTTTTGCGATGGAGCACAAGAAAGGAACAAATAACCCCCACGAGAAGACATCGCAAAGCTTCTCCGGACCTTCTGACGCAATTTATCGGTCCTACCTACCCCTTCCAGCGTTCTCCGGCTCACCTTCGCCCCTCTCGATAGATGAAAACAGCCATTAATGGTGATCTCACCCGAATCCGCTCCAAATAGCCAAAATTCGGATCGTCGGCGGCCGATTCCGAGTCAAATCGGCCCGATTCCGAGTTGAATCGCCGATTTTTTGAACCATGGATTATGCAACAGATCTCTTAGGTAAGTCAAATATTTGTCACTTCTTAATGGTTGGAATTGGTAACATTTTGTTCAGGTCAAGTACTAGTACTAGCCAACTCTGTCATCATTACCAACTTTGACCAAATTGTTCTAAATTTTTTTCTTTTTGTCTCTCTTGCACTGGCCTATATTTCTTTCTTGAAAAAGGTGACAAAATTGGTCACTAGTTTCTATTAAGAAGTAACAAGTTTGACAATGACTGCTACAACAATAAATTACTTCCCTTCCTAGGTGAAACACAAACCTAGGTCAGTCTCAAAAAAAGAAGCATGCAATGTGTTGATCCATTAATTTAAGGAAATAAAAAAAATTATTCATTAGAACTATTTGACAGAGAGAGTTTACACACATCATTAACCCTAAAACCAGAATCCTAAAAAAAACAACAACAACAACAACTAAGCTTTTTGTCCCAAACAAGTTGGGGTAGGCTAGAAAAGAAACCCAACAAGAATCCTAAAAAAAAAAGGATAATAAATTAAAATAAATAAAAAATTGAAGCAACATATACATTATCAGTATCGTAACTGTGAACATTGGTTTTCTTTCTATTTTTTGTTGGTTTTTTCAATGTCTACTTCTTAAGCAGAAGGTTACCTATGAATTGGTTAAAAATTTAGTCATCGTGTTAATGCTATAAGAGATTAAACTGGGAAAAATTGGCTTAGCTTTCCTGCCCACTTAATTGAGGGTTGCCCAATGCTTGTATTGGTTCGTCTCATAGGTTTCTATATTTGAATCAGGGTTTTTGGAACAAAAGGGTCTGGTTCTTAGAGCACAACAATATAATGACAATTATCATATGAAGAATTTTCTATACTTACTTTTCTCATGAATGCATGCTATGCTAATGTTCTGCATTGGATTGATTTTTTTTTTATTTTGCACTTACTTTCTTTTGCCTGTTCTGAAATATGCATATCTTTCAGCTTATTGACAACAAACTATTAAATTTTTTTTCTAGACATATTGAACACAATACTTGATACAAGTAAGGTGGAATCAGGAAAGATGCATTTAGAACAAGTGGAATTCAACCTTGCTGACATCATTGAAAAATCAGTCGACATATTTAACGTGTTGGCTGAGAAGAAAGGGTTGGAGATGATATGGGACCCATGTGATTTCTCTGTTTTAAAATTGGGAAAGCTGAGAGGAGACAAACAGAGATTTAAGCAAATTTTGGACAATTTATTGAGTAATGCTATCAAATTCACATCAGAAGGGAAAATTGTTGTCCGTGCTTGGGCAAGCAAGCCAAAAATGAAAATTTCGAATACTACATCCGATTATGGATGCTCTATTTCACACATGTTCTCCTGCATATCGAGAAGTGTTTCAAGATATTGTGGAAGTAAAATCAAGCAACAAAATCTCCATTCTATGCAAAACGACCCCTTGTCAATTGATCTCACTTTTGAGGTAGATGATACCGGGATTGGGATACCAGTTGAGAAGAGAGCATCGGTGTTTGAGAACTATGTTCAGGTCAAAGAAGATTCTCCTGAAGGCACTGGCTTGGGACTAGGAATTGTACAATCATTTGTAAGATTCTTATTCATTAACTTTTCTTGTTTGTGTTTGTTTTGATCCAATGATTAATGTACTCATTTAATCTATTTAGGTAGGAATGAATACACTATTTGTTAATGCCTTATTTAGGTGCAAGCAAAAATAACATACTATAACCATTTCATTGCACGTAGTCTTCTCTATATTATTTGTTCCCATCATACAGTAGAATATTATTGTACATGCACACTTTCGATTTCAGTTGAACAGCAACTAGGAACTAGCTTTGCCCCTTGGTTCAAAAGAAGAAATAGAGTAAAAATCACTAAAATAAAATCACTTTCCTATAGGTACGTTTGATGGGTGGCGAGATAAGTATCCAAGACAAGGAGCCTGGTGAGAAAGGAGCTTGCTTCAAGTTCAATATATTCCTCAAGTTGGAAGAGGCGGCTTTTCAAGAGACGTGTAGATCCGGAGAAGTGAACCAATCCACAATCAGTGAACCTTTCATGTTAACTAACTCCCATAACGTGAAAGTTCACTCTTTTCTTTGTGTTAAAGGTTGCGAAACAGAAAGAATTCTACAGACATGGATTGAGAACCTAGGGATAAAAGTGTGGACAGCTAATCATGCCAAGCATATTTCTCCAACTCTTGAAAAAATAAAGAACAGCATTAACTCGACCAAATCAGATTCTGTTCTTCTTTGCAGAACTTTTTCATGGAAAGCAAAAGGTGTAGAGAATGAAGAATTCTTACACACAAACACTCCTGGATCTCTACCAAGGGCAGGATCGTACAGTGAATTTCCTTTAAAAATCCTTGTAATCGTCGATCTATCCAGTAGAAATTCCATGGAGATAATATCAACCTTGATTGAATTCTTTAGAGGAAACACCAATCTCTATTGCAAGATTGTTTGTATTGCTGATTCGAAAGTAACTGAGAAAGATTTGGGCGAATTCGGAGCCCTTCCTTGCGATCTTACTTTGAGAAAACCAATCCATGGTTCTCGGCTGCATAAATTGCTCAAACTCATAGAAGAGCTCGAAAAAACTGAAGAGTTGTATGTAGATAGAGTTAAAACTAGCACATCGGCCAAACCACAAACAGAGAAGCAACCAGAGAAACATTGTGAAATAACTGAAGAAACCAACCCATTGGCCAAACTACAAACAGAGAAGGAACCAGAGAAACCTTGTGAAATAACTGAAGAAACCAGCACTACAATCGAAAATAAGAATAAGTTGAGAGGTAAGAGTATCCTATTGGTTGATGATCATGACGTAATGAGATATGTGGGATCCAACACACTGTCAAACCTTGGTGCAGAGGTTGAGGTTGCCAAAGATGGTTTTGAAGCGCTAAATCTGGTAAAGAAGGCTATTGAAACAGGCCTTGCCCAAGGAAAATGTGGCGACTATTTTATGACCTACGATGCTATATTCATGGATTGTCAGGTAAATATTAGTAAAATAATTATATACTTTTATTGTCTATGAGTACATTACTAAGTTGATCTTTCAAACCACCAAATCAACATGCACCAAAATTATACAAGGTACAAATTAATTAAAATCTCGTATGTTAGCAAGCAACTTGACAAATCTGGCAGGAGATATGTTTTACGGTCTTCTGTTAGGAAGTTACTCAAGCAGTGGCCATTTGTCAGTAGGGACGAGGTTTGTGATGGTTTAGACTTCATTTTTTATCATCACGACCACTGGATTAGGCCTCCCCGAAGCACCTCAATTCATAAAGAAATCTTTTATGTTCAGCTACCATCTGCAAATTTTCCAATTTGTTCCACAAAAATTCTTACATCACTATGATATTAGAACAAGGAATCTTGATAATATTTGAATCACAAGATTTTAGTACTAGACCTGACAAGTGCTGCACCAATACTTGACATGTAATCACATTCAAATTATTAATATTTTAATATTAAATTTAAGATTACAAAATTGACAGACTTGTTCTTTCTGTATGTTTTTTGGTCAGATGCCGGTGATGGATGGCTATGAAGCAGCTAGACAAATCAGGAAAGAAGAAAAACGATGTGGGATCCACGTACCTATTATAGCGCTGTCGGCTGATAAAAGCGATGAGGACCTCAGGAAAGCCTTTGCTGCCGGTATGGACCATTACCTTGTGAAGCCACTAAACAAAGACAAGGTAGTCGACCTTCTCAGACTTGCTCGTTCTTAGAAGCTTGGTGACAGTTTCCTCTACTCTTCTCCTGTTTTATTTGCTTTTCAATTTCTTTCGTCGTGCAATAAAAGCAACTGCAAATACTTCTTTTGTTTTACTCTTTAGCTATTTAGGCGTGTCAAACTTTGTCAGCATAATCCTATTAATTAGAATTGTATCATTTTATGATTGTCTTATTCATTCTCGTTTACCTGTTTCGTTACTTTAGTTCAAATGCATATATTTGTCTTTGTTTCTTTAGTTGTTGCGTTCTCTTAGTACTGATCTTAATTCTTTCATTACAAGAGGTGTTTCGGCCAATTTTGGAATGTTCACTAAGGTAATTGAAAGTTAATTTTAGATTACTATTGTATCCTTAAGGGTCTGATTGGAATGATTTTTTAAGAGAGTTCAATTCAATTCAATAGAATAGAGTTCAATAGAAATGATTTTCAAATGAAATCTGGCGATCAGAACAAATAGAAAAAGAATTGAATAGAAGAATAGAAATGAATTTTGTGATCCGTACCTTATGGAAATAGGAAAGAAATGATTTCATCTCCTTCTATTTGACCATTTTACCCTTTCTTTCTTTAAAAACATCTAGTATCAATCTATTATTTATGAAAATGCTAACTCAAAACTTTGGTAACACTATGTATGTCGTTCAAAAATAAATGAATTACATTTCTACAGTTGACCAAAATCTACATCAAATATTTGCCGGCAGATTCCTCAGTAAGATCACTATCACTCCAATCTGTTAGATCAGGAATATTGTAGCGCAGTGTATGATAAAAAATAGCTATTTTGCAAATTTCACACTTCAACTTTCTCTCTCTCTCTCAGAGCTGAAAGGAAACCTATGTTTACGAATTATTTCTGTGGTTGATGTGGTTTGCCTATGTAGTGCAGATATATAGCTATTGAAACAATCCTGAAAAAAGTATATGAAATATATATTAGCATATTGCCATAATAAATACCGTTTATAATAAACAAGAAAATAACACTTCAAAACAGTTTTGGCAATGTGAAAGTACAGGAAGGTACTTGGTATACCAATATAGAAAGTTGGGGTTAATGTGAAGCCAAACATATAAACAGAGACAAAAGCCGTCAAGAAGTATTAGCCACTGAGGTAGAATATACCTGATTTGTTGAGCAATATGGACAAAATCCAAAACGACAAAATACACTACTTTCACTCTTTGGTTTTTGGTCCACGTCTAGCTCTGAGATGAACTCGATTCACTTCTCATTTCTCAAGAGTCAAGATCAATATCCTTTTTTAATTGAATTATTTCTTAATCTAATGACTATATTTCATTTACAGTATTTCAATGGGATAGGTATAATACGTGCAAATGTTATAAACTTGTCTCGAATGATACTGCCTCCACTGTCTATTTTGAAATAAATAAAAAAGGATATGATTCATACAAAATCGAATTGTTTGATACTTTCGATTCCATTCCAAAAAAGGTATCAAAAAAGTCAAAATAATAAAGAAGCCTTTGCCCCGGCATCATTAAGAATAAGGTGTCGCGTCATATTTATACAAAAAATAAATTTTATGTATGCCTAAGGTTTTAGATCCATTAAAATACCTACTATACATTATTCTTTTTAATTAATATAAATAATTTCAACCCGTGA
Source organism: Rhynchospora breviuscula (assembly GCA_027562975.1). Taxonomy (NCBI): domain Eukaryota; kingdom Viridiplantae; phylum Streptophyta; class Magnoliopsida; order Poales; family Cyperaceae; genus Rhynchospora; species Rhynchospora breviuscula. The sequence continues at coordinate 66,124,965 of CM050402.1, read as the reverse complement.
CAGGTTGGATCAGATACGACTCACTTGTTAAATAATACAAAATAATGCCAACCCTCTCCGACACGGTTTATTAACGCGCCTAAATCAAACTAACAAGCTGCATCAAACCAAACTAAAGCTAGCTAACTCGACCTCAAACTCGGTTCTCTTCCCAAAATTGTCAGCTATCCTACAACAAATTCCAAATGGAACACGCCCGGAGAGGGACTCAACATCCTTCAAAACCTTGCATGCCCAATAAACCTGACTTTGGACCATTAGGATTCTGGATTCTTGCAAAATCAATTCCCTCAAAAAGGCAAAACATATATACAACAACAACAAAGCCTTTTGTTGCAAACAACTTGGGATAGGCTAGAAGCAAAATATATATATCAAAGAAAAGGAGGAAAGAAAAGATCATGACTGGCTAGTCAATGATTAAATCATATTAAGCATATCAGGTTTTAACAGTCTCCAACACTATATCAAAAGGGCCACTCACAAGCCATATTTACATTTCACTACTAGCGCATCCAATTTCACCTCTTTAGGCAGTTCCATGCACTTTTCTCCATGGCCTAAATTTCAAAAGGGTAAGATACATACAAAATGCCATATATTATTAGTTGTATATTACTGCTATATATATTACATGCACTGGATCTCCTCACAGACCATAGTCAATAAATGGCCCACCAAATGGTGATCTGGTCGTGGTGGTGGGGTTAAGCCTGGGAGGAGGGACAGCAGCGGGGCCCTGGTTAAGTTTCTGAGTAAGAAACTCATCACAGTCAGCACCTTTGACGGTGAACTCCATGAGGAGATCATCAAAGATCCTCTTCAGAGAGGCTTTGAAATTGTGAGAGGAGCTCTTGTCGCCTTCATCCACATCTTGGACCCCGTCTCCAACAAGACAACCAACCTGGGCCCCCTCCATGTAGGCACGGCATGCAACAAGGATTTTGTTGCCATGTCTACGGAAATGCCCAGCCACAAAGTGCTCAAAATGCTGCCAAAATGAATGTGTCATGCTATATGTTAAATAGGAAATTCACATGCAGATATTATTGGACATAAAGTCACTGTGCTTTTCCTGATATTAAAAAAACATAGTTTGCTTTAGTCTAATTTGTTGATGCCATATAAATTAATGATCAATATCCTAATTCGTCAGTCTGTGCATACATCTTGAAATTAGTTGACTTTTTCATACTGGAGAATACAAGACATATCGTATTTTGGGCTTTTACACCAACCGCTTTCAAGTACTGAACTGAGTAAGGTCAGGTCACAACCCGCTGACTGTACTGAACCAGACTGACAATCAGTATAGGATAATCAGAGTGGACCACACCAGCTGCCTTAATAGGTAAAGTTCTCCCAGGTCGGGTCCAAGTCCAAGTCAGGTTAACCACACATAATAGGACCTACTTCAGCTAAAAGCATCAGCATTCTAAAAAATCATAATTTAAAACCTGTACCTTAGGTGCGCGGCGGAGGGAGTAGAGCATGGTTTTGCAAGTGAGGAGGAAAGTGTTCTCATTGTAAGCGAGAGACTTCTGCTCACCGTAAGGGGTGTTCTCTTGGGCACTGTATCCAGGCTCATTGAAGTATGGCTTGGAGTTGAGAACCAGAGCTTGGATGGACACAAGGACTTGAAGCATGGTGGAGTTAGCCGGGTTCCACTTCTCACAACCACTACCCGACCAGGTGTTTAGTAGGCTTAGGCACACCTTCCCACAAGCATAAAGGTTCGGGTTCAACCGCAGACCCCCAGAGTGATAATGCACCATCTGAACATTCATATCACATTAAATGATTATGGTTCTGCTGCTTAAGAGGGTATTGATGTAGTTCATTACAGAGCAGCAAGTGTATACAGGCAGAGACTAATGACAATCTAAAATTATAGATGCGTTGGAAAGGCCATGTATCAAATTTGGTGCAATTCGAGGATATCTGGTTAGTAATCAAGTGCCAATTAAACTGAACAATAAAATTTTTAAATCATTTGATTTTCTATATTGAGAATTGTTTTGCTGGCTGCCATAATTATCAAATATTTTCTTGTCAATACAACCTATCCCTTTTATAAAAAGTGTTTTTCCCCCCTACTACCCTTAAGAGAGAAGCCTAGTACCATGAACTTTCGAATCAGATAGAAGGTAACAACAAAAGAAAAAATTGTTTACCGGAGGCACGAAGGGATACGTGGGTGGGAAGTACACATCAAAGAAAAAGAGACCATCATGATAAGGTGTACCAGCTGGACCTATTATAACAGCCCTCAGAAGATCCATCCTATCCTCATAAATTCTAACAAATATGCTCTCTGAAAGAAAATGGAAAATGAGCAGGTATGTATATTAAATATTACAAAATGATCATCAAGTCTATTTAAACCACATTGAAATATACAGCAGAATAGTAAGATAAGTACTTTGATGCATGCCTTCACATAAGATCATACGATGAAGCATTATGAAAGTATTATTATGCAAGAAACATTGTTGGACTTCCAAGACCGGTAATTCATACAAAATGTTGACTAACCCGGTAAATCTTTCTCAAGGAGCTTCCAGTCATTTTGAATCCTCCTCGTCCATTCTTTTGAAGGCTGATAAAGGCAATTATGATGCAAGTATTAAAACCCAAAACAAGATGTAAAATAAGGATGAAATTGACAATAAGCAGAAACAGGTAACTCCATAACATTTCAAGTTAAATGAACCAGGAAGTACGATCATTTTAGTGCAGCTACTGGTAATATCCAATGATCAATGAAGCATAGAAGAATTACATAAGTGCAAACTTCATATCCAGAAGCCTAGTAGAGCTCCCAAAAGATTTTCTAATTAAGTTTACAAAATGGAAACTCAAAGACTAATAATCCAATCCACACTTGTGCTAGGTAACATATCAACCTAATCCAGCTCAGGAAGAGAACAATACTAACAAATTACCTTCTGAGAGGTCTTGAACTTGGACATGAAATAGTGGTCAGAGTAATCCCTCACAGTATCAAACTGCTTGAATGCCTTGTAGTTTATATCAATATCATCATTGACCACCTTTGGTTGTTTGCTTCTGCTTCCACTTCCACTACCACTGCCACTGGCGAAACATTTCTGCAACCAAGGGGCTGATGCTCCTACCCCTGTCCAGCCATCAAACTTGGCCTCCAGATTAAAACTAGGCTCTGTTTCCATCTCAGCATTTTCATACTCGAAGTCATCATAATCGTCCTCAAAGAAGTCATCATCTTTAAAATACTCATAATCTGCAAAATTGAAGTCTTGCAAACTAGGGACGGGAATTTGTACAGAGGCTGTGTTGCCAGGGAAAGAGGCATTAGTGGTTGAACTGCTGGGGCCTGCAAAGAGACCAAAAGCATCCTGCAATTTGAGATAAGGTTGAGAATCAGTGAAGAAATTGAAATAACAGAACAATCAGGAATCCAACCAAAGTTGGGGCCCCAAAAAGGTAAATAATAGCTAAGGCTTTAAAAGATTAGTAAAAGGCCCTATGAAGTTTTGGCATAAACTAAAGTTGGCACGGCTCATAGCAAGAACATACAGCAACATTATCGCTTATATTTACAACATAATTTCTGATATAAATTTTTAGTTTCCCATAGACAATATGCGAGTACGAAGACTTGGTCATGATGCACGTGGAGAAGTTCCTGTATCAAATGCATATTCTATATACAAAGAAGACTGATGAGCTTTCTAGAATCAGTCTGTCGAATTTCAATATAACCCATCTTTGTTACTCATAAAATGCCTTTCCTGCATAAGCATATTAACTACATTATTCCAATCTATTAGATGATTTTCTTTTACCATCTTATCAAGCTTAATAAATAAAGGGCACTGTTTCTTGTGCAGTGTGCTGCCTCCTCGTGCTTTACACAACAATATATCTCACTTTAACACCCTATAGTTTAGGCTGACAGTGTTTTGATTCTGCACCAGATTCTCAATTTCACTCCAGCCTCTCTCTCCACTTCTTCCACAACAAAAGTCTCTCCCCCCCCCCCTCCTCCATGCATCTGACATTACTTTAATCTGATTTGATTTCCCACAGTAGAAAAGTAAAAACTCATCTACTCTTAAATTGGACGAATAATCCTTATTTTATTAAAAAAAAAACATAAGCAAAATTTATAATAGGCTTAATCTGCCTTTTCTCTTCTGTTGCCTCTTAAAACTGATATTGCTTTATTACTTTTTTAAGTGTTACTTTTATTAAAAAAATTCAAATTAGTACAACACTCCAACATTTGCAATATAGCATTTTGCATATTTGAAAGGAAATATACTTTATAATCATCATATGCATAACAATTTTTATTTACTTTTGAAGGATAAAAGAACTTTTTTTTTCTTTTATATTGGGTACAAACTACAAAATACTATTGACTCCATTAATTTTGAAAGATAGAACAAAAATTACTATTCTTCAGCGACTTCAAACTATAGATTCTTTTCAATTAACCACCCTAGTTTCATCAATCAATAATAATACCGAAAGGCCATATAATCTGGCTACATTTAAAATTACTGAACTAATTCTCGCAAATCAAATCAGGTTAAGGAATATACTGTACTTACCTTTACAAACCTCAAAAACTGTGCATTTTCTCCGGGACTTGTAATAAACAACTATAGGGAGTTAGGGACACAGAATTCTTGAGACAAAAAAAACATACCTTCAAATTCATTTGCCAGTCGATAGGGTGTTGAGATGCCACTGGTATTTTGCCAACTGGTGTTTTGCCAATATAATTAGGCAAGCTTAGTGGTTGCTTGTTTTTGTGATTAGGCAAGGTTTCTCCTAGTATCACAACTCCATCAGGATCATCATCTTCATCAATTTGAATTACATCATGAGGAATTACCTGCTTATGAAATAGCAAAAGTACCTTTAGAAGCTCATCATTGATCGCCTTTTAAGAATACCCAATAACCCCCTTTAACACTTTCTTCACTACATATTTTGCATAATAAACTTAGAGAATATCAATCGTGCATACTAATGTACAGGAGTTTTGGTGCATACTAATCCAATTCCAAACCCTTGGATCTGATTCAAGATGGCCAATCCAAACCATCCAAAACAATCTCGCTATTAAAATTTATTTGCCGACCAAATTTTACATTTTTTCAAAATTTTTAAGTATTTTTAAAAACTACTGTTTTTAAGGGTCCAGAAAAAATTAGATTAACAATTTCTAAAATTTTTAAAAAATAGTAAAAAAATTAAAAAAATATATAAAATTTGGTCAGCAAGGAGATTTCAATAGGGAGATCATATTGGACGGTTTGGATCAGTCTTCTTGAAGCAGATCTAAGAATTTGGATTAGTATGCTCCGGAGCTCCAGTACATTAGTATGCACCATAGATATTCTCATAAATGTATGAATGTTACAAGAAAATTACCACCCTGGATACTAACCATGTACCAGTCTGCTCATCGTTGGCATCTCCCTCTTCACTAAGGTTTAACAATTTAAACATATCCATAACTTATATGTGAACGTGAATAATGTTACCTCCAACTGGTATATGTGGCTGTAACTAGACAGCAGATTCTGTAAACAGTTCTAAAATTTTCATGTAAGAAAATACAGTACCAGCTACCTAATTTAGTATTCTATATCTGATCTGTCTATACCTTGTCAATTTTTTTTTTTTTTTTGGATTTTATCTCTTTCATTTTTATTGCACAACCGTTATCTTCATGCTACAAACTATGAGAGATGAATAATAATCTTAAGATTCTGTAAGTAGGGTTTCAAGTTACCTGACTTCGCTTACGCTTCTGATTGCTAGAGCTCCATGGAGTGGAAGAAGTAACCTCAATTATGTCAGGATCAGAATAAGACAATGTTCCAGGAAAGCGATTCATCCTAAAAGAAGAACCATTAGACGGAAAACAAACATGTTAAAACCCAAGTTTTAAGTTAACTTAGAAAACAGAATGCGAAGAAATCAACTAACTCTAACTGCTATGGTTTCAGTTGAAAATTTCAAAGAACAATATTGGAATCCCATTGCCCTAGTCAATTGTAGCATGCATCTAATGTTGCATTCAAACAGCGAGCTTAACCGTAACATGCGAGAACTCGCAGGTGGAAATGTAGTCATGGCCCCTTCTGAAACTTTTCTCCTTTCAAGGGCAATCCAGAAATTGATTTTTGATATAAAAAATTGCAATAGAAGCAGATGATCCCCAATTTTTTTATATTTTGCAACTGAATAACTGATTAGAACAAAATTAACTATTTAGTATATTGGCACATAAAATCAGGTAAAGATCCCCCTAATTTCCTGATTGTCCAAACTGATCAAAATTCCATAAAAAGGAAGAAAAAAACGGAATAACTAGTGAAACAGAACTTGACCAATACACTGAACCAGCCTGATTCTAGTAATTTATCCTTATTTTTCACTTATAACTAGAAAAAGATTCGTCGTTGGCTACTTGTAAAGACAAAATTGAACTAAAGTATTAGAATAAAACACGGAGAGATGGTGGTGAGAAATCGCCTCACTTGGAAGAGTGGGAGAACCAGTTGGAGGTGGCAGCGGGGTCCATGGATGCAATTCAATGTCGACGATCGTACGGAACTAGGGTTAGGGTTTAGAAATTGATCGGAGGAGAGAGTGAAATGAAAGGACAAAGAGAAGGGAAGAGAAGAAATGAGAGAGAAAATAAATTTAGGAAATAGCAAAGGTCACACTGATTTCGAAAAGCACCTTTCCTTTTCTTCATATTATTAGTCTATATTATTATTATTATTATTATTATATGGATAGATCGATATCGTATCCTCGACAACGGTGGAATGATTCAGCATAGATCGAACGGATGATATCTGATTAAAATTTACATTACCATCGGATTCGCGCCATCAGAATCCCTTGCAAAATCGAAAGGCTGATGTGCGCTGACGTGTTCTGCGCTGACGATGCGGGACTTCACGGATGTTACGTCGTATGAAAAAAAAAAGAAAAAAGAGAATTTGATCGTATCTGGCGGACGGACTGCAGCATATGGTGTGGCTGCATGTATTTCTTACTCGTGCATCTTTGTTTCTACTTAGGACTGTAACATAGTTCGAAATTTACGTGCACTTTTGCTGTTTTGCAAAGACATTTATCCCTCAAGTTTACTGCTGTAGAAACAGTAGAAACCGACAGTAAAGTACGGATCCCTACTCTAAAGATAAATAAACAAGTATATTTTTCCAATGATAAATAACTTGCTAATCCAAAATAGAAATAAGAAATTCTAAGTTTCTAACATAATAACTTGAAATGGCCCAATGACGGAACTCCACTCCATATGATTCGAAAAGCGCCTTACTTTTTTTTTTTGTAATATTTTCGTGATATTTTCTTTCATAATCTTTCTTTCTATTTTTTAGTTGAAGTCCATTTGCATCACACATTTTTGTGCTGGCATAGTTTTTAGACATTGCAAGTTAAAATCGATAAGTATAAATACTAAATTAAGTATCTAGAATAATAATCAATAATTAAGAAATTTAAGAAGGCCGAAAATTTAATTTCCGATCCTAACTATTGAAAAAAAAATTATTCTTCCACTAAAAATGTGGAACTTTTAATTACAAAATTTTCGGCACAAGAGAGGAGTTAAATCTCTGCTTTTGAAGAATTGGACTTTCAAAATCACGACCATTAATTCCTTGTTTTATTCTCTTAGTTAAAATCGAGTATGGGTCACAATTTGAAAGTTGAAACCCCAAACCTCGTGTGAATCTCGAAATGTGTTTATTTCTTTTCCTGGAGTCTGGAGATGAATTAGCATTTTAAATCTAGTAAATAAAATCGATTTCCACCATAACAACACTTTTATTTTAATTTTCTTTTTCTAGCTTGTAATGCAACCTTTTTTGTTGTAAATGCTAGCTGGTAATTGCTAAATCCTTATTAAAAAAGACTTTTAAACTTTTTTTGGTTAATCAAAGACAATGTAGAAAAATAAAATTCAATCAATTAAACTCATTTTATAGTCTATTTTGTTAACAATATGAAAAAAATCTTTTCATCGTATCAATTTTTGTTTATTATAAAAATAATTCAGTCAAATAATAATGACAAATTCTATTGGGGACTTAATTTTTATGTGCACTGTAGAATTGTCCAAAAATAATTATTCGATGAACTCAATAATAACCACCATTTTTTCTTTTTACATTTACATAGTGGAAGTGGAGACTCGATCTGACGATCTACAGTTCAAAAAAGGGGGAGGATATTGGCAGATTAATTTTACGGAAGAAAGAAGGCGTCAATTCGTCACCTCTGGCACTGGACCCCACGAATTACCTTCAGGCTTCGGAAATTGCATGAATTTGCTATTGCCTACCATATAGAGATCGAGATCATATGAATTGTCGTGTTGGTTTTTTTTATATAGAGATCATATAGAGGTCTCCTGTCACACTGAGCTGAGCCTGAGCTGCTGAAGCTTCAGCCTTTTGGATCAAGAAAAATCAGGGGGAAAAAATAAAAAGCTAATTGTTCTCATTCTACCATACCAATTTCAACATGGATCACAGGAAGATGAAAGATCAGGTACACCAGCGCTGAAATCTGTTACAAGGAATATCTAATTGCTGTTTGAACACGGTTCATCAGAGCCTTTACCAGAATGTTCTGGTACACCAGCGCTGTCAGCAAATGATATCATCTACATCTTTTAGGGCTTTCATGGTATGTGCTCTGACAGTTCTGACAAGTTCTCAAGCTATACTTATATATTGGACAAAGCTACCACTAGGCGATCAAAAAATTCCTACACAGGATGAGAACTTGAGAAGTATGCCAAGTACAAGTATAACCAGGTTTTGTGTGGACTTCCAAGCTTTTGCCAAATTTTAATTGTTTCCTTTTTTTATTGACCTGGTCTAACCATAATTATTCCTCCATCTCAGACCTGAAAGTTCATTCTTATACACTTTTTTTTTGTTTCTATTTAAAAAAAAATTAGTGAATGTATTTTGAAATATATTTCAGCGCCTTAATCCTAAGATGAGTGAGAAATTTTATGAAGCCATTGGTCATTATTGGCCTAAATCAGATCTAAATAAACACATTTAACTTGGACCTGAGTACCAGTATGCCCACCAAGTATAAAACCTGGACAAGAGTAAACCCAGTAAACCCAACCATTACTGAACCTAATCCAATAGACAAAAAGAGAGGATTTATATCAAATTGTGCTGGTAAGAACCACTTGGTTTGTCTTCATACCAGTAACAACTTTTTGTTGTTTCTTATTTCAAGTTAAGTAACATCCAATGGTCTGCTTTCCTTCTTTTATTTCTCGGCTGCACGAGTGCCCAAATCCAGACTAATCATTCGCAAGCTCTCTTAACTTGAAAATTCACCATCACAATCACATGTTTGTTTGGTTATGACTAATTGCCCCTACCTTGTAGCCAAACATAAGGAATTCAAAGTCAACTTGCCATTTGTAATGGAAATATCCCTTTTTCATCACAATCTAAAGGATGTGGTTTGACTTTTTGTGCAAATATATTTAAAAATTTTGGATTTAGCCAGACCTGGGGTGTTATTTGCCTAATGCAATCAGTTGGATGATCGATCATCTGTTGAAATTATTGTTTTGTATCATATTCTGTTGCTATGCCATATCGTATGAGCAGCTAAAATATAGTTGGTGCACTTGCGTCAAATGCAGCTCTGAGAAGTCAAATATGTATGGTTGGGCTTACGCAATTGTGAGCTTCCTAGTCATTGATTACTATTTTGTCTATTATTGCAACAATGCCCAGATAACCCAACGATCGACTCAAATTTCAAATTCTCATATTATGGCATTTTTAAGTGGCCTTGCAGGAGGAGTATACACTGAGGTTTGTTCTTTTACTACAGTTTGATCCTCTGACACAACATAGGGATAGGGTTTAGGTTTCACTATATATTATAATTTGAAATTATATTTTAGGCTGGGATAAATCTGGCCTGTGCCAACTCACATCTTTCATTTGAAAATAATTGTGGGTATAGTTTGGTAATCTTGAATATATTGCTGAACTGTTAATTTAGTTGGTTGGAACAATGCAGATGATTGGCCTTGTCATATGCTTAATATGTTTACTACATATGATGGTTTAATTGGGAATTTACCCTATTGTGTTCACACAAATATTAGAATCAAGCACAAAATGTTGAGTTAGACTTTGAATGGACCGACTAGTAGTTAAAATTCCCAAGTTTTAATTTAACAGGGTTGACCTTGTTAGGAAGTCTAATTTTCAAATTTTTATGCTAATTAACCATTTAATTAACAATCCAAACGACTTAGATTTAGTCCAAGCATTCACACACAAGAGATTGAGAATAGGAATGCTACCTCTCTTTGTATCGCAACAAAGATGCTCGAATCCGTCGATGTCGAGGTTGCACGAACCACCACCCACGCCTTGGCCTCGAGTCCACCAAGAGATTAATCACAACCTCAATCTATGCTAGTAGATGGGAGGTTGAGGCTAATAGATGGGAGGTTGAGGCTAATCCCTTCCTTCCTTGCTTTGAATTAATCAATATTAATAGTGGAAGGAAAATTTGCTCAACACATGAGCTTAAGGATGAGAGGAGAGAGCAAGCAAAATTCTGAAAATTTTTGCTTCTTCTTTGTGGATTTCGGCCAAGAGAAAAGGAAGAGAGAGAAAGGGAAATGTGGCTAGGGTTTGCTCCCAACTTGATCCCTTTATATAAAGCTCTCTTGACCTAACTCCAAACTTATCACATGGACAAGTTTAACCCTCTATGGCCGGCCCCAATCATTGGGTTTAAATGTGCTACAACCATTATAAAGGCCCATTTAATTATCTCTTAAGTTGCTCCTTTATTTCATCCATAATTGGACTTTTAATTAACTAATTAAATAAAGGTCCAAATAGCTCAATTAATTTAAAGTAAGTTGAACAAAATTAATTATTAACTTATTAATAATTATTTTGGAATTAGCTAGTGCACTAATTTATTTCTATATGATCCCTTTGACTTAATTAATTATAACGGTTCGCAACGGTATATAATTAATTAATCAACTTATCATATTTTCGCAATACTCACTGTTGCGAATAAATAAATAATACACTGTGTGATTATAACTCTATTTGTGTGACCCATTGAGGATTTATGCTTCGTTGGCCATGGAATTAAATCGCTATTTAATTCCAATAATCATAAGCGGTATCTAGCAACACGTTATGATTCCCAATTCGCATAAATAGTGTACTGCTACAATATTTTAATCCTGCATAAGAAATAATGGTATTTCCTTGTCTGATTCTTATGTCACATGATATCATCGTATAATCCAAGATAGGAATGTGTCATTCTTGCAGATTATACGTTTCTTGATCTAGAGATGACTGTATCAGTTGCTAGCAAACAATCCATCTCCATCAAGGGGCCCAAACAGATATCATCGCTCACTAAATAAATTAATGAGGGACATACGATTTTCTTGATGAACAACTTTTCCCCGCACAATTCAAGAGAACATAAATAAAGTCCATATAGCAGCCCTTATCAGGAATCAACGGTAGACGATATTTATTGAACCTATCCTCATGTGGAAAAGCTGAACCATCTCAAACTTAGAATCAAACTCAAATGAAATAAATAATGACACATAACACAATCCATATATTTATTTCATTGGGTCGTGTCCTGTACTATGTTTCATAACATACACATATGCAATTAAGTTGGCAACTCCTTACCTATGATTTGTAGAACTTAATCATCACTTAACTTGCATACTAATGATTGGCTTCTAGGACATAACTCTAACAGACCTAAGTTGATCTGCTTGATTGGATAAATGATCCATAGCCTACCTGTACATTGACTAGGTAATTTTTTGATGTCTTATTGTATCTTCAAATACGTCTGTCAAGAAACATATATGTCCAGAATTTCTGGCTGTATGTCTTTGGCATGGCATTCAATTTAATCTGCATTTGGATTCATGATTTTGATGAAATTATGGAGAAGTAAATAACTCAGGATTATTGATATTACCTCAATTTATTTTATGAATTGCTTCATTAATCTTATTTACATGGCCTTATCTTAATTGAAAACAGAGGCTTCTTCCATGGCTATACGCTTATCACGGTTGCCATGATCATGAACCAAGCATTCAGGTTCTCTTATTCTGTGTTTAAAATTTAGTGGGAGGTCAGTGGATTATACCTGATGCCATTACTCGCCCTCAACTGATTATACCCTAAACTTCATGTAATTCTTTTTCCATTTCTATCCACTTTCCACTCCTCTATTAACCTTTCCTCAACTGATTACTCAAATTGAAGTTCAGCAAGGAGATAATGAAATTTGATAGTTTAATGAATTCCTTTGAAAATTTTCCTTTTCTCCCATTTTACTTCCAATCTAGAAATCTCATTGGAATCAAACCATACTAAATGCTAGTTAGTTTTAAAACATGATTTTGTTTTTTTTTTTTGTTTTTTGTTTTTTTTTTTAATTTTTTATTTGCAGTGGGCTTGCCGTATCAGGCGTCATTAAATTTGGTGATAATATTGTCAAGGTAAGCTTTCCTACCTCTAGTACTACTGCTGCTGCTGCTACAACCGATAATAATATAAGGAAACCCAAACCTCCTCAACTCCTATCATTCCGAAAATCGAAAGGAATAAATGTTGAAACGTATAGGTTAAACTCAATTTTTATCGATGAACATTTAAACCTTATTCTTTTCTGAAATTAATATTCTCAGCTTTGATTTCTTTATCTGTTGTTTTCGGCTATGAAAATAGCTTTGATCTCACAAGAGCGTGGTTCTTTATTACATTAGATGATATTAATGTTGTTTATAATCCGGCTATAATAATAGTCATTTGATGATTATATAAGCAACCCGTTGGGAAGATATTGTAAGATAGAAAAATGCAATATGATCAATTAACTTTTTCCCTCATCTCCTTTTAATTTTGTTCTGATTCTAAATTCTATAAATATAAATATTATTCCGATAAATTTTGCTGGATATTGTGGAGGCTCTCATCAATCATTTCTCTAGTCGTGCCCTAAGAAGTGACACTAACCCGAATTATCTTGGTTGCGGTTCCGTTGCGCGATTCGGGTAAAACTATTTTGATTATTCACTTTTTATTTATTTTAATGCTATCCGAATTTATTATTTAATTGTTACACCAACACTAAAATTGATTTCTCATTGATTATAATAACATGGAAATTCCAATCAAATCCGTTGTTGTGATAAAAAAAAAATTTGTAATCAAACTAAATCCCGTGTTAAAAAAAATGATTCTAACCAGAGTCTAGGAGGGCAGCTTTTTCTTGAGCAACCCAGATCCATGAAGATTCTACATGTTGAAGGAACAAAGTTTTGCACTCGTTTTAATCGAATTACATAACTCCAACACATGTTACTATTTCTTTTTTTTTTTTTAAAAAAAAGATCTTCAAGTTTGACTGTCCGGTGTTAGGATTTAGATCTGCGATGGTAGTTTAGTCAACTATAATCGTGATTAAATTAATAGAAACAACTGTGGCTTTTTTTACCTGGAAGATCACGAAACATCTAAACTGGTGACAAAAACTTTTGTTTTTTTATAAAGAACAACAGCACTTTTGTTTATAAAATATTGGAAAAATTATGGATTTGTAAATGGTGGTTTGTTAACAAAATAAATATATTCAAACGCTAGAACTCAATAAAGTAAATCTGAATGCTCACACTTACTCAACATCTTTGAATACATGTGTGTAGGACTGTAGGCTAATGAGTTCTTGTTTTGTTATACTTATGAAAATAAAAATACTATTATTATTGTTCAAGAATCCGGAACTAGGGTTGTATATGAGCCGAGTTCGAGCGAGTTGAGCATAACTCGAACTCGAACTCGTTACAACTCGAGTCAACTCGTGACTCGTTCGGGAGGCAGTTCCGAGCTATCCAAGCTAACTCGAACTCGTCATTTTGTAACTCGAGTCAACTCGTAACTCGGTATACAACTCGTGAATATAGTGAATAAATGCAACAATTATCTAAAAAGAAAAACTTCTGTACATACACAAACAAATATCTCAGAATCCATAACACATGCATAAACTAAGTTGTGCTGTGTATCGGAAGGAAAAGATATTTGGGGACTAAGTCTTTTTTGGGATATACAGTATACACTGATCTAATATCTTTTATTTCCGACATGTATATATTGCTGACTCGAGTTGAGCCGAGTCGAGTTGGGCCTAACTCGAACTCAGTAAATAAAACTCACCAGTCAGCACAACTCGAGTTTCTGGAACTCGAGTCATGTTAACTCGAGTTACCAACGAGTTTTTTTCGAGTCGAGTTCGAGTAACTCACGAGTTACGAGTTATTTGCTGACCCCTATCCGGAACACACAAAAGTTGTTAATTATTGAGTAATTGTCTGAAAACAATCAAATTATTTTTACGGAATAGATGATCTGGCCTAAATAAATATTTACACCAGGTCATGTTTATAATATTAAATTTCATATTTAAATTTTGTTTATTATGATTGTTAAACTTAAGATATCAGAATGAATAATTGTTAAATGAAATCTTGGGTTAGCCAAATCTAGTTTAAGAACATGGGACTGTTGCCTCTTTTGATGGAGGTTAAATATTTGAAATAAATTATTATACAGCTTTCTATCCTTTCTTTTTTCCCTCTCCGCCTGTACTAGATGCCGCCTCCAAGCTCCAACACATGATCACAGCGGAAAGCTTGCTGGTTGTAAATCATTAGTTTTTAAGTTTTAACCCTCATCTTTTCAAGTATGTTTGTATTTATAAATGTCCTTTGACTCCTTTCGAAGACTCAATTGATAACTTCTACTTTTTTCCCCATTTTACTGAAGTGATTGCTCCCCCCCCCCCCCCTTTTGATGAAAATTAAACTCTATTTAATACCGTGATTAGTGGTTTTTTTTTACGCTTATTAGAAGCGTTATAAATTGTAAATCGTTAACATGAACATTGCAACTCTTTTAAAGGTCTGTCAGCAGATAAAACCCATAAACATCACCTATTTTTCAATTTTTTTTATAGAAAAATGCATTACATTTTATATATGTTGTAAACATGTAAAATCATTTAAAAATAAAGCGCGGACAATAATTGTGTAAGTACTCCAACAAAATAGCATCAAATTACGTAAAAAAGCAAAATCACTCAAAAAAGAAAGTTGCATTTTGTCAAAAAAAAAAAAAAAGAAAGAAAGAAAGCTGCAGGATAAGAAAATTAATTGACACGTCAACGGTTTGGTTGTATGTCAACAAATATAAAATGATTAATTAGCGCGTTAAACGAGATTCAATCTATCTGAATTCCGATCTAGTATCTACCATAAGTTCATACGGCACAAGTGTAGTGGCAATCATATAGCGGGTACCTATTTTCTCTGTTCGCAACCCGCTACAAAATATCGAATCAAATTGATCTATTTTTGGTTGCCCCAGCTTCGCTTACTAGCATTAGTCGCTCCAATATAGTTTTAGATTTTCCACGGGTACGTATGAAAAGAAGACTTTGTAAAAGAGGGAAACAAAGATGCATATTTTAATTTTATGTATAAGAATTAAGAAAGCTACCTTTATTAAAGGACAAATTCAATAAAATAGTGGAACAAAGACTATGTAAGATATGCTAAACTGAGGACCGCATTGTGTCTTTTGGCAGAAAAGCCCTTTGATTAAAACGTTGTAACACAAGGGTATGATGTTTATAATTGCATAATGATCAGTTAATTTCCTATACATATTTCTGATTATATGGAAAGAAAGCTCAAGAAACTCAAACCTCCAATTCTTATAAGTGAAACTTGAAATGATGATTTATTTACCATTATTCTACTAAATTAGTTAAAAGAGTATGATATAAATAGAGGTTACACAAACATTTTGAAAGATTTATGTCCATCTTACCCAGTTAATGAAGAAATGAGATGAACTAAGGTGAACAATTCTTTGGAGAGCAAAAGCATTACTTCTATATTTATTAACAGAATTTTGATTAAACGTGATACTGATTTTTTTTTATTTAAATTCAT
Organism: Rhynchospora breviuscula; assembly: GCA_027562975.1. Taxonomy (NCBI): domain Eukaryota; kingdom Viridiplantae; phylum Streptophyta; class Magnoliopsida; order Poales; family Cyperaceae; genus Rhynchospora; species Rhynchospora breviuscula. The sequence continues at coordinate 66,108,842 of CM050402.1, read as the reverse complement.
GGCAGCTTGAAGATATGCATCCACTAGTAGAAGAAAGATATAATGTGGTGGCATCTTGGAAATTTAGTAGCAGATAGCCTTTGTGATTGTTTTGTTATTCAAAAGATACTTTCCATGTAGAATTATTTTGATTGAGTTGACAAAAATAGAATTGTCTCTGATAAAAAGTGATGAGTAGCCTCTGTAATTGATGTACAAGAAAAATTTTCATATCAATAAAACTTGGGATGGAAGGGAGTTTTGTGTTCTTTGTGTTGTGGCATGTTTTTTTGTCAATATATTTTCTTGTTATAATTGCGTCAAGTGAAGGCAGAAATCTTATCATTGAAAAGAATGGGAAATAAATCGAAATTTACCAAAAAAAAAAAAGGAAAAAACACAAATGGGAATATAATTTCATAAATAAAAATATTTGTTACTTAAATTAAACAAAGCTTCTCTGCAGAGAAGGATGTCATAATAAATAACTAATTGGAAGAAATTGAAGATAAGGTAATTTCTGTTGTTTTTAAACTGAAGTATAAAACATAAGATTGTATTGTACCCTTGTAACTTTGTAAGTAGGAACATTTTCGTGGGGTAAATCTACAAAAAGTCAATTTAAAAAGAAGAAAAAGTATTAGCACATTCAATTCAGATTCACCTTTTCCGGGAGGCGAGGTCAAGGTCAAGAACCTTGCTCTCTCTCTCTCTCTCTAGCACTAACTAAAAGCCACTACAAGGTCGGCCGCCGGTGTAACCTCCTCCTTCTATCATTCTATGGCCCCCAATTCCCTTCCCTTCCTCTCCATCCACTCACATTACCTTCCCTTCCTTTACTTTCTCCTGACCTCTCTCTCCCTCCTCCCTTCCTCCGCCTCCGCCGCTCCTCTCACCTCCCTCTGCAGCCGACCTCTTCCTCTACCCTCCGCTACCCTCCCCTCCCCTTCCTTCCCCTCCCACTTCTTCACCATCTCCTCTGGATCCTTCTCCGGAGGCATCCCTCTCTTCTCCCTCTCACCTCCCTCCTCCCGCCCCAATTCCTTCTCCTTCCTCACCAAATCCTCCTTCCACACCAACTCCCCCGGCCTCTTTCGCCTCTCCGGAACCCTCATCCTACGCGGCACTCATCCTGCCTCCACCAACCGTTCCCTCCTCCACCTCCACCGTGTCCGCCCCCGCCTCCCTCTACACCGCCGCTATGCCGCGGTTTCCTTCGATCTAGATGGGTTCTGGTCCGAGCCCGATTCGCTTCTCTGTATGCATGGACCCGGTATCATCCTCTCGTCCCGAGGTAATGCTATTCACTCCAATGCACTTCTCAAGCTCAATTTTTCTAAAACCTCCACTCTCACTTCTCCATTTGTTACGGGTACACTCGAAAGCTCTGATGAACCCGTAAACCCGAACCACTTTGACCCGGTATCACTTGTTTCTTTTGCCGAGAAGAATTATGAGTACACTGAGACATCCCATGCTAAGAGCGTGTGTGGTGATCTGAGTGTTCAGGAGGAGTCACGGGGTTTAGGTGGTGAATTTTCATGTGAGCAGTTGCGTGGATTGTTAGAAGGAAGTTTTCAGTTGGAGTATGGTAGAGATTGTTTAAACGGGCACTGTGACCCGGTTAGAGGTGCACTCGGGTTTAATCAAGATTACATGTTTTCAAATCAACTTGATTGTAGTGATGATGGTAAGGTGCATATGTATTTGGTTTTCACAAATGAAAGCAGGTCAATGTCTCATAGCTTCATGATTGGCGAAAAGGGGTTGGTTGTAGAAGGTTTCTGGGATGGAGAGAGAAACCGGTTGTGCCTTGTTGGTTGTGATGTGGTGGCTTCTGAAGAAGGTTCTCGAAATAATCTCTCTATCAATGAGTGTTCTTTTGGCTTGAGTTTTTGGTTTCCTTCAGTTTTGTCTATAAAAAGTAGGAGCGTTGCCGTGGGCCGTATTTGGGAAGCTAAAAGGGAGAGTAAAACAGGCAACTTTACCATGATTCCATTTGGTACCACGGCAAATTATATGAGCAATCTTGCAAAGTTGAAATACAAATACACCAAAGTGGAGGTTGTTAGGGGATTTTGTGCAAAGGTTGATCATGGGAAGAAAGGTAAAGGGGATTTCCCTGATGGAAGATCTTTCAGGGATATGAGGTTTCGATTTGATGTTAAGAGTAAAGAGGGAAAAGGGTTCTCTGGAATTGCTTCTCCAATTTCACTTGGGGACAATTTTTACGCCGCTCTTGATCTGGCTGACAATGCAACACAATTGGACTCTGACAATGGTTATTTGAACATATCCTACAAAATTGAATACAATCTAGATCAAGGTTCAAAGAAACAGATGAAGATTTCAGCTGAAGGAATATACAACCCAAAATCTGGTGCACTTTGCTTGATAGGTTGCCAATACGTTGGTTCATCAGATGCTGTGAGACAAGCTAGGGTTAACGATTCCATGGATTGTGAAATATTTGTAAATATGCAGCTTGGTTCCTTGCACGGCAAGCCAACAGAGCATGTCAAAGGTACTATTAGGAGTTTAAGAGCAAAATCAGACCCCCTTTTCTTTGATAGTGTGGAAATTACTTCTCGTGGTATATATTTTGAACAAGCAGCTGAATCCATTTGGAGGATGGATGTGGAGATAACCATGGTCCTCATCTCCTTGACCTTCACATGTTTATTTCTGGGGTTGCAACTCTACCACTTGAAGAAAAACCCTGATTTTCTCCCCTCGATTTCAATTCTCATGCTTGTTATCTTAGTTCTAGGCAACATGATTCCTTTAGTGTTAAACTTTGATGCGCTATTTGTAATGAGACGAAGCAAGCAGAACATACTTGTGTGGAGCGGGGGTTGGCTGGAGGTCAATGAGGTCGTAATCAGGGTCTTGACCATGGTTAACTTTTTGTTACAGCTGCGTCTTTTGCAAGTGGCATGGGCTGCTAGGTCCGCTGATGTTTCCAAAACTGGTCTGTGGGTTCATGAGAAAAAAACCATTTGGATCTGTCTTCCGTTGTACCTATTTGGCGCTTTTATTGCATGGCTTGTTCACACTATAAATAAGAGTGGCCGACATACCCTTTGGGAGGATCTGAGTTCTTATGCTGGTCTAATACTAGATGGGTTCTTGCTACCACAAGTTATCTTCAACGTATTTTTGAATTTGAAAGGCAAAGCCCTAGCTCGCTCTTTCTATATAGGATTTACTCTTGTAAGGGCCCTGCCGCATGTGTATGATGCATATAGGTCTCGGCATTATGTGTCTTTTCTAAAGTCAGATTACATATATGCCAGCCCAAGTGAGGATATATACTCCCTTGCCTGGGATATAGTTGTTCCTTTAGGAGTGCTCATTCTTTCTGTTGTGGTATTTCTTCAGCAACAGTTTGGTGGTTCTTTCTTTCTACCTTTAAGGCTGAGAAGGTCAGGTGAATATGAGATGGTACCAGTGTCCAGTAGCACTTAGAATCTCTTCATTTTAGGGAAGATAATTACAAAATAGTTGTGGGGTTTTTGTGGGTGTATACATGATTGTTCACAGATATATTGAATGTATTTTTTTTTTCTTTGTGGGAATTATGCGATGTGTCATCAGGTCATGATTGTTTGTTAATTCATCATTCTTGGGATCTGCTTTTAGGAGTTACTATATCGGCCGGGACTGCTACGTGGCATTGGTACCGGCTGGGAGTGCTATACAGCACCATTAAAGCTTACTGGTTTTTTTTATAGCCCAAATGTGATTTGCGGAGCTTGATTAAGCATCAATTGTTTGTGAGAAATGCTAGAGTCCAATATATTGGACGGATGAGGTCCGTCTAATACGATCGTTTTCACGTTTTTAAATTTCAAATAACCGATCCGAACCGTTCAATATGCTCTCCGTATAGAAAACTTATAAGAAATCAATTTTTATATTTTTTCGAAATTTTTTACTATTTTTTTGGTATTTTAGAAAATCGTTGTTAATGGATGATCCATAATGTTTATATCATGAATTTTCAAAATTACCAAAAAAATAGTAAAAAAATTCGAAAAAATGTAAAAATTAGTTTCTTGTAAGTTTTATATATGGAGAACATATTGAACGGTTTGGATCGGTCATTTGAAATTTATAAAAATGTGAAAACGATTGTATTGGACGGACCCATCCGTCCAATATATTGGACACTAGCATTTCTCATTGTTTGTAGAATGAATCATACTATTCTAAACTAAATATCTCGTGTGTACAGACTGAGAAAAGAAAAATTGTACAGTATTCTAGATTTTCTTAGTCGTTGTTTGATTGTTTAAGTTCTGGTATTTTGAATTTCTTCCATATAGAGGTATATACCAGCTCGAGAAATAACACATAATGAAGTCATCATCATGATGTGATGTATTGCAAAGGATAACGGACAAATTAGGGCGTTCAATTTAATTTGTTGACTTCGTATACAAGAATATCTGGATACTTTTAAGATAAATTCGGATCTATATGTAAATTTGTCAGATATACGTGTGTTTGATTGCACAAAAAAATAAGACAGAGGGAAGAGAACCAAACAAGGAGTGAATATGAGAATAAGATCTTTCTTCTTCCCATGAAAAGGCGGTAGAAGAAATAAGCATTTTATTCCCTCTCCTCTCTTCTTGATGCAACCAAACACACTTAATCACAAGTATGCCTGTCGAATTTTTTTTATTTTCCGGAAATCCTTCAAAAGAACAATATATGACTTGATTTTGGACATTAAAGAGTAATATTACAATATTTTTGTACTAATCTGATTGATAATCTACAACTACTGTAATCCCATTTTTCTATTAACGTTTTTTTTTGTTATATTTTGACTAATGATAATATGATATGATAAAATTAAATAGCTGATTTTTGTTAGGTACTATATAACATCTAAACTAACAAAGTTATTATGCAAAATTATATTTGTTTTTGTAAAACATTATAAATAGCTGATTTCTATTATATAAATGCACGTAACAGACCAATATTAGCCAGAAGTTTTCATGTTGTCAATTTGTAATCTTAGAATCATATTTTGTACTATTAGACATATGGTGAGTACTGATATATTGGGGGGGCTTCAAAAAAATAAAGACTTTAAAGCACCACTTACAAGTACAATTAGAATGTCTTTCAAACAAATTACGGCAATGCATAAGATAATTATGGTACTTCAGAGCCACGGCACAACGTACGTAGGCATTTAAAAGTTTAAAAAACGTAGCTGTATTAACGAGAAGCAAAATGTTCGAACAGAAATTAGCTTTTTGTTTATTATTCATCGATGATAAAAATTCAGTAGAGCATTTAACCGTGCTGATTGCTTCGTTGGTTTGGGCTGTTGGAAAATGAGAATAAGAAGAGTATAGTTTAAAACCAACGCCGCCAAAACAAATTCAACTCCGCAAGAACAATTATGATTTAAAACACTAAGGATTGTTATAAACATGTATTATCCAAGATAAATACATAAAATTTATGACAACATAAAAGCAAACAAATACAAATGCACGTCTATCCCAATCTCATGTACACAACTGTGCCGCTGTGGCAATTTTTCGCCTTTGTAATCCTTTAAATGAAAACTTTGTTCCTGAAAAATCTGAGCTTGTTCTGCAACAACAAAAACAAGAAGCAAAAAAAAAAGTTTTTACCACACTGAGACCAAGTATACAAGTGGTAAAGTGCGCCTGCCATCCTCACGACCCAGAGAGCAAAATATCTGGTTATTATCGATTTATCACTTCTATCAAAGTTAATTAACCCTTTCAAAATCTTTTATACACAGTTAAAAAGTGTGCTACTGGATTATCTTGTAATACTAGGAGATTAGTAACTGGGCACTACATTGGGTATCTGAATCTCACAGGTAAAGATACAAATTTAATTAATCTATTTATTTGCGAGATAATCAAGCATGTCATGGTATCTTCTGTGCATGAATCAAGCATGTGCTGTCCTCGAGAGTTACCATACCACCCTATTCAGGTTAGATAAGACAACTGAATTTGCATATTACCAATATAAAAATTAAGAAAAATAGGTCGAATTGTAACCTTCTTACCATAACACTAAGTGGGAGAAGCTAGGATCAGGAGCATTTGGTTAGCTCATCACTCAACATACGATGAAGAAGTGCGTCAACCATTGTACTTCTAGCTCTGAAATATCACAGCAAAATCAGTTATTAATATCTCTCCACATAAATAACACCGGATTATAGTCTTATTACAAAGCATTAAAAGTTGGAAAGTGTTTCTTGATATCTCTAAGTTCCTCATTTTCTGCCCAATAATCCAAATCATGGCCCTCCACTATTCTCTACAAGTATTAGCGCTATTTTCTTATAAAAAAAATAATTTGGGATAGAAGGATATGCTTTGCTATTTTGGGGTTGGATGTGTATGTGTGTGTGGGGGGTTGTGGAACTTTCAGCCATATCCATAAAGGAAACCCTAATATAATTATTCAACTTAACTTTACCATAGAAATCCAATAAAGACCTAACGATACAAAACCTGTTTAACAGGAAGTATACAATCATATCGGTACTGGATTCTATACACATTAAATGAATATAAATTTTAAACAAAATGCCTTAGAAAATTACCGAGCAATTCTTTTTCGACTTGTCCGCATGTCCTGCAAGAAGAAGACATGTTTATATAATATGCAGAAATTTAATCTATTCAATATTGCACCAATTGGTTCTGTCTTGGCCTGTCATATTTGTCATCTTACATTGGGCTTAAAATTAGCCACCCTGCCCACATTTCAGTTTTTTTCTTTCTTTCTTTTTTCTTTTTGTTTTCTTTTTTCGAGATATGCCTGAGTTTCAGTTAGATCATAGATTTAATTCCAACCAAAGAAAAAGACAACCAAACAACTTGAACACAAGTCAAACCTCGCCACAATCTTCAGTTTCCTCGATGTCTATTTCAGCAAAGAAGGCCTCCAACACAAATGCAACAATCTACAAATATGTGAATGCAAATATTAGAAACAAACTTAATCATGTTACATCTGAAGGAGGAAAATCAAAGATTTACATAAAGCATCTCATATTGTCCTGTTGGTACGGTGGTCCTCTGATTGAGCAATTTTATCTCTTTTTTGGGTTTCTATTTGCAGCTCCTAAATTACGAAGTCAAGCTAAAAGATTAACTTAAAAAATTCCCGAGTAATAGTGATGAACCAGCATATCCTTAACCATGATTAGTATATAAAAATGTATGTGTTGTCACAAAGATTTACCAAGTTAAGTAGAAGCAAGACCGTCACAAGGTAAAAACTGATAAAATAGACGAGGGTCCAATTGGTTCCAGTCAAATCTGTATAGCTCTACAAATAAAAGGAGGAAATATTAACACTTGTTGAATTAACCTGATTATATCAGTAAGTGCAAAGGATCTAGCAAAGTTGGCAACACACCTACAAGCCAAGTATTACAAGTATTACAGTTAAACCACCAAAATATAGGTCAAGGTCTGCACTAATTACCAAATATCCTAACCAACTTGTCAAATTCTCTTCAAGCTTTGTAACAAAATTTGCATTTGGGAATTATTTGGAAGAGTGAAAGTTTCATGATTCATAAAAAGAATACTTATAACTTTTGGATAAATATTTGATACAACTTAACTTGCAATGTGTACAAGGGAGCTCAATTTATACATATGTGTATTCAGGGATTTTAGATAGGTGCTCCAAGTACTTTATCTGCTCATTTGTCTTTTTCCATTTTACTGGTATGCTTTATCCCCTAGACTGAACACGAGATATAGAATATATGGTTGCACAGCATAAAAACCAAAATCCCAGAAAATCACCCACTAAGACTCTATTATTAACTCTTCTTACATAATTGCTGCTTATTTTCCTGTAAATCATATTTATCTCAAGAGTGTTTCATGAGGGCCCAAAAAATGCTGGTTAGATTGATTGATGTCAGACTCAGACCTATTGGACAGCTAAAGAACATATGTAAAACAAATACCTGCATCCATGCTTGCCAATTTCCCATCACGAGCAAGTTGAATAGTGTCACCATACCGTTCGGGTAGTCATTGAAATTAAAAAGAACATAACTGAACTTTGTCAAGAAAAAAAACTATGAAGCAGTAATGGCATCATATGTCCTTAATATGCAAGTACGAATCAGCTTTTAAGCCATAATGGTAGGTTGAATATAGAACATCTTTTCACTTAAACAAACAAGCAAACATGTAGATGTGCAATCAAAACCCAGATTTACTATTTCCATGTACACTTAAATTTAACCAGCACTCCTATCCATGAAAATAATAATAATGTATGGCTAATTAAATTTGAATGTTTCTTTGTAATTTTGTGCAAAGTTCCTTCTCCATCACCAAGGCTACTCCAAAAGATCATGAGTGTAAACCTAAGTTGACAAAAGGATACTCGTTGCTGTAAAGATCAGTGTCTTGCAATTTTGGGTTTGCCGAGTTCACAATTCCACCAAATAGCTATAAAAACAAGCAATATCATTGAAAAGACAATCAATATAATTGTTTAAACCAAAGAAACCATACTTCATAGTGGCAGATAGAAGAATGGGGTCAGTTGGATGAAACAATGCGGGGTAATTAGATGTGGTATCAAACAGAGAGTTATTTTCATGAAGTAGTCTTACCTAAAGCTACCAATAATAATAATAATAAAACTAAGTAGAAGTGTACCTGTAGACCTAGAGAACAATAGAAGCAAAGAACACAAAATACCATCCCAAGATAAGGCATCAAACTTGGGATTAAGTTCAAGAATGTCGCTACAAATGTTTTGAATTGCTTGACTTGCAACAATAGCCTAATTAGTCTCAACATACGTCCAATTAGAAGATATCGAATCCTATATAAAAGGAGAGGAACAAATTTAGCAGACAAGAGAGTGCAAATGATGTACTGTATAATGCAAAAGACAAGGCATTACCATTCTCCATTTGAAAGGAAAGGAAGCTGAGAAGGAAATACAAAAGTCAAGGTCTCTCCAATAACTGCACAAGAAGTGCTTTTATCACGACTTCATAAATTTTAAAAAATTAACCAGGAATTTTTTCACAATATAAATGAACATTAGAGCTTACAAATGGTCCACGTTATGATGAAGTCAAATTTGTTTTGTCCTTCCATCCAGTAAGCAGAAAAACCTAACGAGAAAATCTTTAAAGCCATCTCAAGAACGTACACCCAACCTGCAATAATCAGAGAACTTTAAGCATTCACTAATCAGAAATATAATATACAAGCATATTGGCTACTTTGGGTGGGTGGGGGGGAAGGAGGGATAGATAGATAGATAGATAGAGAGAGAGAGAGAGAGAGAGAGATTTACCAAAGAAAAACTCAACCTCTTGCCAAACCTTCTGTGCGGAACTGTTCTCTATATCAAGCTAAAAAAATTTAAGAAAGAGAGGACATGTTAACAGAACTATAAAAGTGGCACGTCAACACCTGGATAGGGGAAAGTGCATACTGTAGTTTCGATGACAACAGCTATTAGATTGAGAACAAGCACTGAAGCTACACCATACTCGAAATAATGGCTTTTCACAAAAGATTTTAGCTTCCCACAGGGGGCAGAGTGGTAAAAAGCTGGATATCTCTCTAAGAAGGAAGGCTGCAAACAGGAGGCAAAACATTACTACGGACAGGGCTTCCAGACTGGTGTAACAAGATAAGAGAATTTTTAGGGTCCGCAATTTCAGAATAAAGGCGAAAATGTAATAAATTTTCTCACAAATATCTTTTATATAAAACCTTACTTAAACATGGTGGCGTGACAAAGTAAGAGATTTTTTTATGGTAAATGATCTAATTTACCTAAAATTGAACCACCTTGTGTTTTATAACAAAAAATTATTTGTCATAGCATACTTGGGCCAAACTTGTTCAATTTCCTCACAGCCCATGAAAATTTTGCAACTGAAGATCAAATTTACGTCCATTACATAATCAATTCTTTTCAGGCTGTCAATCTTTTGGCAGGTATTTAACCAAGTCGCAGATTTTAAAAAAATACATGATTATTCTCTGATTTTATTTTTTAAGATTGCTGCCTAATTAATATCTCAAGTTCAATTTCATCATAGCATTCACCACAGTAATTGAAGTTTGGCATTTGACTTACAGAAGGCTCCTTTTGGAACTTTAGAGCAATAGCATTGCATAAATCGGCAAATTCTTCCAAGTTAATCTGGCAGAGTGGATGAAGTCGAAATGTCAAAATAAATATTTGGAATCTGAACATAGTTAGTGCCACATGTGGGTACCAAAACATCTGGGCTTGCATTAGTACCAAAATTTTGTATGGTTTACCAGTTCAGCATGGATCATTTAGGACAAAAGATTATAGAATATCTGGGCTTGCATTAGTACCACATTTTGTACGGTTTACCAGTTCAATTGATAAAAAACTCCACACAAGTAGTAGAAAGAAGTAGACATGCACGCAGTTGCACACATGTTTACACTACCAACGGAAGAAAAAGATAATAATAGTAATAGAAGAATATGGAAATCATGTACCAGCAGAGCCCAGCACATACTGGTACAAATGGATAGCTACAATCATTACAGGACAGCATAAGTGCAGAGGAGTAAGGAATTCTGATAAGTGATAACTAGTATGTCCATTCAACACATAAAATACAATTCAATCACCTTGAAATCACCACTGCGATCCAGCTCATCAAAGATTAATTCGAAGTCTTCTTTTGAAGTTTTAGGCAAGGTCCTAATAAAAAACATTTTAAACCTGAAATTAGCTTTCTTTCAAATTTAGAAACCTTAAAGAGTGGTGGAAACATTTTCCTTACAAGTGCAATTCAGCAACTTAAACACCCCATTGTCCTTCACATAACTAGTCTCTGTTAGCTTAGCCAATTTTGGAATTATTTTCTTTTCAATTCATTGAGGTTTACAAGGGATAAAGCCTTATAAAAGATAATTGCAGCACCAATATTCGGCATCCCAGGAAGTAAAATGGCTAAGAATTTAGTTATTAAGAAGAATTAGATTCAATAAGCAATCAATTATTGACAGTATTGTACTGAAAAGGATAAAAAGAAGTGCCTGTATTTGTTTAACTCTTCAAACAATGAGATGCACTGATGTTTGTCAAGGTAACCCCGATCCTGCAGTGACAGAAAGTACTCTAAGATATCCTTTCAACTTCATTAGTACCATCAGAACCAGTTAGTACATATATGTATCAGTCAGCATCATCCACCAAAACCTTATAGAGGTACTGGCATTAAGTTATCAGTACTACTCGGATTCACTTAAAACCCCATCAAGCTCTATGTAGGATTTAACCCTCAATTAAGATCTGCTTAATTGAGTGTTAAATCCTCAATTAAGCAGGGATTCACTTAAACCACACTAAGATCTATGTATAGACCTGCTTAATTGAGGGTGCACCAAGCTCCAAAGAAATCCAACATGGCATCAGTTAAACCCTTTTGAAAAAGGTTCAATAAGGAACTTTTTTTTTTAGGGTAAAGGTTCGACAAGGAACTTACATGAATATCAACCAGACTAAATGCCTTCTCTAAAATTCTTTTTCTTACGGAGTCCATCTCCACAATTTGCCTTGCCAACTTGTGCAGAAAAAAATATAATATACATCAAATGCTGAGTATAACTTTGTCCAAGCAATGAAAATTAGCACCGGGATGCATTTGTTGAAGCACTATAGCATGTATTATTTGTCACTTAGTAATTTCCATTTTTTTTTAGAGCTTACGAAGGATTTACCTGTTCCTTGAAGCTGTCGTAAATCACCGCAAGAACAAGATTGGTAACAAAATAAACACCAAGCAACACATAGAGAACAAAAAATATTGATGACCAACGAGAGTTCCTGTTTCACATATAACAAAAATTGATTACAACCAAAGTCGACATCTTCCTTAGCCACTAATGTTTCCTAAATGGGTTAAGTTGTTGCCATGCCCAATCGAAATGTATGGTGAAAGATTCAGCACTAACTAGATGTTTAGCCTCACTTAAGCATGCTCTAATTTGAGGCACTTTGCGGTCAAGTTGACTCGATAAAAATAGTGATAGATGTTATATCCAAGTAATAACCTGTATGCAGGTATCCATACATCTGGATTGTTGGAAGTAGTGAAAAGGACGAACATCTGGTACAAAGTGGTACCATAAGAGGTGAAGATGGTCTTTCCCTGTAGAGTGTCCTCAAAGGTGACATATGCCAACCAGCTCGCAAATAGAAGGAACAGCAACGACAGAGCCTGGAATTCCGCCAAGTATAAGCAAATGCAATCTTTTGAGACTTCTGTACATCTTAACTTTCGAAAGGCTTAATTATATGCTTGATGAGTATTTAAGGGTTGGTAGCAAGCTAGCAGCTACTGTTTTCCGGCCAACAGACTGGGTACTTGACTGCCAGTAGCGACATACATACATAACATATATATATATATATATATATATATATATATATATAGAGAGAGAGAGAGAGAGAGAGAATGGATAAAATACACTCATGTGCACGGATCGTCCCCGTACACATGAGTCATTTTTCGAAATCCAAAATTCAAACGGTCAATCCAAACCGTTCAAGTTTTCTCCATATTGAAAAACTCTTGGAGACCAAAATTTACATTTTTTCGAATTTTTTTGCTATATATTATGATGTTTTCAAATCGGAGATCCTAATTGTAGTGCTTTTTGAAAATATCATAATATATAGTTAATCAATTCGAAAAAATGTAAAATTTGGTCTCCAAGAGTTTTTCAATATGGACAACAACTTGAACTGTTTGAATTTTGGATTTCAAAAAACGACTCATGTGTGCAGGGCCGATCTATACACATGAGTGTATTTTATCCATTCTCTCTCTATATATATATATAGAGAGAGAGAGAGTTTGGGTATGGTGAGATGCATCACAAAAAGTCCTTGAGTCGCGATCAAAACTCATGGATCGGGTGCAAATTGACCAATCCAAACCGTCCAATATGATATCCCTATTGAAATCTCCATGCGGACCAAATTTTACATTTATTCGATATTTTAAAGTATTTTTTAAAAATTTTAGAAAATCATTAATCTAATTAGTTCTGAACCGTTCAAAACCAGCAGTTTTTTAAAATCCGAAAAAAATACTTATAAATTTTGAAAAAATATAAAATTTGATCTGCAAGGAGATTTCAATAGGGAGATCATATTGGACTGTTTGGATCGGTCATTTTGAACCAAATCCTGGAGTTCTGATCGCAAATCACGGAGGAATTTTTCTGATGCATCTCACCATAGCCAAACTCTACACACACACACACACACACACACAAACATAAATGGCGACAGAACATAACCTTCTTACCAAAATATTGAGGTATTTTCCAAGAAGACCGGCCAATGTGACAGTACATGTACGGAGATACCTATAGAAAAGAAGTGTACTTACATCACAAACTGAAAAGTATGAGAGGACAGATAAAAGAAACACTTTCAGATATCAAATGTTCTTGCAAATTCACAATACATTTACCAAGCTCAACTGGAAGCAGGAAACCAAGGTTTATCCTTGCAAAGAGAACAAGCTAGTTCAAGACATGAAAGGACTGTGTACCTGCTAGTTAGAATTAGAAAAACAACACGTATATATGGTGCCAGTCTGAATGGCAGTAGTGGAGATGAGAAGGCTGCATACACCACCATATCGCATGCCAATATGAAAAGAAGACCAACCTGAAATAGGTTCATTAAATGGATGAACAATGTATCCATCTCTAATAGAGCACCTAGATGACAATACATATTTTGCTTGTCTTTTCATAAAATTTCATTTCTCAAAATTTTGGCTTAAAAACATAAATAAGGACACAAGCCTATAACCAGGAAAATACCGAACCATACAATATTGTCAATACCAAGCCAGTATAATCAGGTAAGATACCTGACAGTCCAGTAACTCTTTCTGGATGTAATGTTTAAGACACAAAAAAGAGAGTGGCAAACCTTCAGCTTGTTCATTGAATTCCTCCAAAACAATTCCAACCCTTCATATGAAAGTGGTGCAAATATTTGCAACACAAGAAGTACAAATGTAATTCCCTGCAACATTTGCGTATAGCTTGTGTTTATTTTGCCTAGAAAGTTAATGAAATGATCATTATTATAAACTAGAATATAGACTAAATAACCTCATCTTTTTGACATCATTTTTGGAGATTTGGGCCATAATTGTAACTATTTGTTATCAAAGAGTGCTTATACCACATATTACTTGCAACCGTTGTGCTACCAAAATAAATAAAAAAACTGTAATCAACCTCACCAGGAATTACTGCCACAAAACAATGGATTCCTGATATAGTTCCACAGTTTCTACATATTCCAGTAGGGAAAGAAGTAACATTAAGCAATGATACCCAACATATTTTGATGCCACGACCTTTTTAAACTTACTCATTCAACCTTTTTTTTCCTCTCTGGGGCTTGACCCTGAGACCTCCATTCTAGGAGAAATTACCCCATCACCTGATGATGTTTTGAAGCTAAGAGAGACGCCATAAGAAATAAGAACCTATCCTCTTAAACTACAAGGTCTTAAAAAGGTTCACCTCATAAGTAAGAGCTTCTTTTTTTTCCAAGTACGGCAGCTCTCCAAGAAAGAAAGAGTCTCTGTCCTCGCAAGAATAATCATACTTCCAACACCACAGAGGTTTCTGAACAAGATGTATTTGTACATAATAAAATGAATTTATCGGTTTACAATACAAGGATGCTCTAATGTGTGCCTTCGACCCTGCCACTGACAAGGACCAATATACAAACCAAAACTTTTGGTACTGTATGATAAATGCAGGTGCACAGTCTGGTTAATAGAATACTTTCTAGTTTCAGACAGTTGGATTTTGTATGGTTCTTTCTTTCAGATGATTGAAATTTCATCTCGGCTTGGTACCTGCTAGAAAGCTTGGTGCCATGCCAGCACCAAGGCAGTAATTCCAGGCTGTTTTGGTTATAGACTTAAACTTCATGAATGGTCACATGGGGGCAAGGATGTAATTGCAGACAGAGATAGTAGAGACTTACCTCAAGAAAGTTTAGTAGGACTAAAGCAAAAAGGTTGATAGACCAAAGCAAGTTGACTCGAATATACAAAAAGTAGAACTTGACAGCCCGCTCAAACCTAGCACCACTCAAGACCTCCTCTGGTACGCCAATGCCGTCCTCTGCCTGAAAAATCACAAATCATCTAGTAAATTGAACTATCATGACTCATGGTGGAACAATTTCGACCTCACAATCGGGTAGAGCCAAGTCTGCTGTCGACCATTACTTGCACCTTAACAGTTTAGGGCTGTACCGAAAAGTCGAAATGAATGGTACCAGACTAAGACAGAAGCCCACAAGCATCACAGAGAAATGAAGTTATCTAAACACGAATTTGCACAACAAGTGCTTGATGTTATGCCAGAGAGAGCCAGTCAAATTCAAATGTGGCTCGCTCCTCGCTCATGGACATGGTTGTGGACAACTGAACAAACACATTACACATGGATTTAGTAATTTACCAGATCGACTAGAGCAGCGGCTTTCTGGTAGCGATCGCCATAGGCAATGGCATCGGACCTCCTATGGTACTGCTTGCCCTTGGCGCCACCTCCTAAAGCAGCGGTGCCTCCAATTACTGGATGCGGATGTGGATGTGGATGTATCCTCTCCTCTGTTATTAATGGCGTTTCCATTTCTGTTTCTGATCTGAGAAATAGAGAAATAGAGAATTCTCGGATAAGGGTGACGCCTGACGCCTGTGCACTTGAGATTTTTCATTTTTGTAAGAAATTGTAAGTAACGGTTCCATGACAATGCCCTTTGTTCTCCGTTCATTTACGGAAACTGCCATTGATGTGGACTTGCGTCGACCAATAGTACATTGCCACGTGCTTTTTCATTTATTTTAATAGGGACTGCTCGCTGCCTCGTTGTCGCTGGCAATTGGGAATTTGGGATCCGTTCCGACCATATGCGTTTTGATTTCACTTTTTCTGGAATTATCGGTGAAATGTAATAGAATCCATCGTTTAATTCTCAACGTTTTTTTTTTTTCTTAAAATTAAATGCAAGCTGCTGGTTTCTGGTTCTAAATTTCAAATCAATTCTTAAATATGAAATTATTTTTTTTATTATTAAATTATCATTATTATAGTTTGAAATGATGAAGATGATTAAAATCTACTTCCAACTTAACAAACTATCAGAGTGTTTATTGCTTAACACTATTAAATCAATGCAATTTAGTATGTTTTAATCAAACTTGATAGCTTTCATGGTGACTATAATGTTAATATTTTATTTTATTTTAGAGTGTAATAATTTTATAATGCGTTAATGTTGATCGGGTGTAAACCTAGTCAAAATACATAGCCTACCTGATTTAAATCTTATTGTAGTAAACAACGATCGAACACGGGACGGAATAAATAGTTAAACCCTAATTTCTAATCTACTTTAGACTTTTTATGGAAATCGATAAGAAATAATTGTTTGGTTGAACTAAAAATAAAAGACAAATTAATTAAGTTCTAAAGAGTAAATTTAAACCTAAATTATCACAATTCTAGAGAATGATCACACTATCGACTATAAATTAAGGGTAAAGTTGGCAAACTTCTTTATGTAGCAAGTTCCAAACGGGCTGTCTGATATCTCAAACGGTCCGTTTGAACCTCGTGTTATTGAGATACTTAGCAAGATTTATGTTGTTTTCAAGCGCAGAATCATGGCTTAACTCTAATAAACAGATACTAACCATCGTACAGTTCTGATTCTTAAAGACAAGTCAATTCATCAATTAGAAACCCTAAGTTTGGTCATCACCATAGGCTTAAGTTTTCTAAATTCCATCTTTTATACAAAGGATATCTTATAACTATCGTTACAAGAAGGGTTCACCTATCGGTTACTTAATACCGGTTTCATTCATCAATTACTTCCATCCTCAATTAGGTCAATCACTATTCAAGCAAAGATATAAACTATTGATACCAAACTAGATAAGGCCTTAATCTAATCGGTCTAATTAGTTTTATCAAAGTAATTCATGAAATCACATATCAAGCAAAACCAAAAGATAAAAATCACAAGAAAATAACATAAACTCCAACTAAGCAAATCAATATCAACTACATAAATTGGTTCACTATTTTGCCCCTAAAACTACAAATTACCCTAACATAGTATCAGTTAAACAAACAAAATAAGGTTTCTTCGCAAACATAAAGAAAATTCAAGAGAAATTACAACAGAATTCAACTTGATTCTCTGTTTCTGCAATCTGGCGATGTCAAACGGTCTGTCTAGGCTGTCAGACGACCCGTTTAGATGTGTCTTTGGCTAGGGTTTCGTGTGATCCTCTCTCTAAATCGTAACTAACTTCAACAGGGGCCTAGCCTTCACTTTTATAATCTCTAGGACATCCTTTAGGTCGGTTTGGTTGTGCTAAATCTGTCTAGATCGTGTTGCAAGTATGGAGGTTGTGTCTCAGCAAAAATAGGTTGCCCTGATTAGGAGTCGGTTCTGGAACTGTCAAATGGTCCGTCTGAAGGTCCAGACGGTCTGTTTGAGTCTGGTCTGGGCTGGGCTGAAGTCTAACTCGATCCATCTCCAAAAATTCTGTCTAAAAACGCCAGAAATAAGCAGAAATGTGCATAATCTTCACGAAGAACCTGTAAACATATAGGAGCTTCTACCCTAAAAAGTATCAAATTATCATTAAAATACGCAATATTTAACCAAATTAAAGACCTAATTAGAGTTGAAATGTGTGCATGAAAACCGTTGATCAAATATTTTTTAACTTTACTTTTTTTCTATAACGCATTTCAATAATCATATAAATTAAATTGTATTTTTATGTGTTATTCTTATGGTCATTTCTCGATCCCATCTTGTCTAAATAGTAATCATCTTATATTATTTTAATGTAACATTATTCTTTATTTTATGCACTTGGTTGTCTATTTTCGTTTTAGTAATCATATTATAAAACATATATTGTTTGTAGGTCTAAATCTCAGAAGTTATAGACGAAATATCTTTATGCTCTATTGTACATATGATGTATGGTTTTCATACTCAATTTCCAACCAAATTAAGTCCTAAAATTACGTTCAAATGCATGTGCTTTTATCAATTTCTGCTAACTTAGGTTGTAGAAAGGTCCAGCCATAGCCCGGCAAGTTTATTTTGCAGGTTCAGCATTTATTCGGCGTGAAGAACAGAGAAAAAAAAGCAAACGGGAGGTGCTCAGACAGATTGGAACGGACCACCCGGACAACAGGACGGTCCGCCCTGACCAGAGGAACCAAGTCCAGACGGACTCAACCAGACTTCAGACGGACTGCACCTGACCAGGCTAGAACGGTCCGCCCCAGACTCAGAACGGGCCATTCCAGCTATCTTTGGATTACTAAAAATAGAATGATATGTTTGTCAAGTCGGTTTTCTCTATTACCGACCTTCCAGAAGCACGTCTCCCAAGTTTGAAGCCACATTTGCCTCATTATAAAAGCTATGTCCTGTCTCCAATTCAAAAAAAGTTTGAAATTCTAGGTTTTAGCCTCTTTCCAACTCAGCAAAGGAGACAGCCTGCCGAGACGACCAACTGCATCTGGAACTGCCCGTTCCAGAGCCAGGACGGTCCGCCCCAGACAGGACAGAGCACAGAAACGTGGAGTTTTCAAGCGCAACTTGTTGTAAACTTGATTTTTCTCTTTCTATGTCTTTGTATTTGATGAAACATACTTGTTCTTGCATGGATTTGTTAGAGTAGAGTAGTTTAGGGACTATGGTCTGAAAACTTTTCTCTAATTGCTTGTTTTTTATTTGAATCTTTAATTATTAGTTAAATTAAGTTATGTTCTGCTGCTTGTGCTTTAATTTTCTATTTAATTGCTTAAGTTTGTTTCTGTTTGATCTGATTGCCTCGTTAAACAAAGGCCTAGTTTAACTGTTAGGATTAAAATCAATCACAGCCACATTAACTTAGTAATTTTACTGTTTGGTAGGCAATATCCGGAAGAATTAAACCAGACCTTAATAAACTAGGGTTTAACTTGAAATCGGAAGATTAAAAGTTTACCAAAACTCGAGAAGTAGACTAGAACAACTAAACCAAGAAACGGAAGTTGAAATTTAGACGTTCTAGGAGTTAAACAATAAAACTTAATAGCTTGACCTGAACGGGAGTTAGAGTACGAGTCTATAGGTTATGTATTGTTTAATCTCGCATAAAAACATTTAATTAATAATTAAAATTCATGACAAAACAAGTATCAATTAATTGGAACGGACCGTTCCAAAGTCAGAACGGACCGTTCCAAGGTCAAAAGCGGACCGCCCGGAAGGGGGAGTCTGGTCTGGAACGACCTGTTTCGATCAACTGACGGAGTCCAGAACGGACCGTTCCAACTTTGACACAGAGAATTGTTTGAGGATCTAAACCCCTAATTTTCATTAACTTGATTATCTTTTGTTTGAGTTAGGATTTGATAATTTAGAGATTGAACTGTACTTTATTATTCTTTATTTTAGAACTGTTGAAACTTACTGATTTATATTAAAACCAGAATTTAGTTTGAATTGTTTAAACTGAAACTTAGAAACAGAATAGTCTGTCCCCGAGATTCAACCCTTAAACTGTACTGCAAACGAATTCGCATCGGTAATTAAGGATTAAATTTGACCCGTACGCACAGAACCGATCAACATACATAAAGAATTAATATGCACGTTTGTATATATGTATTTCGGTTGGGACAAACCATAAAATATTCTACAAAGAATCCCTCAAATAGATTCTAGAGGTGGTAATGGTAAAATTCACCAGATAACTGAAGAACAACGTACTTATAGTGTCCTTTTCTTATCAACCTTGCCGACGCAAGTTTCCAGTTTTGTTTTTCTTACATTAGGGACAGCAACTTGCCTGATTTTTTATCCCCCAACCAATCGCAGGTCCGATTCGGACAATAATGGACCCGCGTTAGAGTTTTGGTAAGTATTTTTTTAATTTAATTAAATAAATGAAGTTCCAAAAAGAAAAAAGAAAAAAATAACTGATCTGTTAGACTGTTTCTAAATAGAGAAAGGATTAGGATCCAAGGAGAATATTTGACCAGTACGGTAGTACCCCTTAATTTCTTTCCCACTAGTTCCCTCTTTTCATTTATTTATTTATTTATTTTCCCTATCGTGCGGTCGTGCCTTATCACCTAGTTCTTCAAAATATGATAAACATTGGTGCTATGTTCATGGTTGTCAAGCAACGATTGATCAACTCCTTGATCTGGAAAGCTGACCAGCCTGTCTCATTCAAATTAATTAAAAAAAGTTGCATACTTGAGACATTATCAATGTGATTTCTGATTTGTTAAGCTTAATGATTCTCACACTCAAAATCTTATGTGACCCAACATGACCCGAATAGCCCAAAATGAGGCTCAAGGCCGAGCAAATTCTGGGCTGTACAACAATTTGGGCCTTAATTACGGGCAAGCCCTACTAGTCTGTTCAACGGTGGTGAACTGGTGATTGATGAGGGACCACATGCTCTGTGGCGGCTACACGGCAGAAGATCGTGTATGGACCGTCTGATTAATAATAGATGTCCTGTGATTAACACCAAGTCCGTCGAAATTCGTGCGGTCCGTGAAAATCTGCTCGTCGAGGATTTTTATCAGATTGATGAGTATTGCAACCTTAAGGAGTAAGGATTGTTTTCTCCTTTCCAAATTGGAGATTAAATAATTAATCTGTAAGTACAGCACTTAAATTGAAAAATGTATGTCAGACTTCTAGTCTAGTTAAATATATGGACGGTCGAAAAAAAAATCTTTATAAATGAATGTTGTATCAAACAAGTCTTTAACTCGATTTGTCGATTTGTAAAACAACACAACCTATTACTAATTTTTTCTCTAAGTGTTTAATTTAGTTTAAGATGAAACATGATAGCAAAGTCATGCATAGCGCGTATATTGAAGACTAACAAGACCCTGGAAGACCAATCAGGAAGTTTAGAATTTCAGGTTGTAATTCTAAACTAATCTCCTCAAATTCTCTAAGTTTAAATGCTCAAAATTCATCAGTAGCGTTATACAACGCCTCATAACGTTATACAACGTTACAGAACTCCTCCTACTTTACCACATTGCAAAAACAGTTTTTATGCATTACACAACGCCTCATTCAGTTGTGTAACGTTTGGTCAAACGTTGTGTAACGATTGAATGCGTTGCACAACGCATTGACCAAGTCAGCTGAAACTTCGCACTTTTTAACAGTGCGTTGTGTAACGCTTTCTGGTGTTACACAACGGACCAAAAATCAAGCGTTACAGAACGTAAGTTCAGATTTTTTTTAACGTTTTCAGTTTTGGCCATTTTGAAGATGTTCTGGCCTATGTTGTGTAACGTTGTAATTCGTCACACAACGTTTAGTTTTTTAAATGTTGCATAACGCTTCCTAGCGTTGTGTAACGTCTCTGACAATTTTTTGAACGTTGGAAGTCTTCTATTCATTGCGTTGCACAACGTTTACTGATGAGTGTATTTTATACGCATATTCAGGTAGGATTTTGACTCCAAACTAAACTAATTGCCTTGAATTTAGATAGTTTAGATGAGTTTAAGTTAATTTAATTAGGATTTTTGTGTCAAGAATGAGTTACTACCATAGTTTCTAATTTTATTGCATATTCTGGAAAATAAATGACTTAGATGAGTTTATTAAGTTGAAGAGCTCGTTCTAAGCTTTCCAACGGTTCTTGAATCACCTCAAACGGAGTTCGGATGAAGGAGATATGCCCAAAATACTAACAGAACGCAGTGCTGGTATTTTCCGACGACCCGCTGAAAGCTCCAGCGACCCGCCAGATTTATCAGAATTGCCCGATTTAGCAGTTCTATGTTTGGATGACAGTTTCCACCGACTCAATGTGCATCCAGAGCGCGTTTTCTGTTATTTCCAGCGTTTCTACATCTTCCCAATGCCTATTAAAGACCAGTTTGAGGAGATTTCGAAAAAAAGGAGAAAGAGGGAGATCAAATCCAAGGTCAAAGTTAAGGTTAGACATAGATTTATTTGAGAGTTGAGTCTCAAGTCCAGATCGTGGCAGAGCCAAGCAGGTCATTGCGACAACAACAGACGTGTTTGATAGGAGATTTCGACACGCAAGAGGGAAGCAGGGGCAATTGATTGTAATATTTCCTTATTCTCATTTTCTCTTGTGTTTGTATGATGTCTCTTAGTTGTTGATTGTTTGTTCTAGGGCTATGGTTGTAAACTCGAATTCTTAATTGTTGATTGCATGTTTATTTAGTTTATTTGATACCTTTGTGTTTTATACCTTGTTTGAATTGCTTTAATTGATTATGTCATAATTATCTAAGTAGATTTGTTTACACCCGTTAAGTAGAGCTCGCTTAATTGCTAGGTGGTTCTGTCCAAACAAACTTAGATTATTAGGCATGATTATGATTAACATGAGGGTTGATACCGAGAGGTTAAACCAGGACTAATTAACGAGAGTGTAAGTCCTTTCCAAAGGTGAGAATCAAGAAATTCGTAGGTTAGAAATGTATAAACTTATAAAAACTAGACCACGAAACGAGAGTTGAAATCTAGGTTCTATACTAGGGAAATTGAGTTAATTAATTGATAACCAGACCTGAAACGAGAGTTTGATCTAGGAACCTTAATTAAGCCATTATCCCTACACAATTATCAACTAAATTAAGTCAACTTGCATTCACATCGCTAATCCTAGCGGGTCCGCTGAGTGAACCAGCGAGGTGGTCTGTGCCCGCCAAGTAGCCAGCGACCAGCCAATAGGATTAGCGGCCTGAGTTCTTTCAGCGGGCTGTTACGAGAGTCAGCGGGCCGCTAGAACTGGAGTAAACTGAAGAATTAACTTGCCTTAAGCCCCTAGTTTTAATTAATTACGTTTTAACCTTCTTAAATTGTGATCTGTTAATTTAGGATTTATTTTATTGCAAGTTTTTAATACTTTGTTACTGTGACCAATCAACTTTTATTGTTGTTCGTTTAATCTAGCAAATTAAATTGAATTAGAATCAAATAATCCAAACCGTCCTTGTGGTTCGACCCTGAAATACTTAGACGATTGTCGTGCGCTTGCGACTTAATTTAGGTAGATTAGGGTATAAATTTAAATGTAGGAAAATCCGCATCATTTACAAATGTTGTACAACGTTTCTGACACCCTCCAACGTTATTGTCGGAATTTGTTTTATTTAACGGCTATTTTGAAACGTTGTGTAACGTTTCGGAGCGTTGTGTAACGTTTTGTGCAGAATTTGACTGGTTTAGAGCTCTTGGCGCCCTCTATATATACCAGACCCTTTTGGGCTATTTTGACTGATTGAAAATCTTGCTAAACACTTACTTTTGAGCTCTAAACCCCTGAGATCATTTCTCTCTTATTTCTTGAACATTTCTTAGACAATTTCTTGAGATTAGTGTGCCTAAATCAAACCCTTTGTGTGCCTTTAGCCAAATCCATTGAGAGTTTTGATTTAGAGCCTCATTACTTGAGAGATTAGGAACTAGATTAGAGGTTAGGCCGATCCGCCTCGAGTTCCTTGTGACGAGGTGATTTGGTTCGAATTTGTAGATCCGTTCTTTGTGGAATAGAACGGAGCGCGTCCGATTTGGTAGTCGCGAAAATCCCGGAGACGTACGATTAAGGCTAGCTTTATCTAGCGGGTCAGAACTCCGTAATCACATCGCTTGTCATCTCTCTCACTCTTTTTATCTATTTACCTTGTTGCTTATTGTTTATTTGTGCATTGGTTGAGCGAATTGTTAAAATAAATCAAGAATTGACCAAACCGGTTTAGGAAATCAAAATTGTGCCTATTCACTCCCTCTAGGCCTTTTATTAGGGACAACAATGAATATATAACATGAACAATTGATTTTAATTGGATAGTAAAAAATAATATATGATAAGAATATGCCGTCACTTTTATAGTAACATCCGATCAAAATTAGATGGTCCAAAAAGATTTTTATTAAAAGTCAAGACATTTTCAATCCGATACCGATAGTAAAAAAATTTATGATAATAATGAGCCATGACTTTTGTGGTAGCAGATGCAGTTAATCTACATCTCATATCAGCATGTGGAGTATTGATACTCACTGCTAATATCATTTGACCGGGTTGTAAATAATTGAAGAAAAATATCCTCTTCATCTCTTAATTATAACTACCAACTCGGATGTGGCCAAAATTGCAGGCTGATATTTAAACAACCTGATTCTGATTTAATGGTTCTTTTTTGTATATTAAGACGGTGCTGATTATGATTTTATGGTTCTTTTTTTTTATATTAGACCTGCTGATTATGATTTAATGGTTCTTTTTTTATATATATTAAACCGATGCTGATTATGATTTAATGATTCTTTTTTTCTATAATTAAGACGGTGCTGGACGGTTGGTGTCAGCTCAAGATAATGGACCCCACATGTGGGGGACCATCTGGCCCGTTGATTTATCGCTGCCCCCTGATTCGGCCGTATCTCATAATCATCATATAAGAGTTAATAAACTGAAAATGATCTGATCAGTTTTATATTTTTCTTTTCTTTTGTCATAGAAAGGAACCAAATTAATTCGTCTTCATTGAAACGTGCTTATGCTCTGCTATGTTACTTGCAAATTTTAAATTGGAGATGACAAATTTGAAGTACTCACTGTGATCTCTACCATTTTAAATAGCTTCTGAAAAGAATAATGGTTACGTCATTACATTATTGACATCTTCATTGATCGGAATCAAATTAATTAAGAGGAGCATATTCATCAAAACATCAGTTGTCTTTTCCCTATCAAAACCTCGAAAACTTTTTTTATTTTCCATCCAAACTATCATGTCAAGGAACGTTAAACATGAAAATGATATGAGTGGGTTAGAGCAACCTTTTTTTATATCTATTTTAATAATTAAAAATAAACAGATAATTTATTTTCTAAAATGATATGTTATATGAATTTTAGTTATTATCTATTTAATTAACTGAAAAAAAAGAAAATACACAGTATTATGTAATTTGGATGAATAAAGTGAGACGATATCGGAAACTATGATGAGAAAATATTAACTTTCATGGCTAGGGTTTAGCAAGGCTTTAAACCGCAACACTTGCAATTCCCAGAAAACAACAGGGAACAAAATATTGGAGTTTGGTTGCTGAGTCTGAGTGTGGCCAATATAATAATCTTTGGCGTTTTGCTCATTAATTGTCCAAATCCAACCGCTCTCGTCACTGCCACCCAATTTTAGATAACCTAAATAATTAACGGTTAACACATCCTTTTAGTGGATATATGGATACCAACAATAAAAAGCAACTTTTGTTTTCGTGGTTTTTTTTTTCTTGTAAAAACCCTCCTAAAACTTCCATATCAACATATCAGTCACATCTCCTTGTTATAGAGGCATCCTACGACAATAAAATAAAAACTACCGCACCTGAATTTCTTATCTGGATTTAGTTTTGAAGTGGAAATAGTATAAAAAATTGGCACATGATTAGACATAAATAAGAAAAACGTTCGCGTTCTAATCTAGGTATTATTAACCTCTAGCTGTTCATAATTAATTAGGAAAAAGATTCACCAATTATATTAATTGGCCAAAAATAAAATGTTCCGATTTATATTTCAATTTTGATACTGACTAAAGTTGCGTTTTCTAAATTTACAAAATTCGGACCAATGTTATAATTCTAAATGAGTATAACCAAAAATATAAAAAATTTTAGTTATGAACCCAACATTCCAACTTGTACATAATTTTAAAATAAAATAAATAAACTAACAAAAGTCAGAACATGCAGGTGAGGACAATTTATAACGACTCATAATCAAAACAGTGTACAAGTTTTTCACAACAGAAATAATGATCTTCAAATAATAATAATAATGATAATAAGAAAATGAAAAAGACGAGTAAATAACAATTAAAGAAACAACATTGGGTTTAGTTGCAAAAAGTTAAGCTATTAACGCTTCCAAGCCGTCTTAAAGTTAAAAATCTCTCCTCTACGCGACAACTACTCAACACCCAAAATAAGAAGGCACCAAAGTAAAACCAAGCCGCGACTGCGTCAAAGCTCTCTTCTTAGTTCTTTCTCTCAACCTGCCTCCAGTTTCAAGAGAAGAAAACAAAGAACAGAGAAGGGGATAAAGGAATAATATTTGATTTAAGATGTTCGAGTTATTTGTCTTTGGATGCACAAGCGCAGTTCTGTTTCTACACGGGCTCAATTTTCTATTCCATTGGGTGTTCTCTAGGAAGATCGTTCCTTCATCTGCCAGGTACGAACACTTTTTCAAAAAAAAATCCTTCCGAAATCTTAAATTCTACAATTCTAACTTGATATACTAGATATTTGAGAAATAGCACAAGGAAATTAAGAAATTTTTAGGTTTGATTTGATGCAATTTATGTTTTATATGCCAAGTAGCCTTTTGAGGATTTTGGTCAGAGTCAGACCAAACCATTTTGAGGCTGTTTGTTGTAAACGCATGGTCAATTAATGAAAATTTCAAGCTAAGATTTAAAAAATCCAAATCTGGAGTACATGTTTCTAACAAGGGTTAGTGCTTAATTGCTTATTAGTTCTAGACTTTGGTACAGTACATAGTGGGAGTTGTACGGTACCAACAAAAGAAAACAATATTTGATGGTTTTAGGCTTTTAGCATTGTTGCGTTCCGTATGCACCTAGCTAACAGAAAGCATTTATTTTCTTTTTGACAGCTTTCTTGGATGCGTTGCCTGGTAGGAGAAGATTATATATTTGTAGTTTTTTAGACATGTTGAAATCATAGTTGTTTGATCTGTGTATACACGAATTCATAATTCTAGAACTCATTTGAGAAATTTCATGTAGATATTTCTTTGTTTTTTTAGGAAAAAATTGCAGATTACATGAAATCGTTTTACGATTTTGTGTTTTTATAGCAATAATAAAACGGACGATAGTTGCAGTTCTTATTATTTAGGAGAAATTTATTTCACATTTTTTTTAAGGAATAGTTTAAGTTTGCTTGTGTGTCGGCATGTCGCACAGCGGCACAGGTTGTGTTTAGAGGCACGTACGCCATCCGAACATTTTGTTTCAATTTTTCGCACAATCTAAGTATTACGTTGAATTTCTTATTTTTCTTCCGATTTTTTGGATTGTTTGCGTCCAATTTATGTCGAAATTCATATTAATGAATTTCGACATTCCAATTTTTTTAATTGTTTGCGTCCAATTTATGTCAAAATTCAAGCTCTAATTTCCTCTTTTTTCGGCCATAAAAACAACAATCAATGCCAAAAGGTACAGTTTTTTCCATATTTTCAATAATGAAATATAAAAATAATAACCATAACAAACAGAGCATTCAAATTTAGTGGTTATAGATATCAAAATTTTGGGAACAAGGGAGAGGAAAAGTCTAAAAACCAACTTATACAAATGCGTCAATTGTCTAGAAGCAAAACAGATCTAGATGTGAAAACTACATTGTGATGATGAATTTTGAAAACAAATACGTTTCTTTTCAAATTCATCATATTGTGATGATGGATTTTGAAAAGAAACCTATTTGTTTTTATTCATTTATTTTTCTATTCAGAGTTGTTTGTACTTTTTTTCTGGTATGATGTGATGACAAGATAGTATTAAGTATTAACTGTTAGTGATTTAATTGCAACTTTTTTTTATTCATCAACACTCAACAGTGATCCATCGTCACTGTATCTTAAGTGTATAATGATTAATTCTCCTAGCTGTTAACTTGAAAGAACGCGCAACAAGGTTGTTTTTGTTGAATTGACAATTCAGCGGTTTGTGTATCATTTCGTGAAGTAATAAATACCCAAAATCTGATGACTTCTGGTGAATTAATAAATTCTGAAATAAGAGATAATCTGCACTATAGATTTCTCTGATATCTTATGAGAATACGGCATGAGCTGTACTGTCATTTTTTAATGTACACAAATTAACAAACTAAGAATTTTAAAAGAGATATTTCATAGAAACAAAAGATAACGATTTAGCCATTTATGCAATTTATATACTCTTTCCCCCAAATGTTCCGCAACCGAAGTTTTGCCTCTTACCTAAAATTACACACAAATTGTGCCTGTTAACCTACTATTTATACGCATGGGTTAATAAGCCATCCCAACCCAACGACAGAAATAAACTGTGGGCTCTATAAACACGAGAACAAATTAGAGCTTCGCTATTGCAATCTCTTATGTGTGATTGGGGACAATTTTATCTAACAATACTTTGCATTTAATCATCAATAGAAAAAAGGTAATACTAGCAACACAATGTCTCCACGTCTTCTTTCAGGAATAATCCTGTTGGTAGCTTGGACTAATACTAGCAACACAATTTCTTCTATACCTCCTTACTGAATTGGGTCATCATTCCCTTATAACTCCAAATGGTCCACCCCAAATCAGACTCAAGACATAGAAGGCTTTTATCTTTTCAAAAATGTTTGATTTGCATTCATGTAAAAGAGAGAGACATTTGAACTCCTAATAATATATTTACAGAATTTCTTCAAATATATATAGAGAGAGAGTGTGTGTGTTTTGCTATGGTGAGTCGCTCTCAAAACTCCTAGATCTGGTTCAAAATGACCGATCCAAACCGTCTAATACGATCTCTCTATTGAAATCTTCATGCAGACCAAATTTTATATTCTTCGAAATTTTTAAGTATTTTTTTGAAATTTTAGAAAATCGTTAATCTAATTAGTTCTGGACCGTTCAAAAACAACAGTTTTAAAAATCCAAAAAAAATACTTAAAATTTTTTTAAAAAATATAAAATTTGATCTGCATGGAGATTTCAATAAAGAGATCGTATTTGACAGTTTGAATTGGTCATTTTGAATCAGATCTAGAAATTTTGAGCGCGACTCACCGTAACAATACTCTATATATACACACACACACAAATTTAGCGAACAATTCTGAACCAATACTGTTTGAAGGAGCGCTGAGTGTAAAAATTAACAAATGTTGCCCCAACTATGCATTGGCCCATTTGAAATAAAATATAATTCAAACAACAACAAAACTATGTTTACCATACAATCCCTAATTCCCTATTTCAACTACAAATATGTCATATTTCATCATTATCAATCATCTCTGTTAACAGAGAGTACTTTTTCTATAAGCGAGATCTCCCCACCTTCTACACATAACTTTGCACTAACAATCCAACTTCAGCGGTAGGAGCAGGTAGGAATACCCTGTTCTGGTACAACAATTCGGGTGGCACAAATCTCTACCTTTGCAATTCCTCCAACAAACCACCATCTAGGCGGTTTATTTCACTACACAATGCTTTACCACTTTGGAATGACCTCCTACCGACTCCTCTTACGCTGCAGCAAAGCTTGTTACTCGATGAAGCCATCAATATAACGTTCACAGCGCAACCTGACTGAGTGATATGGAGATGGACTTCTCATGGCAATTACATGGCTGCCTCGGCTTACAAGTGTTTCATCTCTGCTGGCAAGATACTGAGCCCTCTGAGGTTTATCTGGAAACTAAAGATCCCTCCATCTATTAAGTGCTTCTTACTCCTCTTGGTGCATGGCAGACTCCTAACGCAAGACCAACTGCTCAAGAGAACTATCAATTGTGTTCAAGGTTGTGTCCTCTGCGGCAACACTTTATGTGAAACAGGAAGCCATCTGTTCTTTGATTGTCCTTTCTCTATGCGGCTCTGGCAGAACCTGTGATTTCATCAGATGGGATCACATTCGCAATTGCCTTTCAGTTTACAAGATAAACTGCTGTCTCTGTTCATCTCTACAGCTAATCATCAAAGAGAGATGGTACTTATTGCTACGACCCTGTGGGGCTTATGGCTGGAGCGAAACAATAGAACTTTTCGGCACCAGAGTAGGAGACTAGGGGCAGTTCATCATTGGATTATTAACGAATCCACCCTCTTCATGAATTTTTGCTAGTTGCCCTGTGCTGCTATGTTTCTTTTTTTTCCTTATTTTTGTTCTTTTCCTGGGTAGTCACTACCTAGCTTGTCAAAAAAAAAAAAAGTCATCTGGTCCCCAAGTAATTTCAGTTGTGTCCACAAATTTAGACAATTTTTGTACTCTCAGTGGCACCGGTGAACCTTGGGAAAAATAGCAGAATTAATTTCAATTTCTCCTTTGTCGACTGCACTGGCTCCTGGGTACTGCCGAACTATGAACTGATTAGCATTGTTGCGATCCATATGCACCTAAGCTAACAGAAAAGCATTTTCTTTCTTTTTGACAGCTTTCTTGGTTGCATTGCCTGGTAGGAGAAGATTATAGTTGTAGTTTATTTAGGCAATTTGAAAATCTGGTTGTTTGATCTGTTTATACACGAATTCATAATTCCAGAACTCATTTGAGAAATTTCATGTAGATATTTCTTTTTTTTAAAAAAAAATTTGCAGATTACATGGAACCAACGATAGTTACAGTTCTTATTATTTATGAGCAATTTATATCACATTATTTAAAAATAGTATAAGTTTTCTTGTGTGTCAGTGTGTCACACAAGTTTTGTCCAAGGCACGCCTTCCTAACATTTTGTTTTAGTTTTTCGCCAATTTAAGTATTGCAGTGCACTTGTTCCGATTTTTTGGATTGTTTGCGGCCAATTTTACATTGAAAATCATATTAATGGATGCAAATATCAAGCTTCAGATCCTTTTTTTCTATAAAAATAACAATCATTGTCAAAATGTGCATTCATAATTTCAATGATACAGTATAAAAATAAATATAACAAACAGAACATTCAAATTTAGTGGTTGTAGATAGTAGATAGCAAAATTTTGGAACAAGGGAGAGGAAAAGGAAAACATACAAAGCGCCAACTTACACAAATGCACCATTTGTCTAGAGAAAAAAACGTTCTAGACTAGAAAATTATATTGTAATATGAATTTTTTTTAAAAGAAACATATTTGTTTATATTGATTTCTCTTACTCATTTACAAAATTTTCTATTTTTAGACTATATCTAATTTTCCGGTATAATCTTTTGTTCCTGTTTCATCTCTGAAGTATTTCAGGCACCGGTGTAGGATTAATCAAACAAAATGATATTCATGCAACCATAGCCACCTGAGAAGAGCCCTATAAGATGTGTCGGAATTGATCACGTAAATTTCGACAAATGACTCCAATCTTCCAATTTGTATTGGTAAAGTGATGGCTTCAAATACCATCTTAGAATTCTGATTGAATTCATGAATGAATATGTTCTCTTTGGTTAGACATTTAGCCGTCATGGCCAATTGGTTGAGGGATTGTACTGTTAACCTTGTTACAAAAGGTAGTACCGTAGTATTAATGGTTAGTGATTTAATTGAACTTTCTTTATTCCTCAGATCAACAGTAAGCCATCATCTCTCTACTCGGTATGAACTTTAAGAAAAGCCTCCTTAGGTAATCTATCTAGGATCAACAACAGTTGCACCTATATGAGAAAACCATATCTAAAGAGTTTGATGATTAATTCTCCTAGCTATTAACTTGAAAGAAAGTGCAACATGATTGTTTGTCTTGGATTGACAAGTGCGCTTGTTTGTCTTGGATTGACAAGTACACAGTTTTGTAGAACATTTAGTGAAGAAATAAATATTGAAATTTTCATGACATGTGGTGAATTAACTAATACTAAAAATTTGATGGTGAGTCATAAGACCAATAAGGGATAATCTGCACTATTGATTTCTCTGATATCTTTAGAGAATACGGCATGAGCTGTACTGTCAACACAAAACTAAGAATTTCTCAAAAGAGATATTTCATATAGAAACAAAAGATAACGCCTCAATTTAGCCATCTATGCAATTTATATACGTCTCTCCCCCAATATGTTCCGTAACCCAAGTTTTGCCTCTTACCTAAAAATTACACAAATTGTGCCTGTTAATTATCCTAATATATTCACGCATGTTGGGTTTACTAGTCATCCCTAGGCAAAGACGGAGAAATAAACTGCGGATCGATTCTAGAAACAAAAGAATAAATTAGAGCTTCAGTAATGCAATCTCTTATGTGTGATTGGGGACTTAAAAATCTAACAATACTTAGCATATAATCATCAAAAGTAGAAAGATAAAATACAATTCTCCATATCTTCTTATCTCGAATATTCTTGTTGATTGCTTGGATTAATACTAACAACATAATTTCTCTATACATATACTGCTTTGGGTCACCGTTCCCCATTTTTAACTCCAAACTAGCGGGGCTTCACGCGTTGCGCGAACTATATTTTTTATCTAATGTTTGTTTGCATTTGTAATAATATATAAGCATTATAATAATACTGAGTTATAGAAAAGCATTTGTTATAATAAGATTAGTGGTGCGAGAGAATCGCACAATCAATTTCATTTGAATCGAATGTTTGTTTGCGCAAAATATTCGTGCCATCAGTAAACTGAACATTTAAAATATAAAAAAATTAGCAGAAAATAATTTGATAAATTATTTTCTGTCATCCATATAATTTATATTGCAAATATAAATTCAGAGAAACAAGCAAACATTTTATAAGGTAAAAAAAAATTTTGGTGCTATTTTTAAAATGGTAGAAATCACATGAAATATTTTGCGCTATTTTTCAGTGAACGGCTCACTTCAAATTCAATGCAAAAAATTTAGAATTTTGAAGGCATTGTATTTTTCAAATCTTTATAATTTTTTGAGTATGGAAATAAAATTTCACGCACAAGTAAATTTACTAATGATTCGAAATAATTAAAAAACTAATCATATTTATGAAACCATGGAAATAAAAATATTATGAAATTTGTAAAATTATTTAAAATATTTTCGGAATGGATAATCCGAAAAATTTATATGAATAAATTCCTCATATATCATTCAGCATGGCCATAAATTTTGAAGCCGTAATAATTTTTAAAAGATCCTCTAACAATTAAAAAAAAAACCAAACTTTATTTTGCTGAAAACGTTTAAAATGGATGTATCCATTTTTGCCTGAAATTGGAGAAGGGAATCTGCGCAAAATTTTGGATGAACGGTAACAGGAGACTGGAAGAGCACGTGGAATTAGTAGGCATATAGATTGTTCATTTGTTTGGACTTTGGATGAACGTTAACATTTTCGAAAAAAAAAAAAAGAAAGATGAATGGTAACAGAAGAACGTGTCTTGTGAGCTTTTAATGATGGTCAGTTGGTCACATGTAATATAAAAGAGCAGCAACAGCGATGGACAGAGCGTGCACGTGGGAATGGAAATTAGATCCGCATCCAATAAATGGCAGTGGCTCCACATGTCATCAACACTATTCATAAACAGTGCCTTAGGAACAGTATTGGATGCGGATTGATTTACCCGGATTAATATATGTATGTATGTATGTATGTGTGTGTGTGTGTGTGTGTGTATATATATATATATATATATATGATTGATGGTCACCCTCAAATCAGACACAAGACACAGAAGGCCTTGACCTTTTCATAAGTATTTGGTTTGCATTCATTTAAATGATAAGAGGCATTTGATCTCCTCATAATATATTTACAGAACTTTTTCAGAAAACTATATATGTTTAGTATTTACAGAAATTTAGGGAACAATTCTGAAAACAAGAACAAAACTATGTTTACTATAACAAAATGTTGCCAGATCTATGCATTGGCCCTTTTGAAATAAAATAAAATTCAAACAACAACAAAACTATGTTTACTGTACAATCTCTAATTCCCTATTTCAACTACAAATGATTATATTTCATCATCATCAATCATCTCTATTAACAGAGAGTACTTCACTTTAAGCGAGATCTTCCCACCTTCCGCACATAACTTTGCACCTGTAACAACCCAATAACCAGGCAAGTCGTCTGGTCCCCGGGTAATTTCAGTCGTGTCCACAAATTTAGACAATTTTTGTACTCTCAGTGGCACCGGTGGGCCTTTGGGAAAAACAGCAGAATTAACCTCAATTTTCTGCTTTGTCGGCTGCACTGGCTCCTGACTGCCGCTGAACCGTGAACTGATTAGTCCAGAGAAAGAACCTAACAATAATTATAGTGAAAATAAATAAATAAATAAATACTCAAGTTTACTCCTTTTTTTTATAACCATTTTCTTGTTTCATGCATCCAATTAATTACTTGCTTGTTTATCTGAATATAGATTTGTTAAAACAGAAAATATCATTTAATATTATTATCATTCTTTCCTCTATTGAGGGGTTGGAAAGGGCCAACCTAAAAACCAATTAGTTGTTTAATTCCGTATTGGCTTCAATTTGTGTACTTCACTAATTCTACCAAACGTCTGTACAACCAGAGGTCCAAAATTATTAACAAAGTAAATGAAATGACCAAAAGAGAAAAGCAGGAAAAAACCAGATTTTCGAGAAATGCTGCTATGGCCATCCCACTCCGACCGTCGGATCCTCATTGAAGCAACACTGGAGAAACCGAGCCTGAGAAAAAGAACCTTTCTCAGACCAATGTCCTTGACCTCCAGCCATGCTTTGGTCACTATGGCAGCACATTCATCGATTCCTGGGCCATTGTACTGGACGGGTGCTGTGCAAACATGTGAAAGGAGAGCCCACTTGATGGGTTCATAATAGGCCCGTTCATCAAGGGTGACATCATCTGATGAGGCTGGTTCATCAGAAATTTGTAAAGAACATGGGAGAGAAGCAAGGTGGTGCAAATGCACGGCCAATCGATCGTTTCGGTCACCTTCTAGATACAAGCGGATGCCAGTAACGGGTCGGTTTTGCGAATCCGCCTGCCACATCTCATTGATTTACAATTCCAACAAAGAATTGACAGGGCATGTGCTAGGGCGGAAACAATTAAAGTATTGAAATAAACATGAAAAATGAAGTTGACAAATATTAAATCCATGTCAGAACAATTACAGAGGAAGAAAGCAGCATTCCGTACCATACAAGTACACAACATGAGCCAGAAAATTATAAAATGGGATAAATAAAAGATAAAACTCTCCCAAGAATAAGTAGGTGAACTGACTAAAATTTTGAATTTTTACCTGAGTTGTATTCACATGAAGCTTTGGGCCCATGAGAGAGAACTGCAGAGAAGGCAAGCTGCCCTTCTTTCTCTGTGGACCCAGAGGAAGATCACCATATGATGGAGCCCACACGCGAGGCAGCTGAAATTCCAAGAACTGGTGAAGCTCCTCAATTGGTGGCTTGTCTGGGTTCAAATGAGCAAAATGTTGCAATAAATTCCCATATAATGTGAAAATAAAGGTATATGCATAACATAAAAAACAACATTTGAATTAAACATATATTTATTTCGAAATGCAGAATTATACATCGAAGATAAAGATTAATCGCATGACTGATGAATCCACTACCCGTGACCCCATTTAGAAGAGAAATAATGGGAACAAAGGACATGGATATAACATCTGGAGATTCATGCAATGTTGAAAGCCATGCACTGTGGCTTTGAGCTGTATTAACACCTCCCCTCCTGACATGGATTGAAACTATATCCTACATGTTCAAACAGGAAAAACTTATGTAGTCAACTGTGACTGCACAACATATAAGATAGAAACTAAATGTAATTACAAGCTAACTTGAGAACAAGTTACACCACCATTTCTAACCATTTCTAGAAACCAAATGTGGTTCCAAGCTAGCTTGAGAACAAGTTCACAACTACATTTTTAACCACTTCTGCTTGTTTGAACTTTGATCATTAAACATCAGTTAACTGCAGTTTTAGACTAAATACACACTTTGACACCAAAATAACAGCAATAAAAAAGTTCTTCACTTAGAGCCAAGCATACCTCCTTCTTCAAGTGAGCAACAGACCTGCCCAGGTTATGAGCTGGTAAGACAATGCTGCGGTAGTCCTGAAACAAGTAGGCTTTGATCAAAATGATTTTCATGCGGGATTTCATTTTATTAGAATTGATTTCTCGAGATTTCGTTGGTTCTAATAACATTGAAATTCCAATCAAATGGCATCAAATCCGTCCATTTTGATCAAAAATTTTTTTAATGAAATGAAATCCCATGTTAAAAAAGAGAAATTCTGATCAGGGCTGTAATTGCACATCTTATAGCAATTTCTAAGAGACCATATCATGCTACCCTGGAAAGATGTCATCACAAAATAAGTGTAACCAAAATGCCCAATCTCCCCCTCATGTAATTGCTTTCTTTCTTCCTCTATCCGTGAAAGATAGAGAAAGTACGCTGTGAAAGCTTCAAAATATGGGAGGAAAAACATATAAGAGTGCATCTGCTCCTTGTAGGATATAATGATGGGGTATTACATGTATAAGAAGCAACACTTCAGCTCGACGGAGCTGCACCATTCAAGAAAATAACACCACTTATGCTTACATTGTACTTTCTTGGCAGTTCACTGGACCTAGCAGTGAAGTTCCCGCCAAAATATTCTGAAAATTTTTCGTCGGCTAATTTCTTCAAGAAATTTTGCACTTCTGATGGCGACAGAGAGGAGTTCTGCAGCTGTTTTAAATAAACAACATCTTTCCCACCAATCTTCACTCCAACAATTATGTGTGTGCCATATTTCTCAATAAAGCTATAGTGGCAATATGAAAATAATATGAATAACACAGGAGAACAGAAGTGAAAATTTAGGCTTGTCTACTCTAAGGACTATCTTATTCGGTACTGAAGTCATACCAAACATGTCCAATATAGAAACAATATCACATGCCAGGAAAAAAAAAAAAAACAAAAGCCTTTCATTTTATATTTTAAATGGTCCTATATATTGTGACCTGGTTGATTTTTCTCAGTATTTAACTGCCAACACCAAGAAAATATAAAACTATAAAACACTGGCGCAGGCACACACTTCCGATTTGCCTGAGTAGCAACTGCAAATCAGTATGGACAACATCAGCAGTTATTTTGGCTTCGAAGTTCCTTATTTTTTATTTATTTTTTTTTTCAGGTAATGTTCAATGCTCAATTAAGGTTGATAAGACGGCCATGCTAATAGACCACAGCGAAGGAATAGGAAATTATAAGAGCACCTGCTCCTGACCCCAAGGCCTGAACCTAAAACCAATATAAGGAAAGAAACAGATTTTTTAACAACTAAAGTGAACTTTAGAAAGGAATGATGCTCGGAGCGAGCGCAGGAGGGGATCCGCCGCCCCTGACAGGCGGGACCACCGTGCTAACGGAGTTTCCGTCTCTGAACCCGACAACCGCACTAAAGGATAATGTGGTAATTTTACAACAGGCGCTGGGTATGCTGGGGAAAGCGGTTCATTCGCTATGTGACTCTCTGACAAGGGGGTCGACAGGAGTCGTGGGTCCACCAAACAGAGGCGGTGGCGAGGGTTTGGGGGTTGGTCAAGAACCACCCAAGATACAGACACCGTACAAGGAAATTTTAACCAAACAGCCGTCCAATGGAGAGAAACTAAAGGAAGGTAATGGAGAAGATCCTGTGAGGCGTGCAAGACAAAAGATAGAGGCTATTAAGCGCAATACGACTCAGAAACGACCAATCTGTTTCAAGTGCGGCGATTCC
The DNA here is from genome assembly GCA_027562975.1 of Rhynchospora breviuscula. Classification (NCBI taxonomy): domain Eukaryota; kingdom Viridiplantae; phylum Streptophyta; class Magnoliopsida; order Poales; family Cyperaceae; genus Rhynchospora; species Rhynchospora breviuscula. The sequence continues at coordinate 66,071,166 of CM050402.1, read as the reverse complement.
GGCCATATGGCGGCAAATTGTCCAAACAAATTGGTGTGCTTCGCATGTAGACGGGTGGGTCATCGTTCCTGGGAGTGCAAGGTGTCGCCAGCTGGCGACAGTCAGCAACAACCACCCCCTCCGCCTCCTATAAATACTCATACTCCTCCTCCTCAGAACACTATTTCTTCCCAAAACCAAAAAACTCAAAACTCATCGCTGACAAACAACTCTTCACACACAACCATGGCGAGATTCAAGAAGTTCAATGACACACCAGAGGCTCTTGAACTGGCGGCGGCGTTTAGGAGAAGCGTTGTACTGACTGATTCAGACGGTTGGGGAAGAGATCGCTTCCTATCTGGTCTGAGACAAGTGGCACAGTTCCCATGGCGTGTGTCAGACTTCAAAGAAGGCTTGATGCTAGTTGAGGGACCTGGCTGGTGGAGAGATACTGTTCTACAGGAAGGGGTGGCATGGATCGATGGTAAGGAGGTGCGAGCCGACCCATGGGATGCATCCGCTGCTAATGGCTATCGCCTCAAGAGCACGTGGGTCAGGGTGCTAGGGTTTCCACTCAAACTTTGGCACAGATCTGAGTTTGAGAAACTGGTTGAAGATTTTGGCGTAATTTTGGAAGTAGATCCAGCTACGGTTGCAAGAACCTCCTTCGTAGCAGCCAAATTGCGCATCGGTGTGAAGGATCAGGGAGACATACCAGTAGAGACACCAATTCGGTACAGAACAGATCATGGCGACTGGTGCTGGACAAATGTGCGCTTCATCATTGAACAACCTGGTGGAGTACAACAGGGTCGAAACAAGCGTAGAAGGGTGTGGGTCAGAAGACAAGATCCACCAGCGGATGAACCTGATGCTGGAAATATGGATCAAGAAGGGGGAGAGGAGGATGCAGGTGATGAGGAAGATGATTTGGAATTGGAAGATGAAGATCTGTTGGGAGAGGAAGAGATAGTCATGGAAGAAAGTGAAGTAGAGACAGTGAGTCAGGATATCATTGTGCAACAAGAGACACCGATGCTGACAGCAGGTGATGAGGAGGAACAGCTTCTCCATCACAGTTCAGTAACAGAGAGTGATGTTGTTACAGGAATTGTGAAGTCTCGAGGTATGCTAGTAGCAAATCAGACTGAGAAGCAGCAAAGGGCCAGCGATATAGAAGGTAATCAAGAGGTGGTTATTGTTGAGGTTCAACCACTACAACAGCTACCTCCTGTACAACAGGCAAGAGTTACTAGGCAGAGTGCAAGACAGAAGTTCAATGAACCAGAAAAACCAGTGCATGAGAAGGCCATTCAGAGAGCTAAGGAGAAGAATTTGGAGAGTGTGAGGACTGAAGGTAATTCTGATCTAATAGATAAATTTCCTTTTAATGAATGGTCAGATGAACAAGTGGTTTATATGTTACAGGGAGTAGGGTTAAAATTTTCAGATAAATTGCAAGATAGTATTGAGTGTGTGAATTTCTTAAGAACTTTATCCAAAAAGCAATTTGATAGTGCTATTGAGGAAATGGAGTTTAAGATACAGTATGGGGCCAAGTTTCTAAAAAAAGATGTACAAAAAAGGGCTCATCTAGATAGCATTATAAATAGGGTGTCACACTTCCAGATTAAATGATTATCCTCTCTTGGAATATTAGAGGGTTTAGGAAAGCAACCAAAAGAAGATACTTGAGAGATTTAATAAAGAATCACAGGGTAGATATTATAGGGCTACAGGAAACTAAGAAAGATAAATTCTCTAAAAGATTTATAAACTCCTTTAGTACTTCTGATTTTGATTGGAAATGGCTTCCTTCAGTGGGTAGTGCAGGAGGTATTTTGTTTGGGTTCCATTCTGAAAAATTTCATTTAGTACAATATTTGGTTTCTACCTTTTCTATCTCTATTATTTTGAAAGATAAGCACATGAATTATGATTTTGGAGTAACTGTTGTCTATGGCCCTACTGATAGGATTTTAAAACCTATGTTTTTACAAGAACTTACTGAGTTGAGGGATTTATGGAGTGGGCCCTGGATACTTTTTGGAGATTTTAATCTCATTAGATTTAGATATGAGAAATCTGGTAGTAATTTCAATATTAGAGGAGCAAATCAATTTAACCAATTCATTGATCATTTAGATTTGTTAGACATACCTAATGCTGGACATAGATTCTCTTGGTCAAATATGAGATTCAGTGGTCCAATAATGGCAAAGCTAGATAGATTTTTATGCTCCGCTGATATTATTTTAAAATTTCCAGATATAGTGGCTCAAAACTTGACTAGGTATAAATCAGATCACAATCCTCTTTTGCTATGTACTAACACTTGTTCTACAGCAAAGCAATATCAGACCAGCTTTGACAAAGCTTGGAGTGAGGTTAATGAATTCAACTCTTTGGTTCCTGGATGGTGGTCTCACCTGAATCAAGGGACAGATCTTGCCAAGAATTGGAATAAAGGTATTAAGAGATTTAAAAATCATATGAAAGGGTGGGCTAGGAATTATTATGGTGATGTTAGGAAGATTAAACAAGAGCATTTGCAAAACATAGATGAATTGCAAGAGATTCAAGAGATAAGAAATTGGACTGATTTAGAATATGATAGATATAAAGAAAAAATTAAATTGCTAGATGAAATTTACAAGATTGAGCAAGAACATTGGCAGCATAGATCCAAAGTTAATTGGTTACTAAAAGGTGATAGAAATACCAAATACTTTCACTTAATAGCCAATCAAAAGAGGAAGAAATCTCTCATACTAGGTTTACAGATTGAAGGAGAGTTGATAAATGATATAGAGATAATTGAACAACATGTTCTTGATTATTATAAAAATCTATTTGGTGTAGCAGGGGAGCAGTTTGTTTCTCTAACACCTGATTTCTGGAAAGATGAGCAGAAGGTTACGGAGAGTGAAAATACTCTTCTCACTGCTAAATTCAGTGAGCAAGAGATTTTTGAAGCTCTTATGAGCTCAGGGGCCGATAAGTCCCCTGGGCCAGATGGTATGCCTTTCGCCTTTTATCAAAATTATTGGAGTGTGATTAAAGAAGATATTTTAGTCATGTTTGATGATTTTTATAACCATAGACTTTATATCTCCAAATTAAACAAGGCTGTATTGTGTCTCTTACCAAAAAAAACAAATGCAGTGGAAATAAAGCATTTTAGGCCTATTAGCTTGATAAACTGCATTTATAAATGGTTTACCAAGGTTTTAACCAATAGATTAGCTTTGGTGGTCAATAAATTACTTGACCCAGCACAAGCAGCCTTTTTGCAAGGCAGATTTATTTTAGATAATGTGATATGTGCAAATGAGATCATACATTCTACAAAATTAGAGAAAAAAGAAGGTCTTATTCTTAAGATAGATATGGAGAAGGCTTATGATAGGGTGCACTGGGGGTTCCTGTTTGAAATGCTTACGGCTAGAGGATTTGATGGTAAATGGGTTAGATGGATAAAAGAATTATTGGTTAACGGTCAGGTTTGTGTTAGACTCAATGGGAACCTTACCGAGTATTTTATGGTAAAAAGAGGTCTAAAACAAGGAGATCCACTATCCCCTTTATTATTCAATCTGGTTGCTGACTGCCTAAATCAATTGCTCAAAAAGGGTAGAGACACACAGATTATTAGGGGGTTAGGTCCTTCTATTGATGAGGGTAGAAGTTTAACTAATCTTCATTATGCAGATGATACAATAATTTTTTGTGAGGCTGATAAAGATGTGCTTCATGCAATAAAATGGATGTTCTTAGGGTTTGAAGCTCTCTCAGGTATGAAGATCAACTATTCCAAATCAGAAGCTTATCCCATTAATTTGTCTTTAGATAAAGCAAAAGAGTTAGCTGATATATTTGGTTGTCCAGTAGCATCATTCCCTTTGATTTATTTAGGGATTCCAATACACTGGAAGAGCCTCAAAATTAATGATTGGAGAGGGATTATAGATAAGTTTCAGAAAAAATTACAAGGTTGGAAAGGGCAATTTCTATCTTATGGTGGAAAGTTGACCCTAATTAATAGTGTTTTGTCCACACTACCCCTCTATATGATGTCTATGTATGAAGTTCCAAAGACAGTTCAAAAACAATTAGATACAATTAGGAGCCAATTTCTGTGGAACTCAGGAGAGAAGAAAAGATATCATTTAGTGAACTGGGACACTGTGTGTAGACCAAAGGAGCAGGGAGGGTTAGGGGTTTTAGACTTGAGAAGTATGAATAAAGCAATGTTGTGCAAATGGCTTTGGAAACTCAAAAACAGTGATTATGTAGGTTGGTGGAAAGACATATTATCCTATAAATATAGCAGATGTAATAACAAACAAAAATGGTCCACCTTCTGGAAAAGTCTAAAGAAATTGGAACAGCTAGTTCAGATTAATAGTTATTTTCACATTGGTAATGGGAATAATGTGAAATTTTGGACAGATGTTTGGTGTGGAGATCAATCTCTGAGTGTTTCATTTTCTCAGCTTTTCAAAATATGTTCAGATCCTAATATTTCAGTGGCAAATGCACTAGCGACAAATTTGATGTCAGTTAGATTCCAAAGACAACTGACTTTAAGTCAGTTAAGAGATTTCACAGATTTATGTTCAAAAGTAGGAATTTATTGTCCATTACAGGATACACAAGATAAAATAAGATGGAGCTTAGAAATAGATGGAGAATACAGTTCAAAATCTATGTATATCTGGTTGGATAATAGGGGAGTTATGAATAACAATTTCAAGTATATTTGGATGTTGAAAGTACCACTCAAAATAAAGATGTTTTTGTGGCTAGTTAGCAAAAGGAGATTATTAACCAAAGAGGTTTTGTTGACCAAAAAGTGGCCAGGAGAACCTTATTGTTGCTATTGTGAAGAAATAGAAACTTTAGATCATCTTTTCTTTGGGTGTCATAGTAATAATATAATCTGGAGATGGTTCTGTTCTCAATTTGGAAACATAGTGCCTCAGAGATTAGAAGATTTAGGGATTATAGCAAATTCAGTTCCACATGCAGATCAACAGGCTTATAAGATAATTTGTGCTGGTATTTTATGGAACATGTGGAAGATCAGAAATGAAACAGTTTTTAAATCCATTGTTTATCCTACTTTGAGATGTGTAGGAGTAAGAATCCAGTCTATGCTAACATACTGGGAGGACATGTGGCCACTACAATTGAAGGCAGCAGTGAAAAGGCTTACTCCAGCAATTACAGAATTACCCCTTCAGTTGGATGGTGGTGAGATGGGCACAGACCTGGTGGAGGCTATGCATGGCTTGAGACTGTCGCTTGGTGTGTCAGATGATGCTATTATGGGAGGAAGGGGTGGCATTAACCCTTATGTTTGAATTCTGTACATCATATCAGGGTAGAACACTTAGGGTGTGGTTTGTAATAAGTGCAGATTTTGCATTTGCTATTGACTTTTTTTCTCTGGGGGATGGGACGAGCTGATCTTCAGGCTCAATCATAGATTTCTATTAGATGGCTACACTCTTTTAGGGTAAGATAATATTGTGTGGGCTGGTACTGGGTGTGGTACCTGTGTTGTTGCTTGTGTTCGAACTCTTGTATTTCGTTTACTTCTGATAAATGGAAGTGGTAGGACTCTAAGTCCTACTTGTTTCAAAAAAAAAAAAATATAAGGAAAGAAAACAGAAGAAGACACTGCAAACGGAGGAATTTACTTTGCCAATGCCAGTGGGTCCCAAGTGGAAGGAACATCCCTCTTGATTTGCTCTTGCAATACCAAACGAGACCTTGTAATCTCCACACTGTAAAATTCAATGAACCACCCATCGAAGCAAAGGGTCTTAGTAGAAGCTGTGTCCTTCTGCCAGCAGCCCTTTAAATCAAACATAGAATTGAACAATCCGGATGGAATTTTACCACTCAGCGAAAAAGATTGATTTAACTGTTCTGCCATCTTCAAAATAAAAACAAAAAAAAAGTTAAATAAATAAAACTATATCACTTTAGATGTACATGCTATATAACTTCACAATCATTATGTAAAATTCGAAAGAATTACCTTGGAGCTATTTGTAAAGCATAGTATAATGTTTTTTTTTTTCTGGTAAAGATACTATATGTTTATGTTTATGTTATATACATGTGCGTACAGGCTAAAATCCAAAACTCCCACTATTTCAGTGAAATTCAAAGCTTGTCAGATTAAAAACAAGAAGAAAGTAAATTGCAGGAAAAAATGAAATCAAGCCAAACCTGATGAAAAGAAAGAACATCAGAGCGAAACCTCGTCCTCTCACCCTTATCGGACTTGATCACATCAGGTACCTCCTTAACAACAACTCCACCAGGCAAGAACAGATCGCTCGGCACAGCAGGATCACAGCCGAAATCGACAATACGGTCTGGTTTGACACGTGGCAACCATAGGTCGGATGTGAGGTCGTAGCCACAGCCCACGGCCGCGACAGCTCTCTCCGCAATCGCTTGCGCGTGGGTCATCTCTGGCGCCACGACTAGTAGTAGTAGTAGGAGGAGGAGGAGAGATAAGGAGAAGAGAAGGGATGGAGAAAGGCACGTCGTCAGGACTTGTGCAACTGCTTATTAGTGTCTGTGGTGTCATACTCATAGTCTTTGATTGGTCGTAGTACTCGTGCTTCCAATTCCACCGCACCGCTCCAACCGTTAATCTGACAAATCTCTCTCTCTCAGCGAAATGGCAAGTGAGAAAGCTACTGATGACTGTACTGGAGATGATTCTGGGAGCGCAAGGTGGGACTGGACTGGAGGAGTCAACGTTGACTGAGATTGGATTGTTAGCTGCGGACTATCCATCACGACATCCGCAAACCCGGATATTCTTCCGCTGCAATAATGCTGGTCACTGGTCAGACTCGGATCTCACCGTTATCTGATGATTTACATTGATGTGACTGCACTAGACCATTAATAGTGGTGGACTCCTAGCTAGTGTCCAGGGAGTATACTATTATTTAATAGTATAATATGTGAATTACAAAACATACTACTCTATTAAGCTATATTTAATTATTTACAAGTTTATAATGAAATTATTATTATTATTATTATTATTATTATTATTATTATTATTAGAGCAAATTTAAGTTCTTGGAGCAAACACCGTGCTGCTGCTTTACTAGCACAACTATGTAATATTTTATTGAAAATGGTAACAGCAACAAAAATCTAACCCGTACAATTTCTTTTTTCTTTTAGATTGTTGTTATTAACAGATATTTATTCTATGTTATATTTCTTCATGTATTCTTTATATATATATATATATATATATATATATATTTAAACAGTTATTGTTGCAGAATGGCAGGTTGGCCATATTCTGATTGAATTAATCGCTCGACTTACGTTGCTCGGAGTTTGGACCCAGCACTATCAAAAGCTTAAGATTAATATATTGTACCTTTAATGCAGCAATTCAATTTATGGGTTCAGATTTATTAAAAATTCACTAGTGGGATAATCTTATAAACCGTAAAAACTATTATTTTAAAAATTGACACTTAAAATGTGATCGCTGTTACACGCACATTACGAAGTGACAGAACTTAATCCAAACTTTATCCTTTATCATCAAATAAATTGAAAATTACAGCAATTAATACTGGAAGATCTTTGGTGAAATATTAAATGTGATTCAATACTTACTATAAAGCAAAAAGTGTGTTTATAAACGTTTTATTTAAAGAAATAATCTATTTTAAAATCATTTCCTACAGGCTACGATTTAACTCCGGAAACCGGAAGCACAATAAACTACAAAGTAAATCTATTAACTTGTGTAAAATGATCTATATAATTGGACGAGACGAACACATACTTGCAATAATTTTTGAACCACTCATAAGAACTATTTATTAAGTTTTCAGGCTGTTAATTTATCGCTCGGATCATAATTGGTCATTTTTATGCACATAGTATATCTTTATTAGAATAGCTATGCACGCATTTCAACTTGAAAAAATAATAATAATAGCAACTGATCATAGCAATGTAGGAGCAAATTAGAGAAATTATAGAGAAAAATTTTACTCCGTAGCTTTGGACTTTCTTATCCTTTACAAATTACTTGGAAGTTAACTACCCACCCTTCTCTAACTAAATCAATTACATGAACATTCGACAAATGGTAGAAGTGCAGGAAGAACATTTAAATCTATATATTCAATTTCAAGTGCAATAGCGCCTAATTCTACTTGATTTAATTCAGGTTGAAATCAGAATAGCAGCTCTCATGGGGCATTAGAAATTGCTACATATGTAGAAAGCTATACAAAAATGAACTGCTACATATAACTCCTAGTTGGCTCAAAAGATGAGAAGATACATTTTACTTCCTATGTCTAGATTCTAGTTGGTGTTTTAGGTTGCTTCGTTCATTAACGGGGGCCCTGAATGTGAACCATCTAATATGATCTGGTTCACATTTTCGGTTCTTCCTTCTGCTTTGAATCTCATTGCCTTAAGCACCGAGGCATCATCATGCATGGTAAAAGGTGTTCTGCATAAAAGAGATTAAAATAAAAGACAACCGTAAACCCCAAAAGGAAATGCAATACTAACAAGTTGTTCCAGAACTTTTTACTAGAACTTCCCTCTAAAAAGAAATGCATTCTACACACAGGTTATTTGTATCAAAGTTCTCTCAGCAACCAAATCATTTTCATTTTTTCTTTGTTCTTGTTTAGGCTAGAATTCCTTATACAATGTTCATGGTAGGTGTCATAGATGGTTTCTTGCTGATATAATATGAAAGGGTAAGTAGGTCAGTGTACCATAAGAAATGTAATTTATATTGATAAAACCTACACACAAGAAAAATATAACAAATCAAGATTAACAGATTATACCCATTGAATTCAAAATGAACTAGGCGTGAATCATCTGAGATATCTGCCTCCACAGTTGCCATTGGACTCATCTGAAACCCAACATAACAAAAAGCACAACTTATCATAAGGAGGTTCAGTAATGTTGGCATAGAAAGTGAAATTGCATATAGCTTCCCTTCCCAGCAAAAGAGTGTAAACAATTTAAAAAAAAAAAAATTACACAAATAATTTAATTCCTGCATCTGTAAATGAAAAAAGAAAAGGTAGTGGCAAGTAAAAATAAAAATGACCAAATAATCCTTAAAAAAAAAAAAAAAATGCCATAACTTGGTTCATGACAGCATTTGAACCTAACATAATATTTGCTGTCTGCTTGGTCTTAGTAAACATATGAACCTAAAAACTAAAAAGGAATGTCTATCAGTAAAATAGGAAACAAAAAATTAACTAAATTAGTAACCCAAGAGGCAAAAAGAACAGTATTGTGAACTAGTATTGCTACAACCAGGCAATCTGATAGTATTGAAATATTCAATTTTGAAAAAAAATACCTTGATCAACAAAAAAGGCAAAGCAACACCACTAGATACACCTGTTAGTCCTGATTTTTGGTTTCGCAAAGCAAGATTACGAAGATCCAAGTACTAGTTTAAATAACCAAACAAAAAGAAAAGATCATGAACTATATCAAAACATAAGATTAAAACAAAATGAAAAGAATTCATGTTCTCAAACAGGGATATGAGTTCATATTTGTAAGCCAAAATTTTCCAGACAGTTTCCTGAAAAGAGACTCTGATTACTTATTGGATATTTCATTTTCCAGAGTAGAAGACCAGGTATTATTTGTTGAATATTTCATATTTTCATTCATCTATGTAAAAGTTAGATGCCGCCTGACTCTAACCAATTGAAACAACCTGGAAACCAAATTCACCAAAAGTATTTTGAAAATGCCAGCAACCAAACTAGACCTGAACTAGAATAAAAATCTAGTTCACTGACCCAAATATTGCTTCAACACAAACCCGGTAACTCAAATCCCAAATCCAAATAAACCTTGAACACAGTACAGAAACTTTTCAAACAGAATGTCAAAGTAATTCTGTTGGTAAATAATCTGAAATGGCAGGATTTGAACCTAACTAAGTCTAAATGAGCAGAAAAAATAAATTAAACCAACTAGAAACCTACAAGAGCAAATTACAATAAATAACCTATTAAATAAGAATGTGATATCATATCCTGACCTGACCTGCATCCCCTTTTCAATGTAAATAAATTTGTTGGGTCACAAGGTTATGCCATTTTTAAAGAATCAACTAATTGCTTGTTAACCAGATGTTAGGAATCTTACTTGATCTTCTATTTCTTGCAAGAAATTCACCTTTTTCTGCATCCTGCTTAAGAGCTCTTTCCGGTGCTTCTAGAAAAGTACAAAGGATATAAAAGCATTATGAAAGATGTTAGAAGATGTTATTTATAAGACAATGTATGATAATGTCGGTTAAAACCACAGCTAAACACATCCTAAAATAGAGTTAATAGAAGTGCAGCAAACTATGCACAAACAGGGATGTACTGGCATCTGGACAAATAGGTACATATAGCAACATAAGCAACCAATATTCTTGCATTATGAATGTATGATTATGTATCCAGTGCTTTTCCAGAATGAATTTGAAAGAATATAGAAGACAATGAAAAAAGAAAAAGAAATGAAAAATCTCACCTGCAACCTCTGCACATATTCAGATTTTGCATGAGGGAAGCCGAGCCACCAAACCTCCTTCTTGTCACGAGCAATAACTCCAATAGAGTCCAGAACATTGAATGCATCATAAATTCTACGACGCAAGTTTTTCTCATCAAACTAGTCAATAAGAAGATAGTTTCCATGTCATACAGATATTTCTCACCAAGCTAATTTAACCCATGACTATTAAGCGAGGAGAGCAATCTCAGCTAGAGTAAATTTCCCTTTCTTGTACTAATTTTGTGATTCTTTTTAGTTGGGATTTGAAGAGCAAACCTCTATTTGCTGGCTGCCACTTCCCAGATGTTTAATATCTGAAAGAATTTCATCCGCGACCTGTATAACAGCATCAGGTTTGAAGAATGTTAGACAATGGGCACAAGAAATGGGGAAAAAAAGTGGGATAGGAATATGATGCATTTACAAATAACCCAGTAAACCTGGACACCTTTATCCCTTCAAAAATAAAAAGGACCAGCTACCATTCACTTTAAAGGCCAAAAGGGCATAACTAACCTTCTTTCTAACCTATCGCCAAGATAGAGAGAGAAAATACAAGAATATAGGTAGTAAAGGCATTTGGAAGAAATATTTCTGTATCTTGTTTTCTAATTGTAGACTAGGTAATTCAAGGTTATACAGGGATGCAGGGGAAATTGCATTGCAAACTTAATAAATAAATAAAATTTATACACAATCCTTTTAAAAATCTGAACTGCAAGATTCTGTTTATGTCACTTTATTAGGAACTGCATGAAACAGGAGCTACGGCCAATAGCATCTCACAAGTTAGAAATGTGCTTTTGAAAGGCCATTATCATACAAGTTATAAAGAGTTACCATAAACTGATATTCATGAAGTAACTAGAAGACATCAATTACAACCATACACCTAGTATCAAAACCAATAGTACTAGTAGTATTACATTTTTTTCCCCTTTGGGAGGATGGGAGGTGGGCTGGGGTCAAAGCTTATAGGAATCAAAATCAACTGCACTAACCTCCTCAGCAAAAGAAAAGAAGGTTTGCAGACGTGGCCAGTGCTGACTAGCACAGGTCCACTACTTGGCCTAAGCAATGTGCATATAACAGGAAAAAATTGCTAAAGAATGGAAAATTATATACCTCATTATATGACGTTCTTCCTTTAGCCTCAACCTTTTCACAGACTGGAGAAGTGTTAGAAAACAAAGAAGATTGACCATTATCATCTTAAGTAATTTGCATTCAAGATCTGTAACTAAACCTATAGTTAACACATTTTGGAACTATATGCAAGCTTGAGCAGGTCAGTAATATTGACTCAGTTAAAATGGTTCATAACCATTTTATCTGACTTACATAAGTAAGATCTAATTTCACATATTAGAAAGAAAAACTAATTTTTCTGGACACAGTTTATATCTCTAACCTAATGTGCTGAACCGCCGTAGCCCCCAACCAAAGATTCTTTGCACCTTTTTCTTTTTATCTGCACCACTACATAATTCCAAGAAGGGGAAAGGTAAAGAAAATATCAGGAGAAAAACTAAATATTATGCAAAAATTAGGTTAACCAAGCAGTATCATTAACACAAAAGCCACAGAAAATTGCAAAATCAAATCAAGCGAATATCCACAGTAGGAAAGCAGTATGGTAAATATAGGACGTCCTTACCAGTAGTGGTTCATAGTCCATACTAATATGCTTATTGGCAATATTGAAATTAAACTAAGGTGCATGAATATCATTACATTCTTACCCTTCAGAAACTTGAAATTGGTGATCCTCCTGGATAGGGAAACTACTTATTTGTGGTGCACTGTCATTAGGAGGCACCACTGCTTCGCCACAAACTTCTGAGGAGGAGAACATTTTTTTTATTTTTCCTAAATAGAATATCCGAAAGGGGTATTACACAATGTATCAAATTCAGGATCCCAATTTATAATGTTCCTTTTGTAAAACAAAATAACAAAATTAGAAGGTAAAAAAGGACAGTGTAACTGTGTAAAGGCTGTCATCAAAAGGGAGTACACTGAAAGATGAATTAATAGGTTGCTTGCTTTCGTCTTATATATGTTCCAGGGATACGCAATGACATGTAATCAGTATTTATTGAGAAATTGAGAAACCAACAAAAATGCGAAGCACCTTACCTTAAAATTAGGGTCTTCTACAATGGCAAACAGCAGTGCAATGTTGGTAGTACCATGGTATGAAAAAAATCTTCAGAGGAAGATATGATTGTTTGATGGTGGGAAGAGAGAATTTGCCAATTTGGGGCAGCGTGGGTGGAAGTATGCCTCCTTAGGAAGAAAGTGAGAATGTGAGATGGTCAATTAGGGAAAAAAACAAAATAATTTGGGCCGAGCCATATATTAAGGCCCATAGATTAGAAACAAAGACTTGTCTTTAATAAAATCAAGGAAAATTAGTTGGTGCTAAAAGACCAGAATGACCTGAAAGAAACAATCCACTAATGAAAACATTTCTGAATATTCATTATTCATAGACAAAACGATAAAAATATAAAATTGTACCAGCTGAGAGGATGTTTCTTCAATATTTTAGCTATTCAAAAAGATTGTAAAAGAATAAACATCTTTCATTTAAGTTTCTTCAACACTTGTACCTGTACATGCCTACATGCGGTCGTGGCCATCTAATTAGAAAATCATTAATCGAATTAATTTTGGACCATCTAATTTTACAAAGTCTAAAAAAATAGATAAATATTTTTTAAAAAATAATAAAATTTGGTCTTCAAAATAATTTCATTATGGAGATCATATTTAGCGGTTCGAATTGTCCATTTGAAATTTCAATAATTGAGTTTTGAATTGGGTTTGATGTCAAATACGTTTCACTCTACATTACTCAAATAAATAAAAATAATGTATTTATTTAGCCCGTTGTAATGATTTTTGTTTATATCCGATCCTCGAGAAAGCGTCACTAATTTTGACTGTTAGATTGAGAATCTACAAGTAACATCTTTATTTTCAAAAAATGATGTCCGGAAAATAAATTTTGATAAAGAAAAAGATGAAATTAAACCTCCTAACTATTTCTAATTTACATATCACAAGAAATTTTCAATTGAATATTGAAATCGCAACTTCTGCATAAATCTAAATAGAATAGGGTTTGTTCGTGAGTTCGTCGTAGAACTATAAAAGGGAAACGACCCTAAATAAACACGCAAACTCAAAGTCAAAGGTCGCCGCCTCTCTTTGTTCGCCCCATCGTTCATCAGATGTGTTTGAGAATAGAATAAGAGATAGAAATAGAAATAGAGCTGAGGGAAAGGCAGATCGGATCAACAGGAGCATTAGGGACTGGTAGCCTGGAAAGCTTCCTCTAAGGAAAAGCTTTCCGAGTCCACCAGTTCCTATTGTTTCTGTTGTTCTCACCCTTTCCCTCCCTAGTCTCTTTTCCTTGGAAAAAAGGTGCTTCGATCTGTCAAGGTTGCCTCATTTTTCTTACTATTGTTATCTTTTGTCTCCTCTTAGCTTTTAGATCTTAATTGGTATTCTTACAATTGTAAATAGATTGGAGTTGGTTGTAGATTTAGATCTGTAGGTTTTTTTTTTTGCTGAGCGATTAATTAAACTATACAGACAGGTTATTTTGTATATTTTATGTACTTCATCTCTGTTATTTTGTACTGCTGGTTGTCGGTGGATTTAGTTTTTTAACTCATTTCCATTTGCTATTTAGTTCCCAAGTTCAACATTCCCTTTATTAGTTATATTTTTTTTATTATCTATATGCCCGGTGATGAAAATTTTAGCAAAGAAGATTTCAAGGACTGGTTACTTTGTGCTAGGGTTTCTTTTTTGCACCGGGACAAAGCAAGCTTATCTTTTAAGATGCAAGTAATGTATCAATAGTGGCTTCCACTATGTTACTTTCCCTTCATCTCCTCTCTTGTGATTAGGGATGAAACTGAGTGGATAAACTCCGCTCTGTTCCGTATCCAAATCTGGAAAATGTGCTTAATATCCGAAACATATTTGTATCCGAACATTATATCCGTATACAAAAAATATGGATACGGATATGGTTCCACCACTATGCGCAGCGTTCTGTATCCTACCCGTTTTCAGCCCTCAATGTGAACCATATAGAGATGAGAGAAAATCAAACTTTGCTTGCTTGCTGCTGCTATTCTTGATATTGTAGGCCTTATTTAGAGAGGTATGGCCTAGTGTCTTTGATAGGGAAAACACTAAACTTCACATTCTGCTGCAGTTAATACTGTTACCAGTAATGTGGTACTTGGTACTTGAAAGAAAAGGGCTTGCTTTCTCTATGCTTCAATTGAACACCCAATAAAGAATCAATCGCCTATGAATTTTTACAATCCAACTTTCTGAGGGCAATCTTAATACATTAGATTTTTATTGTTAATATGAGATGTCATTTGATATTTGGTGCTTCAGTGGATTTCTGTTCTTTCAAACTACTATGTTGACTTTCTGTGGCTTTAAGAAGGTTTCTAGATATTTCTTCGATTTATGCCTTTTTAAGAGCTTTTCATTTTTTTTTTAACCTCCTTTGCAGAAAGTGATTACAGTGTATTCATCTCCTATGGAATGAACTGTAATTGTGAACTTTTTAGATTACTGTGCGTTGGTTTCATATATTATAATTGCTGTTATTTTCCTGTGGTTGTGCATTTTGAAGATATTTGCTTAATTTGTCTTACAGCGCATCAAAATTATTGTCTTCCTGATTTACCCTTTATGCTGTTGAAAGATAAATCCTTTTCTCGTGGTTATGCTCCATTCTTTTCTGTATGTTATTTAGCAATGAACCGATTATTGGATAATCTGGATAGTGTATCTTGCCCTGGTGCTTTTATTTTGTATTACATAGTCTTTGGTGCTATTTCTACATTGCAACAACTATTGTGAATTTCCAGCAAAATGCAATGTAGTGCAATTTATATGGTCTTGTGTTTAGACTTCTAACTTTTAAGTTGCTGTATAAGTGTATAGTATGTGTTCTTAAGCCATGCGTCGATATTATCATGATTATTGTCTTAGTTATGGCTGGACCAATAAAAAATTTTGAGTGTGTTTAATAGAGAAAATTTTATTCTGTGTTCTCACTCTCTTTCGAGATTATATTATTGATGTTAAATATTGCATGTGAAAATCTTGTGTTGTTTAGGCCAAATTAAAACTTATTTGGTTTTGTAATCAGAATTTTAACTTAGGGAAAATCATGTTTACTGTTGTAAATGTATTGAACTGTTATGGTCAACTGCACGTTGGGAAACCATCTTACTTGAAAATATTTAAAGCATTTAGTTACAAAACGGCATTGTATTCTTCATTTTTAAAGGCTGCGGATCTTTTGCAATGCTTCAGCATCCCAACAACAGCACTGTAATCTTCATTTTTATAGGCTACACATATTTTTAGTACTGATCTTTTTGCAATTCTTAGTATCCTAAAGATGCACGACCCAAGCAAAACTTCTAGACATTCCTAGACATCGACAAAAACTCCAACTATGATAATAACAAGACAATAAACAAAAATTAAACCCAACGAACGCACAGACTTGCTAAACAAGTACACAAATAAAGGCATGCTACAATCTACAACCTTGGTGCCTTTTTCTACAATGTCATTTTAATAATTTGCTCGACAGAAGCATAGGAATAGAAATTCTAACTTCCTTTGATGCTCATACACAATGAGGCATTCTTTCTAACTCCATGCTCAAATAAGAGGCAGCATTAGAAACTCCTTCCAAATTTGACTGCGTAAGTGTAGAAACAAAGGTCTCTACCTGTATCAGAGCCGGTACCGGTATGGACAAAATCATCGCATGAGCCAAGTACTGTCTACAACAGAAGGCCAGAGCATATATTATACGTAGCAACTGCAACTGAGATGCCTCATTATTCAAGGATTGCATCACATGAGCTACCTTTGGCAGATTGGCCAAGAAGCCCATGGTACCATCTCGTGGGGCAGCCCGCAACAACAAAACAGCACAATCTGATGCTAGATCGGCAATTTGTGGTTCAGGACTCCCCGCCAATTCTAGAAATATTCCCATATTAAACCCAAAATCACCTATATCATTAATAGAGTGTCGTTGGTGAACAGCCATACTCATATCAAACCCATTGTCACACAACAAAGCCGGTTCTTTTGAAAGAGCCTCGCCTTTATTTCTTCCAATTCCACACAGTATAAATGCCCTGCACAGATCTAAAGTCGGCTCGAGGAAGTCTTCCATTCCCTTGGCTGTCACAAATTCCAGAAGGTTTCCAATTTTTCTGACAACCCGCAACTCTGACAGGATTTTGGGATCCATTTCAGGGGCTGATGCAAGTGCCAAACACAGCTTCACATTACTCACATTCGCATTTGAAAGGTCGCCGACTAAAAATAGGAAGCATTGTGCGACAGTTTTCAGATGAAGAATATCTGAGACATTCACAAAACCATATTCAATTAATGTTACTAGAAGCTTCTGTGCATACATTGGGATTGGATCTTCTTCTTCGACCATATTGGGATAGAGAGGGAGAAAATAGGCTTGGGAGATTGATTTCAAATTCTCACTACTCTGTGGATCTGCTGCCAATGACGTGTCACTACAGATCACAATCATTGTGTCGAATAGTATCTTTAGGCAAAGAAACCGTGCATTATCATCCTTATTTCCTTTGTACAGAATGCACAGACTTGGTAGGATCCGGCTAGTGAGCACTTGATGATCGCTTACAATGAAATCAGGTTCTTCAGTTATTGCCTCGAGAATTCGGAGTAGGGTTATCTGAATATCATCTCTACCCTGCAATATTTTAAAAAATAAATTGTCATTATTATATTTCTCATATTCCAATACCTTTTTGTATAAAATGCACACACACAAATAATTTTCTGGAGATTATCAGCTTTGTATTGGAATGCACTTGATCCTATATTAGTCTTATTTTAATATCCTGAATAGCACCTGCAAAAACTCAACCATATCATGCAACAGCAACAACAACTATGAATGTGCTAAGAGGTTGCAGTGGTACTGCATACTGGCCGCCAATGCTCAGACATTCCAAACTATAGAGCCAATAACAGTTACCATTTAATTGTTATTTATACCAGATTAAATAACTTGCATTTCTACCGATACATAATGTAGAGATGGGCAGGTTCTATATTTCTTATCAATCATACTTCATTATCAAATAGGTACTGGGATAAATAAATTAAATAATTTTAAAACAGTGGATCAAATCTTGCCATACAGAATACCATTACTTGACAATTGACATGACTAACATACTGCTCTCAAAGTTGACAGCATTGCAGCCATACATGGAAAAAGAAAAAGAAAATTTACATACAAAAATTGAGGAGGATATTTAAGTACCAGGAATGGTGTCTCAAAAAGCTTGGTAAGATTCGCTAACTGTACAATCACATGGCTGGTAACCACCTGACGCTTGAATAATGAGCTCCCCATAAGGTGAAGAATCACTGGGAACAAATTGATGGTGCTCTTAGGGTTATTACTCCGCCCAGTAAGCTGCTGTATCACACCAGGCCTCCTAGCTCCCATCAGCTGCTGTATCTCTCCAAATACAGTCTCAAGCAGACCCGGCACCACAGACACGACCACTTGGACAAACGATTCAGTACAATTTTGAATGAACTGGTTCTTTTCCTTACCTAGCCGGTCAATTGCTGACAGCAGCTTTGGATTGCAGAAAAAAAGCGGTAGCCACCTCCTGCTGTTTTTACATAGAAGAGCACAGAAAAGTAGTGCTTTTCCACGCAAGACCTCACTTCCTTGCTCAATAGTAGAAATGAGGCCTGGTACTAGCTGTTTCTCTTCAGCTAGAGAAAGCATGTGCTTGCTCATATTAGGTACAGTTTGAGCATTGACCAGCACCAAATTAAGAAGGTTCAGAGCTATCTGCTGTTCTCTAGGGTTTCCTTTCAGCAGTGTACCAGCCAAGTCCTTCAGAGACAACTTTTCAAACACAAATTGAGTGCAAGAGGGGCTGAAGCGGGCCAGTCGGACCATGCAAGACCCAGCAATTAGTCTAGTGGATTCCTGCTTTCCAGTGGATCTATAGATGTAGGCGAGGTTTGAGATTAAGTCCTGGCTTGCAAAACGGGACGTCCACTCAGCCCCTTGGGTTGATATGTTATCTATGGTACGAAGGGCATATAGCTGTGTGAGATCATCCTCCCCCCTCTTAAGTAATGAAGAGACAAGTGCAATCAACGAACTTGGGACCTGTTTCATTGTTACCAATTTAAAGTAAAAACTGTTACCAAATTTAAAGCACTCGTTATACAGAAAAAATAAATATGACCATTTTACCATTACTGTAATAATCCTAATTTTACTGTTAAAATAATATACCTCATAGTGTGGTAAATAAGAATGATCTCTTCTAAATCAAATTCTTCTAATTTAGTTCTTCCTTAAATATTGTCGTTTCAGAAATTCTTCCTTGCCTTACCACTAGTAATGAAATGAAAATGAACTAAAGGTATTTTGCAAATCTATTGGAAATGGAGCATCTGTCTAAGAAGACCATAAGGAGTACTACTACTATGTAATATCTTTCCTCATACATTCCAATTGGGTGCGCATTTTTGCAAATAATAGTCAGTGCTTTTGCACTATTGAAAAACTGTGACAAGTGAGTTTGCAGGCAGAGACTTCTTATCCCATTAAATCACATATAGTAACTTGGTCAAAACAACTTTTTTAGTCAGTACTAGAGGCTCTAAAGCCACCTCAGATGTGTAAGCCAGCTGTTGTCTCTTTCTTAAATTTTCTACTACGTCTAGACTTGGTATTTCACTGCACTATTATGCTTAATTAAGCCCTGAACATCAACTTAAAGCCAGAAAGGGGAAATAATGTTCAAATTGTGGGTTTGGTGCCAGTTTAGAACCCGCAAAGTACAGAACAGGAAATGCATACAGAAAGACACTTGCTAAAGAGATTCTTACCTGCCACACAGCAGTAGGTTTATAATCTTTCGAGGGAGATTCTAGCAAATTACCATTTCTACCATTCTGTTCACCTTGTGTAGAAATGTAAAACAACAACTCTCCCAGAGCAGCCATGCAAAATCTCCTGAGCTTATCCAATTTATCCCTCAGACCATTTGTCAGAGCCCCTATTATCCCGGAATTTGCCAGATCAGCCTCTATAACAGTAGAGTGCCGAATTAACAGACCAATAACTGAGGCGATCTGAACTCTCAGTACCGGTGCCTTGGACAATCTGAGCATTTTCACTAGCAGCAGCATGACTGGCCCACTAGTTAAAATATTAGCCGAATCACTATTTATGCTGAGCATTTCAAGGTATCTAAGTAAATTTTGTTTCTCTGACACTTGAGAGGTCCCACTTAAAGCATGCACTATCTGACTGTTTAGTGCATTAAGTCTTTCTAGGGGTAGCTTAGCATAGTCCTCAGGTGAGATGGCTTCAAAAGGGAGGGATGATACACAATCCAGAGATTTTTCAGCTTTCTTACTGGGCATTACAGGCTTGACTAAAAGGTCAGACGGGTGCCAAAAGACCTGAGCATAGTCACTTGATGATTCTGAACTGGGGCTAAACTGTGGAGTTATTTTATTGCCCCCCTGAGGCCTCCTAGGAGTTGAACTAGGTGGAGTTTCAGCTGCCTCAAGATGATCTGCAATGGAGGGTCCATTGGGTGAGGTATCTTCAATGAGCATGTCCATCTCTGCGCTTTGCTCTCCATTACCTGTAAAGGGCTAGATTAGTCCAAGTAATAATATCATAGTTAAACTATGCCTACCAGGTCCATGTACAGGTAAAACACTAGCTAGTGCTATGCATGACCAGATCACAGTTTCTTGAGTTACCTTCATTCAGGTCGACACTAGCAAGTGGTACACATGATCACAGTTTCTTGAGTTACCTTGCTTCCCTTAAATGTCCCATTTCTATTCATTACAATCATAGCACCACCACTCTTTTTGTTCAATGCGCAATCGAGTAATTAATAAGGAATTAGTAACTTAATTGACAGATGAGGCTAAATTATTATCCAGCCACAAAAAAACCAAGTAAAAGCAATGCCATATACTAGACCAACAGGGCCATGACTGCAATAGCAAATGGCTCCTGTATAATTGACAGTGCGTGCTTTGGTAATTCTCAAGTCTAACATGATTGTAGGTAGAGTAACTTAGCTTAGCACCAGATTTTTCAAAAACCATTTCTGAAAATCTAAAAATACTGGTACATTTTAATATTCTGAAAGTTGCTGTCTGACATGAGTCATTACATACCAGCTTGACTTTTTTCCTCAGAACCAGCACTTGCAGGAGTCGCAGATGCAGGACTTTCTGATGGATCAGGATCTTCAGCTGCATCTTCCTCTGGATTCTCACTAAAATCCAACTCCATATCCTTATTCTCAAGCTTCACCTCAGCCTCATTCTCAGGTGCCTCCTTAGCTACCGCACGCCTATAGTTCTGCTTATCTTTCTCTCTCTCCAAGTTCAACTTCGCCGCTCTAGAAAGCCTAAGGATGTTCACCGCCTTTGTAGGCGGCCTGTTAATGACTCTTCTACCATGTTGCATATAACCCTTTGTAGGTGTACTAAAAGTTTTTGAGGGGGTATCACCTCTTGCATTTGTATTCTGTTGGGCTGTGGTCCGGTGGGTTAACACTTTCTCACCATTTCTTGATAAAGAGCCCGGTTTAGAGGAAGGTTGAGTCACTTCTGCAAGAACAGGTTTGAGAGGTAAAGGAACTGAGTTTAGTTTAGTTCTCCAAAAACTATGCTCACATATCTCAGGCCACTGTAACCTCTCAGTTGGGTCTTTTATTAGTAAAGACTCAATCAGATTTTGAAATGCTCTGGATGGATGGTCAGGGAGAGGGGGTGTGGGGTCAGAAATGATGGATTTGACTAATTGAGTTAGTTTCCCATGTGCAAATGGAGGTTTCCCCGCATAGCATTCATACAGCACGCATCCAAGGGCCCAAAAATCAGATGCATAAGAGTGTGCCCCATCTTCCTGAAACAGCTCTGGTGCCATGTAATATGGTGTTCCGCGCATTGACTGTGTTGCCAAAAAGGATAGAAGTTCAGGTCAGCCACGTTGCATAATTGCATCATCTAAACTATAGTAACTTGACATTGGTATAGCAGTAAGGACACTGAAGCATGCACAATTGTGGCCACAG
The DNA here is from genome assembly GCA_027562975.1 of Rhynchospora breviuscula. Taxonomy (NCBI): domain Eukaryota; kingdom Viridiplantae; phylum Streptophyta; class Magnoliopsida; order Poales; family Cyperaceae; genus Rhynchospora; species Rhynchospora breviuscula. Next base: position 66,049,363 of record CM050402.1, on the reverse strand, counting down.
ACATTTATAGATCCATACTTGGTTTTGTGATTCTTTTGTACTAGGCGAATTAGGATTGACAACCAGGTAAATATTCACAAACTTAGTCTGTTTTTTTACCATGGACAACCACATAGTACCAGGAAACATATTCATCATACATATATACATGATGTGCACGTCTTAAAAAAATTAAAATAGCCGGATGACATGTTGCCAGGATCATTCTTGGAAGAATGAAAAAGTGCAAATATACATTCGATGGTAAAAGCTTCCTTTAAAAATCTTGACTTAAAATTCACGCGCACACAACAAAAGCCCACAAAAGAATGACGAATAAATAAACATACTGGTAATGCTAACTTTGAAAAATATCTGACAAAAACATGCCAAGAGATTTGAAATGTAATCGTATAAAAGAGATAAGAAGCATACCATGGGAGATATTTTGTCTGTGTCACTTAATCGCTGTGCAAGTCCAAAATCACATAGCTGAAGCATTGATTTTGCAAGTGTTAATAATATGTTAATTAAATAAGAGAAAGTTTAATATGCACCATAGTGCATAGGGAGTTCTATGCACCGCGGACTTTTTCGGGGGTATTTTTGTAAATTGACAAATCTAATTTAACCAATCTAATCTACATATTGAAATCTCATAGAAAACCAAATTTTACAATTTTTGAGATTTTATTACTATTTTTTTTTTTTTTTAAAACCTGCCATTTTTGGAAACAAACTACTATTTACAAATTCCAAAAATGGCAGGTTTTAAAAAAATCGAAAAAAATAGTAATAAAATCTCAAAAATTATAAAATTTGGTTTGCTATGAGATTTCAATATGTAGATTAGATTTGTCAATTTACAAAAATACCCCCAAAAAAGTCCGCGGTGCATAGAACTCTCTATGCACTATAGTGCATATTAAACTTTCTCATTAAATAATGTGTTAATCAAGCATGACACTTCAACAAATTACCTTCATATGCCCATATTCGTCCATCAGAATGTTTGATGGTTTGAGATCACAATAGACAATTCCTTTCGAATGCAAGTATCTGAAAAAAGAAATTATTGACCCCATAAAAACACCCAGAAATTTGAAGAAACAACAAAAGGATAATTACATAAGGTGATCAGTTTAGTAAATTTCAATTCCCATCCTTCCTGAATCATGAACCTTGATAAGGATTTATTCAGCATTAACTTATATGAAGGATTAAAAGTAAATGGGAATTACACAATAAGATTTTCGTAATTTACTTTCTATATTCCATTTCCAGCAGGCAATGACTTGATTTTGCTTTAAAAAAGCTTCTGTAACAAAAGTATCTGTTGGCCCACATTAAATTCAAAAGCAAAAATGAATATAAAGCAGTTCCAGTGTTACTATTCTTTTAATTCGTTGTGATCATTTATTATCCCACTGAATAGGGATTCGATAGTAAATTTATCAAAACCAATGTACTTACTGGAGAGCAAGGACTAGATCAAGTGCCAGGTCGTGTATAGAGCTCTCTGGCATTCTCTCATCCTACAAGCATGCACCAGCAACGAATACCAAAGTTTTTATTATTTTATGAGACAATGAAGATGCAAAATAAAAACTAAGGATCATCATTTAGTGGTTATTGACTTGTTCCATGATTCAATGAAGAATTAAGGTCATACAAGCACAAATATAGGATAACGGAGGCATTATTGGACAATGACGTTTATTTATGCAAAATTAGATATAATTCTTGTACAATCTTGCCTATATTAGCTTAACCTTGCTACATCAGGCTGGCCAGAATTGCCAATTTGGGAGTAACAATGAACCATACAAAGTAACCTTCTCAACCATTTAGCTTAGGAATTGAAGGCGAGAAAGTCAAATAACATCATAAATTTTCCAAAGTAACAAATCATGAACATAAGCTAAAATTAAACAGATTAAGTTTATTATTAATTTCATGGAATAGGCAACGCAAAAAATGCATGTCGCAAGAATCAAACTTACAACAACTGATTCTGACAGTTTAAGCAAATATTTTACCTTGTCAAGCAAGGTCCGTAGATCTCCGCCGACACAATATTCCAAGATCAACCATAGGTGAGCCGAGGTCTCGTACCTACCAAATCAAATACATGTAGAAAAAGTATTAGCTATATTCAATTATGAACAACATTAACCAACAGAGTTAGAGAATATAGTGGGATGGAGTACTTCTTACCAATTATAGAATTTCAGTATATTTTGATGATTTAAGGAGTGGAACATTCGGACCTAAAGTTATCAAAAGTAGGATTAGCATATGCCAAAGGCTAAAAAAAATTCAAAGCGACGAAATAATGCATCATTTTCCAAAAAAAAAAAGAACAAAGAGAGAGAGGTGAAAACAATAAGAGTGCCCAGTAAACTTACTTCTCTAAGGACTTTTGGTCTCTGTGATTTATCCACACTCTTGATAGCATAGTACTCGATTGTTTTCTTTTTTCTCCCTTTGTATACAGCCTAAAAAGAACACCTTCTATGCTTAGTAACCAGAGGAATCAAAAGGTAAATACTTGTTTTACGCTTTTACCCAAAAATAAAAATAATTGTAATGTGACGCTCTTTGGCAGGAAAGTTGAAGTCAAACAATGAAAAACGCTGATAACTGTTGCGGCATGATATTTATTGAGGCATTTCTTCAGACACTTCAAGTGCGTGGCTACGGGCAACAATTTTATCAACAAATCGTGCTCTCTCACAGTACAAAAAATCCAACGATCCAGATAAGACAAGTATGGCCTCTATTTAAGTACAAAGATTTGCATCTGACCAGAATACAATGATTCCTTCTCCTTTCAAAAAGTCAAATGCATGAACTACCTTAAAGAAATCTAGCAGATTCATTGAACCAAGCAATCAAAAAGGGGCAAAAAATAGAAAAACTCAATTAATAATAAGGAGAGCTTACGGAATGCTTTCCATTGCCGATTGCTTCGTACACGTGGTAGTTATTCATCTCTTTAGATCGATTTCCCTGCTCGAGAAATTGAGAGATCGATCGAAGAAAATGCGTGAGTGAGAGTAGAAAAGAGGTCGAAGTTGGAACTGAAAGATGGGGGGAAGAGATTCGAAATTGAAACTAGATGCGAATTTCAATTTTTCGATGAGGATGACGTGTCTAGTTTCTTTGACTGATTGCTTTCTTCGAATTTAGTCTGAGCTGGACTGTCTCTTATTCGTTATTTTCTGGCGTGTCGTGTCCGTGTAGACCGTTGTAAATTCTGGTGGTGAGTTTAGGGAGTCCAGTATAGCAAAGCTCGCTTAAGAGAATTTTCAGGCTGAACCATGTGCAGAATTAAATGCGACGTAAATCGGTAGTGTAGTTCCATTGGATACCACCAGGCGGCACCAGATGTCCAGATAGTTTCGTCCATGAGAAAATTCAAGACCGAGTCCATCTATAAATTTTCACATCTTTCGAGGCGGGAAAAGACTTGGAAAATGTTTTGAAATATATTATGCGACGGATAGGGCAAATTTAATTTAGTTAATATGAACCGTTCATTTATTGATAAAAGTAATAACTGACCGGTAGGATAACTTCACCTATTTAGTTCACAGAAATGCAACGCAGGTTACGCAGCTTCCTATGGGCTGTTATTAATAAAAAAGAAAGAAACGCAACGCGGTGAAATAACTGCTTGTTTCCTTAAATATTATTTTAGTTTGCGAAATTTTTTATTAAAATCTTATAATTTGCCTTCAAGAGTTCTTGTGTTTCAATTATTTTAGTTTGCGAAATTTTTATTAAAATCTTATAATTTGCCTTCAAGAGTTCTTGTGTTTCAATTATTGCCGAGAGGTTCGAAAAAATATTTCAAGAAAAAAAAAATCAAAGTTTAGCATCTCATAAATTTTGTTCATCTCGAGAGTTAATACAACCAAAAACTTCAAAAAATTGAGCTGTAATTTCATATAAACATTATTCTACGTATAAAAGCAAATATGATGAAGTTTTTTTCAGTGTTGACAAATTGTAACTGGAAATAAATTTTGAAAATTTGTACCGTAATACATATTAAATTAACTAGTATGTGATAAAATAAGACCGAATCAATCATATATTCCATCATGTCCAAACTTGTATTAATTTTTAACTCCTATTAAAATATACGAAATATTATCATTTTTTTTGTTTGGTCGCATCAGCTACTGATAACAGATTTGATCTTTTCTTTGATCTTCTCTGATATATCATACGATGCATATTTTTTTTAAAAGATTAACTTGACAGTAACTATCAAGGGGTTACAAAAACACTCTTATCACAAGATGTAGGAATCGCATATACGATAACCAATACAATGATTATAATTTATAAATGCGTATACATTTAATTTTCTATTGAAGTATGAAATGGAGTAATCTGTGAAGGTTCTTTTTACTCTTTGATGATCATGCGAGAACAAAGCTCAACTTAGATTAGATTAATAAGATATGAATGATGTATCATGCGGCATGTGCTATCTTTCGTAAGATACTAGCTACTTTATCGCGCTTCGCGCGGTAACAGTTGGACCAAAGTTAGTCTTTTCATTATGATTTTGTTCATATGTCGACTAATATACTATATAGAAATTATATTCATACACAATGTAATTGTAATAAGTGTAAACCATATAAAGATGTGTAATTTCATTTTGTTATCATCTACAATTAATTCAGATGCAAACCAAATAGAAAAAGAAAATTATATGTACTCTATTTTTCTGTACGTACTGATGAAGAGAACAAAAAACAAATAAAGTGAAAAAGCTAATAAACACCACCAAATTGCTGCCTTTGAAATTCCCCCAACTGCTTGATTCTTTCGGAGTGCCCTTGACAGAGGCCAAAAATTGTAAAATTGAGTAATACAAATGAGCAAATGATGGTTATTCGCTCTGCAAAATAAAATAAATTGAGTAATAATTATGAACTTTCCTTCACTTAAATGAGTGTACGTACTTGTGATAATGTGATCACATCCGATCATATAACCTCGCTAAGAGCTGTAACTTGCTTTGATGCATTTTATAAAACATTAAGGACCAAATAACAGAGTGCTAGGAATAACTTGTCAGAATCTGTAGTCATTCATACGGTAATTGCCTTTTTTTTCTTAATCAATGCGGGCTTTGACAGAATCGGTAGTCAACTCTTATGCTTCTATGACATTTGTTAAAAAAAAAAAAATGTGCAAGTGAGGGGCTCCTTTGTAAAATGCCACATTCTGAAAACAATAGCTAAGGAGGGCTATGCTCCAGAAGGAGGGAGCGGAGGTGATGGAATGGAAGTTTAAGAAACGTTACATGCTCCAAATTTCTTTATAGGGTGGCACGATGGAAAAGAAGGTTACAAAAGTAGAGTTTACACAACTAATTTGTTGAAGGAACTAAAGTCCGTGTGCAATTTTAATTTTTATTACTAATTAATAACTAATTAAACATGCACAACAAAAGATCTAGTATTTAAGCATTAAACACACATGAGAAAAGAGGAGGATTCATTTTACCTCTTCCAAGCTTGTAATTAGAAGGCTCGATCCAATGATTAGAAATCGATGACGTGCGTCCAATCGTTTCTTCTTAGTCGGTCTCGAGTCCACCAAGAATATTAACCAAAGTCTAAGCACAAGTGCTAGCAAGTGCAAAGACCAAAGCTAATCCACTTGTTCTTCTCTTCTATCAATTAACTAATTTAATTGTGGAGAGAAATGTTCAACACGTGAGCTAAAAAAAGAGAAGGGAGAGAGCGATGAAAGAAGAGAGAAGTTCTCTCTTCTCTTGTGAAGGTGGCAGCGAAGGAGGGACTTTGCTGTATATTGTGATTTAAAATTCAGAATATATTTGGAAGATCGTTTTGATAGCCTTTTTCCATGATCCGCTGACAGTTTACGTTGGTTATTAACATATTGTGCGATATTAAAAAAAAAAACGTAAGTATTGGTTACACCTGGACAAGCTGCGGCGCACAAAGTAATTTTGCATTTTTAGATTGCATAATAATTAAAAACAAAGAAAAGAGAATTTTCAAACCAAATTGAGTTTGATTACATTAATTAATTTCTAATGAGAGCACAAAAGTTTATTTAAAGGAAAATATATCGCTTTTGTACATATCAGTCTAAACAATAGGAAAAAAATATATACAAAGTTCATAAAAAACAACATATGATCATAAACTAGTGGCAAAAAACAATGCATCTCAAGTGAGAGGTCGCATTTTTAGATTGCATAATAATTTAAAAATAAGTTAGAAGGCTTGATTCTAATTTATCTTAAAAAAATATATATGATCATAACAGAGAGAATTCTCGTTATGATGGAAGTGAGGTTCCGTTATAATTTAAGGTAACCAAACTCAATGCATTCCTTGGAAGCGGTAGTTCAGATGCAAACTAATTGAAAGTTTTCTTCATTTTAGGATGCCTGATGTGGAAAAAAAATAGATGGTGGACCATGTGAGATTCATTAGTTTTGTTACGAAATAAAAATATTATTTTACTGGGCATGTGGTTGACATATATATTTGATATTTAAAAAAAAAAAAGTCTTGCGGTACTTTAAAACGGTATGCCATATTGTTTATGAAGCATGTAATTGGAATGGCATCCTCTCCGGGAACTGCAAAGAGCAATTTGGGTTGTTGTCCATTTGATCGATGATGAATATTCCATGATTAATGTCAGATCCGTACAGCTCGTAAAATTTAACCATTAAAATTAGATCGGACGGTCCGAAGAAGAATTGCAGAGAGCAATTCTCTACAGAGGATGTTAGTCTGCATGTAATTATGTGGTGAAAGACTCATATCGTGCAGCATATATAGATACACTTGCCCAATTGTACACTGCAACTTTAAAACCTTTACGTCTTACTTAGCAAAAGATGCCCTCAATATGTGGACAAATAAAAAAACATAATAATGTTAGAAAATATAAAAAATTATCTGGTTGAATCTTTTCGTTGTTTCCGGATACAAAACTTTGACAAAGTAGTAAAACTTTTATATGTATTTTAAATAATAATTTTTATGAATTGTTCATTTTTATGTAATTTATGTTTTATGTAAATTTGGAAATGTTGATGGAAATTAAAAAAAATTGTAATTTTTGGAGTTGCATAAATACAGAATTATATTAAAAAAATATTAAAACAGGAAGGTTGTGTAGCAGAGTCATTAATATTCGCTGCAGTTGTTAATCGGAAGAGGTAAATAAAGTTTGTCAAGTTGGAAATTTAAAATATATGTAATAATTTATAAAGCTTTTCTACATAGAGGAGTATAGAAAATATGTATTAATAATAACATACATATTTCATCAGTAGAAGTTGATCCAGAAAGTTTACATTGTGCGTTTTCGAGGAGGAAGCTTCGCTAAATAACAGATACCAGTATTTTTATGTTAAAAAAAAGAAGGACGAACTATAATCTATATTAATTTAAAATTACTAATGATTACATAGATTTACATAACACATCAAAAAATAAAAGTCAATAATTCCAGAAAGTTAATTTATAACTTGAATATCTTATAATATATATTTAGTACCGTTAATAATTTAAGATATCAAAGTTTATATTACCTCTCTAATGGTAGTTTGCTTGTACAGTAGAGGAAGAATATCTGTGCAACGTATAACCTATGAATATGTCTTAAAACAGTGCTACATATAACAGTATACTAAATTTAAATTCATAATAATTTACGGAATTCATCTATTTCAGTAAAAGTATTGTTATAACTTGATCCATCGTTATGCCTTGTGCGTTTTCGGGTACGAACCATAGCTAAATCACAGATAGATGTTTACTGTAATTATAGATCAACACCAGATAGGAGACAAAATGAGGTATACCGATAGAATCGACAATATATTTCTGATGGAATGTTAAGAAGGATGAGAAGATAATTTTGTGTGTGATGGGAATGACAATTTCTGATGGAGAGTTGCCCACTATTTATATGAGTTAATATTTAAATTTTCAGATTTTTTTTACCGTTGGAATTTACATAAATGAAGTCAATATCTGATGGAATGTTACAAAGGAGGAATAATGTATTTAATTCAGTATTTATTGGAAGTTAATATGTCAGCTTTCGTATTATCTGTCCGTTGGAAAAAAATTAAATGAAATTAATTGCAATTAGTAACGTTATAAAAGCATGGATTAAATCATTAAATATAAAATATAAAATAATTACAAATTCTTATTCTTTGTTGTGAATCCCGAAACGATTTAAATGCTCAAATGATGCTCAGAATTGTCTTATTTGCACTTTATATGCGTAATTGCCATGTATAATCAAATATTTTTAAATAACTAACATATTAATCATATTCTAGACAATATAAAGAGTTTAAATGTAGATTAATGTGATGAAATGATATAGAACGAATCCAGAAACAATTGAAATACTCAAATGATGCTCAGAATTGCATTATTTGTATTTTATATGCGTCATTGACCTGTATAATCCAATATTTCAAACAAATAACATATGAATAATAATCTAGACAGTATAAAGAGTTTAAATGTAGATTATAGTGATGAAATGATTTAGAATGAATGCCGAAATGATTGAAATAATCAAATGATACTCAGAATTGCATTATTTGCAATTTATATACGTAATTGCCACGTATAATCAAATATTTTTGAATAAATAACATATGAATCAAATTCTAGACAATATAAAGATTTTAAATGTAGATTAATGTGACGAAATGATATACAATGACTCCAGAAACGATTGAAATACTCAAATGATGCTCAGAATTGCATTATTTGCATTTTATACGCGTAATTGTCATGTATAATCCAATCATTTCGAATAAATAACATATGAATAAAAATTTAGACAGTATAAAGAGTTTAAATGTAGATTATTGTGATGAAATGACTTAGAATGAATCCAGAAACGATTGAAATACTCAAATGATGCTCTGAATTGCATTATTTGCATTTTATATGCGTAATTGCCATGTATAATCCAATATTTTTGAATAAATAACATATTAATCAAATTCTAGACAGTATAAAGAGTTTAAATGTAGATAATTATGAGGAAATGACTTAGAATCTATCCAAAAACGATTGAAATGCTCAAATGATGCTTTGAATAGCATTATTTGCACTTTATATGCGTAATTGCCATGTATATTTCAATCTTTTTGAATGAATAACATATGAATCATATTGTAGACAGTATAAATAGTTTAAATGTAGATTATTGTGAAGAAATGATTTAGAATCAATCCATAAACTATTGAAATGCTCAACAGATACTCAGAATTGCAATATTTGCACTTTATATGCGTAATTACAATGTATAATCCAATATTTTTGAATAAAAAATATATGAATCATGTTCTAGACATTATAAAGAGTTTAAATGTAGATTATTGTGATGAAATGACTTAAAATGAATCCAGAAAGGATTGAAATGCTCAAATGATGCTCAGAATTGCATTATTTGCACTTTATATGCGTAATTTCAATATACAATCCAAGATTTCTTAATAAATAACTTTTGAATCATATTCTAGATAGTATAAAGAGTTTAAAAGGAGATTATTTTGATGAAATGACTTAGAATGAATCAAAAAACGATTGAAATGCTCAAAAGATGCTCAGAATTGCATTATTTGCAATTTGTATGTGTAATTACCATATATAATCCAATCTTTCTTAATAAATAACATATGAATCAAATTCTAGAAAGTATAAATAGTTTAAATGTAGATTATTGTGAAGAAATGAATTAGAATGACTCCAGAAACGAGTGAAATGCTCAAATGATTCTCTAAATTACATTATTTCCATTTTATATGCGTAATTACCATGTATAATCCAATCGTTTTGAATAAATAACATATAAATCATATGCTAGACAGTATAAATAGTTTAAATGAAGATTATTCCGAAGAAGTGAATTAGAATGACTCCAGAAACGAGTGAAATGCACAAATGATACTGTAAATTGCATTATTTGCATTTTATATGCGTAATTGCCATGTATAATCCAATTTTTTTAAATAAATAACATATAAATCATATTCTAGGCAGTATAAATAGTTTAAATGAAGATTATTGTGAAGAAATAAATTAGAACGACTCCAGAAACGAGTGAAATGCTCAAATGATGCTCTGAATTTCATTATTTGCATTTTATATACGTAATTGCCATGTATAATCCAATCCTTTTAAATAAAAAAGATATGAATCATATTCTAGACAATATAAAGAGTTTAAATGTAGATTATTGTGATGAAATGACTTAGAATAAATCCAGAAACGAGTGAAATGCTCAAATGATGCTTAGAATTGAATTTTTTACACTTTATATATATAATTGCCATGTATAATTCAATCTTTATGAATAAACAACATATGAATCATATTATAGACAGAATAAAGAGTTTAAATGTAGATTATTTTGAAGAAATGACATATAATGACTCCAGAAACGAATAAAATGCTTAAATGATGCTCACAATTGAATTATTTGCACTTTATATGCGTAATTACCATGTATAATCCAATCTTTTTGAATAAATAACAATTAATCATGTTCTAGACAGTATAAAGAGTTTAAATGTATATTATTGTGATAAAATAACTCAGAATGTATCCAGAAACGATTGAAATGCTCAAATGATCCTCAGAATTGCATTATTTGCAATTTATATGGGTAATTGCCATGTGTAATTCTATCTTTTTGAATAAATAACATATAAATCATATTCTAGATAGTATAAAGAGTTTAAATGTAGATTACTGTGATGAAATGACTTAGAATATATCCCGAAACAATTGAAATGCTCAAAAGATGCTCAGAATTGCATTATTAGCACTTTATATGTGTAATTGCCTTGTATATTTCAATCTTTTTGAATAAATAACATATGAATCATATTCAAGAAAGTATAAAGAGTTTAAATGTAGATTATTGTGATGAAATGACTTAAAATAAATCCAGAAACGATTGAAATGCTCAAATGATTCTCAGAATTGCATTATTTGCCATTTATATGCGTAATTGCAATGTATAATACAATCTTTTTAAATAAATAACATATGAGTCATATTCTAGACATTATAAAGAGTTTAAATGTAGATTATTGTGATGAAATGACTTAGAATGAATCCCTAAATGATTGAAATGCTCAAATAATGCTCTGAATTGCATTATTTTCACTTTATATGCGTAATTACCATATATAATCCAATATTTATTAATAAATAAAATATGAATCAAATTCTAGGCAGTATAAAGAGTTTAAATTTAGATTATTGTGAAGAAACTATTTATAATGAATCCAGAAACGAGTGAAATGCTTAAATGATGCTCATAATTGAATTGTTTGCATTTTATATGCGTAATTGCCATGTGTACTCCAATCCTTTTGAATTAATAACATATGAATAATATTATAGACAATACAAAGAGTTTAAATGTAGATTACTGTGATGCAATGACTTAGAATGTATTCTGAAATTATTGAAATGCTCAAATGAAACAAAGAATTACTTTATTTGCACTTTATATGTGTAATTACCACTTATAATCAAATATTTTTGAATAAAGAACATTTGAATCATATTCTAGATAGTATAAAAAGTTTAAATATAGATTATTGTGATGAAATAACTTAGAATGAATCCATAAACGATTGAAATGCTTAAATAATGCTCAAAATTGCATGTTTTGCATTTTGTATGTGTAATTACCCTATATAATCAAATCTTTCTTAACAAATAACATATGAATCAAATTATAGACAGTATAAATAGTTTAAATGTAGATTATTGTGATGAAATGACTTAAAATGAATCCAGAAAGGATTGAAATGCTCAAATGATGTTCAGAATTGCATTATTTGCACTTTATATGCGTAATTTCAATATACAATCCAAGATTTCTTAATAAATAACTTTTGAATCATATTATAGACAGTATAAAGAGTTTAAATGTACATTATTGTGATGAAATGACATAGAATGAATCCAGAAACGAGTGAAATGCTCAAGTGATGCTCAGAATTGCATTATTTGCAATTTATATGCGTAATTACCATGTATAATTCAATCTTTATGAATAAACAACACATGAATCATATTCTAGACAGAATAAGGAGTTTAAATGTAGATTATTGTGACGAAATCACTTAGAATGAATCCCTAAACGATTGAAATGCTCTGAATTGCATTATTTACAATTTATATACGTAATTACCATGTATAATTCAACCTTTATGAATAAACAACATTTGAATCATATTCTAGATAGAATAAAGAGTTTAAATATAGATTATTGCAATGAAATGACTTATAATAACTCCAAAAAAGAATGAAATGCTAAAATGATCCTCAGAATTGCATTATTTGCACTTTATATGCGTAATTACTATGTATAATCCAATCTTTTTGAATAAATAACATATTAATCAAGTTTTAGACAGTATAAAGAGTATAAATGTAGATTATTGGGATGAAATGACTTAGAATGTATCCATAAAACGATTGAAATGCTCAAATAATGCTCAGAATTGGATTATTTGCACTTTATGTGCGTAATTGCCATGTATAATTTAATCTTTTTGAATAAATAGCATATGAATCATATCTAGACAGTATAAAGAGTTTAAATGTAGATTATTGTGATGAAATGACTTAGAATGTATCCAGAAACGATTGAAATGCTCAAATGATGCTCTGAATAGCATTATTTGCAATTTATATGCGTAATTGCCACGTATATTTCAATCTTTCAGAGTAAATGACATATGAATCATATTCTAGACAGTATAAAGAGTTTCAATGTAGACTATTGAGATGAAATGACTGAGAATTAATCCAGAAACGATTGAAATGCACAAATAATGCTCAGAATTGCATTATTTGCACTTTATATGCATAATTGCAATGTATAATCCAATCTTTTTGAATAAATAGCATATGAATCATATTCAAGACATTATAAAGAATTTAAATAAAGATTATTGTGATGAAATCACTTAGAATTAATCCCTAAACGACTGAAATGCTCAAATGATGCTCTGAATTGCACTATTTACACTTTACATGCGTAATTTCCATGTATATTTCAATCTTTTTGAATAAATAACATATGAATCATATTCTAGACAGTATAAAGAGTTTAAATATAGATTATTGTGATGAAATGACTTAGAATTAATCCAGAAACGGTTGAAATGCTCTAATGATGCTCTGAATTGCATTATTTGCACTTTATTTGTGTACCTGCAATGTATAATCAAATCTTCTGGATAGTATAAAGAGTTTAAATGTTGATTATTAAATCGAATGACTTAGAATTAATCCAGAAACGGTTGAAATGCTCAAATGATGCTCCAAATTGCATTATTTGCACTTTATATGCGTAATTGCAACGTATAATCCAATCTTTTTGTATAAATAACATATGAATCATATTCTAGACATTATAAAGAGTTTAAATGTAGATTATTGTGATAAAATGACTTAGAAGGAATTCCTAAACGATTGAAAAACTCAAATGATGCTCTAAATTGCTTCATTTGCACTTTATATGTGTAATTACCATGTATAATCCAATATTTATTAATAAATAACATATGAATCAGATTCTAGAGTGTATAAAGAGTTTAAATGTAGATTATTGTGAAGAAATGATTTATAATCACTCCAGAAACGATTGAAATGCTGCAATAATGCTCAGAATTGCATTCTTTCCACTATATATGCGTAATTACCATGTATAATCAAATCTTTTTGAATAACATTATTTGAATCATATTCTGGACAGTATAAAGGGTTTAAATGGAGATTTTTTTGATGAAATGACTTATAATAAATCCAGAAACGATCGAAATGCTCAAATAATGCTCCGAATTGGATTATGTGCACTTTATATGCGTAATTGTCATGTATAATCTAATATTTTTGAATAAATAGCATATGAATCTTATTCTAGACAGTATAAAGAGTTTAAATGTAGATTAATGTGATAAAAAGGTTTAGAATGAATATAGAAACGATTGAAATGCTCAAATGATGCTCAGAATTGCATTATAAGCACTTTATATGCGTAATTACCATGTATAATCCATTATATTAGAATAAATAACATTTGAATCATATTATAGACAATATAAAGAGTTTAAATGCAGATTATTGTAAAGAAATGATTTTGAAAAACTCCAGAAACGAGTGAAATGCTCAAATGATGCTCTCAATTGCATTATTTGCATTTTATATGCGTAATTGCCGTGTATAATCGAATCTTTTTTAATAAATAACATATGAATCATATTCCAAACATTATAGAGAGTTTAAATGTAGATTATTATAATGAAATGACTTAGAATTAATCTAGAAATGGTTGAAATGCTCAAATGATGCAGAGAATTGTATTATTTGCACTTTATATGCGTAATTGCAATCTATAATCCAATCTTTTTAAATAAATAACTTATGAAACATATTCCAAACTTCATAAAGAGTTTAAATGTATTTTATTGTGATGAAATGACTTAGAATAAATCCATAAATGAGTAAGACGCTCAAATGATGTTGAGAATTGCATTATTTGTATTTTATATGCGTAATTGCCATGTACAATCCAATATTTTTTAAAAAATAACATATGCATCATATTCCAGAAATTATCAAGAGTTTAAATGTAGATTATTGTGATAAAATGACTTAGAACGAATCCCTAAATGATTGAAATACTCAAATGATGCTCTGAATTGCATTATTTGCACTTTATATGTGAAATTACCATATATAATCCAATCTTTATTAATAAATAACATATGAATCAAATTCTAGACAGTATAAAGAGTTTAAATGTAGATTATTGTGAAGAAATTATTTATAATGACTCCAGAAACGATTGAAATGCTGAAATAATGCTCAGAATTGCATTATTTGCAATTTATTTGCGTAATTACCATGTATAATCAAATCTTTTTGAATAACATTAATTGAATCATATTCTGGACAGTATAAAGAGTTTAAATGTAGACAATTTTGATGAAATGACTTAGAATAAATGCAGAAACGATTGAAATGCTCAAATAATTCTCAGAATTGCATTATGCTCACTTTATATGCGTAATTGCCATGTATAATATAATATTTTTGAATAAATAGCATATGAATCATATTCTAGACAGTTTAATGAATTTAAATGTAGATTAATGTGATGAAAAGGTTTAGAATGAATCCAGAAACGATTGAAATACTCAAATGATGCTCAGAATTGCATTATATGCACTTTATATGCGTAATTACAATGTATAATCCAATATTTTTGAATAAATAACATTTGAATCATATTATAGACAGTATAAAGAGTTTAAATGTAGATTATTGGAAAGAAATGATTTTGAAAGACTCCAGAAAGGAGTGAAATGCTCAAATGATGCTCCGAATTGCATTATTTGCATTTTATATGCGTACTTCCATTGTATAATACAATATTTTTTAATAAATAACATATGAATCATATACCAAACATTATAAAGAGTTTAAATGTAGATAATTGTGATGAAATGACTTCAAATAAATCCAGAAATGAGTGAAACGCTCAAATGATGCTGAGAATTACATTATTTACATTTTATATGCGTAATTGCCATATATAATCCAATATTTTTGAATAAATAATATATGAATCATATTCTAGACAGTATTATGTGTTTATATATAGATTGTTGTGATGAAATGACTTAGAATGAATCCAAAAACGATTGAAATGCTCAAATGATGCTCAGAATTGCATTATTTGCACTTTGTATGTGTAATTACCCTATATAATCCAATCTTTCTTAATAAATAACATATGAATCAAATTCTAGACAGTATAAAGAGTTAAAATGCAGATTATTGTGATGAAATGAATTAGAATGACTCCAGAAACGAGTGAAATGCTCAAATGATGCTCTGAATTGAATTATTTGCATTTTATATACGTAATTGCCATGCATGATCCTATCTTTTTAAATAAATAACATATGAATCATATTACAAACATTATAAAGAGTTTAAATGTAGATTATTCTGATGAAATAACTTAGAATAAATCCAGAAATGAGTGAAATGCTAAAATGATGCTCAGAATTGCATTATATGCAATTTATATGCGTAATTACCGTGTATAATCCAATAATTTGGAATAAATAACTTTTGAATCATATTATAGACAGTATAATAGTTTAAATATAGATTATTGTAAGGAAATGATTTTAAAAGACTCCAGAAACGAGTGAAATGCTCAAATGATGCTCTGAATTGCATTATTTGCATTTTATATGCGTAATTGCCATTTATAATCCAATCTTGTTTTATAAATAACATTTGAATCATATTTGAGACATTATAAAGAGTTTAAATGTAGATTATTATGGTGAAATGACTTAGAATGAATTCAGAAACGAGTGAAATGCTCAAATTACGCTCAGAAATGCATTATTTGCACTTTATATGCGTAATTACCAAGTATAATTCAACTTTCTGAATAAACAACACATGAATCATATTCTAGACAGACTAAAGAGTTTAAATGTAGATTATTGTGATGAAATGACTTATAATAGCTCCAGAACTGAGTGAAATGCTTAAATGATTCTCAGAATTGCATTACTTGCATTTTATATGCGTAATCACCATTTATAATTCAATTTTTTTAATAAATAACATATTAATCTTGTTTTAGACCGTATAAAGAGTTTAAATGTAGATTATTGTGACGAAATGACATAAAATGAATCCAAAAACGATTGAAATGCTCATGTGATGGTCAGAATTGCATTATTTGCATTTTATATGCGTAATTGCCATGTATAATCCAATCTTTTTTAATAAATAACATATGAATAATATTCCAAACATTATAAAGAGTTTAAATGTAGATTATTGTGATGCAATGACTTAGAATGTATCCTGAAATGATTGAAATGCTCAAATGAAACAACGAATTGAATTATTTGCACTTTATATGCGTAATTGCCACGTATAATCAAATATTTTTGAATAAATAACATTTGAATCATATTCTAGATAGTATAAAGAGTTTAAATATAGATTATTATAATGAAATTACTTAGAATGAATCCATAAACGATGGAAATGCTTAAATGATGCTTAGAATTGAATTTTTTACACTTTATATATATAATTGCCAAGTATATTTCAATATTTTTGAATAAATAACATATGAATCATATTATAGACAGAACAAAGAGTTTAAATGTAGATTATTGCTATTAAATGACTTATAATGACTCCAGAAATGAATGAAATGCTTAAATGATCCTCAGAATTACATTATTTGCACTTTATATGCGTAATTACCATGTATAATACAATATTTTTGAATAAATAACATATTAATCAAGTTGTAGACAGTATAAAGAGTTTAAATGTTGATTATTGCGATGAAATGACTTAGAATGAAACCAGAAACGATTGAAATGCTCAAATGATGCTCAGAATTTTATTATTTGCACTTTGTATGCGTAATTACCTAATATAATCCAATCTTTCTTCATAAATAACATATGAATCAAATTCTAGATAGTATAAAGAGTTGAAATGTAGATTATTGTGAAGAAATGAATTAGAATGACTCCAGAAACGAGTGAAATGCTCAAATGATGCTCTGAATTGAATTATTTGCATTTTATATGCGTAATTGCCATGTATAATCCTATCTTTTTAAATAAATAACATATGAATCATATTCCAAAAATTATAAAGGGTTTAAATGTAGATTATTGTGATGAAATGACTTTGAATAAATCCAGAAACGAGTGAAATGCTCAAATGATGCTCAGAATTGCATTATATGCCCTTTATACGCATAATTAACTTGTATAATCCAATAATTTTGAATAAATAACGTTTGAATCATATTATAGACAGTATAAAGAGTTTAAATGTAGATTATTGTATGGAAATGATTCTGAAAGACTCCAGAAATGAGTGAAATGCTCAAATGATGCTCTGAATTACATTATTTGCATTTTATATGCGTAATTGCCCTGTATAATTAAATCTTTTTTTATAAATAACATATGAATCATATTCGAGACATTATAAAGAGTTTAAATGTAGATTATTGTGATGAAATAACAAGGAATGAATTCAGAAACTAGTAAAATGCTCAAATGACGCTCAGAATTACGTTATTTGCATTTTATATGCGTAATTACCATGTATAATTCAATCTTAATGAATAAACAACACATGAAACAATTTCTAGACAGACTAAAGAGTTTAAATGTAGACTATTGTGATGAAATGACTTATAATGGCTCCAGAAACGATTGAAATGCTTAAATGATTCTCAGAATTGCATTACTTGCACTTTATATACGTAATTACCATTTATAATTCAATTTTTTGAATAAATAACATATTAATCATGTTTTAAACCGTATAAAGAGTTTAAATGTAGATTATTGTGATGAAATGACCTAAAATGAATCCAGAAATGATTGAAATGCTCATATGATGCTCAGAATTGCATTATTTACATTTTATATGCGTAATTGCCATTTATAATCCAATGTTTTCTAATAAATAACATATGAATCATATTCCAAACAATATAAAGAGTTTAAATGCAGATTATTGTGATGCAATGACTTAGAATGTATCCTGGAATGATTGAAATGCTGAAATGAAACAAAGAATTGCATTATTTGCACTTTATATGCGTAATTGCCACGTATAATCAAATATTTTTGAACAAATGACATTTGAATCATATTCTAGATAGTATAAAGAGTTTAAATATAGATTATTGTAATGAAATAACTTAGAATTAATCCACGAACGATTGAAATGCTTAAATAATGCTCAGAATTGCATGTTTTGCATCTTGTATTTGTAATTACCCTATATAATCAAATCTTTCTTAATAAATTAGATATGAATCAATTTATAAACAGTATAAATAGTTTAAATGTAGATTATTGTGAAGAAATGAATTAGATTGACTCCAGAAATGAGTGAAATTCTCAAATGATGCTCTGATTGCATTATTTGCATTTTATATGCGTGATTTCCATGCATAATCCAGTCTTTTTTTTTATAAATAACATATGAATCATATTGGAGACATTATAAAGAGTTTAAATGTAGATTATTGTGATGAAATGACAAAGAATGAATTCAGAAACGAGTTAAATGCTCAAATGGCGCTCAGAATTGCATTATTTGCATTTTATATGCGTAATTACCATATATAATTCAATCTTAATGAATAAACAACACATGAAACATATTCTAGACAGACTAAAGAGTTTAAAGGTAGATTATTGTGATGAAATGACTTATAATGACTCCAGAAACGATTGAAATGCTTAAATGAATTTCAGAATTTCATTACTTGCACTTTATATGCGTAATTACCATTTATAATTCAATTTTTCGAATAAATAATATATTAATCATGTTTTAGACCGTATAAAGAGTTTAAATGTACATTATTGTGATGAAATGACTTAAAATGAATCCAGAAACGATTGAAATGCTCATATGATGCTCAAAATTGCATTATTTGCACTTTATAAGCGTAATTACCATGTATAATCCAATCTTTTTGAATAAATAACATTTAAATCATATTATAGATATTATAAAGAGTTTGAATGTAGATTATTGTGATGAAATGATTTGGAATGAGTCCAGAAACGAGTGAGATGCTAAAATGATGCTCAGGATTGCAATATTTGCAATTTATATTTATAATTACTATGTATAATTCAATCTTTATTAATAAACAACATATAAATCATATTCTAGACAGAATAAAGAGTTTAAATGTAGATTATTGCGATTAAATAACTTATAATGACTCCAGAAACGATTGAAATGATGAAATGATGCTCAGAATTGCATTATTTGCCCTTTATATGCGTAATTACAATGTATAATCCAATCTTTTTAAATAAATAACATACGAGTCATATTCTAGACATTATAAAGAGTTTAAATGTAGATTATTGTGATAAAATGACTTAGAATGAATTCCTAAACGATTGAAATGCTCAAATGATGCTCTGAATGGCATTATTTGCACTTTATATGCGTAATTACCATGTATAATCCAATCTTTATTAATAAATAAAATATGAATAAAATTCTACACAGTATAAAGAGTTTAAATATAGATTATTGTGAAGAAATGATTTATAATGAATCCAGAAATGAGTGAAATACTGAAATGATGCTCAGAATTGAATTATTTGCATTTTATATGCATAATTGCCATGTGTAGTCCAATCCTTTTGAGTTAATAACATGTGAATAATATTATAGATAGTATAAAGAGTTTAAATTTAGATTATTGTGATGAAATGACATAGAATGAATCCAGAAACGAGTGAAATTCTCAAATGATGCTCTGAATAGCATTATTTGCACTTTATATGTGTAATTGCCATGTATATTTCAATCTTTTTGAATAAATAACATATGAATCATATTCTAGACAGAATAAAGAGTTTAAATGTAGGTTATTGCGATGAAATGACTTATAATAACACCAGAAACCAATGAAATGCTTAAATGATCTTCAGAATTGCATTATTTGCACTTTATATGCTTAATTACCTTGCATAATACAATTTTTTTTGAATAAATAACATATTAATCAAGTTGTAGACAGTATAAAGAGTTTAAATGTAGATTATTGCGATGAAATGACTTAGAATATCCATAAACGATTGAAATGCTCAAATGATGCTTAGAATTGGATTGTTTGCACTTTATGCGGGTAATTGCCATGTATAATTTAATCTTTTTGAATAAATAACTTATAAATTATATCTAGACAGTATAAAGAGTTTAAATGTTGATTATTGTGATGAAATGACTTAGAATGTATCCAGAAACGATTGAAATGCTCAAATGATGCTCTGAATAGCATTATTTGCATTTTATATCCGTAATTGCCATGTATATTTCAATCTTTTTGAATAAATGACATATGAGTTATATTTTTGATGGTATAAAGAGTTTAAATGTAGACTATTGAGATGAAATGACTGAGAATTAATTCAGAAACGGTTGAAATGGTCAAATGATGCTCAGAATTGCAGTATTTGCACTTTATATGCGTAATTACCATGTATAATTCAGTCTTTATGAATAAACAACACAAGAATCATATTCTAGACAGACTAAAGAGTTTAAATGAAGATTGTTGTGTTGAAATGACTTATAATGGCTCCAGAAACAATTGAAATGCTTAAATGATTTTCAGAATTGCACTATTTGCACTTTATATGCGTAATTACCATTTATAATTCAATTTTTTTAATAAATAACATTTTAATCATGTTTCAGAACGTATAAAGAGTTGAAATGAAGATTATTGTGATTGAATTACTTAAAATGAATCCAGAAACGATTGAAATGCTCATATGATGCTCAGAATTGCATTATTTGCACTTTATAAGCGTAATTACCATGTATGATCCAGTCTTTTTGAATAAATAGCATTTGAATCATATTATAGATATTATAAAGAGTTTAAATGTAGATTATTGTGATGAAATGATTTAAAATGAGTCCAGAAACATTTGAAATACTCAAATGATGCTCAGAATTGCATTATTTGCACTTTATATGCGTAATTACATTGAATAATCTAATATTTTTGAATAAATAACATTTGAATTATATTATAGACAGTATAAAGAGTTTAAATGTAAATTAATCTAAATAAATGATTTTGAAAGACTCCAAAAATGAGTGAAATGCTCAAATGATGCTCTGAATTGCATTATTTGCATTTTATAAGCGTAATTGCCATGTATAATCTAATTTTTTTTTAATAAATAACATATGATTCATATTCCAAATATTATAAAGAGTTTCAATGTAGATTATTGTGATGAAATGACTTAGATAAAATCCAGAAAAGAGTTAAACGCTAAAATGATGCTGAGAATTGCATTATTTACATTTTATATGCATAATTGCCATGCATAATCAAAATATATTTTAATAAATAACATATGAATTATATTCTAGGAAGTATTATGTGTTTAAATGTAGATTGTTGTGATGAAATGACTTAGAATGAAACCAGAAACGATTGAAATGCTCAAATGATGCTCTGAATAGCATTATTTGAACTTTATATGCGTAATTGCCATGTATATTTCAATCTTTTTGAATAAATAACATATGAATCATATTCTAGACAGAATAAAGAGTTTAAATGTAGATTATTGCGATGAAATGACTTATAATGACTCTAGAAACGAATGAAATGCTTAAATGATCCTCAGAATTGCATTATTTGCAATTTCTGTGCGTAATTACCATGTATAATACAATCTTTTTAAATAAATAACATATGAATCAAGTTGTAGACAGTATAAAGAGTTTAAATGTAGATTATTGCGATGAAATGACTTAGAATGTATCCATAAACGATTGAAATGCTCAAATGATGCTTAGAATTGGATTATTTGCACTTTATGTGCGTAATTGCCATGTATAATTTAATCTTTTTGAATAAATAACATATGAATTATATCTAGACAGTATAAAGTGTTTAAATGTAGATTATTGTGATGAAATGACTTAGAATGTATCCAGAAATGATTGAAATGCTCAAATGTTGCTCTGAATAGCATTATTTGCAATTTATATGCGTAATTACAATGTATAATCCAATATTTTTGAATAAATAACATTTGAATCATATTATAGACAGTATAAAGAGTTTAAATCTAGATTAATGTAAATAAATGATTTTGAAAGACTCCAGAAATGAGTGAAATGCTCAAATGATGCTCTGAATTGCATTATTTGCATTTTATAAGCGTAATTGCCATGTATAATCCAATTTTATTTAATAAATAATATATGAATCATATTTCAAACATTATAAAGAGTTTCAATGTAGATTATTGTGACGAAATGACTACGAATAAATCCAGAAATAAGTAAAAAGCTCAAATGATGTTGAGAATTGCATTATTTGCATTTTATATGCATAATTGCCATGTATAATCCAACATTTTTGAATAAATAACATATGAATTATATTCAAGACAGTATTATGTGTTTAAATGTAGATTATTGTGATGAAATGACTTAGAAAGAATCCAGAAACGATTGAAATGCTCGAATGATGCTCTGAACAGCATTATTTGCACTTGATATGCGTAATTGCCATGTATATTTCAATCTTTTTTATTAAATTACATATGAATCATATTCTAGACAGAATAAATAGTTTAAACGTAGATTATTCTGATGAAATGACTTATAATGACTCTAGAAACGAATGAAATGCTTAAATGATCCTCAGAATTACATTATTTGGAATTTATATGCGTAATTACCATGTATAATACAATCTTTTTAAATGAATAACATATGAATCATATTCCAAACATTGTAAAGAGTTTAAATATTGATTATTGGGATGAAATAACTTTGAATAAATCCAGAAATGAGTGAAATGCTCAAATGATTCTCAGAATTGCATTATATGCAATTTATATGCATAATAACCATGTATATCCAATAATTTTGAATAAATAACATTTGAATCATATTATAGACAGTATAAAGAGTTTAAATGTAGATTATTGTAAGGAAATGATTTTGAAAGACTCCAGAAACGAGAGAAATGCTCAAATGATGCTCTTAATTGCATTATTTGCATTTTATATGCGTAATTGCCATGTATAATCCGATATTTTTTTATAAATAAAATATGAATCATATTCAAGACATTATAAAGAGTTTAAATGTAGATTATTGTGATGAAATGACTTAGAATGAATTCAGAAAGGACTGAAATGCTCAAATGACGCTCAGAATTGCATTATTTGCAATATTCGTAATTACCATGTATAATTCAATCTTTATGAATAAACAACACATGAATCATATTCTAGACAGACTAAAGAGTTTAGATGTAGATTATTGTGACGAAATTACTTATAATGGCTCCAGAAACGATTGAAATGCTTAAATGATTCTCAGAATTGCATTATTAGCACTTTATATCCGTAATTACCATTTATAATTCAATTTTTTGAATAAATAACATATTAATCATGTTTTAAACCGTAAAAAGAGTTTAAATGTAGATTATTGTGATGAAATGACTTAAAATGAATCCAGAAACGATTGAAATGCTCATATGTTGCTCTGAATTGCATTATTTGCACTTTATAAGCGCAATTACCATGTATGATCTAATATTTTTGAATAAATAACATTTGAATCATATTATATATATTATAAAGAGCTTAAATGAAGATTATTGTGATAAAATGATTTAGAATGTGTCCAGAAATGATTGAAATACTCAAATGATGCTCAGAATTGCATTATATGCACTTTATATGCGTAATTACAATGTATAATCCAATATTATTGAATAAATAACATATTAATCATATTATAGACAGTAGAAAGTGTTTAACTATAGATAATTGTGATGAAATGACATAGAATGAATCCAGAAACGAGTGAAATGCTCAAATGATGCTCTCAATTGCATTATTTGCATTTTATATGCGTAATTGCCATATATAATCCAATATTTTTAGATAAATAACATATAAATCATATTCTAGGCAGTATAAATTGTTTAAATGAAGATTATTGTGAAGAAATGAATTAGAATAACTCCAGAAACGAGTGAAATGCTCAAATGATGCTCTGAATTGCATTATTTTCTTTTTATATGCGTAATTGCCATGTATAATCCAATCTTTTTAAATGAAAAAGATATGAATCATATTCTAGACGCTATAAAGAGTTTAAATGTTGATTATTGTGATGAAATGACTTAGAATGAATCCAGAAACTAATGAAATGCACAAATGATGCGAAGAATTGCATTATTTGCACTTTATATGTATAATTACCTTGTATAATTCAATCTTTATGAATAAACAATACATGAATCATTTTCTAGACAGAATAAAGAGTTTAACTGTAGATAATTGTGATGAAATGACTTAGAATGAATCCAAAAACGATTGAAATTCTCAAATGATGCTCAGAATTGCATTATTTGCACTTTGTATGCGTAATTACCCTATATAATCCAATCTTTCTTAATAAATAACATATGAATCAAATTTTAGACAGTATAAAGAGTTTAACTGTAGATTATTGTTATGAAATGACTTAGAATGAATCCAGAAATGAGTAAAGTGCTCGAATGATGCTCAGAATTGCATAATTTGCACTTTATATGCGTAATTACCATGTATAATTCAATCTTTATGAATAAACAATACATGAATCATATGCTAGATAGACTAAAGAGTGTAAATGTAGATTATTGTGATGAAATGACTTAGAATGTATCCCGAAAAGATTGAAATGCTTAAATGATTCTCAGAATTGAATTACTTGCACTTTATATGCGTAATTACCATTTATAATTCAATTTTTAGAATAAATAACATATTAATCATGTTTTAGTCCATATAAAGAGTTTAAATATAGATTATTGTGATGAAATGACTTAAAATGAATCCAGAAACAATTGAAATGCTGATATGATGCTCAGAATTGCATTATTCGCACTTTATAAGTATAATTACCATGTATAATCCAATCTTTTTGAATAAATAACATTTGAATCATATTATAGATATTATAAAGAGTTTAAATGTAGTTTATTGTGAGGAAATGATTTAGAATGAGTCCAGAAATGAGTAAAATGCTCAAATGATGCTCAGAATTGCATTATTTGTACTTTATATGCATAATTACTATGTATAATTCAATCTCTATAAATAAACAACATATGAATCATATTCTAGACAGTATAAAGAGTTGAAATGTAGATTATTGCGATGAAATGACTTATAATGCCTCCAGAAACGAATGAAATGCTTAAATGATCCTCAGAATTGCGTTATTAGCAATTTATATGCGTAATTACCAAGTATAATCCAATTTTGTTGAATAAATTACATATTAATCAAGTTCTAGACATTATAAAGTGTTTAAATGTAGATTATTGTGACAAAATGACTTAGAATGTCTCCATAAACGTTTGAAATGCTCAAATGATACTCAGAATTGGATTATTTACACTTTATGTACGTAATTGTCATGTATAATTTAATCTTTTTGAATAAATAACCTATGAATCATATCTAGACAGTATAAAGAGTTTAAATGTAGATTATTGTGATGAAATGACTTTGAATGTAACCAGAAACGATTGAAATGCTCAAATGATGCTCTGAATAGCATTATTTGCACTTTATATGCGTAATTGCCATGTATATTTCAATCTTTTTGAATAAATGACATGAATCATATTCTAGACTGTATAAAGAGTTTAAATGTAGACTATTGAGATGAAATGACTGAGAATTAATCCAGAATCTGTTGAAATGCTCAAATGATGCTCAGAATTGCATTATTTGCACTTTATATGCGTAATTACCATGTATAATTCAATCTTTATGAATAAACAACACATTAATCATATTCTAAACAGAATAAAGAGTTTAAATGTAGATTATTGTGACGAAATTACTTCTAATGACTGCAGAAACGAATGAAATGTTTAAATGATTCTCATAATTGCATTACTTGCAATTTATATGCGTAATTACCATGTATAATACAATCGTTTTAAATAAATAACATATGAATCATATTCCAAACATTATAAAGAGTTTAAATATTGATTATTGTGATGAAATAACTTAGAATAAATCCAGAAATGAGAGAAATGCTCAAATGATGCTCAGAATTGCATTATATGCACTTTATATGCGTAATTACCATGTATAATCCAATAATTTTGAATAAATAACATTTGAATCATATTATGGATAGTATAAAGAGTTTAAATGTAGATTATTGTAAGGAAATGATTTTCAACGACTCCAGAAACGAGTGAAATGCTCAAATGATGCTCTGAATTGCATTATTTCATTTTATATGCGTAATTGCCATGTATAATCCAATCTTTTTTTTTTATAAATAACATATGAATCATATACGATACATTATAAAGAGTTTAAATGTAGATTATTGTGATGAAATGACTTAGAATGTATTCAGAAACGAGTGAAATGCTCAAATGACGCTCAAAATTACATTATTTGCACTTTATATGCGTAATTACCATGTATAATTCAATCTTTATGAATAAACAACACATGAAACATATTCTAAACAGACTAAAGAGTTTAAAGGTAGATTATTGTGATTAAATGACTTATAATGGCTCCTGAAACGATTGAAATGCTTAAATGATTCTCAGAATAGCATTATTTGCACTTTATATCCGTAAGTACCATTTATAATTCAATTGTTTGAATAAATAACATATTAATCATGTTTTAGACCGTATAATGAGTTTAAATATAGATTATTGTGATGAAATTACTTAAAATGAATCCATAAACAATTGAAATGATCATACGATGCTCAGAATTGCATTATTTGCACTTTATAAGCGTAATTACCGTGTATGATCCAATTTTTTTGAATAAATAACATTTGAACCATATTATAGATATTATAAAGAGTTTAAATGTAGATTACTGTGATGAAATGATTTAGAATGAGTCCAGAAATGATTGAAATACTCAAATGTTGCTCATAATTGCATTATATGCACTTTATATGCGTAATTACAATATATAAACCAATATTTTGAATAAATAACATTGGAATCATATTATAGACAGTATAAAGAGTTTAAATGTAGATTAATAAATAAATGATTTTGAAAGACTCCAAAAATGAGTGAAATGCTCAAATGATGCTCTGAATTGCATTATTTGCATTTTATATGCGTAATTGCCATGTATAATCTAATTTTATTTTAATAAGTAACATATGAATCATATTCCAAACATTATAAAGAGTTTCAATGAAGATTATTGTGATGAAATGACTTAGAAGAAATCCAGCAATGAGTAAAACGCTCAAATGATGCTGAGAATTGCATTATTTGCATTTTATATGCATAATTGCTATGTATATTCCAATATTTTTGAATAAATTACATATGAATCATATTCTAGACAGTATTATGTTTTTAAATGTGGATTATTGTGATGAAATGACTTAGAATGAATCCAGAAACGATTGAAATGCTCAAATGATGCCCAGAAATGCATTATTTGCACTTTGTAGGCGTAATTACCCTATATAATCCAATCTTTCTTAATAAATAACATATGAATCATATTATAGACAGTATAAGGAGTTAAAATGTAGATTATTGTGAAGAAATGAATTAGAATGACTCCAGAAATGAGTGAAATGCTCAACTGATGCTCTGAATTGAATTATTTGCATTTTATATGCGTAATTACCATGTATAATCCAATCTTTTTTTATAAATAACATATGAATCATATTCGAGACATTATAAAGAGTTTAAATATAGATTATTGTGATGAAATGACTTAGAATGAATTCAGAAACGAGTGAAATGCTCAAATGACGCTCAGAATTGCGTTATTTGCACTTTATATGCGTAATTACCTTGTATAATTCAATCTTTATGAATAAACAACACATGAATCATATCTAAACAGACTAAAGAGTTTAAATGTAGATTATTGTGATGAAATTACTTATAATGGCTCCAGAAATGATTGAAATGCTTAAATGATTCTCAGAATTGCATTACTTGCACTTTATATGCATAATTACCATTTATAATTCAATTTTTTGAATAAATAACATATTAATCATGTTTTAGACCGTATAAAGTGTTTAAATGTAGATTATTGTGATGAAATGACTTAAAATGAATCCAGAAATGATTGAAATGCTCATAGGATGCTCAGAATTGCATTATTTGCACTTTATAAGCGTAATTACCATGTATAATCCAATATTTTTGAATAAATAACATTTGAATCATATTATAGATATTATAAAGTGTTTAAATGTAGATTATTGTGATGAAATGGTTTAGAATGAGTCCAGAAACTACTGAGATGCTAAAATGATGCTCAGAATTGTAATATTTGCTATTTATATGCATAATTACTATGTATAATTCAATCTTTATTAATAAACAACACATGAATCATATTATAGACAGAATAAAGAGTTTAATTGTAGATTATTGCGATGAAATAACTTATAATGACTTCAGAAACGATCGAAATGCTTAAATGATGCTTAGAATTGCATTATTTACACTTTATATGCGTAATTACCATTTATGTTCCAATTTTTTGAATAAATAATATATTAGTCATGTTCTAGACAGTATAAAGAGTTTAAATGTAGATTATTGCGATGAAATGAGTTAGAATGAATCCAGAAACGATTGAAATGTTCAAATGATGCTCAGAATTGCATTATTTGCACTTTATAAGCGTAATTACCATGTATAATCCAATCTTTTTGAACAAATAACATATGAATCATATTCTAGACATTATAAAGAGTTTAAATATAGATTATTGTTATGAAATGACTTAGATTGAATCCAGAAACGAGTAA
Organism: Rhynchospora breviuscula; assembly: GCA_027562975.1. NCBI lineage: Eukaryota > Viridiplantae > Streptophyta > Magnoliopsida > Poales > Cyperaceae > Rhynchospora > Rhynchospora breviuscula. The sequence goes on along the minus strand of CM050402.1, from coordinate 66,019,856 downwards.
GATTCTCAAATGATGCTCAGAATTGCATTATTTGCAATTTATATGCGCAATTACCATGTATAATTCAATCTTTATGAATAAACAACATTAGAATCATATTATAGACAGAATAAAGAGTTTAAATTTAGATTATTGCGATGAAATGACTTATAATGACTCCAGAAACGAATGAAATGTTTAAATGATGCTCATAATTGTATTATCTGCATTTCATATGCGTAATTACCATGTATAATCCAATCTTTTTGAATAAATAACATTTTATTCATGTTCTAGACAGTATAAAGAGTTGAAATGTAGATTGTTGTGATGAGATGACTTAGAATGTATCTAGAAACGAGTGAAATGCTCAAATGATGCTCAGAATTACATTATTTGCACTTTATATGCGTAATTACCATTTATAATCCAATTTTTTGAATAAATAACATATTAATCATATTCTAGATAGTATAAAATGTTTAAATGTAGATTATTGTCTTGAAATGACTTAGAATGAATACAGAAACGATTGAGAATGCTCAAATGATGCTCGGAATTGCATTATTTGCACTTTATAAGCGTAATTACGATGTATAATTCAATCCTTTTGAATAAATAACATATGAATCATATTATAGACATTATAAAGAGTTTAAATGTAGATTATTGTGATGAAATGGCTTAGAATGAATCAAAAAACGAGTGAAATGCTCAAATGATGCTGAGAATTGCATTATTTGCACTTTATATGCGTAATTACCTTGTATAATTCAATCTTTATGAATAAATAACATATGAATCATATTCTAGACAGAATAAAAAGTTTAAATGTAGATTATTGCGATGAAATGATTTATAATGACTCGAGAAACGAATGAAATGCTTTAATGACGTTCAGAATTGAATTATTTGCAATTTATATACGTAATTACCTTGTATAATCTAATCTTTTTGAATAAATAACATATTAATCATGTTCTAGACAGTTTTTTTCCAGTCTCATAGAAGTTGTATAGGAATAAAGCTATGTTATGGCTTGATCCAGATAATAAGTGCAATCCAAGTATTAAAATTTAAACAGACATTTTTTTTAAAAAATTTTAGCTTGGACATCATAATTATACGATAGTTTATAAAAATATATAAATATACAAATTATTATATATAAAAAAATGTACGAATATATATTATATAAAATAGTGAATTTCAAGCGAGTATATACACTAACTATTATTTTGTAAGTATTTTGCATCGAGTCCGCATGAATTCAAGCGAGTAAAGCAAGTCGTACGCTTAATCACCACTGCTAAATAGTTTTAATTGGATTAATATGTTAGAATAAAATATTCATTTTAGGCATATTAAGCATCTCACATGGTGATTTGAGTATTAATTTCACAGTAAGAAAATCACACACTACTACAACTAGTGAGGTTAATTGATTTTGTTTCTCCAATTTACAGAGAATTCAATTGCTCGTGAAGAATTGAGCTTGGCTCACATGGTGATTTGAGTAATAATTTCACAACTAAAAAATAACAGTTTTTAAATCACAATATACAGCAAAGTATTAGAACAAGAGACCATTTTAATTATACAGCAAGCATGTTATGTATAATAATATTATTATAAATAAGAATTCGTCCACACGTTTGGGATCAAATCTAGTGTAGCGCTACATGGTGTAACGCAACAAATCAACATGGTTTTGAAATCAGAGAACAAAATAGACCCACAGTAGAAAAATTGGGAGAAAATAGATTTGCGTTACATTGTGTAGCGCAAAATCTAGATTTGATGTAGCGCAAAATCTAGATCATTCAAAATCAATTCACCGATTTATATTTGTTATAGAAAAAATTGAAAGAAATGAAAAAAAATCGTTAGATTGATTTTGAAAGATCCAAATTGTTGTGCTACACGGGTGTTGCACTACAGGAATTTTGCACCCGGCACTGCCAGTCGGCCACTATTACTAGTTTTCAATAACTTAACAGTGACCGTCTAATTTTCTCAAAAAAAAAAAAAAAAAAACTTTGATACTCTGAAATCCTATTCTGACCCGCCACACACATGCATTCTCCGTAAATGCCTTACCTTATCCAGACGCAACACATCCCCTCAGTTCCTGAAAACCTCAACTGGCAACAAGGCCAAGGGTTTTACTACCATCTCCGTCGCTCTTTCCTCTCCTCCGTCGGAAACCTTCTTCTCGCCTCCTTTCAATCTCACTTTCTCCATTAATTTCCTCTACTATGGTCGGAGTCTACGGTAAAAGGCTCGCTAAGGAGATTATCTCTACTCACTTTGGCGATCTCGTCGCGGTATCTCTCTCTCTCTCTCTATTTTTCTCTCTTTTTCAACCTGATCGAGGTTAATCGTTATTTTTGATGGCAGAAAGTTTGTAATTGCCTACTGCAAAATGGAACCCTTTCACTCCATGAAATTGTGCGATATACTGACATGCCGGGTTCTCATGTCAAGAATTGTCTCCTCATACTTATCCAGCACAATTGCGTCCAGGCCTTCTGCACTCCCAGAAAAGGTCAATCTTTCATATTCTAAGCACATTGCACTAAGTAAATCCACAGTCTTCAACTGTTTAATCTGTGCTTTAGATTTGAAATCCTAGTTGTACTTAACTAGTCTATGATCTGATATTAGAGATAGAATTATATTAATAAGACACTGAAGCCTTCGTGCTTCATAACGTGGCATGTAAAACATTTGACAACTTACTACATGCATTTTACTTTCGAGAGGCTTGGCACGTAGTATTTGCATTTGGATCGGGTTTCCTCTGATACAGCAGGCAAACATTTTGGCTGACGAGTTAACTTTTTTCTGTGATTGGAATTTTTTTTTTTTAGGATCGACTGACAAAACAGTGACCCTGTACATGGCCATCTTTGACAACATAATTAACAGGATGCGGTTCTCCAAGTTTCTTTCTCTCATTAAGGGTGGTGAACTTGCTCCCAAGGTATTACCTTTAAATTGAACAATAACAAAGCAATACATACTTGTATAATTCCTACTGTACCACTCTGGCAGTTATTAACTGGGGAAACAACAACAATAACTAAGCCTTTTGTCCCCAACAAGTTGGGTAGGCTAGAAAAGAAACCCAGAAAAAAGCAGTTATTAACCGGGGAAAACAAGTTTAAATTTCCTGCCTGGTTACTGTTATTCTACCTTTGATACTTTGATGACAGGAGTCCCAAACAAAAGAAGGACAATGCAAATATGCTCTTTTGAAGGGTATACTTCAAAATGGAAGACTGACTTTTGAGCAACTGGTGGAGCGATCTATCTCTAAGGAGCAACAGATGGACCAAGGTACTGTTATCATTCTCGTTTCTGTTGTTGACTTGATTTATAGGTTCTGATCAATGACCAATTGAAGATTTTGCGTCACTTGGGTACAATCCACACACACCCCTCTTGTAGTTGTAGGTGACAGAATAAAAATATTTACTTCCAATCAGTATGCTGGCTGCAGTAATTTGGTTTATGTTCCTGCACCATGAGTCCATAATGGTAAAGGACCTGCTGTGTACCATACCTACATCAAGTAAAGTGAAATCTGTTCAGATTCCATGAAACTTTTATATAATCCTTAACATGATGTTGCCTTTGTTCCTTTTATTGTTGTTGTGCAACAGTGCAAGAAAAGCACCAGTCAGAGTTGCGTGCCTGCTTCAACGAACTTGTTCGCTCGCATTATGTGGAGCGCTGCCCTCGGCCTGAGCCCTTTATTTACACTGAACCAGAAGACCAGCCTAAGCATACTAAAAGGCGTGGTGCTAAGGTAATCCTGTTATCGTTTTGCATTTTCTTCTGTTGTGCACATTAACATTTCTCTCCAAGTACTCACACATGCATGACACGCTGGTATGAGCCTTGCTTATAAATGGTAAACCCAATAAATATGTATTTTTTTTATGTTTAATACTTCTATTGTTGTATTGGTTTTTCTACACGTGTTTTTTGAAGCAAACATTTTTTTGGCACAGACAGCAGTACAACCACTTTCTTTAGAGCAACAAGCTATCGAGGCTGCTACTCTTGCAGAATCTGAGAGATTTTCTGAAATCCCAGAGAGTTCAGTAGAGAGAGCAGGAGATGGAATCGTAAATCATTCTCCAGCTACTGGTGACAAGGTATAGTTATTATCTCTTCCCAGTTTGATAGAAGTGCAATGCGAAAATGTGGTACTGCTTTGTTTGTACCTACCATTTTTAATTAGTGCTAGCCAAAATATTGTTTTAGTATAAATGCCTGTATGATGGTTGTTTAGAGCTCAGTTATTGCTTAAGGTTAAAAAGGTATTATAACAGATAAAATAGAGAAAACTTGTAATAAGCAACTGTACTGGTACTGTTTCATGGCCACCACTACATTTTGCTCTCAAAAGGAATTTGTAAATACTTACCTACCTGCAACTTCAAAATTTTGTACTTATACTAAGTATCTAGTGGACTTCCGCAAAGAGTTTGTTGTAATGCAAATGACAAATTGGCTAAAGTACACGTGCATTGTTAAGTTTGATCCTCTGATTTGTACAGAGGAAACATGAGACTTTAGAGACAGATCTTGATCTTCTTGTAGCCATTGCTGAGAATGAAGTTCTTTGGAGGGCAAATTTTGAGAAACTCTTGTATTGTCTAAGGACAAAGGTAGATGGTCTGATTTTTTTATTTTTATTTTTTCCTTTTATAACTGGCATTGTCTAACATTTTTAGTAATACATCTGTTAGGTGTAGTTCCTGGTTTTACTTGTCAGTAATGAAGCAAATCAGATGTAAATGAATGAGATCCTTAGTCTAAAGGAATAGTAAAACCTAAATGGCTATTGATTCAGGACCTGGTGGTTGCACCTTCAATTTGTTGGAATGCTACGAGATGATTGAAATCTTTGTTTTTCTGTTTTGTTATTGATTACTTTCTTCTCGACCTTAGATATGCGCTGAAAATGTCAGATCCAGGCTTGGTGATGATGCTGGTGTTGTCTTGGAAGCCATCATGGAGGCTGACACTGAACAAAAAATTAAGGCGACCATTGGTACTAGATTGCAGCTTGTTGAATATGCTTTTTTTTTTTTATTTATTGGACCAACAAGTACGAACTGTCAAGTGATTTGGTCTATTTAATGCGAAGAAGGTTACGTGCCATTTTTAAATATTTGGAGAGGCAACCTAGACTTACTTAAATGTCATGCAAAATATCTTTTCAGTTTATGTCGCCCCTCTAGTACGCTTGTTTTCTGTCAATCCAACATGAACTGAAATTCAACAAAGCGAATCTATTTGTTTGTGAGTTTCAAGCTTGCATATATCAGTCAGAAATTGGTATTTTGAGTTGTCATGAAAAGAGTTTTGGGCATTAAATTTATTAAACTAACTTCTTATTAGTTTTTTTTTACTGCATATACAAAAAACAATTCTGGGTGTTAGTTGCGTATGTAGGAAGTTTACTCTGGGGGATGAGATGCTGCATTTAGTCGTGAAGTGTCTTTGTTTAATAATTAGGAATCCATACACATTGATACGCCTACTTAACATTATTGCGTAGTTTTAATGGCCTCACCAATGTTTACCCAGAAAGTGACATTTATTCTTCCTTATGTTTTTGTAGTGATTGCAACATTTGATGGGATTTTGAATAATCTGGCCGGCTCAATGACGCTGGATCGTGTCAGAACAATTCTCGATGAACTTAATTGCAAATCAGCTACAGACAAATTGGAGGCAATCTATTCTCTTGGTAATAGTTAAAGTATTTTTTTTCCAGGGTAATTCGAAAATTGCCTCTGAACTTGTATCTTTTATGATTTGCACCCAAGACATTTTGGTATTGTTTGATATACAGTAGGTGTGAAGTTCCTTTTCAAATCCAATACCATGAATTCTGGAGCTTCTTTCCAAAGTTTTTATAAAAGAATAAATCTTTCAGTGAATGGAACTATTAGCATAAAAGATTTCTTCTGTTGGACTTAGCAAAACACAAAAATTGTCTTGTATGTTGAATTAAGCTGAACACATGAATGCTTAAAGTTGTTTTGAGTATGGGGATTATTTTAAGATCATCTTATTTTTTGTTCAGTATACTATTTGATACAATAGTGAAGTAGTCATGGTGTCTGAACATTCTTGTTAATAATTTTTGCAAATTCAGATTTGAATGCAACTTTGGAAGCTTGTAAGAATGATGAGGTAATTTACCTTTCTTTTCTGTTTATGTTCAATTTCTACGAGTAATACAATAACAGATATCTGTAACATATTATTTTATGTGCTGTACCATACAATTGCCAGTTTGGTTTTTTAGCTGATCTCATTTTTTGCCATTTGTCCTTTGTGTATTTGTTTCTATTATACAGAAGTGAACCTGAGGCTAAATTAAACAGTAACCTGATGTGACATTGTGCTGTTACTTTGTTAATCTTAATTAAAAGGTTTTCCTTTTGTGTTAAGTAATGCTCCATCCCCTCTCCTTCGTAACAGATAGAGGCTGTGGTAAAAGCAAGATACGGGGATCAAGGATATAAGATATTTAGGCTGTTGAGTACAAAAGATCAGCTAATTGAGACTGACCGGGTATGTAATTGTATTCCATTTCATTTCAGGATAGGCAGTATAGATTTTGCCTCCAAATCTTCGATTAGAGCTAATGTAATAAATCTCATATAAGGTTTACCTAAATTTAGTACCAGACATCTTATCAGAATCTGCCTATATCGTATGCTGGTCGTGTATTATGGATTTCAATTTACCTGTTTTAAACTCCTATTTATTCTTCAATCTTTTGTTGTTTATTCCTGTTAATATTGATTGAGAACATAAAGTAGTCTATGTATTTGTGTTGTGCTGTTTTGTTGTTTGCATAGTAGTTTTGCAAAGCTGCCTTTGAAATGTTTACTGATCAGTTGAGTTCATCATCAATGCCCCATTTCTCATATGGTGAATTTGGAATAAAAGTATGCAACTTGGATTGAGCTGGGGTATTTTGGTACTGATTTGGGCTAGTATTGTAGAATGCCTGTACCGTAACAGGTATAAGGTTGATCGACCAAAAATCGGCATTGTTTGAGCTTCAATTCAACATTGCTCATAGCTAAATATGAAAACACAAATTATAAATTATGCATCTAATATCCAACGGGCATGTGGCTCCATATGATTCTTGCGAGGAATTACATTTACAGGACCTGACGGGGCAGTGTCATTATATGTTACTTTACTTTTTTTATATATTAAGTTATAAACTAATGTGTTTTCATTCAACAGATAGCCGAGATCACTTTTATGGAGAAGAAAGAAGCTCATCAAATGCTTTACAAGCTTTGGAGGGATGAATTCATTGATATTAAGGCAAGAGGCACAACAGTCTTTGTGGATGCGTTTTCTTTTTGCATTCCTTCTCATCATTTGATTAGATTAGGCTTGTCATAAAAAAAAAAGAATGAAAAAGACGACAAGATGATAAAAATCTTTATTCTAAAACGGCAAAAGAGCCCTGAATTTTCATGCTTCTGCATTGTTTAAGAATAACTTCACCATGGATTGTTTTAAAGGTCTGGTATATGTATTTGTTCCCCACTTTAACTCTAATTGTTGCGGAAAGAAATTTTGATTTAACTTTTATATTTGGAGTTCTGATGGTTGTTCTCAGCTTTCAATAATAATTGCAGAAAGTTCCGTCCCAAGGGTCAGGGGAGTCGGCATCTATTTCCTTATGGAGACTTCATAGAAAGCCATTCTATCAGACTCTACTTGATGACATCTTTCATGCCGCTTTGAATTTGACTGTGAAAATCTCTCAGTTAGTTGAAAAGCAACATGAGGTTATTTCATTTTGCTAAATAACCCATGAAGTAGCAAACTTTTAGAAAATGAGAGGAAAAAAAGAGCATAAGAAATAAAAGCTAATACTGGAACACAGTAGAAATAACTAGGTCTGACTAGTAAATATTGTAATCTGAAACCTAACTTGGTATTTTGATGGTAATTTCGTTTCCTTTTCTTTCTGTTAGATTTTAGAAGATGATATGAAGAATCTGCTTAAAAGAAAGTTTATATTGCAGCTATCGCTTCTGAAGCTTGATGATGCATTGATGCTTTTCCATGATTTTTGAAATTATAGACTGAACTGGTTAATTTGATAAAGGTTTCATCACCTTAATGATCCTGTGTCTGTGTTTATTGCCGCGCCCAAGGTGGCATATACTGGTACGTGGTTTGCTTTACATTGTTAATTATTGTTGAATTGTTGTGTTTGTTGGGAAGTATTGCCTAATGAGCATCATATTTGCTGTAAAAGTTAAAACAAATAGTGAGAGAATCAGAAATATATCACGTAAAGTACATATATCTAGAAGATTTGTTCTGAGCCAAAACCATTTTAATGTACTAAGGGGTAATGTGAGGTATAAAGTAACTGAATATTTTTAAGAGGTTATCCGGAGGAACATGTCTGATATGTTGACGTTTTGATTTAGGAGCCTTTTGTCGTGGCTATTGGCTTTATGGTGTTATAACACATCAAAATACCAAGGGCTTCACTTGTGTACTTGCATATATATATATATATATTTTTTAAATAAGTGGGTAGACCCACCACTTTCCATTAAACTGAAAAGCATAGTAACAAATACAACCGTAAAGCTTGAACAGAAAAAGACTCGGCACTGGTACCAACCCAACTGTACCAGTGCCCCCAACATTATCTTCCTATATCCAACCCAGCTGTAAAAAGCAACATCCAATTATTACAGAAAAACCCAACAAAAAGTTGAATTATTACAAAGTATGTAACTAAAGCATAATATGTAATCCAACTACTCAACATGAATCACCAATCTGCCCCAACCTCCCTGAACAGCTCCATCCATTTCTCCTGCCTCCAATTGACCTGGTATCGTATCATCTACCGGCCAGTAGCTCCACACCTCATCTTTGAGCTTCTGTTTCCATATTCCTGACCAATACATCATGATTCTTCTAATATCAGCTAGACATTGAGTATAAGTATGTGGTTTAGCAGCATTAAAACAACAGGCATTTCTATTTTGCCAAATAATCCAAAGTATTGCTACACTAAAGTATCTAAATGCCTGTATATGTTGAACATCAATCTGAAGTAAATCTTCCAATTTCATAGGCATTCCTTGAATGTTGATTTTGTTGTATAACCAGCCCCACAACCTCATAGATTGAAAACATCTAAAAAAAAGATGATCAACTGTATCCAGTTGTGAACAATATTCACAACTAGGGTTTCCATCCCAACCCTTCAAAGCCAAATTATCTCGTGTTAAAGTTTCTCTCTTACTCAAAATCCATAAAAACATGCGAATTTTAAGAGGCACTTTTAACTTCCAAATGCATATTGTTTTATGTATATCTATACCACCAAATTATATTGTTTTATGTGTACTTGTATTTAACATTCATTAGCATTAATGCATTATTATTATTTTATAAGCAGATTGGCATGGCTATTGGTAAAGCTGCTCAGGTGGGAAGGCATTAATATTTCCTCTGAAGCAACATCTTATAACTTTTGTCATGTTATTATACCGACATATTTATAATTTTATTCTTTTACAATGGTACATGTACATTCGCTCAAAACTTGCTGATTGTAATTGACTGACCGACTGTTTATATAATGAGGCTGTATATTGACTGCCTGGCCAATTGATTAATATCTATTCAAATCTAGAGCCTAGAGGAGAGTCTGCACTTAATTTCCCTTTATTTGCTCAACTATTTTGGTACTGATCTTAAAATTATGCAAATCAAGTTGACTCTGTATAAATGCAGTGGTGTGATGTTGTCATATTACATCGAGCTATTTTGGCTTAAAATAATAGGAGTAAAAATTTGGGCGTTATATTTTCGAAATAAAATGGAATAGGTACTGGACTGGTTAACTTAAAAAGAAACATTCAGCTTGCTGGACGATGTTCATTTATTTATACTGTTTTTACCATATGATTTATATGCCTAGTCACCGTTGAAAATCCATTGAGAAGTAAAACAATGTTGGTCTACAAAAGTGAAAATGGTGTATTAATGAATTGAGAGGACAAAAAGGCGAACTTTTCTACTTTCCACCTGACTATTTTTTTTCTATTTTCTGCTGAAGTTGTTTCACTTTTGTTTTATAATATAACAAATAGATCACCAGCATCAAAATAAAGTGGAAAAAGTATTAAATGAAAAGAATGAAAAAAGCATGTCATTCTGTACGTACTTGATATTTGAGAAATAGAGATAAATTAACCAGAGTATAACAAAACGAAAGTATAGTATAGAAGAATGGAGAAAATGAGGTCATATTCAGTAAGACAGTAACTAATCTGTTGTTGAGCTCAAATCAATCCAAATCTCGCGCCACGCCTAATAAAAAGCCTATTAACAAGGCCAACGGGCCTTTGCAATGCCAAACAAAAAGCCTATTAATCTCTTTTTTCTTAGGTCTGGGCCTCTCTTCTGTTCCCATCTGGCCTGCGCTCTCTCAGACCTCCTCTTGGGCCACTTGTTCTCCGCCTGTCACTCTGACTCTCCTCCTCCTCTTACAGCCGTGCTCTCTCTCTCTCTCTCTCTCCTCTCCTCTCCTGACGGTTGTCGCTCTCATCTCCTTCAGGTACTATTCCTGTTAGGATAATTTGTTTTTCTTTTATTTTATTGGAAGGAAGGATACAATTATTTTACTTGATCGATTAGGTTATAACTTGATTAAAAGTGTGAAGAGAGCAGGGTTTATATTTTATAACAATCCAGTTTAAACCTAGTCAATGGATCAAATATTGGATTAGTTTATGGACATGTCCTGCCCAAATATCTATCAAAAGTTCTAACTTGCCTTTAGAAGTTGAGCCCCTATGCTTGGGAGTTAGGAATTAAGTTGAGATTACTGACTGTTTTGTGGTGCTATTCAAAGTTTAGCTTTGTTTAATTACATATTTCATGCTAATTTCTATCCTATACATATATTTTCACCCCAAATATAGTTTATTTTATATTGTAACACCCTATTGTACCTTTATTTGTATGGAAACTTCACTGTAGAGGTTCAGCATCTCCATTCAGTTTTCAATGTTCTACACTTCATGATTTAGTACCCAAATTTTTGTCACCTTCACAACTTGTGGCATGCTGCTCCAATCCTCATAACTCATAGAGTTTTTGTTATTTTTAATTTTGTAGGACCAAAGATCAATTGCTCAAATATTCAACTAGGAGTTGAAAGACTATGGTGGGACTTTCAGAAGGAAAGAAGCAATTCTTAAGGGCTGGAATTCAACAGAACCTGCTGTCATTCCTCAAGTTTGTATCTACCTGTAAATACTTTGATACCTCCAGATTTGAGAATCTTGCCCAGATGACTTTACTTGTAACCAATGTTGCAATTTGCGAAAATATTTTGATTTGCTAGGCTATTGGATCAGCTCGTGTTAGGCTTGGTGCTACTAAAGTCATTACAAGCATCAAGGTCCAAAATCTTTTTTGTTTCGCTTTTCTGAATTACCTCTGCTATTAGATTTTTCATTTTTCATTTATCAAGGCTGATCTGGGTAAACCAAGTGTTCTTCACTCTGACAAGGGAAAGTTTTTTATTTTTGTAGACTGTAGCCCAACTGCAGCATCTATTTATGAGGTAACAAATTTATACTAAAGTTTATTATTTTACTATTTCCACTTATTCGGAATCATGGATTACTTTAAATTAAAAGGATTGTTTTACTAGGGCAAAGTTGGTGAAGAATTGTCAATGGAACTCTCAGTTGCACTTGAGAGATGCTTGTTAGGTGGCAAAAGTGGGGAAGGTAATGTAGCCTCTTTCTGTACTTTCTTTCTTTACTTTATCTATTATTTAAATTAAATGTATGACCCAATGTAATTTGAGGTTAGACTATATAAAATTAAGGTTTGATCGGCATATACTGGCATGATTGCCAGGTTGTTAACCCAAGGTGGTGATCAGTTGCTCAATGGGGTTAATTTAAGCCCTCCAAGGTAATTTGCAATAATTTGTTTGGTATTATGTTCATCCAATTTCTTAACTTGCAGAATTAATTAATTCAGGAGCAGCGATAGATTTATCTTCTTTGGTTTTAGTAGAGGGAAAAGTATGTTGGGATTTGTACATTGATGCCCTTGTGGTCTGTTCAGATGGAAATTTGCTAGATTCACTTGCTGCAGCTATTAAGGTAAATGACTTCTTCTTTACCTTACAGTTATTATATAATATATTATGTTCTTCTAATTCTAACCTCGGTTGATTTACTTTAATTTCTCTTACCTTTCTGAAGGCTGCTTTGAATAACACAGGATTACCTAAGGTTAATGTTGTACTTGGTGCCTCGCCTGAAGAGCAGCCTGAGGTCGATGTCAGCGATGAAGAATTCCTTCAATTTGACACTTCAGCTGTTCCTGTCATAGTTACTTTAACCAAGGTAACATAGTACATTTCTGCACCATTATATTAATATATTGATTCTTTTCATGTGGCTTATAAATATCTAGGTTGGGAAGCATTACATTGTAGATGCCACATCAGAGGACGAGTCACAGATGAGCTCAGCCATTTCGGTTTCAGTAAACAGGAACGGCCAGATATGTGGTTTAACGAAGAGAGGCGGGGCTGGACTGGACCTAAGTGTAATATACGACATGGTTTCTATTACCAAATATGTAAGCCAACAGTTCATATCAGTTTTGGATTCTGTGGTTGCAGCCGCAGAAGCAACTTAAGAATGAAACCTGCATTTGTAGCTGCATTTTTTAAAATTTTTGTGGCAATGAATTGATATATTTTCATGGATGTATTAGATGTAGAGTAGCACTTATTTTAGCGAGTTTGAATATTATTCATTGTTCTTGGGCGTGTCAAATGGTATTTTTTTTAAGGCCAAATGATGATCTTATAATACCATGATTGAAGAGAAATAGTAAGAAATTTCTTATTTTATTTTCACTTGGACGGTTCAAAAATACCAAATGATTATTTTTATTATTATTATTATTATTTTTTGGCGGGCAAGTGTGACTCTTCTCGGAAAGGAAGCAGCTCCCTTTTTATGTTCAAATTCTTTCTGTTGTGGGAACCAAGGTGGTTGGGGTCGGCCTAAGATTATATATAACCATATAAGCCTATGATTAAGCTTTAGTTGTACACAGTGAGCTTCAAGTTCTGATCTTTGTTAAAATCACATTTCATGAATTTTAACTTTCAAGCCCTCGTCGAAAATTTGTTTTCTTGATGGTAAAGAAATTATAAGGGGAAATTAAAGTGAAAAAACAGCAGATGGAAGAGCTTTTTTATGCCCATCTTGAATTTCTGGTACCAATGGAGAGGAGTACCAGTGCAGTTGGTTAGGAGGATTGTATGTTTTGCGTTGTATTTTTGCTTCTGGTAAATGGAAGTGGTAGGATTATGTCCTACTTGTTTCAATAAATAAATAAATAAATAAATAAATAAATAAATAAATAAATAACACCCGAAGATGAAAGAGCCTGCTCTAATTTGGGTACTGTGTAACCGAGACTTTAATTAAGTCTATGCGGCTAGTAAAATTTGGTTAGTCGCAAAGTTGTTATTGTTTAAACCAAGAAAGATGAAATTTCTTTCCGACCACATTTTGTTTTATATTCAACGAAGATTGTAGGGTTTTATTTAGTTGTACAAAGTCTGGATTATATGCTTTAGATTGAGTCTAGGTAGATAAACAGAAGCAAATGCGATGAATTTGGTTAAAAAAAAAAAGAAAGAAAAATTGGTGTTCATTGGATGTAACAGCTTATCATATGTCATGCATGCGAAAAATCTTATCTAGTTGCTATAAAATAGAAAATTAGCATGAGACGGTTGCTAGCATATCTTGTGGATCATGATTATCATTGCGTTGGTAATTTTATTGAATATAAATGCATAAAGATGATATCGTTGTACATGAAGATAGAAATCCAAAATTAGATTGATTTTTTTAATTGCACACTAGGAGATCAGTTTTAGTGTAATGCATCAATATGCTTGGGATATTGATCTCGATTTGAACCTTTTTATGTGTCCTATGCCTCCATTTCAAAATATGATATCTGCGTTGGATATGTTAAATAATTGAATATGCTAAGCTTACAATTATTATTATTTGAATAAAGTATCGAGTAACTTTCAAAATAAATTTTTATGAAATAAAAGGTCAACTCCTATGTCAAAAATTTAAAACATAAATCAGATAAGAGTTGTTATCTTTTCATTCTCTACCAAACAATTAAGGTACAGTAAATTTATAAGACATACAAGTAGGGATGAAAACGGTGCGGATAAACTCTGCACCGAACCGCGTCTAAATAAAAAAATATGCTTAATATCTGAACCATATCCATATCCGAATATATCCGATCCGTATCTGTATCCGACAAAAAAAATATGTTATCCGATCCGTATTTGGTCCTTATCCGAACCGTTTTCGTCCTTAATTGAATCAATGACACAAGATGATTAACCAAATTATTAGTGTTCTAAAAAACTTTTGATTTGATAAACTAAGCTTCTATTAGTTAGATTGGCTTATAATAATATTTTGGCTAGACTAATAACATAATATAATGATAATATAGAATTATTTATTTATTTTTTCTTAATTTATATATATGTTTTAATATATAAAATATATCCGTATCCCGCAATATCTGATTCGTATTCGTATCCACTTAACATCTGATCCGTATCCGTATTCGAACATATCAGCATTCATATTCATATTCGTACCAAAAATATATATGGATACGGATATGGTATGACCACTATCCGAACCGTATCCGATCCGTTTACAAAATTGAATATATTATAAGCTTTACCTCGGTTATTTTACAAGTAATTTCCGAGTCCGTTCTGAAAATTCAAAAAGTAACTCCCATAAGATAAGGAAATATAAAAAGAAACTAAAAGATATTTTTCATACCAAGCAAGATAAACAAGGTTAATAAAATACATTTACTTAAAAAATAAATATATAAGATAAGAGTTATCCTTTTATTTCTTCTCTAAACAAATTACAGTAAAGATAAACTTAAACGGATTACTATCATATAAAATCCTATATATATGCTTTTCTACTTGCTTTCTGAAGAAATAATAATATATCAAAGTAGAAAAATTTGTTCTCTGTGCTCCTCCATGGCCACCTCATTCCTGACCACCGGAGGAAACAATAGCATCTCCAAAGATGCTCTCCATGGCAATACCATCTTCATGCCTACAATGCTAGCCAACAGACCGACCATCCCCGAGCAATTCCTTTGGCCAAAATCTGACATAGCTCCTGCTACAGGAATCCTTGATGCACCTGTAATCGATCTACAACTTGCCCTGACAGGTGACGCTTCATCAGTCAAGGAGCAGGCCGATGCACTATGTGCCGCATGCAAAACCCATGGATTCTTCCTAGTGGTGAATCACGGGATCGACCCACAAATTTTAAACGAGGCACTCGAGCGTGCAGAGGAGATTTTTGTTATGCCGTTGGAAACAAAGTTGAAAATAATGCAGAAGAAAGGCAGCATGTGTGGGGATACTCGGGTGCGCATTCGGAGCGGTTTTCAGCGACGTTGCCATGGAAGGAGTGCTTGTCTTTTAAGTCTGATGGCAGCATTGTGGAGCATTTGGGGTCTTCTCTTGGCAAGGAGTTTGAACCCGTGGGGTAAGTGTATCATATATATTTAATAGATGAATTAATTAAGCTTGCATGTGATTGGAACATGGTTAATAGAATAATTTTTAATTCTCCTATTCGAGATATTAATTAATCAAAGCCGAATAGCTAAATAATAAAGGCCCCTTTTAGTAAAAGAAGGCTCAGGTTTGATGGCTATGAGCTTAAATTAAACAGAAATAGTTGAAAGGATATGTAAATACACGAATAGAAACATGGGAGTAGAATTTTTTTTTTCCACACAGGAAATTTAATTACACCACTTATTAGGCATACACGTAAAAGTTACATATTACTCTCATATATTTGATTAAGGCACAATAACGTCATAAGCTTGTTTAAAACAAAATTCAAATCAAAGTTTTTAATCCGACATTGAGAAAAAATATTATGTTGTGATCACAATGATTGATGTATGTAAGTGGAAAATTTATGTTTCTCAGCTTTAAGCATAGTTATATAGATCCCTCAGCAACTTAATTTTTAGGAAACATGCACACTCCCCTAGGTACTGCCATTTGAAGTCATAGATACTAACAGGTCACCCTGCCATAGGTATTGCCATATGAAGTCCATGATACAACAGGTTCAGTACATTTTTTTTTCTTGTGAAAATTGTTTTTTTTTTCCTTTTGGAAGTATGAATAGAGCGTTCAGAGTTTTTAATTTTATATTTACTAATTAAAACAATAGCCTCCTTGGCATGTTTGATGTAAGAGATCGACCTATATGGTTTGGTTTTTCAAGATGGGTGTGTTCAGGATTCTGAGTCAATTCAGCTCTGGTCAAATGCAGTTATGCACACAGCAGTTCATTTGCCAAGTCCCACATTATTTTCAATTTATGATCTATTTTTCGGCTTTTCTTGGTTCAAGTTGGTTTAGTACGCCCTTATCATATTTTCGCTTTATTTTACCACCTAAAATTTTAAAAAATCTACTAAAAATTCAAAATTACAATATAACTTACATGTTATCAGGCTGATGTATGAGAAATACTCGGAGGCCATGAAGAACCTCACACTATCCATCACGGAGCTTCTGGGATTGAGTTTGGGTATTGGCAAAGATTATTATAGGGACTTCTTCCAGGATTGTGACTACATAACAAGGTGTACTATCCCCCATGCCCCCAACCCCAGCTGACGCAAGGCACGGGCCCGCATACTGATCCTGTGGCATTGACCATACTGCACCAACAGGATAAGGAGGAAGGGCTCGAGGCTCTTCACCGGCGGCAAGTGGCAGTCTGTCCCTCCTGTTCCCGGTGCATTCGTGGTCAATATTGGAGACACTTTCATGGTAAATTATGTTTTTTTTTTTTATTTTCCTTATTCTATATATATCCAATATAACATATTTTTGCTGTAAACCTTGTGTCCCAAAAAGTTATTACCACGCCAGATCAATGATACTCTCTTATAAGCTCTAATGCTGGTATCAATGTAAGATATTCTTAATTAAACCAAGTTGCAACAACTTCTAACAGCAAACTACCAAAATACTAGTGATTACTTTACTTGATTCATGATTAAATCAGTTGTTTTGTTTCATAACTTTTAGGTGTTCAATTTTGTAGAATCCATAATTGATAATACACACCTGTTGTTTCCCTCAAAATTTCTTTTCTTCATTGTTCTCTATTAAGAACATAATAAAAGCTATAAATTCTTTCAGGCAATGACGAATGACATCTACAAGAGCTGTGTGCACCGAGCAGTAGTAAATCGACACTCTAGTCGTCAATCAATTGCCTTCTTTGTCTGCCCGTGGCATGACAAGGTGATTCGTGCTCATGATTCGCTCATAGGACCAAACGGCAAACGGCTCTATCCCGACTTCACCTGGTCACAACTAGAGGTGTTCACTCAAGAGTCCCGCCGAGTCGATGACAAGACAATCAAATACTTCGCGCAGCGCCTTTCTCAGTCATGTTCAGCTGAATGATTGCTTCAGTTGTAAAAAGACTGGAATAAAAGAGACTAATAATGCTTATGCCTTGTGTTTGCTGTACTAGATGAGGGGCTAACTTGAGTGATATTATTTAGTTGAATAACCTCTTTGTCGCAGTATTTTGGAGCATATGCATTGTAATTTGCCTACTCAGACCGGACTAGTCATACAGAAATTACAAAATTCGTCCAGACATGATTTTTTGCATAAAAGTCAAGAAGATATTAAAAAAAAAACAATAATTGAAAATAATGTAGAAACAAGGCTTGACTGATGTAAACAACAAAAAAAGTTAATTCAGAAAATAAAATGCATAACGTATAATTGAAGAACAAAAATAGTTTTGTCTTCTTTCAATCGTTTCGGTTTGGAAGGAAATCGTCTCAAGTCGTACACTCACGGAACCTCCTTTTCCTATCATCTGCAACGACGACACACGAAAAATTGTCAATGATTTTCTTTCTACAATTTTTATTTAATGCAGTTATAGTACGTAGCATGTCAAAGATTTTTGCGTTTATAACTTATAACCATATAATGAAAGCACCATCATCTAACAATTAATTTGCAATCTCTACACGTGTAAATTCCAAATACAACTACACCTATCTAATCCGGAACCACAAAGAGCCAACAGATTAAGGTTTCAATTAATGTTAGACAAAATTAGAAAATAAAATTCTTGCCACAATTTTTTAAATTTTCGGAAGCGATCTTATCTAATTAGCTAAAAGGCAGACTATAGAAGGTAGGTCCGTTACTAAATCTTTTTGACAGATTGTGGAGAGAAACGCAATGAAGCTGCGATGTAATTAATTGGACAACACATTATAGTGAAATCAACCATGCAACTTTATGTCACCCTATATATAGTATTTACATGTAAACATATTTATATTTTCCTTATGCAAAATATTTATAGGTATGGACAACTTCTATATCTCTTGAATATATAAGGTATAAACACTTGTAACCACTCGTATGTAAATGAAATTGAAATTATATAAAAAATCTTATATAACACAGTATACAATAAACATTATTCGAAAAAGTTTAAAAACTTTGTTTGGCCGACGAAGGGTGCAGGTGCAGTTATAACTTTCCCTGTATAAATTAGAGGGGGTTATATCTAATTTTGCCTTAAGTTTTATTCAATTTTGCCTTAACTTTTTATTCACATTTGATTTCACACTGAAGATTTTGTAATTACTGCATTGAGAGCATTGATACCGGAACAACAGATGGTGGCATCTTTCCACGAGTAGGTAGAAGTAGTGGCACCGGTGTTTCGACGATTGAGCACATGTTTTTGCTCCGTCTTACTAAGAACAACTACGACAACTAGAGTATACAAATGCAAGCTCTACTAGGTATGCAAAGTGTGTAAGATAGTCGAGGATGACTATCAAAAGAATGCCGAGACAACTGCGTTGATGCCTGCTCAGCTCGGGCGTTGAAAGAGAATCGCAAGAAGGATAAAACTGCTCGTTTAACAGATTTAAGCAAACAACAAAGATAGAGAGAAAATGTATTTTATTGAATTATGAAATCGTATCCGTACAGGGGTTGGGTTACTGGTATATATAACCAGTGATGCAAAACAAGATCGCAAGAACCCAGTTACATCTGTAATATTACTAAGAAATAATTAACTAAAAGAACCTGGTTTACAAGAATAGGATACACCGAGACCTATATCATACATGAATATATCTATTATCTAACATCTTTACATCATTTATCAAGTGGTTGGCGAGTTAGATTTTGAGAAGATAATCGGTGCAAAGAGCACCCTGAGGTCGATGTCAACGAAGAATTTCTTCAATTTGACACTCCAGCCTATTCCTGTCATAGTTACTTTAACCAAGGTAAAATAATACATTTCTGCACCACTAATTTAATATTTGGTTTTCTTTTTAAGGCCGAAAAAAAATTGACAAATTTTTATTAATAAGATAAGAAAAAAAAGTCTACAAAGGCAAAATAAAACCTCAAAACATAATACCAGCATCAACTTTGGTACAGTCAGAGCAGCAGCTACCCTAAAACTAGTACAAGAATCAAACAAGCACCAACTAGGACACAAAAGAAAGAAAAAGATATCCAGTGTTGGTTTTTCACTTATACCAGTACCAATTGGAACAAACAACCCAGCCACAACTTTATACCAGTACCAATTGAGACTCGTACCTACTTCCAAATCTGTCTTGACCTAACTGGTACCTAAACGACCATCTTCACGACCATGCAGACTAACATTGCATGCCAAAGTCGCCGTCTCGATTGCACTTGCCTTCACCTCATGATTCTGCAATGAAAACAAGACAATGCCATACGACCACCCTCGCCGTAGCCGTCAACTAAATCTCGCCTCCGCGATTGAAACGATCATTCAAATTCGAGAGTTCTATTGAGAAGAAACTCTCACAGGCTCAAGAAAATGGAATATATAGTTAAGAAAAAGAAATAGTCTTCTGTTAGTCTTACGGGAGCGGTTATCCTCTCTCGTGACAAGGAAGAGTCACCTCTATCTTCCGAAGTGTGACATTAGTACTCATTTTAGTGAGTTCGAATATTATCATTGTGCAGGGCGTATCAAATATTTTTTTTTAAGCCAAATGATGATCTTAATACCATGATTCAAGAGAAATAGTAAGAAATTTTTTATTTTATTTTTCACTTGGACGGTTAAAAAATACCAAATGATTATTTGTTTTTTTTGCGGGCAAGTGTGACTCTTTCACGGAAAGGAAGCAGCTCCCTCTGGTATTTTGTCGTTAGGCTTGTTGCCTTGTTTATGTTCAAATTCTTTTTGTTGTTGACTTGTGGGTTCCATTCCAAGGTGGTTGGGGTCGGCCTGGGATTATTTATTTATTTTCTCAATCTATCTTTTCACATCAGAAACCATACAAGTCTATGATTAAGCTTTAGTTATACACAGTAAGCTTCAAGTTCTGACCTTTGTTAAAATCACATTTCATGAATTCCTTTGTTTCCATGGTGGGAAGGATTTTTAAGGGGAAATTAAAGTGATAAAACAGCAGATCAAAGAGCTTTTTTTTTTATGCCCATCTTGAATTTCTAAATGACCAATACTAACAATATTTTTTAGTATTGTCAAACTTTTGAAAATGAAATATTTTTTTTAACAAATAAAACCCCCGAAATGAAAGAGCCTGCTCTAATTTGGGTACAGTGTAGCTGAGACGTGTTTCTGGTTTTGTTTTGTTGGGATCGATAATTGACTTGGTAGGAGTAGATTTTTTTTCCCTTGTAGTCACTCACTGGGTGACTTAAAATGTATGACTTGTTTGGCATGCTTTAATAGAATGCAGGCACCTTTTTTGGGGGGCTTTTTTCAAAAAAAAAAAAAAAAAAAAAAAGGTGTGGAACGGAGACTAAGGGGTCGTTTGGATGGGTTAGGAATAGCCAATTCCTAGGAAGGAATAATGATTTTCGTTGGGAAGTGTGTAACTTTGTGAGAGAGATGAATTGTTTATATTAAAATTTATGCCCGGAATTGGAAAATCCCCAAATTCCGGACACATCCAAACGACCCCTAAAAGTCTATGCGGCGCGATGGTTAGCCGCAACGTTGTTATTGTTAAAGCCAAGAAAGACTCAAATTGTACAATAAAACAATTAATATGATCAATCTTTATTATATTCTCTACATATTAACTTATAATAAAAAAAATAATGGATTTATTTCCAAGCAAGAGATCTGTAATAATCCTATGATGGTATCTGCGTTGGCATTGAATGCTCTGGTTGCTCTTCAAAATAAATTGAAAATATGAAAATTTCTTGCGAGTATAAAAAATGTATGGATCCAATCTAATTGGTTTATTCTAATATCTGAGTTCAACAATTTTAAATCGTCGTGAGATGAATTAAAATCGAAGATATGATGAGAACTGATAAATGTAGACGCACATTTGCAATTTCTTAAAATTATAGATAAAGTTTCAGCAGACTTCACTCATTGGATGCTGATATAAATATCCTTTTTAGCATTGGGTAACTCCAGAATGACTTCCGTTTATAAAAAAGAATAATTCTTATTTCGAAAGCTACTTTTTTGTACCAAACAAGACACAAACGGTTAATAAATAATAACATATTGTTCAGTTACAAAATACATGGCATATAAGAGTTAAGAGTTATTATCATTTCATTACTCTTAACGAACAAGTCACAATAAATCTAGAAGCTAGATATGCTAGGCTACAAAAATTGGATGGATTAAGATTACAACTATTTTAATATTATAATGATAGTCTAGAATAATGCAAAAAAAGACTAAAGAATAACTGCCGAGTAAATTCCGCAAATAATAAACTATTATTGTACCAAACAAGGTTCGCAGTTTAATAAGACAAATTCAGTTACAAAAGTAAATATGTAATATTAAGATTATCTTTTCATTCTGATCAACAGTTTTTATGCAAACATTTCAATTCTAATTAGAATTTAAATTTGATTAAATATTTGTATATTGATCGAAATCATGAATGTGAATGAATTATGTTATGAGTTAGTTGTGTTGGTAGAATTAGATCTCATTTCTATCTAATTATCAAATCAAATTACCAAACTCGAAAATTGACTAAGATGAGATATAAAAAAAGTTTGTAAATATTCTAGGATTTGCATGCGAAAGGAAAAAAGATCAAAACTAAACAACTTTGAAACCAAACATTGATTTCCAAAATTTAATAAGGTTGACCAAATTGATCAAGTTATGACATTGGTTCTTGTCGGAAAACTCCTTAAATTCGTAGATATCTAATATTTTACCTTAATTTAATCCCTAATTTGATCTTCTAAGATTATAGTTTTCCTTGGGACAAGCAAGGTTTAAGTTTGGAAAATTTTGATCAACGATTTTCATGCACACATTTCAACTCTAATTAGGACTTAAATTTGATTAAATATTTGTATATTGATAGAAATTTTATATTTTTAGGTAGAAGATTGGTATATTGTTACCTCTACTTGTTTACAGATTCCTCGCGATCTTTTTGTGCTTCAATGGTGTTATTTTGGCTCTTTTAGATGAACTCCTTAGAGATAGATCATACAGCTTCACAGGCCCAAGCCCAGATCAAAATAGTCTAGACGAACTGTTTGAGAGTTCAAACGGACCATTTGGACCCTTCCAGGTGATTTGATAGTTATTTAGGAAAAGTCATTTTGGCTACACGATTTTCTATATTTAGAGATACGATCCTGACATGATCTCCACTCATCTACACCGACTAGAGACTCCTCAATGGCTATAAAAGAAGAGCTAGACCTTAACTTCAAGTCCTGTTACAGATTTAGAGCCAGTTCACGCGAGACATAGCTAGAGAGAAGTCCAGACGGTCAGACTGGAACCTACAGACGGTTCGTTTGGAAGTACTGAGATCTAAAATTAAGAAGTTGGAGTTCATTTCTGTTGTAATTCTTTTTTAATTTCTCTTATGACTTGTGAAGAAACCTTTGTTTGTTTCTTTTATACTATGTTAGGCTATTACTTTAGTTTAGGGGCAATGGCAGTGAACAAATTTATATAGTAGTTAATTGAATTACTTAGTTAAGTTTTATGTTGTGGTTTCTATCTTTTGAGTTTATTTTATTATGTGATATCATTGATTGTTTAGGTAGAATCGATTACACCAATTAGATTAAGGCCTTGTCGAGCATAGTGACAATAATCTATACCTTAGCATAATTTATGATTGACCAATTAAATTGAGAATGGTAGTAACTGATGAATGAAATTGGGATTAAGTAACCAATAGGGAAACCTTTCTCGCAACAATGGTTGTAAGTGTTAGAAAGTATTTTCCATGTGCAATTTTAATTTTTATTACATTTAATAACCATTAACAAGCACACAAACATAAGAGGATCTAGTAATTAGCTTTTTTAGCACACACAAGAGAAAAGAGAATAAGCGTTTAACCTCTCTTCATATAGTAACGAAGAGGCGCGACCATGGCATAGGAGGCGGTTGCGTGCTCGTCTCCTTCTCTTCTTCTCCTTTCTAAGGTCCACTAAAAGATTAATCAACTTCACAAGGTTTCGTGCTAGCGAAACATGTAAAATCGTCTAATCCAATAGTTCGCCTTTCTCTTCTAAATCGATATCTAGGAGAGGTGACTATTGCTCAACTCATGAGCACCTACAAAATGTAATTAAAAGAGCTCTCAATGGCAGCAACTAATTGCTCTATGGGAGAGGAGAAGGTGGCGGCTAGAGAGGAGAAAAAGAGAGAATAAAAACTAGATTTTGCTTCTTCTAAATTGTGGTCCTTATATAGCCATCCAAACCTAACTCTTGGGGACCACTCCATGCTAGAACGTGGTGGGTCTTAATATGGGCTTCCAAGCCCATATTAGTTGATCTTTAATTCCCTGTAATACTCTCCTTTAATTGCATTTAAGTTGGACTCATATCGGTAATCAAAAGATAGCCCATTTATTTAATATAATTCATATAATCATATTAAATGTGTTGAATAAAATTAATTATCAACTATTTGATAATTATTATAGAATTAGACTTTGCATTAATTAGTTTCATATGATCCATATGAAATAATTAATTACAACGATTCGCAACGGTATATAATTAATTAATCAACATATCATATATTGCATTCTCCAATGCAAGTAAACTAATATTAATGCACTGTTGATTAAGAGCTTTTAATTCGTGTGACCCTCGAGGATTTATGTCATGTTGGCCATGAAAATTAAATCGCTATTTATTTCCAATAATCATAAGCGGTATCTAGCAACACGTTATGATTCCCAATTAACATAAATAAACACTATACAACTACAGTATTTCAATCCTGCATAAGAAATAAAGTATTTTCTTATTTTGATTCTTATGTCACATGATATCACTGTATAATCCAAGATAGGAATGTGTCATTCTTGCAGATTATACATTTCTTGATCTTAGAGATGATCGTCTAGTTTGCATGCATACGATCCAACTCTATCAAGGGGCGTCCAACAGATATCATCACTCACTAGGTATACTAATGAGGGACATATGGTTTTCTTGATGAACAACTTTTCCCCGCACAATTCAAGAGAACATAAATAAAGTCCGTATAGAAGCCCTTATCAGGAATCAACGGTAGACGATATTTATATAACCTATCCTCATGTGGAAAAGTTGAACATCTCAAACTTAGAATCAAACTCATATGAAATAAATAATGACACATAACACAATCCATATATTTATTTCATTAGGTCATGTTATGTACTATGTTCCGATGACATACACATATGCAATTAAGTTGATAACTCCTTATCTATGATTTGTAGAACTTAATCATCACTTAACTTGCATACTAATATTATATGATAATTAGTGTTCCTTGTTAATTATCAAGATTATGGACAGTTTAGATTTATTAATGTCATTCTAATGAATGATCAACAGAGATCTACAATTCAGATCTTCAACCTAAATGATCTGTCAATAATAAACTCTAGGAACAAATGATTAAATATCATCAATAACATAAACTAATATTTAAGTCATTAAACTGTTGACTTCTAGAACATAACTCTAACAGTAAGAGGTCCTTTAAATAAAAAAAATAAAATTTAGAAGACTTAAGCCAACGCCCAACGGTGATGACCAAAGCTTAGGATTTTCTAATTGATGAAGTAGTTTATCTATAGAAATTAGAATTGTAATGATGGTTATTATCTGGTGACTTAGGTTAGATTACGATTATGCACTTGATTAAATATAAAATTATTTAAGTAATTCAGTTAGCCATAGTTCAAACGGACTGTTAGAGATATCAAATTGACCATTTGAGATATCAAACGGACCGTTTGCAACTAGCTTCATAGAGAAGTTTGTGGGCTTGAACCCTTAATTAATCTTTATCGCGTGAAATTTGCCTAGATATGTGATAACTTAGGGCGCGTTTGGCAAACACAAGATTAGTAGGGTTAGTGGTGTAAGGTTAGTACTTTTTAGGGTTAGAGGGGTAGAATGGCGAGGGTAGTGATTTGATGGGATTAGTGCTAACTTAAGGTTAGTGAATGTTGTTTGGCGTGGTATGTCGAGGTTAGTATTTTAAGGTTAGCAACTATTAGTGGTTTAATTATTATTAACTATTATTAATTAATAGTTATAAATAACTATTAATTTTAATAAAAATATTAGTAATTATTAACTATAAATTATAAAAAATAAATCATTATTAATTATTATTATCATTATTATAATAACTATTACTGAATATCGTTATTATTATAATTTTAAATTAAGGATTATTTAAATTTATACAATTATTATTAATTACTAATTATTATTACAATAAATATTATGAATTATTTGTTTTGAATTATTAGTTATTAATTACTAATTATTATTAATTATTAGTTACTAATTATTATTAATACTCATTAATTATTAATAAATAATTAGTATTACAATAACTATTATTAATTATTATAAATATTACCATAATTATTAATTATTATTATTATATTAATTATTAACTATTATTAATTATCAATTACTAATTATTATTAATTATTAGTTATCATTGTTTATTAATTATTAATTACTATTTATTATTAATTATTAGTTACTAATTGTTATTAATCATCATTAATTATTAACTATTAGTTATTATTTATTATTATTGATTATTAATCATCTTTAATATTATTAATTATTAATTAGTTGCTAATTATTTATTATTATTGTTTTAAAATTACTAATTATTAATTTAAATTAATAATTAATATTATTAATTATAAAATACTATTATTTATTAATTAATAATAAATATTATTACTTATTAAATACTATTAATTATTAATTATTTATAATTATTATTACTTATTAATTGTTATTAATTATTATTATTTTATGTTAATTAATTATTTATTATTAAATATTAATAATTAATATTTGTTAATTATTATTAATTATTAATCATCATTATTAATACTAGATTTGTGCTAACCCCACGGGGTGAAATTGCTAACTCATCTCTTGGGAAAGGTAGTGGGTTAGCACAAGTTTAGTGCTAACCTTAACTAACCTCAACTCATTTGGCAAGTTGAGGTTAGTTGGTTAGTGCTAACCTATTGTTTGCTAAACGCACCCTTAGTTTAGATTTAATTTTAAGAACACTCTTGAATCATTTTATTTTAATTGAAACTTAACAAAATTATTTTCCCCACACTTGTTTCATAACAAGCATTTGTTAATTAAGAAATTAGATTTAGTTATTTAATCCGTCCATCGACCTTAATTATCTTTACTACAATTGATTAATCGGGTAAAACAAGATTATTTGAACTAGGTTTAAGCCTCGGTCACATTCCTCTACCAAACAACTTACAATAAATTTACAAGATATGCTAGATTAAATTATTGGATATGTAAATCTTATAATTATTATTATTTGAATAAAATATCGAATAACTTTCAAAATATTTTTTTCGGAAATAAAAGGCCAACTCTTATGTCAAAAACTTAAAACATATATCAGATAAGAGTTCTTATCCTTTCAATCTCTACCAAACAATTAAGGTATACAGTAAATTTATAAGATTTGCGATATTACAAAATTGAATATATTATAAGCTTTACCCGGGTTATTTTACAAGTAAAATAGTCTCAACTAATTTCCGAGTCAGTTCTGGGAATTCAAAAAGTAACTCCCATAAGATAAATAAGGAAATAAAAAAAAACAAAAAGATATTAATTTTTCATACCAAACAAGATACGGTTAATAAAACACATTTACTTAAAATAGAAATATATAAGACAAGACTAATCCTTTATTTCTTCTCCAAACAAATTACAATAAAGATTCGCTATATTACAAAATGGGGAAAACAAACCTTAAACGGATTACTATCATATAAAGTCCTATATAAACACCTTCTATGGGCCATATGCTTTTCTACTTGCTTTATGAAGAAAGAATAATATATCAAGGTAGAAAAATTTGTTCTCTGCTCCTCCATGGCCACCTCATTCCTGACCACCGGAGAAAACAATAGCATCTCCAAAGATGCTCTCCATGGCAATACCATCTTCATGCCTACAATGCTAGCCAATAGACCGACCATCCCCGAGCAATTCCTTTGGCCAAAATCTGACACAGCTCCTGCTACAGGAATCCTCGATGCACCTGTAATCGATCTACAACTTGCCCTGACAGGCAACGCTTCAACAGTCAAGGAGCAGGCCGATGCACTATGTTCCGCATGCAAAACCCATGGATTTTTTCTAGTGGTGAATCACAGGATCGACCCACAAATTTTAAACGAGGCACTCGAGCGTGCAGAGGAGATTTTTGTTATGCCGTTGGAAACAAAGTTGAAAATAATGCAGAAGAAAGGCAGCATGTGGGGATACTCAGGCGCGCATTCGGAGCGGTTTTCAGCGAAGTTGCCATGGAAGGAGTGCTTGTCTTTTAAGTCTGATGGCAGCGTTGTGGAGCACTTGGGGTCTTCACTTGGCAAGGAGTTTGAGCCTGTGGGGTAAGTCTATCATATATATTTAATAGATTAATTAATTAAGCTTGCATGTGATTGGAACATGGTTAATTAGTTTTTTATAGAATAATTTTTTTATTTCTCTTGTTAGAGATATTAATTAATTAAGGCCAAATAACTAAATAATGGAGGTTCCTTTTAGTAAAAGAAGGTTGAGGTTTGATGGCTATGAGCTTTTGAATTAAACAAAGGGCTCGAAGGATATGTAAGGGACCAGCATCCGGCAGACCTTTGATCTGAACTGTCCGATTTAATCTCGACGGACAGAATTTTGTGAGCCGCACGAATTTCGACGGACCTGGTATTAATCACAGGACACCCATCATTGATCGGACGATTCAGATCAGAGGTCTTCCCTTTGCATAGTGGAGGATATGAATTCGGCATGTAACTACAGGAATAGAAATTTGGGTGGAGAATTTTTTTTCCACGAAGGAAATTTAGTTACATCATTTATTAGGCATACACATGAAAAGTAAATATTAGTATATTACTCTCATATATTTGAGAAAAAATATTGTGATCACAATTGTTAATATATTTAAGTGGAAAATCTATATTTCTTTTTAAGCATGGTATAGTATCCATCAGCAACTTAATTTAGAGGAACATGCACATTCCCCTAGGAATTGCCATTTGAGTCGAGATACTAAGAGGTTGCCCTGCCATAGGTATTGCCAATTTGCCATATGAAGTCCATGATACCAACAGATTCAGTACCTTATTTTGTGTGAAAATTGTCTTTTCCTTTTGGACATATGAATAGATCGTTCAGAGTTTTTAATTTTATATTTCCTAATTAAAACAATAGCCTTCTTGGCACGTCTTAGGGAGACATATATGGTTTGGTCTCAAGATGGGTGTGTTCAGGATATTTTTTATTCAAATTCTGCTCTGATCAAGTTTAGGCAAGTAGCAGTTCATTTGCCAAGTCCTAGATTATTTTCAATTTATGATTTATTTTCTTGGTTCTAGTTGTTTTGTACGCCCTAATCATAGTTTCGCTTAGTTTACTGCCTACAATTAAAAAATCTACTAAAAAATTAAAATCTACAATATAATTTACCTGTTATCAGGCTGATGTACGAGAAATACTCTGAGGCCATGAAGAACCTCACACTATCCATCATGGAGCTTCTGGGATTGAGTTTGGGTATTGGCAAAGATTACTACAGAGACTTCTTTCAGGATTGTGACCACATAACAAGGTGCAACTACTATCCCCCATGCCCTCAACCCGAGCTGACGCAAGGCACGGGCCCGCATAGTGATCCCGTGGCATTGACCATATTGCACCAACAGGATAAGGAGGAAGGGCTCGAGGTCTTCACCGGCGGCAAGTGGCTGTCTCTCCCTCCTGTTCCTGGTGCATTGGTGGTCAATATTGGAGACACTTTCATGGTAAATTATATTTTTATTTTCTTTTATTCTATTTATCCGGTATGAAATATCTTTGCTGTGAACTTATATAATTAAAATAGGAAAAATTAGCCTCAACATTGTGTACCAAAAAGTTTACCGTGCCAGATCAATGATGCACTCTTATAGCTAGGCTGTAATGCTGGTATCAGTGTAATTAAGATATTCTTAAACCCAAGTTGCAATAAACTTCTAACAGCAAACTACCAAAATACCAGTGATTACTTGATCATGATTAGGTCATTTGTTTTGTTTCGCAACTTTTACATGTTCTAATTTGTAGAATTCATAATACTCACTGTTGTTTCCCTCAAAAATTTCTTTTCTTCATTGTTTGCTATTAAGCACATAATAAAAAGCTATTCCTTCTTTTTTCAGGCAATGACAAATGATATCTACAAAAGCTGTGTGCACCGAGCAGTAGTAAACCAGCACTCTAGTCGTGAATCAATAGCCTTCTTTGTATGCCCGCAGCGTAACAAGGTGATCCGCGCTCATGATTCGCTCATAGGACCAAACGGCAAACGGCTCTATCCTGACTTCACCTGGTCACAACTAGAGGCGTTCACTCAGAAGTCCTGCCGAGCTGATGACAAGACGATCAAAAACTTCGCGCAGCACCTTTCTGAGTCATCTTCAGCTGAATAATTGCTTGAGTTGTAAACAGATTGGAATAAAAGACTAATAATGTTTATGCTTATGTTTGCTTTATTAGATGAGAGGCTAACTTGAGTGATAATAAAGATTCTCTCTTTAATTGAATGGCCTCTTTGTTGCAGTATTTTGGAGCCTATGAATCGTTACTTGCCTACTCAGATCAGACTCGGCATAAACGGATTACAATATCAAAATTTGTACAGACAAATGATTTTATGCATAAAAATCAAGACGATTTTTATATTAAAAAAAAACACAGTAGTTGAAATATTGTTGAAACAAGGCTTGACTAATGCAAGCAACAAAGAAAGGTATTTAGAAAATAAAATGCATGGCTTTAAGATGTCTTTTTTATATCGTTTAGGTTTGGAAGGAAATCGGTCTCAAATCATATATATCTCGCGGAACCCATTTTAATATATATATATATTAGCAAGCGTGTATAGTATGCATCTGCAATGACAACACGGAAAAAAATCCAGAGATTCTCTTTCTAAATTGTTATTTAGTACGTAGCAAGCGAATATATTTTTTTTTTTTTGTTTACCCACAACAACCATGAAAGCACCATCATCTAAACAATTAATCGCAATCTCTGCAGATGTATATTTCAAATACAGCTACACATATGGCTGTGGCAGTGGGTGTGTTTGGATACAGTAGATAAGAACGAATTACAACAAGAACAAAAACATACTAAATCGGGAACCACAACGAGCCAACAGATTAGGGTCTCATTGTTAGACAAAATTAGAAAATAATTTTTTTTCCTGCAATTTTAAAAAATTTTGGAAGTAATCTTATCTTATTAAATCCTTTTGACAAGAAGGATGACTAAACAAGATGTGACGTCCATTACTAAATCTTTTGACAAATCGTGGAGAATTAATAAGGCTGCAAAATAAGTACTAGGGGAAAAGATTATAGTGAAATCAGCCATGCACCCTTGTGTCATCCTATAGCCAAGGACAATTTGGACAACTTTTATATCTGTTCTATAATAGTATAAAAACTTGTAACCTATCGTATCTAAGTTGAAATTGAAATTATACTGAAGTTCTAATACAATATATACAGTATTATGCTACAAAAGCATTATACCTAGTTTACCTAATCAAGAGAGACATTTTTAAAAAAAAAAGTATAAACACTTTTGTTTTGTCGATGAAGGGTGCAGTTCTCGCTTTTCCCTGTATGAATTGTTTATTCACACTATGAGATTTTGTAACTACATTATTGTATTAAGAATATATGTTATGGGGATAGCAGATGGTGGAAATATCTTTCTCGACTTGGTAGAAGTAGTGGCAGTTCAAACAGAAACCCACAACATAACATTAAATCACTGAGTATACAACAGAGTTAAATTATAGTGGTACCAACATCAAGCAATCCTGAAGCATCCCATGAAAACAAGTCCTAACAATGGTAATGAACTTTTTCTTTATAGATGCTAAAAGGGCCACAAGATCCAAAACAATTATGACACAAGTTAATTCTTAATCACCACCAACTTGTCTCTTCCACGAATCCTCCACTATAAGCTCATCAACTCCCCAATCTTCGTAACTGCCCAAGTAGCAACATTAATAAAAATTTGCATCTTCTGTTCTTTCACACCCATAAAGAGTGGAATGTCTCTAAGGAGTCGGTGATGGATAAGAGCACATGGAAATTAGCAATTCATGTAAGAGTGATGTCATAGATTTGTAGGTCACATTTTTTTATTCCGGTTGAGGGTGTAGGTTTTATTATTATTATTATTAGTACTTTTACATATTATTTTATTTTTTGATGATTTTTCTATTGGGTTTCTTTTCTAGCCTACCCCAACTTGTTTGGGACAAAAGGCTTAGTTGTTGTTGTTGTTCTTTCACGCCCATAAAAACTATTTCTAAGTTTTGTAATATCACCTAATCTTACCAGTATGATGCCAGTCACAACATCTGATGACAAAAGAATAAAATAAAGCTAACGCATCTCTCTATTATTTCATCTAATAACGAACTGTGAATAAATGAACTTCTAGATGAAAATAGGCATATTGAACGCATCTTTTGTTATTTACTTGTCTGGTTACTTGACTATAATTCCAAATAGAAAAAAAGCCAACCATCTGAAACATAAGACATTTATCATGAACCATTGATTATTAATTGTTGCAAAAAATGTTGTTTCTTCATTACCTTCCATCAGGCAAGTATCGACGGATGGTAAAGGGTATCTTTCGCTCCCTCAGCTCCTTCATTGCAATCTACATTTAAACATGGAACGAGACATAACTAGTAAGGTATATGCACGCTACATAAACAAAAAAAATGCACACATATTTCTTGAATTGACATTGCATTGGCTAATTCAATATGCAGAAGGCAAACACTGTTTCAGTAGCAGATAGCGGCCACGTGGATAATTTTTTAACTAGAAGCCAACCCTGGCAGAATATAAGGACAAAATGCTCAATAATTAAAGATATTGGTCATCAAAATCATATTAAAAATAATTCCACAATAAGCTCAAACGGAGGTAATGAACATAAGAAATCAATCTCAATAAAGACTTCACTGAAGGTTGCCTAACTAAACCATGTATTAATTTAGTTCCAAAACTTTGAATTCCTCCCCAACCACAAATGTCTCATTGGGAACAAATTGAATTTCTATGTTGATTGCAAGTTGAAATCCACATAATAAATTAACTCTTGCATTTAACTGGTTCCCTAACAACAGTTAACAAATGCCCAAGTAAAGTATAGTAGAGAATTGATGTGTGAAGACTTCTAAATACTACAATTCCAATTAATTACATAGCCTCTACCACAGATATTACTGAAAAGGACCCATAATTAAACAAACCAAATGATAGTTCTTGTTCTAAATTTGAGATGAATAGGATTATCCAACTTGGACCAAAACAAAAAATTCACAGATTGCCAGGGATAAAATATAGTGCGAAGTACAGACCTGTGAAATTAAGTGAATATAATGAATCCTATTTCAAGAACAAGTAGACTGTCAGTTGGATTGTGTGAAATCAACAAATAAAATCTTGTGAGCCGGGTTTGCAAGAAATGAAAGAAATTGAAAAGAAAATTATAAACAAAAATACAGAAGTAATCCCAAAGCTTAGCCATTTTCTGAAATATTCAACTTGCACAACTAAAACTATATTTCTACCTCTTAATGATTTTTTTTTTCAAAACCATGATTACAGCAAAGGCAACATTACCTCCAAAGGATCAGTTTCACCTTCCAGCTCAACCATAACAGGAGCATTCATACTGAGGATAACAAAATTAAACACAAAAATGAGTTGTATTAAAAAACCTATTGCATACCCTAATAGATATAATTTAGATATACCAGACCTAATCTGGAGAGCACGGGTTCCAAGGATCCTGGCACGTTCATACTTAGTCATGTATTTGGAGGTTTTGCGGACCCGTGCAACAGGCTCTTGCTGCTCCTTTTCTTCTTCAGCTACCACATCGTCAGGTGCGTCCTCATTATTGTTTTCAGTCTCTTCTTCAGCTCCTTCCTGTTCAATTAATTGTACTAGGATCATCGATTCAATTTATTTGCCCACTATGTAATTCAAAGCGATATTTCATGATGTGCACTGTGATTGATCATGCACTGACAAAGATATAATCCTCCTGATTACCAACTATGCATTTGCATCGAACCCTCATATATAATAACACTATATAAATTTATAATTTGTTGGTACCTCAATTTCAGGCTCTGGGGGCTCATCTTCATACCTGCACAGTAATTTCCATAATAAGCGAAACAAATAGAAGGATATAACAGCATGGTCTTTTTAACATTAAAGGAAGAACCAAACTTGCAATTGAAAACATAATATATGCCTTTTCCAATTATTTAAACTCCGATCAGCAAACTGATAGAGGCCAAATTCCAATTCAGAGCAATATCTAATCTTATTTCAGGCCAACAATTTCTATAGAATAACATATCCCACCCACACCCATCATTTCCCCGTGGAATATAATATTCCATCCAGACAGGATAGAATGAGACTGAGTTGCAGAATGGAAGGGTTTGACCGCAAGATTCCCACTCTATCACACCCAAATCATATATTGTTTGGCAAGCAATCCACCTGTCTGCAAAATTTCATTAATTTGACTCCCACAAAACAAAAACGGCACCAACAAATCAGACCGACAGGGAAATAACAAGGAATTTCTGAATACTTCTAAGTAGGATATAATTTAGAACAAACTACAAGTAGTGACTAAACTAAAACCAAAAGAAAAAATACATCACAACTTTGGTATAGAAACAACCGCAATCTTTCAAATTTCCTGGCAATTTAAAAACCAGGAGAAATAGCGGAGGAAATTTCGATACAAGGTGGAGAGAGAGAGAGAGAGAGAGGCAAACCCCATGTCCATATTATTGTAGTCATCGTCAGCCATGGTGGCGAAGAGTTCCTCTGAAACTTCTTCTCCGACGACTCTCTCTCTCCCTCTCTCGCTCTCTACTAAAACCCTAGAGCAGATTAGCTGGAGTGGAAAGAAAACCACCCGGAACGTTCCTACTTCCAAGTTTCCAAGGTCGGTTAGGTTAACCGCTAGAAAGCTAGAAAAGTCGTTCATCTCCTTTGTTTATTTTCAAAGCCCAACTAAATTTCGGCCCGGTCCAAATCCTCAACAGATAGGCCAGTGGGCTGAACTAACTTGGATGTTAAAAGGAATCCAACAGAGGCGATGCGAGATCGACAAAATTAAAAATAACATTAAAATAATCCAGAATTTC
This sequence comes from Rhynchospora breviuscula, assembly GCA_027562975.1. Classification (NCBI taxonomy): domain Eukaryota; kingdom Viridiplantae; phylum Streptophyta; class Magnoliopsida; order Poales; family Cyperaceae; genus Rhynchospora; species Rhynchospora breviuscula. The sequence goes on along the minus strand of CM050402.1, from coordinate 65,984,784 downwards.
TAAACAAAACAAAAATAATCGGAATTTTTTAAATGATATCGCGATATCGGTTTCAAAAGCCGATACTAATCTTGGTTTATGAAAATCCGATACCAGCTAGTATAAGTTGAACACAATGAATTTGCAAGAATTTTCAAAATGATTCATAAAATTTCGTGGAGCATATGTTTGATATGTCATTTTTTTTATGTATATTTTGATGAAATATGCATTGTATCTGAATTTGTAACAAGTGCAGCAGATTTTTCTTTTTACAAATTTGCTTGAGTAAATAATCTAATGCATTCAATGCCGATGGTCAAAGACGATCATAATGACGGGTTGAATCAGATAGAAATTCTGTTTTTTAACAAGTTTATTTAAGATATCAGATTGAATCAATCAACAATATTTTAATTTTTTTTTGTAATATGATTTGATAATACAGATCAGATAATTTGATCCATTAATAAACGAATAAAATCAAATTTACTTATAAAATATTTAGGAAGATATTTGGACATGTAGATCGGACGGTCGAGAAGTATACTCTCATTGCATGAATATAAATTGCAGAAGATCCACAGCAGCTAACTAGTCTCTCAAACAGTCTTACCTTAATAACCCAAAAAAAAAAAATCAAGAAAAGAAGGTTGAAGTACTGAACTAAAAACCCACCGATGCGCCATTACTATTTACTAAGCTGTGATCGGCATGGGATTCCTTCACCGAGTGTTTGATCGTCTACCTCATTCCCAAGTCTATTCCATGGCTCCCTTCCCTCCTCCGCCATTGTTCTATGACTGTCATTTCCCACCTCCTTTTCTTTTTCATGCTGCCTCCGCCCCTTTACCTCCTCCCTCCGATCATGGCCGCTTCGCCTCTCATTCATTTCGAGGTTTCGTTCTTTGTTTCTCCTTCCATCTGATTATTATTTTTTGTACTGCTTTAGATTGTCACCATTATTCCCCTTCAGTCTGTTTTTTTCTTTATTCTAAACCCTAAACCCCAAATGTGTGCAGTGCACAAAATTGCACTCGAAGTGATTGACATTGATTTCTGTTAAGAGTCTCAAGAAGACAACAAAAGCGTGAATGTGGGTTTGCAAATGGTTGTATTTCTGCCTTGCTGGTATGGTAGCAATGTAGCTTTACCAGAACTGTCTCAGCTTTTGCGCAGACCTGAATAACATTGTATTTATACGGTCTTAATAGACTGGCTGAGCACACACTATTCCTGTATTGGTACTCTACCTTATATGATTGTGTTGCCTTTATAAAACCTGATCAAACATATGAACACTGTGAATCCACATTACAGATCTGATCAATATCATATGCATTTAAAATTTCAGATTCTTGGTGGCTACCTATAGTGATCCAACTAACCACATTTTTTTCTTTTCTTATTTTGGCTTGTAGCAAGGGTGCCATTCTACAGATCTCGGAGTGAAGAACTTCCAACGGGTAACAACCTGTCTCCCCAGAATCAATCGTATAATAATCTCTTTCTAGAGAGAAAACACGAAAGAGAGAGAATCCGGGAGGAGATAGCGAGGGAAGAGGTGCGTAGAAGGATTCTAAAAGAAGAGGTGAGGTGTGAACTAGAGATGGAGCGTTACTATAGTCTTAGACGTCCTGGTTTTGGTCATCATGGAACATAGCCGGCTGTACAGTTTCAACAACAAAGGTATTCAGATGAATGCTACACGAGAGGTTTAAGGGGTCAGATTAAGCGTAAGCATAGGCGTAATGGCTTTAAGTCGAGGCGTTGGGTAAGAGAAATTCCGCACAAAATAGTGGAGATATGAACTGAAGGAGAACTTTTGTTAAAATCACCTGAGAGTAAAGACAAGGTTAAACCACCTAATGAAGAAGAAATTCAAAAGAAAATGGACAGACATGCTGTTCAAACAAAAGAAAATGGTAATAAGGTTGAAAGAGATGTACCTAATATTGCACACAAAAGTATGGAGGTAACTGATAACAATGTAGTGCTCCCACAAGCTTTGCTGGGAGACAAGGCACAATCTCCTAAGAAGCAAGAAGAACCAAGGCCAAAAGCATCTCTTCTAGGGCTACCTTGGCCTAAAGAAAAGATCAAGCCGCCTCCTAGTACAAATGAGAGAGCCCGGGAGGAGATAGCGAGAGAAGAGGTGCTTAGCAGGATTCTAAAAGAAGAGGTGAGGTGGGAATTAGAGATGGAGCGTTACTATGGACTTAAACATCCTGATTTAGGTTATCATAGAACATGGTCGGCAGTACAGTTTGAACAACCAAGGTCAATGGGTCGGATTAATCGTAATTGCCTTAAGTCAAGGTGTTGGGTGAGAGAAGTCGCGCACAAAGTGGAAGAGACAACTGAAGGGACACTAATTTCAAAACCACCCGTGACTAAAGATGAGGTCAAACCACCTAATGAAGAGATACAAAAGGAAATGGACAGACATGCTGTTCAAACAAAAGAGAATGGAAATATGGATGAAAGAAATGTTAGTGAAATTGCACACAAAATTGTAGAGGTAACTGACGACAAAGTAATGATTCCACAAGCTGTGCTGAAAGACAAAGGCAAGGCACAATCTCCTAATAATCAAGAAGAACTAAGGCCAGAAGCATCTCTTCTAGGGCTAGCTTTGCCTAAAGACACGATTAAGCCGCCTCCTAGTACAAATGAGAGAATCCGGGAGGAGATAGCAAGAGAAGAGGTGCTTAGAAGGATTCTAAAAGAAGAGGTGATGTGGGAATTAGAGATGGAGCGTTTCTATGGACTTAAACATCCTGATTTAGGTTATCATAGAACATGGCCGGCTGTACAGTTTGAACAACCAAGGTCTATGGGTCAGATTAAGCGAAATTGCTTTAAGTCAAGGTGTTGGGTGAGAGAAGTCCCGCACAAAGTGGAGGAGATAACCGAAGGGACGCTGATTTCAAAACCACCTGTGACTAAAGATGAGGTCAAACCATCTAATGAAGGGATACAAAAGGAAATGGACAGGCAGGCTGTTCAAACAGAAGAGAATGGAAATGTGGATAAAAGAAATATTAGTGAAATTGCACAAAAAATTATTGAGGTAACTGACGACAAAGTAATGCTTCCACAAGCTGTGTTGAAAGACAAAGGCAAGGCACAATCTCTTAATAATCAAGAAGAACTAAGGCCAGAAGCATCTCTTCTAGGGCTAGCTTTGCCTGAAGACAAGATCAAGCTGCCTCCTAGTACAAATAGTTCCGAGAATAATGAGAATGGTAATGAGGCTCTGAAGTCAGAGAACAAACTCGCTGTTCAAACAGAAGAGAATGAAAATAAGGTTGAAATTGCACACAAAATTACGGAGGTAACTGACAACAAAGTAATGCTGCCGCAAGCTCTGTTGAAAGACAAAGGCAAGACACTATCTCCTAAGAATCGAGAAGAACTAAGGCCAAAGGCATCTTTTGAGCTAGCTTTGCCTAAAGAGGAGATCAAGCCGAAGACAAATGAGAATGGAAATGAGGTTCTGAAGCCAGAGAATGGAACTGAGGTTGAACAAGTTGCTTTTGTTGAATCTTCAAAAGTGTGTTCCCAAATCTCTTGCTTTTCTATATTGTGATTTTTTGCTTTGATTCTTTTATTTTTTTGTGGTAGTGATTTTTGTAGCATTCAGTGGTTACCGGTACTGATGTGCTGGTTCTTTACATAGCTGCTTAAATTAGTAGTTTGTCCATTTTTATATATTCGTATTTGTGGCCAAAAGTCAATTTAGCCAAAGAGTAAGGTTGTATATAGGACTTTTTGCTAATCCTGCATATATCTATAATCTGAAGCAAAGCTAAGTGTCTAGAATCGGTTAAATTAGCCTGTTCTGTTGTTGCTAATCCTAAATACATTAATGAAGTGTAATCTGAAGCTAAGTTAAAGAATGCATTAGCATGTTTAATATCGGCTAAATGAGTCTCCAATACATGAACATCACTTAGTTGCACAATTGAAGTTTATCTTTTGTTTTTCTGTCATAACGGTTATGCTTGGTCTTGACATTTATTTCCCCCAATTGTTTAATAGAGCCTAACACAATATTTAGTACCTTCCAACATCCTATTATGCCTGTCAGAACTCAGCAGTATGACCATCCTAAAATAATTATGTAAACCATTGATAATATTGATTCAGTTTGTTAACTGTAGCGATAGGGATGAGATGCACCTGGAATTGGTATTGCCCATGCTAGTGCCATTAAGAATTAAGATACACGTAATTTAAGTTATGCTATATTTACAACATGAAAATGCTTGAATTTTTCTAATTTCAGAAGCTACTTAAGGAGCCTGAAGCCTGCGGATCTAAGAGAAAAGTTGACTCCATTTCTTGGCATTCTAATCCTGCTACTATTAGCAGCAGCACCGCCAAGGTGGCTTCGAAGAAAGTGAAAAAACAAACGATCCATGGAAAATTAGAGTATAGTTGTCTTTACTGCCAAGTCACTGTTAATGATGATTATTCTTGGTGGACTCACCTAAATGGAAAAAGGCATGCAGAAATGCTCAAAAGGTTGAGGGCCAAAGATGTGACAATCAATAACAATCCAATAAATCTGGTGGTTATGAATAACAATTCAGTTAGTCAGGAAGTGGTGATGAAATATATGTTAGAGATATGTCCTAGAAGCCAATCAGTTTTTGGCTACTTCTATAGTTTATGTTATTGATGATTTTAATCATTTGTTCCTTGATTTATTTATTGACAGATCATTCAGGTTGAGGATCTGAATTGTAGATCTCTGTAGTTCATTTATGATTAAATGACAATAATAAATCTAAAAGGTCCATAATTTTGATAATTAACAAGAAACATTAATTATCATATAAGATTAGTATGCAAGTTAAGTGATGATTAAGTTCTACAAATCATAGGTAAGGAGTTATCAACTTAATTGCATATGTATATGTTATGGAACATAGTACATGACATGACCCAATGAAATAAATATATGGATTGTGTTAAGTGTCATTATTTATTTCATATGAGTTTGATTCTAAGTTTGAGATGGTTCAACTTTTCCACATGAGGATAGGTTCAATAAATATCGTCTAACATTGATTCCTGATAAGGGCTGCTATACGGACTTTATTTATGTTCTCTTGAATTGTGCGGGGAAAAGTTGTTCATCAAGAAAACCGTATGTCCCTCATTAATTCACTTAGTGAGTAATGATATCTGTTTGGGCTCCTTGATGGAGATAGATTGTTTACTAACAACTTTATACAATTATCTCTAGATCAAGAAATGTATAATCTACAAGAATGACACATTCATATCTTGGATTATACAAAGATATCATGTGACATAAAAATCAAACAAGTAGATACTTTTATTTCTTATGTAGGATTGAAATACTGTAACAGTACATTATTTATTTATGCGAATTGGAAATTATTGTTAGGAACTCAAGTCCATGTGCAATTTTAATTTTTATTAACATTTAACAAGCAATTAACACGCACGAAAAATGGATCTAGTTATTCAAGTAATTAACACGTAAAAGGAGAAGCGTAGGAGGTTTACCTCTCACGAAATCGTATTCGCGAGGCTCGAATCCAATCTCTTGGAATCGGTGGCGTGCTCGTCACCCTCACGGCTGCCTCCGGTTGCCTCGAGTCCACCTAGAAGATTAACCAAAGTCTCAAGACAAGTGCTAGCTTGTCCGAGACGATAGCTAATTCCCTGTTTTACTCCTTCGCGCGGTTAACTGTTTAACTGGAAGGAAAATCGCTCAACACATGAGCTAGAGAGGGAGATGGAGGCGCATGCAAGAGGAGAATAAATTCTGCCCTCTTGCTTGAGCCGTCGGCTAGAGAGAGAGGGAGAGAGAGAATTAGGTCAAGCCTAGGTGTTTCCATAAACGACGTTGCTATATATGAAGCCTATCTCTCTTCCAATTTTATCTGGACAGATTTGCCCCTCAAAATCCGAAAATTAATGGGTAATTATGGGCTACACAACATATTATATTAGCCCATTAATCCACTCCATTAATCCATCTCAAATCGGGCTTTTAATTAACTGATTAAACAAAAGACCGATTAGCTCAGTATAATAAATATACGTTGAACGAACTTAATTATTAACGTATTAATAATTAATTTAGAATTAGCATATACATTATATTATTTCTATATGATCCATTTGAGTTAATTAATTATAACGGTTCGCAACGGTATATAATTAATTAATCAACTTATCACATATTCGCAGTACTCGCTACTGCAAACAAATAAATAATGCACGTTTGGTTAAAGTCATATTTGTGTGACCCTTTGAGGATTTATGCTATGTTGGCTATGAAAATAAATCATTATTTATTTCCATTAATCATAAGCGATATCTAGCAACACGTTATGATTCCCAATTCGCATAAATTAAATATTGTACCAATACAGCACTTCAATCCTGCATAAGAAATGGTATCTTATTGTTTTGATTCCTATGTCACATGATATCCTTGTATAATCTAAGATAGGAATGTGTCATTCTTGCAGATTATACGTTTCTTGATCTAGAGTTGATCGCCTAGTTGCGCGCAAACGATCCAACTCCATCAAGGGGCCCAGTAGATATCATCACTCACTAGGTGAACTAATGAGGGACATACGGTTGTCTTGATGAACAGTTTTTCCCCGCACAATTCAAAAGAACATAAATAAAGTCCGTATAGCAGCCCTTATCAGGAATCAACGTTAGACGATATTTATAGAACCTATCCTCATGTGGAAAAACTGAATCATCTCAAACTCAGAATCAAACACATGAAATAAATAATGACACATAACACAATCCATATATTTATTTCATTGGGTCATGTCCTGTGCTATGTTCCAGTAACATACACATATGCAATTAAGTCGGTAACTCCTTACCCATGATTTGTAGAACTTAATCATCACTTAACTTGCATACTAATCTTATATGATAATTAATTTTCCTTGTTAATTATCAAGATTATGGACTCTTTAGAGATATTATTGTCATTCTAACGAATGATCCACAGAGATCTACAATTCAGATCCTCAATCTGAATGATCTGTCAATAATAAACTCTAAGAACAAATGATCAAGTATCATCAACAACATAAACTAATATAATAGCCACCAACTGATTGGCTTCTAGGACATATCTCTAACAATTATAATGTGTTGCTATTTACCGCTTATGATTATTAGAAATAAATAGCGATTTATTTTCCATGGCTAACATAGCATAAATTCTCAAAGGGTCACACAAATAGGACTTGACCATACAGTGCATTATTTATTTATTCGCAGCAGTGAGTTCTATGAAAATATGATAAGTTGATTAATTAATTATATATTGTTGCGAACCGTTATAATTAATTAAGTCAAAGGGATCATATAGAAATAAATTAATGCACTAGCTAATCCCAAAATAATTATTAATAAGTTAATAATTAATTTTGTTCAACATACTTTAATTAAAGTAATTAATTTGAGCTAATGGGCCTTTATTTAATTGGTAAATAAAAGGTCCAACTTGAGAGCAATTAATTGGGCCACTAATTAATTGAATTAGAAAACTAATTAAACAATTGATGGAGCCCATTTAGGCCCATTTTATGGGCAGCCATATGGGTGGCATAGTTGTAATTTGTTACAACTTGTTGGGAGAGTTGTTGGTCTATAAAAGGGGACCATTTGGAGAGAGAAACCCTAGCCACTCTCTCTTATTCTTTTGCCTCTCACCTTGGCCGAAATTTTGAGGAGAGTTTTTCTCCTCTCTTGCTCCTAAAGCTCATGTGTTGAGCACTTGTCTCTTCCACCTAAATTAATTGTTAATTGAATAGAAGAACAAGAGCAAAGGGATTAGCTATTTTCTCCTTCTTGCTAGCACAAAAGGTGGAGAAGTTGGTTAATTCCTTGGTGGACTCAAGGCTGGCCTAGAAGAAGTGGTGGTGGTGGTGCTCGACCCATCGACTCCAAAAGATAAGGATCGAGCCTCACGGATACGATTTCGCGAGAGGTATAAAACTCATACTCTCTCATGTTGTGTTAATTGCTTGAATAACTAGATCTCTTTGTTGCACTTGTTAATTAGTTGTTAATTAGTTGACTTGCACGAATTGGATGAGGTACGCCTAAACTCATATGAAAATGCTAAGCTTTACAAAGAAAGAACAAAATTTGTGCATGATAGGCGAATCTCGAGAAGAGAATTCAAGGAAGGCGACTTGGTGCTATTGTTCAACTCGAGACTCAAACTTTTTTCGGGAAAACTGAAGTCAAGATGGTCCGGCCCCTTTCGAGTTGTGAAGGTCTACCCATTTGGAGCCATCGACATCTGTGACAAGAATTCGGAGCCATTCAAGGTCAACGGGCAACGCTTGAAGCACTACATCGCCAACGAAGCTCATGAAGAAATTCAAGCCATCACGCTTGGCGAGCTCGACCAAAGTGAAACCTAGAAGAAGACGGTCAAGCTAGGGACCTAAAACAAGCGCTTCTTGGGAGGCAACTCAAGAACTCTCTCTATCTCTCTCTACTTTATTTTCGTTTTTTTTTTCTTCTTTCTTTTGTCATAAAAAAATATAGCAAATACATAAAAAATCAGAAAACGTAAAATATAAATTTTTTTTGACAAAACAGAAACTACAAAAAAATAATAATAAATGTTTAATTATTCTAATTCGTTATCTATTTTAATCATAGGAAAAATTGATGGAAATAACGAAAGAAGTTGCAATCCGTGCAAGAGCACCATGGGTTACGTGAGCCAACAAACCCCGATCGACCTCATACGGATTGCACAGCAACTCAAGGAAAGGAGAAAAGCCAACCTGGACATCGAGAGAGCGACCTAGGCGAGGAACGATGCCAAATAGGCGAATTTGCACAGTCTGTTCGGTCCGAACTGTTAGGAAGTCTAAGTTTTCAAATTTTTATGCTAATTAACCATTTAATAAGCAATCCAAACGACTTAGACCTCCAAGGATCTAGTCCAAGCATTCACACACAAGAGAGAGATGTTAGGAAGGCTACCTCTCCTTGTATCGCAACAAGAAAGCTCGAATCCGGCGATGTCGAGGTTGTGCGCATCACCACGCGTGTCTCGGCCTCAAGTCCACCAAGGTATTAACCAAAACCTCGATCTATGCTAGTAGATGAGAGGTTAAGCATAATCCCTTCATTCCCTTTGCCTTAATTAATTATTTAATTGGATGGAGGCAAGAGGTGCTCAACACATGAGCTTAAGAGAGCAATGGTGGAGAGGAAAAATTCTGAAATTTTTCCTTTAATTTTCGTCCAAAATATTAGGGAGGGAGAAAAGGGCAAGGTGGCTAGGGTTTTGGCTCCCAAAGTGGTCCTTTTATAGACCAACCACTCTCCCAAAAAGTTATAACTAATTTACAACTATGCCATCACTAGGGCAGCCATAAAATGGGCCTAAATGGGCTCCATCAATTATTTAATTGGTCCTCAATTTCAATTAATTAGTGGCCCAATTAATTGCTCTCAAGTTGAACCTTTAATTTACCATTTAAATATAGGCCCGTTAGCTCAAATTAATTACTTTAATTAATTCATGTTGAACAAATTAATTATCAACACTTTGATAATTATTTAAGGATTAGAATATGCATTAATTTATTTCTATATAATCCGTTTGACTTAATTAATTAATTATGACGGTTCGCAACAGTACATAATTAATCAGTCAACATATCATATTGTTGCATTCCTTAATACAACCAAATAAATAATGCACGCATGGTCAAAACCTATTTGTGTGACCCTTTGAGGATTTATGCTCTGTTGGACATGGAAAATAAATCGCTATTTATTTCCAATAATCATAAGCGGTATCTAGCAACACGTTATGATTCCCAATTCGCATAAATAGTGTACTGCTATAATATTTTAATTCTGCATAAGAAATAATAGTATTTCCCTGTCTGATTCTTATGTCACATGATATCATCGTATAATCCAAGATAGGAATGTGTCATTCTTGCAGATTATACGTTTCTTGATCTAGAGATGACTGTATCAGTTGCTAGCAAACAATCCATCTCCATCAAGGGGCCCAAACAGATATCATCGCTCACTAAGTAAATTAATGAGGGACATACGGTTTTCTTGATGAACAACTTTTCCCCGCACAATTCAAGAGAACATAAATAAAGTCCGTATAGCCGCCCTTATCAGGAATCAACGGTAGACGATATTTATTGAACCTATTCTCATGTGGAAAAGCTGAACCATCTCAAACTTAGAATCAAACTCAAATGAAATAAATAATGACACATAACACAATCCATATATTTATTTCATTGGGTCGTGTCCTGTACTATGTTCCATAACATACACATATGCAATTAAGTTGGCAACTCCTTACCTATGATTTGTAGAACTTAATCATCACTTAACTTGCATACTAATCTTGTCCGATAATTAATATTCCTTGTTAATTATCAAGATTACGGACCTTTTAGATTTATTATTGTCATTTATTATAAATGAAACACAGAGATCCACAGTTCAGATCCTCAACCTGAATGATCTGTCAATAAATAAATCAAGGAATAAATGATCAAATATCATCAATAACATAAACCATAGAAGTAGCCATATAATGATTGGCTTCTAGGACATAACTCTAACACGAACAAGAGGAGTGGAGCAGGAACGTATGTGCACAGTCCATTCGGTCCGAATAGGATTCTGTTCGGTCCGAACAGACCAGGTAATGGGCTCAATTAGGCTATTTTGGGCTGATTTGTTTTATTTTTCAGAAGGCCTCTTAACGGTGCAGTACATCAATCTGCACCGTCCGATCTAATCTCCATGGTTAAGGAAGACCCGTGCATAATACCAGATTGATAGACCTGAACCGTTCAGATCAGATTGGACGGTGCAGATGGGTGTGCTGCACCGTCCCGCGCGGGATGGGATATGGATTTGGTTCAGTGACCTCCGGTGAAATTAGTGCTTGAGCCGCTGAGCGTCTTATCAGGGCATATGCACCGAATCTAGCTAAACTTGAATCAAGACCTCATAGTGTGGGGCCCTAGTGCAGTCGATGTGTTCGTAGTCTATAGACGGACGGAAATCCTCAGCAGCCATTTTTTTTTACTACTCCAAGCAGTCTTTTTCTTTTTTTTAATATTTAAAAATTTAAAAATTCAAATTAAGAATCCAAACCGTTGATCTTGTTAAATTTTACCGGCGATGCGTTTTCATATAAATTTTATAAAATTTAAAATTGATTTAATACTAGATCAAGTGGTTAACAAATGAACGAATCTGGTTAGATTAATTCTAATACGTTCATTATTTGGTCACTTAATCAAGTATCAAATCAACTTCAAATTTTATAAAACTTATATGAAAACGCATCGCCGGTAAATTTAACAAGATCAACAGTTTAGATTTTCCATTTGAATTTTAATTTTTTTAAATATAAAAAAAAAAAGACTGCTTGAAGCAGTCAAAAAAAAAAAAAAGGGCCGCTCAGGATTTCCGTCCGTCTATAGACTGTATACTGGGCAATAGCAATTGGAGTTGCACCCCTTGCGAGTTGCGAGAAACTCGGGACTTATTAAAGAGGATCAGGTTCCTTCACCAGTGAATACGGTGTTCATACACCAAGAGCAGGAGGTATCCATATCGGTGATTTCCGTCAGACAAAATATAAACATCGCTACACAACGTAATACTGTTAATATGAAACTGTCACTGGGACCCACTTTGCAGAGAAGAGTCGTACATTATACACCAGGTACACAGAATAAGAAGTCTTCAAGAGCTGAGATCTATTTCCTCTTACCTCCCTCCCACTCTTCATCAGTCATCACTCTCTCTCTCTCTCTCTCTCCTATAGAAAACCCTAGTATTGGCGCAACCCATCGCCGCCATGGCGACCCGACGCGTCCTCTCTTCTCTCTTGCGCTCGGCCTCGCGCCGCCGATCTACCTCCTCTAACATCTCTCCCTTCCCTAGAAGCTCGAATCCGATCCATCGTCCCTCTCCCACTGGATTCCTCCTCTCTCGCGCCGTCAACTATGCCACCTCCTCCGCCGCCGCCGCCTCTCCAGCTCCCAAATCCACCACCACCGCTGGCCCTAGTGGGAAAATCACCGATGAGTTCACTGGCGCCGGCGCCGTCGGTCAGGTCTGTCAGGTGATCGGAGCCGTTGTCGACGTGAGGTTCGATGAAGGTTTGCCTCCGATCTTGACCGCGCTTGAGGTGCTAGATAACTCGATTAGATTGGTTTTGGAGGTCGCGCAACATCTTGGAGAGAACATGGTGCGTACCATTGCTATGGACGGTACTGAAGGTCTCGTCAGGGGTCAGCGCGTTTTGAACACTGGATCCCCAATTACTGTAAGTGATATTGCTCAATATTTTGATTCATTTCTTCTCTTTAGATCTGTAGAAATGAGGGTTAGACTTCATTTTATCTTACTTAGATAAGCCGCATCAGCTGTAGAGATTGATATGAATTTTGTTGACTCGTTATCTCAGCTGAAATCGTGGGCATCATATAAGCTATGATTTTAGATGATCTGGATCAGTCTAGGAACTTTATTCCAAGTAGAATTGCTCTTAGCTAGGGCGTATCACATTTGTGCATTTTGCTGATTCTCCTTAACTAAGTTATTGTTTTGCAATTCTTGTTTCTCAAGGAAAACATCATTTTATTCCTCCAGTTAAGACATAAGCATTTCAATTGGATCCGGTCAATTTTTCATCCTCATTCTTAGGTACCTGTTGGAAGAGCTACCCTTGGCCGTATTATGAATGTCATTGGAGAACCTATCGATGAGAAGGGTGACATTAGTAAGTACATTGGCTATAAAATTATTTCGACATAATTGTCTCTTTCATTGACTTGCTTTGTAGCAACAGTTCAGTGTCTAACTAGCATTGTTTTTAATCACTGGCAGAGACAAGCCACTTCCTTCCCATTCACAGAGAAGCCCCGGCATTTGTTGAGCAGGCAACTGAGCAGCAAATTCTTGTTACTGGAATCAAGGTAATTCTTAACCCTTTTGAAGGATGCCATAGAATGATAAAACATAAACGGTACCATTTTGAAAAATTCTGATTATTATATTCTCAAAGGATGTGAATTCTAAGTTTGAATTGCTATTTTGAGCAGGTTGTGGATCTTCTTGCACCTTATCAAAGGGGAGGAAAGATTGGTCTCTTTGGTGGTGCTGGTGTGGGTAAAACTGTGCTTATTATGGAGCTGATTAACAATGTCGCTAAAGCTCATGGTTAGTTTTGAATATTTTGTGGTAATTTGCTTTGGCTCTTCTCTATGTCAGTATTCCAATGGATTTGTTGTTTCTCAGGTGGTTTCTCTGTCTTTGCTGGTGTTGGAGAGAGAACTCGTGAGGGTAATGACTTGTATAGAGAAATGATTGAAAGTGGTGTCATCAAGCTAGGTGACAAGCAGGTATATATTATTCTAGCTTTGTTTATCAACAAGAGCACCTAACCACAAGTTGTAAATTATTTTTATTACTTTGGGACCAAGTATACAAATCTATACTATTTGATAGTTTCAATTTGTCAACATGGGGTAATATCTTTTGTACTGAACTATCTTGTAAATAATCCTGATTTTCTAAAAATCTGTTTGTTGTATGGGACAGACTGGAAAATTCGTTTGTTGCTTGTTTTGGATTGAATGGTGATTATATAGTTTGTTTATGGTATATTTAGTGCAGTTATTTTAGTATTTTGCAAAGTTATGGTGACAACTGAATACAGGGAGATAAGCTTTAATTGTTACTGAATATGTTTGCTGATAGTAGTGGTTTGTCAATCCTTTGTTTGCATTGTTAATGGCAGATATCAATTCGTATCTAACCAGATGAAATTATATTGCAGGCTGATAGCAAGTGCGCACTTGTGTATGGTCAGATGAATGAGCCTCCTGGTGCTCGTGCTCGTGTTGGTTTGACTGGCCTGACTGTTGCAGAGCACTTCCGTGATGCTGAGGGCCAAGATGTGCTTCTTTTTATTGACAATATTTTCCGATTCACACAGGTCTTTTTTTATCATCCTATATTTTCATATGCTGGTGCTGGGCTATGCAACATGCTGGCAAGCTGTTCTGATGAAGTTCTGGCAAGTAATTATTAAACAGGACCATAAGACTCGGAAAAATGAATATAAAACGAAATGAGTGTATTGTATGATCTCACAATAATATGAAAATTGATAACCTGAATTTATGATGGTTTTAGGGAATTTGCCTTTTTCCTGTTTTTTATTTTACTTATTGGATTGCCGTTGGAATGATGTATAATGGTTTAGCAACAAGATTTTGCTTTCCTATGTGTAGCTTTTGGGTATTATGAGAATGTTTTTATGATTGAAATATTTTTTTTCTGAATTATAGGCGAACTCTGAGGTGTCTGCGTTACTTGGTCGTATCCCATCTGCTGTGGGCTATCAGCCAACCCTTGCCACTGATCTTGGAGGTTTACAAGAGCGTATTACCACAACCAAGAAGGGGTCTATCACCTCTGTCCAGGCTATCTATGTGCCTGCTGATGACTTGACAGATCCTGCTCCTGCTACTACTTTTGCCCATCTTGATGCTACCACTGTGCTTTCACGTCAGGTATGTTATATCCCCATAATCCACTTTACTTGCCAAGTGCATATGTATTGTCCAGCTGATAGGGGTATTTTGTTGATATTTGATAAATTTTGAAGCCAGTTTTTAGTGGTCACAATATGTGGATCTCATTGCTGTGATGGTGAATTATATATATCAACAGCTTCAAATCTGCTAGCAGTACAAATGTTAGCCTTTTTCATGGAGTTATTTTTATTTTTTGCCAATTGTGTTTTTCAATTTGGCAGATCTCTGAGCTGGGTATTTACCCTGCCGTGGACCCACTTGACTCTACCTCAAGAATGCTTTCGCCCCATGTGCTCGGAGAGGGGCACTACAACACTGCTCGTGGTGTCCAGAAGGTTCTACAGAACTATAAGAATCTCCAGGATATCATTGCTATTCTTGGTATGGACGAGCTAAGTGAGGATGATAAATTGACAGTGGCACGTGCTAGAAAGATTCAGCGGTTCCTCAGCCAGCCTTTCCACGTGGCTGAGGTCTTCACGGGTGCTCCCGGCAAGTATGTCGAGCTCAAGGAAAGTGTAAACAGCTTCCAGGTCTGTATATTCGCCTCTTACATCTTTTGATTTTCTGACATCTATTGGAAGTTTAATAATTACAATCATGGGAACATCAGTGCATACTGGTGCTACAAGGATTTAATGACCCTCTTCTAATTTTTGGGAAAGTTGCTCATTCAATTTCATTATTATATTTTTAAACAGTATGCAGACCTCTCTATCTTGGGCGTAGATCCCTCTACTTAATGATTGCTCATGGTTACGAAATGTGACATTCATTTGCTTTTCAACCGTACACGTTTCAATAAGATTATACTGGTACCTTGGTGAATTAACTTAGATACCTTGAGCAGACAGTTATGTCCAAGCTAGGCTGCACATTGTCCATATTATTTATGTGCTTTGACTTTCTTTTAGCTAAATACAGTAGAAACTCCATATTTCAGTGATAAAAATATTGATTTATTATTTTGTTTGTAGGGTGTTTTGGATGGCAAGTACGATGACCTCCCTGAGCAGTCTTTCTACATGGTTGGTGGCATTGATGAAGTCATTGCTAAGGCTGAAAAGATTGCCAAGGAATCAGCTGCATAATATGGAAAATGACGAAATAAGGAAACTTCTTTTTTTTTTTTTAATTTTATTTTTGACAACTCAAGCAGTGCAGGTCCCTGTACCTGCATAGGAAATTTCCAATTTTTAGGCAGACAGTGGCTGTTTTGTTTTGTTGATCCAGTCGGGACTTGATTTCCAGCAACAGAGCATGTTTTGCTCTTGAGGAGGTTTTTCTTCTTGATGATCTTCCAATAAAACAATGCACTTGTACGTTGGACAACACTTTGCTTGATTTTCTTGTAATTCTGTAATTTGGTTTCAGTTTTCACTTTTCATTTCTTTTTCCCTTTGGTGTATCTGTTTTTTTGTTTATCAAAATTTAACACAGTTCTCACGTGCTTAACGGCTTACTGATGTGAAGACTTCGGTCTGATTTTACAAAGCTTATATGGGCGTGACATCAATCATTAGATATCAGTTGTTTGTAATGTATATATGATGGAATGAGGGCTGGGTTAAGAAATCTATGACAGGATAGCAGTTTGACCGTTGAGTAGAGTCGTACTTATTTTTTTTTTTAAAAAAAAATTATAAGATGGCTGTCTGAGAGTCTGAGAAACTCTCATTCCCTGGTCTTGATCGTTTATGCGTGCTGGGTGAGTACAGGTGAGGGGAGAGCGCTGATGCGCGATGGCGAGCGATGGCATATTGATGGATGACAGTAATCAATTTTCTAAACTATTTGATCTGATCGAAATCGAATAAGAACGAATATCCTCAGCGATCAACGGCCCAGATTGTCTTCACAGGACGAGCACGGAGAGACGGAGACGTTGGAGAAATCCATTGGGGGTAAATTCGTGGATACTGTGATAGTGTGATAGTTTTATTTCGAAATGACACCCGCTCAATCCGCTACGGAATCACAACCTTCCCGTCAGATTTCTTGCAACTTTATTAAAGTGTACATCTATGTGGCGTTCACGAACAAAGGGATGTGAATCAGCCTATCGCATATTTTGTCAAGTCTAGACGTCTAGTACGAAGACACTTCAATCCACACGGATTCTTATACAGACAGTTGACTAATAAAATTATAAAACCGTCCATTTCTAGTTCAAGTTTTCTGCAGTCATTTTTTGTATGGCTTCTTGTCTTGCTGGGTAGTGGGTACGCATGCGGGCCCCACATTTTGTAACAGCTTCTCTGTGTTAGCCTCGTTGCCTTCAATGCTGTTAGCCACACAGTTCTCCTAAGATGTTGCCATAGAGTTTTTAAAGTACGTTTTAAAATGTTTTGACGAACATTAAATAGTCCTCATTTTATCGTCTCCAGTGCCGATTTTAAAGAGATTTAATATGAATTGATCGAACGACCAGGTAGTATATTTGTTCAATCGAACGGTCCTGGTCCTTATTGTCTTGATAGAGCCATGCTGTACCATAAAAATGGAACGGAGAAGTACAGCGATTGTAAAAATGGAGAGATCTGAACCCCACAAAAATCGCCCTAACGTTCGAATAACATCTTTTATCTTTTTAATTCAAACATTCGAAAATCGAACAGTCTCTCTCTCTCTCTCTCTCTCATATCATACGATTTTTCTTCTCAAATCGCCGTTGTAAGATCTAACCTGATTCGACTTAAGAAGTATCTTCTCGAAAACTTCAGATCTAAATCCTAGTAAGAATTTCACTATTTTCTCCTCCTGTTTTCTTTCACCTTTTGTGATCTTTGAATGGCTTTTCGTGAGATTTTTCTTCTCTTGCTAGCGTTTTTTATGGAATTAAGAGCTAGTTATCTTATATTCTCGTAAAATTGAAGCAATTATGTGAGGTTACCTTGTCAATTTTACTTTTTTTAAGCTCCAGTTATTTTTTGTTAGGGTTTAGTGCTGACTTGTTCAATCTATCATAACTGAATCATGGTACACGGTTAGGTTTCCAATTCCTTTTAGTGAAATTCCTACTACCAATGTTAGATTTACTCGAAATCACTTCGCTGAGATTTCTATTTTGCTTCCATGTTTACCTATTACTTCCCCCTTGAGCTACAAATAACAATATTTTCAATCAGCCGAGTAGGTTTTGCTTTCCTAAATGGCATTAGTTACATCCACTCCAGTGGCTTTCCTAAAGAACAGTCATACGTTGGCGGTGCTCAATTATTAGGGCTCCCTTTTCTGTTAATTTCTTTTACTATAGTTGAAGTATGTGTATATTTTCAGGAAAATCGTTGCTTTTGTTGAATGACAAGTCTCCCCAAAAATCATCTTAGCGAAATGGAGACTACCTGTGAAACTCTTCTGCATGAACTTCAGGTACAGCTCTTTTCAGCATATTAAGCTTTTAATTGGCACTGTTAGTGTCAACCTGTATTTGGTATGGAAGTGACTTTGTGTTTGTTTACCTGGGTCTAGGAGTAATTTATGGCTTGATTGAACCTTGAGTAAACTATGTGTTTTGAATACTAAATTGCTAATTACAAAAAAATATGATTCAATTTCATTAACACTAACAGGTGATATGGGATGAGATTGGCGAGTCTGATCCAGAAAAGGATAAGATGCTACTGGAGCTGGAACGAGAGTGCCTGGAGGTGTATAGAAGGAGGGTTGACCAGTCAAACAAACGAAGGGCCCAGCTACGCCAAGCCATTGCTGATTCTGAGGCTGAGCTGGCTGCTATCTGCTCTGCAATGGGAGAACGACCTGTTCATATTAGTCAGGTTTATTGTTTCCTTGGGAAAAATTTCATATGTTTTATGCAGGGATTATATTTGATATTTCCATATCCTATTGGGGTATACGTGAAAGTTTACCTTATTTTGTAGTTGTAGTTGCTCTAAGTTTTGGGTAAATCAAGCAAAATTGGGTCAAACTGGTCCTTGATTGAAAAAATAACTACATCTTGATTCTTAAATGCTCAAGTGCCTCATCACCCCCTTCCCCTTTGTAGTTTAGACACTTTTTGTTAACTTTACAATTAATGGAGCTTGGATTAGCACTGCTGTGGGTTGATGACTTTTACACAAGTTGATTTATTGGTAAGGGTTTGCATCAGTGTGCGCCTGTGAATT
Organism: Rhynchospora breviuscula; assembly: GCA_027562975.1. Taxonomy (NCBI): domain Eukaryota; kingdom Viridiplantae; phylum Streptophyta; class Magnoliopsida; order Poales; family Cyperaceae; genus Rhynchospora; species Rhynchospora breviuscula. The sequence goes on along the minus strand of CM050402.1, from coordinate 65,966,021 downwards.
AGCATCCCTTGTTTCTTTTTTATTTAATATAAGATCATCTCAAAAGCTCCTTTTACACAAATCAAGTTCAGTGCGTAGATGTTGAATAATTTTATAGTTCTTTGTGTTTTCCTTTAACCTAAGGATGACACTTTAGAAATTCTACTCCTGGTATTCTTTTTAAAAGTTTGTTTTTGGCAGTCAAATCAAAATGCTGGAGGTCTGAGGGAGGAGCTCAAGGCCATAGCTCCTCAGCTCGAGGAGATGAAGAAAAGGAAGGCCGAGAGGTGGGCACAATTTCTTGAAATTATTGAGCAGATAAAGAAGATTTCAGCCGAAATAGGTCATTCAGATTGCAATTCCGCTGACATTGCCCTGGATCAGTCTGACCTATCCATGAGAAAACTTGAAGAATTGACCATGCAACTACAAGCTCTACAAAAAGAAAAGGTTAGGAACATCATCGCAAGAACCATGCTGTTCCTTTCTGTATCATCTTCTAGGCATTTGCTTTTTCTTGGTGTACTTGTGTTTGGTTCCATTTTTGAGGAATTTTTGTCAAATTGTTAAAACAAAGAGCCACCAGAAGGAGCCTCTCTTTTTCCTGTCAGATCCCATATAAATTTTGATACTGGTCATGAGTGGTATCTTCCTGGTAACAAATTCCTAATCAAGTATACCAGCCAGTGTAGAAAACTTTTATGGAATTTATGGTTTTGAGATGCACTACTGGTGCATTTCATTGTGGTCACTGCGCAATATTGGTGCACTGTTTGAATTGTGCTTTTGACTAACCAGCAATTTGTTATTGTGATGCATCTTTTTAGAGTGAGCGTCTGAAGCAAGTGTTTGACTACTTAAAGAGCCTTAGCATGCTCTGTGAGGTACTGGGTTTTGACTACAAGGAAACCGTGTCCGGAGTGCATCCAAGTCTAGATGAAAATGAGGGAGCAAAATGCATTAGTGATGATACAATTGTAAGACTTGAGTGTGCCATTGACAGTTTGCGGAAGGTCAAGATTCAAAGAATGCAGAAGGTAAGATTTTCTGTGTTTCCTTGAAGCAAATCTCACACAATCATCACCATTGCCAGTTTCAAAACATTTAATAGCCATTTAATCTTTCTAAATCATGGTCTATCATTCCAAAATTAGATGACAGCAATTTGATTTAAAAAATTCTTTCTAAGCCTACATCCTTTCTAAATATCTCCTTTTGTTGTTTAGTTGTATGATAGGAAGCAGAATTTGGCAGCACAGATTGAGATTGCATTTCATTTGGGTATTTTTAGTTGCAGATTCTTGTTGACATGGAGCTTTAATTTCTGTTTTCCCTCAATTTTATTTGATTAAGTGTAATTTTGGTGGCAGCTTCAAGATCTTGCAACAACCATGCTAGAGCTTTGGAATTTGATGGATACACCAAACGAAGAGCAACAGCTTTTTCAAAATGTGACTTGTAACTTAGCTGCCTCTGAGCATGAGATAACTGAGCCCAATACGCTTTCTGAGGATTACATTAGCTACGTAAGTGCATTTTCATAAGACTAGGAAATCATCAACAGTATCAAAATTTGAGATAAGCTAGAGAAAGTTACAAGTCAATGATAAGTGAAGTGAGTTGTCACTTGGATAGCTAGTCAGTTAACACTGGGTAGAACAATTAATATGTAGGTAGAGGCGGAGGTTTCAAGGCTTGAACAGCTGAAAGCTAGTAAGATGAAGGATCTTGTGTTGAAGAAAAAAACTGAACTAGAGGAACACAGGAGGCGGGCCCACATAATTGGTGAAGTTGGTTGTGAGGCGGAATTCCCTATAGAAGCTATTCAAGCTGGTAAGAATTTCTTACATATAGATCATGTGCCTGCCTTGTCTGTTAACTGTATTATAAAACATTTTGTACCCCCATCATTATATTTAATTTTTTCTGCACTTGCTTATGTATAAATGAAAGTACAGTACTGTACATGCTACAAACTAGAAGTTTCTGTGACAAGTGTAATTTTTGTTGCTTAGCACATTTGCCTGTATAGTTGGATATTAAATGATGAACTGGCAATTACTCTGGCACGAGTAAAAGTCCAATCTACTGCTTATGAGATGCCTATTATTATCGTTAATCATCACTTACTTGCCTCTTCTGTGAATTCCCCATGTATCTTATGCAGGTGCTATTGATCCATCTCTAGTGCTGGAACAAATTGAGGCGCAGATTGCAATAGTGAAAGAAGAAGCATTCAGCCGCAAAGATATTCTCGAGCGAGTCGAGAAATGGCTGGCAGCATGTGAGGAGGAATCCTGGCTCGAGGAGTATAATAAGGTATTACCTGCAGTATTTTATTCATTGATGAACAAACCAATTTACCATACTCTTCTCTAGCCTGTTTAGTATCGTAATTGATACAGTAAGATACCAACATTAGGCTCGTGGTAAATTTCGTACCATAGTGATTTGTACTTAAACATGGATACTGGTTTACACCAAATATGCTAGGCACAATAAATTTTGGTGTAAGCTGTCTGAAACATATGCTAAGAAAATTGGTAAATTGAATATTTTTAATACAATTTAGATGGATTTAGCACATGAAATTAATTAAACACTACAACTAAGGAAAAAAAAAAAAACAAAATGGCATTAACTTCTTTTCCATTTACATGTGCTTCTGATAGGATGAAAACCGGTACAATGCTGGAAGAGGTGCACATCTTACACTTAAGCGGGCTGAGAAGGCACGAAACTTGGTTAGCAAAATCCCAGGTAAAATTCAATATCTGAGTGAAAGAAAGAAAAATGGTTAGTGGCTCTTGTTTGAACGAATAATGAAGGTTAAAGTGGGCACTAAGTTCTTCTCTGCCAAAAGGAGCTTTCTAGGTCTTTAATGGTTGATGCCAAGGTATTGCCATTTTGGGTGGAACAAATTTCAGCATTACCTAAGTAGCAACATCTACTTACACTTCTTGACAACATATATATTTATCCCCTATTCCCTTTTTTATTGGTAAATTTATTTGATTTTTGTCAGTATAGTGAGGCTAGTTGTAATACTACAATTTAAACAATTGAAGGTTACTAACACCAAGTAAAGTTTAATTTTGATTAAATTTCAACAAATTTAGCTGAACTTCAATAGAATAGGGTGTTTTTTGGCAACATGCGTGTAGCTTAAATTGCATAGTTGGGCCGTGCCGACAACTACGTGAACTATTATTTTCCGTAGTTGAATAAAATTGGTTTTAATTGTGTCGCTAAGGTTAATGTAGGCTTAACTATACAAATGAGGGGAAATAACGCTAGCTTGGGGGGGGGGGTTAAATTGTGAAATTGATGGAATTTTGCTATACTGATTTTGTACAGCATGGCTCCTAAGTGCCAACTGGGATAGTGCCCCTAATATATACAACAAAACTGTAATACAATTGTTTTCTCAATTATGCCCTTTTATCATGACCATGAATTATTATGATAACTTTTTCCTCCATGAGCAGCAATGGTGGACAATCTAGCAGTGAAGGTAACGACTTGGGAGAATGAAAGGGGAACAGACTTCGCATATGATGGCGTATGGATTTCTTACTTAAATCAATGAGAAAGTTTAATATGCACTATAGTGCATAGGGAGTTTTATGCACCGCGAAATTTTTTGGGATTATTTTTGTAAATTGACAAATCTAATTTAACCAATCTAATCTACATATTGAAATCTCATAGCAAACCAAATTTTATAATTTTTGAGATTTTATTACTATTTTTTTCGATTTTTTTAAAACCTGCCATTTTTTGAATTTGTAAATAGTAGTTTGTTTCCAAAAATAACAGGTTTTAAAAAATTCGATAAAAATAGTAATAAAATCTCAAAAATTGTAAAATTTGGTTTGCTATGAAATTTCAATATGTAGATTAGATTGGTTAAATTAGATTTGTCAATTTACAAAAATACTCCCGAAAAAGTCCGCGGTGCATAGAACTCCCTATGCACTATGGTGCATATTAAACTCTCTCTAAATCAATTGTTATTTTGAATTTAAGCAACCTTACTTTTATTGGCAGTATTAGAACATTCTGCATCACTTTTGAACTGAAGTGACCGAAAGACCCTCGCTTTTCCCTTTTTCCAATTAGAACCGAAATCCACGTATAATAGCTGAAAATTGTCTTGGATTAATCGATCAGCAGCACTGGTGTGTCATCAGCTTGCAATGATGCAGGTCAATTTTTTTCTTAAAATTTGAGGAAGCTACTGATCATATCTGTTATATATGCAGGTTCGTCTTTTGACCATGCTGGAAGAATATACTATTTTAAGACAAGAGAAAGAGCAGGAGCGCAAGAGACAAAGGGTAACATTCCTTCTTTAACTCAGGCACAACCTAAACACGAATGAGAAATGTTTCCTGCAATAAAAAACAATATAAACTGTTGCTAGTGCAACATTTTTGACAAATGTACTCCACTTGACCAATTATATCTTTGGGTAGTACACCTTTTCATCCAAAAGGTTACAACACTTTCATCATGTTATACCTGTTAAAGAAAGCAAATATTGGTTATAAATGTTTTCAGGATCAAAAGAAACTCCAAGGGCAACTTATGGCCGAGCAGGAGGCACTATACGGGTCAAAGCCTAGCCCGTCAAAGCCTTTGAATGGGAAAAAGACCCCAAAAAATACAGGTGTTCCAAATAGGAGGCTATCACTTGGTGGTGCCATGAATCAGCACTCCAAGACAGATATTGCACACTCAAACAGGGCCATTCGGGCAGCCAAAAAGGCAGATGAGATGGATACATTATCTCCTGGTATGTTTCTTGGTTTATTATTCGACTACAACTATAATTGTTTAAAAATACTTTTGGCTTTTGGTTTTATGGTTTGGGCCGTTACTGAACACTCCAATTAAACTTCAAAATAGGACAGAACAAATAACACTGTCACTTTTGATTTTCAGTTAGCAGAGGTCTGGATATTGCTGGACTGACAGTGAGAAAGTTATCTTTTAATGCAACTAGTAACAATGCTTCACGGGAAGCAGAAGTACTGCGGAAACCTTTTTCTCAGGTTAAACCAGGAAACCAGCTTGCACCAACTACACCTGTTTCAAAGCCTCTGGCTTCGATACCAGCTGATATTGAAGAAGAGAATAGACCTCCAAAAACTGTACCAATCATTGCATCTAAGACTCCTATTGCTGCACCTTCACCTTCACCCATGCAAGTAGCTTGCACGCCAGCCCCAGTTGCTCTAAAGTTTGAAGAAGAGAATGTAAAGCTATCTCCAGAGGCGGAGTTTTCTTTCGAGGAGAGGCGACTGGCACTTTATCTCAGTAGATAGATAGGTCTAATGTATTCCTTTCATAATGTGGGGGATAGACGGTCGACTCCAGTCGACAGTCGTTTGTTTTTAATCAGCAATTCTAGTTAATTTTTTTTTAATTTTTGATGAGATACTGCAGTGTAGTTATCTGCATAAGATGTTTAAGAAATTCAGATAATTTGGATATTGCTAAATGCTAATGTATGTTTCGTGGCTTAATAGAAATCGTCAATACAGAAAAACACTGCATGTGGCACAGAGGTGGATATGACGACAGGCTTGATTGATTTCTTTGCCAAGGATGAAAGTTTGAATGAGTCTCCTCGTTTAATTATGACGTCAAACATGCTAAAAGTAAAAAGTTCATTTTGTGGATTCGTACACTCAAATCTTTTTTCACCTTGCAACCCAATTGTTTCTGAAATGCTGGAAAATGGTTAATGCTGTTAAATTTAATTGGCATAAAAAAAAAACTGCCTCTGCTTTTATGACATACCAAGACCTCCAATATAATTATATAAAGTTCTTGTTTAAGAGATGCACCTATTTTAGCTCACTCAAATGTGCAATGAGGATAGTCTCCGTCTCTGTTGGCACATCAGACTAGAAAGTGTTCTTAGGCTAGTAAATTTACTAATTCCACCAGACATGCAGGTTACTGCATACTGCAGGAAAGGAAGATCTATATTTCATAGACTCAAGTACTTTATGATGATAACTTGATAAGCCCCGTAGACGGTAGACAATAGACTTGAGGATGGACAGCAATAGAGAAGGTTGTAAGGCCGAAAACGAGCAACACTATACTACGAATTACTTGTACAATTGATAGGCAATGAATTACTTGCACAATTGATAGAGCAGCTGGTAGTGGCATGTGCCTCTTCAATAGGAGGGCATGGGTTCGATCCCAGCTTCAAACTGGTTGAGCATGGGTGTGTGTGAGGCTGCGGCCTAATATAAATATATAAATATAAAAAAAAAAAGAATGCAAAGGACGCGACTCCTCATTCGAGAATTCTTTTATTTATTTTATTTATGTTATCCGATTTGGTTCTGATCAAATAATCAACCGCAACGAAGGAACAGTCTTTTTTTTTTTTTTTTCATTCCACGTAAACAATTGGTCCACCGTTTGGTAAGCATAAATGTAATTTCGAAGTTTTAGAAGGGTACACAGCAAATTTCGCTACCCATTATAATTTATAAACCTGCTTCTTCTTCTTCTTCTTCTTCTAAGTCTCAGGTCGTCATCCATGGCGACCGCCGATCGCTCCATCCCCGAAAAGCTAACCCTATCCACCTCTTCGCTCTTCCTATCCGCCTCAGCCTGCACTGCCAACCCCGGGGGCTCGCTTCCGGTCTCACACTCTCTTCTCTCGCAAAACGCGCCTCTTCCCCCAGTCCCGCCAGACATTCCCGACCCTAATCTCATCCCTAACTCCAGGTTCATCATCGATGGGTTTCGGTTCGCTGGTGACTTCTCTGTCTCCTACTTCCTATCGCACTTCCACTCAGACCATTACACTGGCCTAGGCCCTTCATGGTGTAGGTATGATCTTTCGCAATTATTAGTTATCAGGATTTATTTTCCAATCAAACTGTAATAACTTACTCCTTTTTCACATACAGCAGTTAACATTCCTGACTTCTAGTACCCCCTCTATACATTTAGTTTAAACTAGGTTAAGCAAATCCCCTACAATCATTCATGCAAACTACGGAGGTCCCCGAGTTGTTCATATTTTGGACTTGAAAGAAATTTACAAGTAATCCAGTGCAGGTTAATTTGTAAAAGACCCCTATGCAGAGGTTGTGTATTTTGTAAACATTTTAGGTTTAAGTACAAGTAAAAAGGCAGCCATCTTCTTTCATAACTCCCTGACCCTGAGCAAACATTTACTAAATTTTTTTCCAAAACAACTACCGTAAATTTCTCTAAAGAGGGAGTTATTTATGCAAACATTAGAAGAGGTCATCCTCTTTATATCCTGTATTGGTGCTCGTGGAAATGGATGTTTTTATTAGTATCCCCTAGCAAACAATTAATGTCTTTTGAACCCTACAATGTGCAACAATGTATTCCTAATTCCCTATACAAGTGTGGAAATATCCCAAATGCCTTACCTTGTGCCCAAAATAGAACTGGCTCCTTTTCCTTACCTTTCCCTCACCTGAAATTTTTTTTTTTCCAGAGAGAACATGGTGTTCACAGGATAATTCTCATTATCAGGATACTTGAAATTTTTGCAGGAAATTGTTCTAAATATTACTTTTCCTATCAACTTGAACTAATTTCGCTAATGACTTAGCGCAGGGGCATTATCTACTGCTCTGAAATCACAGCTCGTCTCCTAACAGAAATCCTGAAGGTCCCTTCTTCTTTGGTGTATCCTCTCTATCTTGACAAAACTTTTGAGATTGATGGTTGGGAAGTGAATTTGATTGATGCAAACCATTGTCCTGGAGCTGTTCAGTTTCTTTTCAGGAATTGTGGGTCTTTAAAGCAGGAGAGGTATTGCAAACTTTTAAGAGTGTATTAGCTTTTTTAAATCCAGTTACGTGTAAATAACAGAGATCCCTAGTTTGGTCCCTGTTCATTAAGATTTTTTAATACCTTTTTTCTCTTTTTGGTCTTTCCCTGGAGTCATTTGGAGTTTAGTTGTTGCGAAGTAACGAATAATTGAGCATTATAGAACCATCAAATGCTTATGTTTCTTCTTTCTAGGAAGTATTACCACCAAGACTTACAAGAGATGTCTGTGTGTTGAACCATTTTGTATACATATGGATGGTGTACTGTTACCTGTATGGAGTTTCTGAGATAGTTCCATAAAACCATTTATTGGTGAAGTTCCCTAAAATACCTCATCTAAGAAAAGGGGAAAAAAATATACTCTGTCAGAATGTGTTTCAAAAGTGACTTGTGGCTCCTTTATTTTTCTGTGAAAAATCATTATTCTAAGTATGTTGGTCATAAAGGTCGAAAATCTTTCCTTCAAATAAAAAACCCAAGATAAGTTTATGGTGCTACTAAAGTTGCTTTGGATGCATTACAAGGAATGGCAAACTCGATTGGGTAAAATTGTAAAAGCCAAAGTTTTACACCCAGTTTGTGTTATGTTCACTTATTCAAATCTCGGGTTTTGTTTAATACCAGTTAAGGCCAAGACTAGGGGAAGACGATTCGAAAGGACAAAATGACCTGGGACTGTATCTTTGAAACACATTATGAAGGAGAGTCAGTTTTGCTCTTCATTTTTAGAGAACCATCATTATGAAATTGCTTATTTATTTTATACTCAATAATAAACTGATTAGAGTATCGCAGGTACATTCATACGGGTGATGTTCGTTTCAACCCTTCAATGAAAGAGAATGATAATTTACTCCGATTTATTGGTGCTGATGCTATCTTCTTGGATACCACTTATTGTAACCCTAAATTCTGTTTCTCACCTCAAGAGGAGTCAATTGACTATATAGTGAGCACAATACAAAGGATAAGGGATGAATATAAGGGATCGGAGGAGAAGATGTTATTTCTAATTGCTACTTATGTAGTAGGGAAGGAGAAAATCCTGGTTGAAATTGCACGCAAGTGCAACTGCCTATTACATGTCGATTCTAGAAAAATGCAAATATTGTCCATTCTAGGGTTCAGTGATTCTGGTTTCTTTACAGAAGATCTTGAGGCGAGCGATGTATGTGTAGTTAGTTGGAATGTCTTGGGAGAGACTTGGCCATACTTCCGACCTAATTTTGTCAATATGGAAGAGATCATGAAAGAGAGAGGATATACAAAAGCTGTAGGTTTTGTTGCAACTGGATGGATGTATGAGACCAAAAAGGAGGGCTATGCAGTTCGAGTAAAGGAACCGCTTGAGATTCATTTAGTGCCTTATAGTGAACATTCAAGCTACAGCGAGCTAAAGGAGTATGTGCGTTTTTTGCGGCCCAAACGGGTGATCCCTACTGTCGGAGAGGATATTAACAAGCCAAGCAGCAAAGGTACTATTGCTTTGAGAAAGCATTTTGCAGGGTTGGTGGACGAAATGGCGAACAAGCATGACTTTCTGTTACCTTTCCATCAGAAGCTAGAGTCAGAGTCTGTTAATGAGAAAGTATCTGAGGAAGGAATGAAAGAGCTTCGCAATTTGCTGCCAGATTGGGTAACTGATAACCAAATCTCATCTCTACTGCAGACCTCCAGGGGTGATACCGTGGAAGCAGTTTCAGACTTCTTTGAGAGAGAGAGAGATTTTTATGAAGAAGCAAACAGTTGTAGTAGTGATGCAGTAACCAATTCTCAGGAAACGAAACCTATTGATCTGAATTCTTTTGCCAGTTCACAGTCCAAGGTGGAGGTCTCGATATCATGTCCCCAGAAATTGCTTTCTCAAATTACAAAGTTGTGTACACCCAAAACACCTTCAAAAGGTCCAAACAAACCTAAGAAAAGGGGTTCTTCTTCCCAGATGGCCAAGCCGAAAAAGAAAGGGAAGTCTGTGGCACTGGCACCTCTCCAGACTCCTACTGGAGGCAAGCAGTCCACAATCACTGCACTTTTTGGACGGTTCTCAGCTGCCTCTTCTGGTCAAAATTCAAGTACAGCTGGTGGAGTCCTGCATCAAAATAAAGAGGATAAGATTGAGAATTCTGAAACTGACGTGGATCAATTTCTTCAGATAATAAGTGATGGTTTGACTAGAGAATCTGCAGAATCTTTGGTAGAGAAGGCACAAGGAGATATCAATTTGGCAGTTGAGATGTTCTATAGTCAAAAACAATTCTTGACTGACAAAATTTCAGGAAAGGAGGTATCTACCTTGAATGCAAATGTTTTTGTACCAGCAGATTCTGATTTCAAGAATGTGTCATTACCAGTTGAAGAATATGAACCTGTGATGCATGGTTTGTGCTAAAACTTTATTTACAATGTTGTCTAGATTTATTTTAGGCTTTTGAACTGGATATTTTTACCTACAATTAGGCTTTTGGGTTTTGAGATCTTGTCATGTCTGGTATGCTCTTTACAAAGCCTGACAAACATTGCATCTGCCCATTCTTTCCTAGTTTTTTCAAGCATACTTGAACCACCTTTCTTGGTTCCACTGCATCTAGAAATATGCAGTCAGGTTTCAGGTCAAAACTAACAGGCTCAAAGTTTTAAATTCTATTTATGTATCATGCTGGTTGTAGGATACTAGTTTTTGTACCAACCAGGTAGATAGTTAGGTGTACTAAATTATGTTTGGTAGTGAAAACAGTTCTTTTGCAGCTTGCTGGAAAGCTGGAGAGCCAGCCCCATACCTACATCTGGCACGGACTCTTAATCTGGTTGAACAGGAGAAAGGAAAAATCAAGACTACTGCCATGTTTTGCAACATGTTCAGAAGGTTTATTTTGACTTCTTTTGTGTCTAACCTTTTGACTTCGTTCGCATGTGACACTTACTTAACCTTTCTTTTATCTTTGCACTCAGTGCCTATCATATTTTAGGTTACATGTGGTAACATCCAAACTTTAAAACTAGGATTAAAGCTAAAAAGATAATGGTTCCCTTGTCCAATACCCTTAGCATCAACTTAATTGACAATTTGGCATTATTTCTTAATATCGTAAAATGTTGGGTGCAGCAGCCAACTTAGAGCTTGCTCTACTTTTTGAATAATATAAGACTTTGCATTATCTACAAAAGGCTTCTACTCATTGCAGATATGCCATCAATACTTTTAAACAGAGATGATTGTGTTTGCTTGGTGTAGAATTTTTTTTTCGTGTCATTATTTTAGTTGCTACTTGATGTTTTTTATGCTGTCTCCATGATTAAGGAGAAAAAAAAAATATAAAACCTACAAGCAGATTATCTTACATTTTATATTGGATTTCCTTCATATAATTTGCAGTTTGCTTGCACTATCACCAGAAGATGTGCTTCCAGCTGTCTATCTTTGCACCAACAAAATAGCACCAGATCATGAGAATATGGTTAGTTATTCTCATCTTATAGAAACTTATAAGTATTTTATAAGTTTCTCCCTTCAAATCATTTGCTTATAGATTATATATAAAAGTAGTGACTGCCTATGAATAGTAGGGGTGGAAAATGGCTAGTAGGGGTGGTTGGGCTTCATTTTATATCCGGGACTTCATTTTGCAAAAGTTTGGTTGAAACTCAGTGATGCACAGAGTCAATTCAAAGATGTAACCAACCCCCCCCCCCCCCCCCCCCCAGCCCACCCAACCAACCCCCAGCCCACCCAACCAACCCAACTCGCGTGACCTCATGATGCTCTGGAGTCAGAGCTAGAGCAATTTTGATTTGTTTGATATAAGGAGATAGTGGATCTGTACAAAATTATTGCTGAAATCCGTGAAAAATTGGTTGTTTTTGGTTAGGACAAAATTAAAATTTTAAGCCAAGAATTTGACGAAACTATGGGTCTGGGTCAATTGGTCATGTTAATCAGATCAATCTTGGTGACATCAGGTCAGGATTCGATTGATTGGGAATTAGTCTGCTGACTTGAATTGGGTTATAGTTTGAGTCACCGGGGTTAGGGATTTAGATCATTTTGGGTTATTTACCTGATAATTGATCAGTCTTGGTGTACACCTTGTCAGTTGGGTTTCAGGTATATAGAAGTTTAGTGAGGTTATACCCGATGAGGGCTTAAATGGTGTGTTTACTTCAGGTTCAGGGTGGGAGTTCTAGATTGTGTACCAATGTTATTGAATCTGTTTAGTATTGTTATGGTCTTATTATAAGGAAGTTCTTCTTAAGATGTTTGATGGCTACTCGAATTATCATATGAAGCCAGGAACTGAACATTGGTGGAAGTTTGGTTGTATCAGCTTTGGAGGAGGCACTAGGGACAAGCAAGGCTCGGATTAAAGATTTGTACAATACTTCTGGTGATCTTGGTAATGTTCTCTTTAATGGACATTTAGGTTTTGATTGTTGGGTTGTTTTGCATATAATAAGTGGTGTTACTTTATTCACTAACACCTGCAGTTTATAATTTTCGCTTGAAACATCTATTTTGACAATTTTTGTGCTATTTCCAATTATTTGAAGTGATTATAGGCGAGTTAATTGTAAATTGCTGAACATCCCTGAATTCTTTTGATGAGCATTTGGTTTACAACCAGGTGATTGTTTACACTTGACAGTGGGGTTGCTTTTGGAAGACAGGAGGTGTATAAGGTTACTTATCATAAGAACATGGGCCAGAGGGGATAGATAGGTTCTTTTCACATGTTTTAGTACAGGATGAGCTTAGCAATTTCTATATATGAAGCATTGATTATGATTTTAGATACTTCTGATTATATGTATATCCAATTTTATTAAATGATCAAGATTTATCAATTAATGCTATGTCGGAATAAATAATCATATTTCCAGGGCCATTTATTTAACATGGCTTACAAGGTTGCAGTATTCATTTTCAGGTGATGCAGCACAGGAGTGTCGGCAAAGCCAATCTTTGCTTGCTCCTCCCCGACCACTTTCAATTCATGGCGTATTTCATATGCTTCGGAAAATAAGGTTTGTGGACTCCATATGTCAGCAGTATGCCAATACAAGTCATGGTTCTATACCAAGATGAAAATCAGTTTATTGTTGATCTTTTACATTTCTCTCACTAAGTTTTAATGAAGTAATTTAGGCTTAAATGGACTCTAGCATTGAATATTTGAGTTGTATAGATAAATGGGGCCTTGAGCAGATCACAATTTTCTCCTTTTATTGATTCCCCCCAATTCTCACAATTTTCTCCTTTTGATTGATTTCTCTCCAATATTGGTTTAATAACAAATGTCATTGTTCTTTTTCTTTCATCAATTAGTTCAATATCGGGAAGTGGAAGTACTGGGCGAAGGAAGATTCTTGTGATAAGCCTCTTGAATTCATGTCGAGAAATGGAAATAAAGTATCTAGTCAGGACATTGGTTAGATTTCTCTTTTAAGGCGTTGCTAATTTGATCCTAATTGAAAAAGTAATGTAGTTTGAAAGTAAATAAAAAATGAAAATCAATCAATTCTATGGTTTGGGACTAGTATACCGATGGCTGCATAGGATCTCGATTTCTTTAATGTAGCAATATCTGGCCCAAGCAAAATCTCTTAAGACTGATCTGATGGTTTAATTGGTTGTGTCTGGTCAGAATTTCTTGAGTGACTCAGTTAGACCTTTTTCTAATCGAGAGATCTGCCACCCGCTGCAACCTTTACATGTTTGACTTCAATTTCTGAAATGGTAAACCTGCTAAACTTTAAATGATGACAACAGTCTAATATCTAACAATAAGCACGGAAAATCAGCCAATTACATTTGACTCAAGCTAACCTGTTATTGTGTGGGGTCCTGGTTAATATTTGTTGAACTGATAGCATCTTAGACTCTACCCAACCTGATCTGTGTATATTTTTTTCAAATACTACAAAATATGTGAAATTTACTCAATACTGTTTGTTTTACCGATCTATAAATATAATAATATACACTGAATGACCTGGTCGCTCGCTGGCTCTAATTTATTTTTGTTCTTACAGTATGATATATGAATAATACAAGACCAAAAGCTGATACTTATTCCTTTTCTGTGCTGTATGTTTTTTTTCATTTTTAGTTAAAAGTCAACTTTGTTATGTAGGTTCGCAATCTACGCATTGGGGCAATGATGAGAACCATCTTGCCTTCCCTGGCAAATGCTGTTGTTTTAAATAGCTATTCAGCACCTGAAAAGACTATTAACCCTGAAACTTTGAAAGAACAGATGCAGGTTAGACTGGCACCTTCTGATTCTGGACCCAACAAGATAAGGGGTCAGATCACGACAAATTTAGCAAATTTGTAAGAAAAGTTTTTTTGGAAAGTTTAGAAGCCCAAGCTTGCAGCCAAAGAATAGATTCAATTAAAGAAATTTATAAAAAAGTATGCCATTTGAGTGCCTGATTTCTCAATTCTGCATGACCAGTTGGGTCAATCATACCAGAATTGATCTGGTTTGAATCGGGTGGTTTTGAAGGGGGCTTGGAGGGTGGGGTGAGGAGTACTCATGTTGTGTGTGTGTGGGTTTTTTTTGGGGGGGCGGGGGGGGGGGGGGGTGGTGTGAATATATATTAAGTTAAATACAACGACATGTAATTTTGGCACTCTTGAGGGGCAAAATTCGAAAGTATAGGGGAGACCAGGCCCCCTTTTATTATGCTTGTCTCTGTCCTTGTGGCAGGTCAGTTGGCCTGACATGATTTAATGGTTTGTTAAAATTCCATTGTAACCTGAATTTTGTTCTTTCCCCTCAGGATGTGATTTTCTATATAGAAACTTTGACTTCTTGAGCAGACTAAGTTCATATTTAGTTATGAATTCTAACATTCCTGGCCCAAATCCTTGTTAGTTTTGTTTGACATGATTTACTTTCATGCTTTTCTGGGAAGGTAACGTGGTTTGTTTTTTCTAGGTTGTCACTTCAGAAGTCACAAAAGCGTACAATGTACTTCCTAATCTGGTTAGTTATTTGCCTCAGCTTCATACAACTATGCAAGCATGACTCAACTGGTGGTTTTAAGTTTTAAGAGTATATAAACATTGAAACAAAGAAAATAACATAGAATTTACAAAACTGTAATGTGAGGACTGTTAGAGGTAAGGTAATATGGACTGGCTGTAGTAATGTTATGGTGTTTTATGCTTGTGTTTGCTATTATTTGTGTCTTTAAAACATATTTTGAGTTTGCTGGTGGGGTCAGCCGAAGCACAATTTGAATCTACAGAGAATGTAAGCCAGTTAAATTAATATACTTGGCTTGGCTGCCAGGACTTGCTCATTCCATCTCTTCTGAGTAAAGGCAATACATTTTCAGCATCTGATTTAGCAATGATCCCTGGCACTCCTATACCACCTATGCTTGCAAGGTAGCTTTTCTATTGGAAGCAGCTGTTAGACAATCAGATAGTTTTCTCAGTGACATATCATTTGTAATGTTTATTGCAGAATCACTAATTGCTTCACACAGGCACTGAAGTTACTCCAGGGAAGAGCCTTCACTTGTGAGTACAAGTATGACCACTCTCTCTCCAAAATAACTTCTTCTGAGATTCTATGTTAGCTTATTTTTGGTTATGGATTAAAAGCCAATTAAGAGAGTGCACTTATTATCCCTTGGATTATACTAGAAAAAAGAATACATAACGCAAGGGTGCTGATGTTGGGTGCACTAAGGGTGGCAATGTTGTTGAACCAGACTTGTCTATTGACCCAATCTGACCCAGACATTGCCTAGTTTATAATTGCTCAGCCTAGAAGGTTGAATGCATTGTAGGACGGTTGATCATGTTCTTCGCCCCTGATTTTGGTTTACATAAATGTTATAACAAAGGCTCAAAGTGCCTGCAGAGTCTTAATATTTTTGAAGGATCATTTGAAGGGAATAAAAATACATATACAGAACCAATTGCCATTTTTTGATATATATTTTTTTGGAGGGACCTATTGGGCAACACCAATTGGTATGCCTCAGTAGCTGGACTCAGATTTAATTTACAACGACTTCCCTTTCAGAAAAAAAATTTGTTTACTCAGTTTGATATATGGTTCCATAATTGTGATGGGCACTGAATTTTTAAAATTCTGTTGGATATTGGTCATGATATTTTCTAGATATGATGGACAACGAGCCCAAATTCATAAACTAGAAGATGGATCAGTACGAATTTTTTCAAGACAAATGAAGGAATCAACATCAAGGTTCCCTGATTTGGTGAATGCAATTAGAGAATTCTGTAACCCTGCAGTCCAGACTTTTATTTTGGATGCTGAGGTAATATTGTCCCTAAAGTGACACTTTCAAACAGGATAACTATATTGTGGTTGTTAAGTACACTGAACATTGTTCGTATTTCCAATCATGGGCAATATTTACCAAGTTAACCCCCTTCCTAAGTCCTTCTAAATCTAAACCAATTTGGCAGTTGGTTGATGCATGCAACGAAGTCATATTTTGGTTTCTTGGTTTTCTCTAGTTTAAATATCCCTTTTGCAGAAATTTTGAAATCCTATAATTTTGTAGGTTGTAGCTATCGATAGAAAAAAAGCTAAGATCATGTCATTTCAAGAGCTATCTTCAAGGGAGCGAGGAAGCAAGGATGCCTCAATTTTACTCCATATCATAAAGGTAACTGCAAAAATTTGTAGCTCTGTTGTAATATTTTGTGATCTGTACAGTGATACAACGATCATTGTGTCTGAGCTCAATATGGTGCCATTAAGACTTGTTATTAATATATATCTGATCCATAAAAAGTATCTCTTGGCGAGCCACCACACACAATTGAAATTAATTAATCTTAATGTCAGCAGCTTTCTGAAATTTTGCATCTTCAGTTAATTAGTCTTTTGACTGTTCCCGCTATTGAAACTGTTATTTTAGAGAGACGGAATTAGGGTGAAAAGGTAGGGATTGCACCTCTGTACAGAGGCTCCTCCTTTTTATATTAATCAAAAATTTCTCTTTTACAAATATGACTCTAGACTTCTATAAATAACTCAATACCATAGATAACCTATACCATAGATGATTAATTACCATAAAGATAATTCTAAATATAACTCAACACTCCCCCTCAAGATGGGCGATAGATATCAATCATCCCCATCTTGTTACAAGAACTCTCAAACTGCTTACAACCCAAACCCTTGGTTAGACAATCAGCCAACTGTTCTTCTGATTTCACATAGTCCAACGTCAGCACTCCATTATTCAGTTGTTCTTTGATGAAGAAACGATCAATCTCCACATGTTTAGTGCGATCATGCTGAACTGGATTGTTTGCAATATTGATTGCTGACTTGTTGTCACATCGAAGTTGTAAAGACTCTCCTCGCAACACTCGCAACTCAGATAGGAGATTTCTCACCCACATCAATTCACATAGGCTGAGTGCCATTGCCCTGTACTCAGCCTCAGCTGTAGATCTGGCCACCACGTCTTGCTTCTTGCTCCGCCAAGCCACAAGATTACCTCCAACAAACACACAATATCCTGTGGTGGATCTACGATCATCTACGCAACCTGCCCAGTCAGCATCACAATAGCCTTCAACTCTCAGATGCCCATGACTTCTGAACCACAATCCTTTTCCGGGACTCCCCTTGATATATCTGAGAATTCTGTGAACAACATCCAAATGTTGTTCTCTCGGATCATGCATGTATCTACTCACCACACTCACTGCATGAGAAATATCAGGTCTAGTGTGGCATAGATAAATGAGCTTACCAACTAGTCTTTGGTACTGCTCCTTGTCCACTGAGTCACCTCCCTCAGCACACAGCTTCTGATTTTGCTCGATAGGAGTAGGGGCAACCCTACAGTCCAGCATCCCTGTCTCTGAAAGAAGATCCAGTGCATACTTTCGCTGAGAAAGCACCATACCCGTTCTCGACCTAGCAATTTCAATCCCAAGAAAATACTTCAATTGTCCCAAATCCTTGACCTCAAATTCTTTTCCAAGATTTCTTTTTAGCCGCATGATCTCCTCAGCATCGTCTCCAGTAATCACAATATCATCAACATAAACAGCCAGGATGGCGATACGACCTTTCAAGTGTCTGTAGAACACAGTATGATCTCCATTGCACTGCTTGTATCCCATGCCACAGACTGCAAGTCTGAACCTATCAAACCATGCCCTTGGAGACTGTTTCAGTCCATACAATGACTTCTTGAGCTTGCATACCTTCCCAGCTGATTGTAGAGTAGCAAATCCAGGTGGAATCTCCATGTACACCTCTTCTTGAAGATCTCCATGCAAGAAAGCATTCTTGACATCCAACTGGTGTAGTGGCCAATTGAAGTTGGCAGCACACGACACCAACATCCTCACAGTGCTCATTTTTGCAACCGGAGCAAAAGTCTCATCATAGTCGATACCATAAGTCTGACTGTATCCTTTCGCAACCAGTCGGGCCTTGTATCTATCAACCTTGCCTTCTGGAGTTTGCTTGACAGTGTACACCCATTTGCATCCAACAGCTCGCTTTCCAACTGGTAAAGGTACCAATTCCCATGTGTCATTCTTCTTCAACGCCTGAAGTTCTTCCTGCATGGCACTGAACCATCTGGGATCTTGCTTAGCTACCTGCCATGTGTGAGGTACAGGCACAGAATCTAGAGATGCAAGAAATGACTTATATGCAGGTGGAACAGATTCAAGGGAAATGAAATTTGCAATATCATTACCCCAACTACCATACTTAACAGGATGTTTTCCAGCATTAACCCTAGATGTTCTACGAAGTGGAATTTGAGGAGAATTGTTACCTATCAACTCTGAGTGAGAATCTGAGGAAGAACTTGGGGAGGAGGTACTTGGGACATTGGCATTCAAGGGAACTGGCGATGCTATAACAAGAGATTCAGACTGCTCAGGCTGCTCATGCTGAGTGCTCTGTTTCGGTCTCCTCTTATAAACTATCAACTCCCCCTGCTTCTTATTTTCACCACTCAGATTGCTATCACTATCACCACCATCACCATTATCATCACTCAGATTGTTATCACCAGTCGATTCCGACAAAGAATATGGAAAACCGCCAATTATAATCCTATCATCCTTCTCCCCCTCTCTACCAGCACTTGTAGAGTCATCTTTGAATAATGAATCCAACTCTGTCTTTTCTCCATAGTATGGTTCAGATTCTCGGATCTATGTCAGAGTCACAGGTGGTACAGAAGATAGAGCTGTTACCTAATGATGTCAAGCTTGAGGGGACGAGAAATTATTTGAGTTGGTCTCGAAGGGCCTTGCTGAACCTTCAGATGAAAGGACTTGAAGGGTATGTGAATGGAGAGTGCAATGAACCTGCTAATGAGTCGGGTATTGTGGACAAGACAAGTACTGCGTGGATGAGATGGAGTCATATGAATTCTTTAGTGATTTCTTGGTTGTTGACATCTATGTCACCAGCCATAGCTGGAATGGTGGAATCGATTAGAAGTGCTACAGATATCTGGAAGACTCTGGCTAAGATGTACTCAGGAGCTGGGAGTGTGATGATGATGCTCGACGTGGAGGACAGAATTGATGCTACTGTCCAGGGGGAGAAATCAGTTCTTGAGTATGCAGCAGAATTGCGTCGTTTGTGGGCTGATTTGGATCACTATGATCCTTTGTCACTGAAGGATCCGACAGATGTTCTTTGTGGGATGCAATACCTTGAAAGAAGGCGTGTGGCTCGCTTTCTGAAGGGTCTGAACTCGAAATTTGAGGCAAGAAGGGCGGCAATATGTCATTTGCCATCTCTTCCATCGTTGAATGAGGTTATCGCTTCGATGGAGGAAGAGGAGGTCAGACAGAAGGTGATGGCATCTGAAACCTCACCTGTTGTTCGTTCGGCAATGGCAGCTCCTGGAGCCCAAATCAAAGATGACAGGGACTGTTTCAACTGTGGACATAAAGGACATCTCAGTTTCAATTGTCCTGAGCCTCGCAGATCTGGCGGTGGAAGAGGAGGTGGAGGACAGAGAGGTGGATATGGTGGTCGCGGACGTGGAAATGGATATAGGGGGCGTGGAATCCGAGGACGTGGAGGTAGAGGTGTTGCTCATTTTGCTGTGACAGAGGAGCCCCAAGCTGCGACAGATATGCCTGGAGTAGAATTGAAAGAGCTGGAGGAACTGCGTCGCTTCAAGTCTCAAGTGGAGAGTTCTAAAGACAAGCAAATGGTCTCAGATGAGTTTGATGACAATGCTTACTTTGGTAATGTTGCTTGTTATGCTCATGTGACTAAAGGTATTCAGGCACAGGCTTTTGCATCTACTAAATCTCATGTTGATTGGATTATAGATTCAGGTGCATCTAGTCATATTACAGGATCATCCAGTGAATTTGTAGAATATTGTCCTAATCAACAAACACAACTTGAAACAGTCCAAACTGCTGATGGTACATCCCAACCTATCAAGGGTATTGGCTCAGTTTTTTGTAATTCATGTATTACCTTGCCCTCTGTGTTGCATGTTCCTTCTTTTCCTGTTAATTTGCTCTCTGTTAGCTCACTCATTGATCAGTTGAATTGCATCGTCCTTTTTGATCAAAATATGTGTTTCATTCAGGAAAAAGAAACGGGGAGGAGACTTGGGACTGGCAACAGGCGTGATGGACTCTGGTACTTGGATAAGGAGGCTGCTATGCTCGTTGCTGTTATTGATAAAGGGACTGAAGCAGAGGTCATGTTGCACCATAATAGATTGGGACATTTATCTTTTGATAGTTTAAATAGATTGGAACCTGATTTGTTGAATAAAGTAGACAAGAATAAATTATTTTGTAATGCTTGTGAGCTTGGAAAACATACTCGTTCTAGTTATAAAATGATTGGTTTAAGAAGTTTGGAGTCTTTTGCACTTATTCATTCTGGATTTAGATGGTTTGTCACCTTTATTGACTGTTACTCGCGCATGACTTGGATATACATGATGAAATATAAATCTGAAGTACTCAAATGCTTTAAGGATTTCTCAGCTTGTGTGAAAACTCAATTTGGAGTACAGGTGAAGGTCCTTCGATCAGACAATGGAACTGAGTATGTCAACAAAGAGTTTGCTACTTTTATGTCAGAGCAAGGAATTCTCCATCAAACTACCTGTCCAGATACCCCAGCCCAAAATGGAGTCGCTGAGCGCAAGAACAGGCATCTGCTAGAAGTGACACGTTCATTAATGCTGACAATGAACGTACCGAAATTTCTGTGGAGTGAGGCGGTTATGACAGCGACTTATCTGATCAACAGGATGCCATCAAGAGTACTAGGGATGAAGACACCACGTGAGATGCTATTTGGCTCTAATGATTTTGTTGCTCCGCCCAAAGTGTTCGGATGTGTGTGTTATGTGAGAGACCACAGATTGACAGTGGGGAAGCTAGATCCGCGGGCGGTTAAATGCATCTTTGTAGGTTACTCCTCGAGTCAGAAAGGATACAGGTGTTGGTGTCCTACTGAAAGAAAAGTCTTTGTGAGTATGGATGTGACTTTCCGAGAATCTGAACCATACTATGGAGAAAAGACAGAGTTGGATTCATTATTCAAAGATGACTCTACAAGTGCTGGTAGAGAGGGGGAGAAGGATGATAGGATTATAATTGGCGGTTTTCCATATTCTTTGTCGGAATCGACTGGTGATAACAATCTGAGTGATGATAATGGTGATGGTGGTGATAGTGATAGCAATCTGAGTGGTGAAAATAAGAAGCAGGGGGAGTTGATAGTTTATAAGAGGAGACCGAAACAGAGCACTCAGCATGAGCAGCCTGAGCAGTCTGAATCTCTTGTTATAGCATCGCCAGTTCCCTTGAATGCCAATGTCCCAAGTACCTCCTCCCCAAGTTCTTCCTCAGATTCTCACTCAGAGTTGATAGGTAACAATTCTCCTCAAATTTCACATTCAACAATTTGGCCATATTTTCCATAATGGCATGTAAATCCTTAGTAGTCACAGGTTTATCCATCTTAACTATCAAATCTGTATCTCAAACACAAACGCAACTAGAGGACGAGATACACAATTTTCAAACACAAACCGTACGGACGCACACGATCACGGTTTCTTTAACATCTACCAGAACAGATCTGCGGAATTGTAAAAAGAGAAAAAACAGAGACGACCTGGAGAGAGGGATAAGACATGCAGAGTATGACACAGAGCAGAAGCCACAGAAGATCCTTGGTCACGTGGCTCATCCACACACACCTAGCAGAAGCCACAGAAAATCCAGCCAGCTAGTTGGTCTTGGCGCGGCTCACCAGTGCGCGCACAAGATGGAGCTGCTCTTTGCGCGGTGCACACAGAAGAAACACGGAGCCTCCTTTTTTTTCCTTTTTTTTTTTTTTTTTTTTTAGGGCACTGTCGTGGCTCACGGAAGATGAGAAAAAAAGCTTAGTTCTGGTCTATCCGTGGTCCACGGCTGAGAGGCTAAGAAAGGTTGAGTGTATGCACGAAGAAGAACAGAACGAGAGAAGAAGAACAAGAGAGAAGGAGAGAAGACACGCAAGCAGGGAACAGCGCCGCTACTTACGGCTCTGATACCATGTTATTTTAGAGAGACGGAATTAGGGTGAAAAGGTAGGGATTGCACCTCTGTACAGAGGCTCCCCCTTTTTATATTAATCAAAAATTTCTCTTTTACAAATATGACTCTAGACTTCTATAAATAACTCAATACCATAGATAACCTATACCATAGATGATTAATTACCATAAAGATAATTCTAAATATAACTCAACAGAAACTACTTTGCAGGTTGATGTTTGTATATTTCTTTTTGATATCATGCTTCATGATGGGAAGAGGTACAACTTTCAGCATCTTTGTCTTAGTTTTCTGTTCCTGATGTTATCTGATGTGATTGATTCCGGTTCTTTGCAAGTGAGAGATACATCAGCTCTTAACAAAGTCGCAAAAAAAAAATAATAATAATAAAAAGAAAAAAAAAGAGCAGCATTGGAAATTGCTCACAGAGCCATATGGACAATGCATGGAAACCAACATAAAGCAATAACAAATGGTGTTTGTACAAAGTAGTCATAACTTTGCATGTTTGGAATTAACATCTGACATTGTGTCCGAAATGATAACTGAGCATATCTTTCTCTGTATTTTGCATACAACGCCTATTATAACCAAAGTGAAGCTAAGTACACTTTATCTAAATTAACTAATATTCAACTTCATGTATTAACTCAATTGCATGACGGCACCTTGTTGATGCTAACTTGCATACCATTTTGTCTGGTTGGTTTTAATTTTTTAGGGTCAGAAAAAATTACTTGTAGGGTTGGGGGTGCATAGTTATCAGCATTGAATAGAATCTTCATTATTCATGACACTGATAGTGGTTAGTTATTGATCATAAATATTTTAAAATTGTTCAATGTTACTATGCAATTTTAATAAATATTGGATATTAGATGTTATATTCAAACACATGTAGTGCAATTTGCCAAAAAGATAAGAATAAGTAAATAAAAGGAAAAGAGAAAACTGAATTAACCTTATTAATTTGGGTATTCTATAATGTTGAATGCTAAGTCGTTATTGTTTTTAAATTCTCTCATGAGACCTGTGACTTCTCTTGCTTTTGTTTCTTTGTTTAGGCTGCTGGACTCTCCCCTGTGTGAGAGAAGAAAATGTTTGTCTTCTTTGAAACTAAAATATCTAACTCGTGTCTTTGTTTATGTCAATAAGGTTTATTTTCTTAGTATGCTGTTATATGCATTAATCTCATTTTCTTGTCTTGGCAGACCTGCGTAATTTGGTCCAAGAAAAGCCAGGTTATTTGCAATTAGCGACTGAAATCACTGTGAGTACTTATGTTTTCTGTATTGGTATGGTGTTACTATTAAAATTAAATATTCTGATTGAAATGGGTTGTAGGTAGAAGGAAATGAAGCATATGCTAATAATGAGCATACAATAAACAAGCTGAGATCGTTTTTTGAGGAAGCATGCAACTCTTCTTGTGAAGGGATCATGATCAAGAGTTTGGATACTGATGCTACATATTCTGCCTCTAACCGCTGTGACTCCTGGTTGAAGGTATTCATCTTTACCTTTTTGTAAAATCCACCCCAAAGTTCGGTATATTTTCAAATGGTGGAGGGTTCAAAGCTTCAAAATGCATTCATCAGGCCTTCACTTTTTATTAGATAAATTCTAATAAAATGAACTTAATGACAAATAATAACCATTTGATGTAACTTTTGTTGATTTCTCCATAAATTGAAAGGCATTAAGAAACAAATAAACAATGCATGTAAGTTCATACTATGGATTTTACAAATAGAGGTGTATGGAAACAAATCAAAATGGCGAGTTACCTGCTACATGCACATTCAAAAAGGAATAAATGGCACTATATGTTTGCTTTTATTTTCTAATAAATAGTCTGATGGCTAGTGGTTTCATTCTGTCATTTGAGACTAGAATTAAATCATTGGTGATTGGGGCAAATCTAGAATTTCTTTTTCTTTCTTCAAATGAGCGATCCATGTGATTTTGGATTACTGCTGAAGTTTTCTATTGCTTTTTGTACTTGTGTCCTAGGTCAAGCGTGACTATGTGGATGGCTTGGGAGATAGCCTAGATTTAGTTCCTATAGGTGCATGGTATGGAAATGGACGGAAGGCTGGCTGGTACTCATCTCTAAATCTGTCTTGTGCTCAGTGTTGTTATTTGCATTTCTTTTGTTATTCAAATTTATTCTTGGTGATGTCTTGTGTTCATTGCCCCTCTTAAAGGTATAGCCCTTTTCTTATGGCATGCTATAATCCTGAGGCAGAAGAGTTCCAGAGTGTCTGCCGTGTCATGTCAGGCTTCTCTGATACTTTCTACAAAGAGGTAATAGAAAATATTATTATACTGCCTTGAACAGTTCATTATCCTCAACATTTTTTATGCGTTATTTTCAGATGAAAGAGTATTTCTCTGAAGACAAGATTTTGTCCAAGAAGCCACCTTATTATCAAACAGATGAGTCACCCGACTTTTGGTTTGTGCCAGAACTTGTTTGGGAGATTCGGGGTGCAGGTATATGTTAAAATGCCAATTGTTAAATTATTGCCTGGTTCGGTGGAAGTTCCCCTCTGTTAGTATCCATGGCAGCAAGACAGTCTAGCACAGTAGAAAGCCTTGATTATCCTCTCCTTTTGTGTTTCTGTTGGGTCATAAAAACAAGAATGGCCATATTGGAATTTGGTGCAGTTTCTGTGCTGAACTTTAAAACTGAAATAGAACTGAATTTGGGTTTGACATAAATTGGCACTTGTCAAGTCTTTTCTGTTTACTTCGTCTTATTGTTATTTTGCCAAAACTTCATTCTAGATGAGAAAAGGAATGGGGAAATAGTCAAATAGGGCTACAAGAGAACAAAAGGGTGGATATAACTGCCACCAGTATTTATATTCAGTAATCCATTAGTACCTGCTTAAACAAATTAAAGATGAAAACTAGCCCTCATATTGGCTGAAATAGCTATTATTATCACAAGCTCCTCTATTTAAGCTTATTGTTGCGGCTAAATTTCTCCTGTGTACAACTGGCTGATGATGTTTTTACAGACCTGACGATATCTCCAGTGCACCATGCGGCTGTTGGGTTGGTTCACCCATCCCGTGGTATTTCGGTGAGGCTTCCGAGGTTTGTGCGTGCTTTGTCAGACAGAAATCCAGAAGATTGTAGCACAGCAGCTGATATTGCAAGCATGTTCAAATCCCAGAATAGGAAAATGGGGATAACTTTGGAGAACCAAGAACCCTAATTAGCTGTTTGGCACTTGTTTTGTAGATATCAAATAGCTTATAGAATGTAGTGGTATATATACAAAGGGTCTATTTTTGGGGTTGCTCCTTCCAATGATATTCATAAAAATTGTTGCCGGGGACAGGTCAACTTGGTTAAGCCTAGTAGACCATTAGACTTCCAATTGTTCTGTGCAATCGAAGAATTGTAATCCTTCTTTTTGTATGTTACATGGGCCCCATTTTGTGTGTATATAATATTAAATGTACCACATCTAGTAGAATAATGTTTTTCTGCCCCCTCCTTCATGGTTGTAAAGCTTGCGAATATTTCTTTCTCTGCTGTATTAAACTTTGTGTTAACTAAAATGCTAATAAGTGAACTTGACAGTTGGTATGTAGTATGCTTTTAGAGGGCAAAATGCTGACAGATAGACCTGAATTAAGATTGGAGGGTACAGGTGCGTACTCTGGATATCTATATTATTGTATAGGTTAGGTACATTAATTACTGAAAAACCTCACGAGTAGATTGCTATCATATATAATTACATTATGTAACTCACCATACAAAATGTAGTATGCTTCTTGTAACAAAGAATCTGAATCCTCTCGCCGTTGATATGATATCAGTCCAGAGCACGAGATAAGAAATGCAAGGGATGGAGGCCTGGGCCTACAGGCTAAACATAAAAGGCAGCAGGCCAGAACAAAGGAGAAAATTCCAAAAAATGCAGGGCAGAAGGCAGAGGCTCACAGAATAGAGAGCCTAAAGGCAAAAAAGAAATAAAGAATAGAATATAACACAGCACAAGGGGACAGAAACAGAGAGCGATAAAGAGGCACATGTTATCTATATGGCAAAATGGCATATTGCACGGCCACACCAGCACACGCGTGAACCAATGTCCCCAGTACGGACACCAATTAAAAGCAGAGAGAGAGGAGCATTTATTTCATTTATTTAAGCAGTGGAGAGAGAGGTGGCACTTTGCATGGCAAGGTCATGTCTAACCAGCAGAGCTGTCTGACCTCCCCTGTTTGAATATTCCCTCTGTAAACATACACATGAGCACTCACTAGTCCCCTCCCTCGCTTCTGTTTCACTGTTCCCACCTTCAATCCCTATTTATTGCGAATTCAATTCTTTTCCTAATATCCGACAACTGTTGCCACTTTGCTCACTCTGCAATTCTCCCAATTGCAACTTCTGAAAAATCATACCATTTGGTTAGAACTACCTTCTATTCTTTTGGTATGTTGCAAGGTAAAAGCGAGAGAAATTTTTAATCGAGCAGGATCTTCAAATAAATATGTTTTACTTTGCAGCATCAAAAAAAAAAAAAAAATAAAAAGGCAAAGCAATTGAGCAAAGAAAGGAGATTATGTAGGTTATTTAGTATAGTAATGTATTGGGCTTGGAGACAGGTGTGGGCGTGGAATACCATGAAGTCGCGAAACCGTTCCTTTCCGTCCATATGGAACATGTAACGAAACGAAATTTCATTTCTTTTCGCAAACAGAATGCATTTCGTGATTCATCGGTGTGAAATACAGTGCAAATATAACCGTTCCGCCACGTTCCGTCAAAACAGAACGAATAACGAATCAATCCGGTACATACCGTTACTAAAACGGAACGGAAAACGGAACTATCCATTCCATTTCCGTTATCAACGTTACCCACCCCTACTTGGAGAATGTGGATTACAAAATTGCATGTCAAAATGCAACAAAACATGTATCAGATTTTTGTCTTATTCTGTTAGGATACAGACGGAGGTTTCTACGGAGTACGCATACAATTTATTATTATCAAAAGAAAATTTGGTCGGATGTTCTGTACTCCTATATTTGCTACCAGTGGTATTCAATTAGGCATTCTTAGTTTCTAACTCCTCTAAATCTAGTAAACAAGTTTTGAATCAGTTTACAGGGTTCCCTTCAATTATTTTTAGCTAAGCGTTTCCTTTTCTACAGTAATGATTAAATCATGTGCCCCCACTGTTAGCAAAAATGAGAAAATGGACTGAGAGGAGATTGCTTTATGTTCAAAGGAAACCTAAGTTTCTGAAATTGCTTTGTGTTCCTCATTTTCTACAACTTCAGCAGAAAAAATGAGGACTCGCCCACAAAGTTTAGTTATACTGACTAAAACCTTACTTCTGTGTTAGATATTAGTTCAGTTGAATAAAATAAAAAAGAAAACTAAAGAAATGCAGGGCTGCCTATCACTTCTTCCCTTAGGTGACTATTCATGTAAAATTTATAAAGACATGGTTCCTTTTTTCTAGTCAATCAAAAGCACTCAACAAATATTCATTCCTGCATTTAATGCATGGTTAAAACTTAAAAGAAAAGAAAAAAAAATGAATCAAAACAAGTGTAATTGATGCATTCCCAGATCAAATTACTCAATACAAAGTTAATTTACCCTCACACATTACAAAACCATAAGCTAGCTCTAATCGGCTTAATTACGTGAAACAAAATGTAAAAGAAATCATACAATATCATAAAAAACTAATTAAAAGAAGAAGAATAGGTTGCACAAACTAGCTAGATTGTCCAAGAATGCGTCCCTTACAGCTCATTGTAGAGAGAGAAAAATAAAAGGAAGATACCAAACCAAGAGATCGGACCATGGAGCCTCAATTCCCCACAAAACCAAATCAAATTACATGATTGGGATCTATCTATGCGGCTGCTTGCTTTTCTCTTTCACATCATGTTTCGAATAATTGATACATTGCTCCCTGCGCAATGGCCAAACAAGCTGGGGTTCCATGTGTGTGTGTGAGAGAGAGAGAGAGAGAGAGAGAGAGAGAGGTGACTGGTGAGTGAGGAAGTGCACGAGTCAAAAAGAAAGAAATATTGGTGGTGGTGTTTTTTGCGGTGAGGAAAAGAGGAAAGGAGGACAGCTGAGAAGCGATAGTTTTTATAATCCAATCCAGCCGCTAAAAGCATCTGCATATTTTGGAGTTTGGGACTGTTATAACTTTTATTAAATATCTATCTATGAGTTTGTACAGGGATTTAATACCATAAAAAATATATTGGCACAAATTAATTTTAATTATTTATATTAATATTTTGAAGTCTAAAATTTAAATAACAAATCGAAGTAATTGAAACTGTACAATTTTTTTTAGTTAAGTTTGCGAGAGAAGTTAACTGTAAGTATGTAATTGATATATTTTAATGTATTTTACTATTTAATTTCCTGACTTTGTATAAAATAAATTTATAAATGTGCATATATTATATGTAAATAAATAAAATTACCAGCTCGGATTTGTTGTTTGTTTTTTATTTTATTTTAAAATATCAGTCAAAAAATGTGCAGTGCTAATTTGTGTTATCCCAGAATTGATTTTTATGTTGGCATCATGGTAAATAACCCTAGACAGAGTATTTATTATTAGACCAACATTGAGGGAGCATTGAATCCACAACAGATAGGATGTAGGGAATTTGGCAGGATATACAGTAGCCAATGCTCATGAGCTATGACTGAGACTTTGGTACAACGGTGTACTATGTTAAAAAAGCTGGTAGCGGAGAAAAAATTAAATATTTTAAATTCTTAGTGTATTTGAACTTAAAAAAATTGTCACATTTTGTTGATCTAGATTTTTTTAAAAAAGATAATCTCTAATTTTCCCCCTCAATAATTTGAAATTGACCAAGTAGTAAATAAACTGTGAATAAATTTTTGCTCTCTCTTCTATTTTGGTAAAACAAATTTAACACAATTTTAGAAGTACAAACTAATTCCGGAATTTTGTCTCGAAATCTCAGTTGGGTCAAGAAACCCCACCGTACATTAATCATGGGACCCTAAAAGAGAAAATATTCTCACTAGTAGGTATTTGTTCATTTGTAGTTTTCTTCGCTAAAATTCTTACTCATTGGATGGCTATAGATTTTAGTTGGATTGGCATATCTCTTCGGAGCGGTAAATTCTGACAGTCCGCTAACCAAAACCAAATGCTTGAATTTGCTCAAGGTCAGAAATCACATGTGAACACCATATTTTTATTATGGAAATCTAATCTAATGTATATATCAGCGATACAGTTTTTTAATATTGGAGAAATTTACTATTTTCGAATATTTCTAGAATAACTAAATATTGTAAAGCATAAATATGCCATTATTTTCGTTTAAATATGTATATTATATACCAACTCAGTCCATAATAGTGACTATATAGTAATTTGTCCAGGAAAGGATAAGCAGAAGTTCGTGCAATTGGATTGGTAATTAAGCAAAGTAGTTGTCAAACAACAAGTGCACTTTGCACAAGAATCAAGGTTCATAGTACAGCATAAGAGGAATGGAAAGCTCTCTTTTCCATTAGTGTGTCAAGTATAAAAAACCGCTTTAATTTCTTATTATTTTTTTAACTAGTTTTAATTTTAAAGAGTACATCCATTATTGCAAACGCCATATATACATCACTTGCTTCAGTTCAGATAAAACTCAACATAATATTGCTATCAAATTAGGTTTCAATTTGAAAAGCAAAATTCCACCGATTTAACATATACAAATCAGAATTTAGGAAAAAAAAAAATTAAAGAGCGGAGTTTCAAACTCTGGTAGATGCTTAGAAAACGTCAAGAAAGATTTTTCATAAATTTAACACTGTTGTTCTGTTTATAACAAGTTTTGCATTTAAAAGTTTAAAGTACGTACGATCATTTTTTTTTTCAAAATATAGAAAAATATTATCATGACTATGGATAAATCACAATCGATAAAAATCTGATCTTTCGTTTTTTTTTAATTCTCTAACATAAATTTGTGCTTGTTCGTCTAAAAACGTAACTGTTTTAAAGAAAATAGCATTAAAACCTCCCAACTTTTTTTTCCATTTGAATATTCACAAAAGACTTCCATTGAGTTTCAAACTCGCAAACTACACTTCAAATATATATGTTGATTTTCTCTGCTTAGATCGAGAACTGGTTCTTGTTTACGAAAACAATTATTATCTTTAACCTGGCTTATATATATTTTCAAATCAATCTCCGGTTTGCAATTAATATTTATAGGTTTTTATATATATATAACCATTGCTTCGCTATTCGCTAATATAGGGAAAAAAATAGAGCATCGCATTCTACTTATACTTTTCTTTTGCTTTGATTCCAAATGTCCAATCTTCATATAAGCAACGATCGGAAATAATCACAAATGGAACGGTTCGAAGTGCCTCAAGTACAAGAAATTATTATTTTATTCTTCTCTTTTTTATTTTTACACTCAATTGCTTTTCTTAATGATTCTTTCCTACTGTTTTTCTTAGTATATTGTACTTCTTTCTTCTATTGCTCCTCTGCAGTCTGCTCCAAATAAAATTCCTGAATGAAAATTTATGTATTTTTAACTTCTTCTCTATCTTTTATATGAGAGGATAAATCTACATAGTAATATATTTGGATATAGCTAGGAATAAATCTAATTATAATTAGAAAATATACGAACAATGGACATGATAAAAGTAATGAATTTGTATCTCAAACAAAAATTGAAATCTACTATATAAATTTACATGTATGAAAGAACAATGAGAATATCTATTGTGAACCATGATGCATAGAGGGCTCCATGCACCATGACCGTTTGATCAGTGATTTTGCAAATTGACAAATCTAAATTAACCAATCCAATTTATATATTGAAATCTCATAGAAAACAAAAATTTATAATTTTTGAAAATTTTTTACTATTTTTTTCAAATTTTTTAAAGCTTGCCATTTTTTGCTATAAATACACTAATTTGTAGCAAAAAATGACATGCTTTAAAAAATTCGAAAAAAATAGTAAAAAAATTTTAAAAATTGTAAAATTTTGTTTGCTATGAGATTTCAATATATAGATTGGATTGGTTAATTTAGATTTATCAATTTGCAAAATCACTATCAAACGGTCATGGTGCACGGAGCCCTCTATGCATCATGGTTCACAATAGATATTCTCTTCTTAATATCACTTTTATGCAGATTGACTTCGTAAAAGTATGTAGATTTATATTTGATTTATGCCTTTAATAATATAATAATTTTACTTTTAATCCTTTTCTGTCGTTCCGAGCTTTAATTTTAGGTTTTTTTTTATGGATATTATACCTGGTTTGATTTCAAGCCCGCAATTGTTCTTGAGAATATCTATTGTGAATCATGATGCATAGAGGGCTATGTGCACTATGACCATTTGATCGGTGATTTCGCAAATTGATAAATCTAAATTAACCAATCCAATCTATATATTGAAATCTCATAGCAAACAAAATTTTACAATTTTTGAAATTTTTTACTATTTGTTTTCGAATTTTTTAAAGCTTGCCATTTTTTTGCTATAAATACACTAATTTGTAGCATGATATAGTCATGATGTCAGCAATTGTAATAGCATACGAAACATTTCCCTCCACAACAGAATGATTGGCAAAAAAAAAAAAAAACTATATTCAACATTTCCTGGGTATTTAATCATTCTAATCACTATATATATGACTTAATTTCCTACTAATTGCCCTTAGAAAAAGTAGTCAAGACTAATGAGTATTTAATCATGCACAAACAAAGTTCCTAAGTTGCATTAACTTTAAGAATCGTGCATGAGGTGGTTTTGAGACACAAAAAAAAGGTACATTATAGAAATATAAATATATAAATTGCCATGAGCAGGACACTTGGAAATGGAATCTTCACGCCTTTTTCTTCTCCTTTTTTTCTCCTTTTTCTGCCCCAAAAGAAGGGATGACAAATTAAGAATACAGCCTTCCAAACTACGATACTCAAAAAGCATACCACATGAAGACATGATAGAAGAGAAAGTAGGTGATTGGAGTATCTGAGGAGACATTATATGGTTATTATTGCTTGGAATTTTATGTTTATAATATTCTTCGTCGCACCAAGGAAATGAACTCTTGTTAGCTTTGATAACATTGTCTCACTTTGAGAGGATAATGCTGTTATTGAAATTTAGGAGATAATTACAACATCGCCCAACTAAGGAGTAAGGGATTGCTATCATTTTGGGGTAAAACTTTTAAAGATATATATATTTTTAAATGGAAATAACAAACAGCTATAGACTATTCTTTTTGTGCTACATACGACACATTGAGGAAAAAAGAAATACAATTGGAGGTTGGTGTTTATTTTCATTTTTCTTTCGTTTTTTTAGCGTGTAAGTTGATATTTTGAAAATTTGCAGGGCTACATCGGATATATTTTTCTGCCTGTTTTGTCTTCTTGTTGAGAACCACGTGAAGTTTTGGACTGGGATGTGACAAAATTATGGACAAGATCATAGAAAATAATTAATACAGATTATAAACAAAACTAACTTGGTTGAAAAGATATCATGGAAACTAACATTAAAGAAAAATTATAATTTAAACTAACATTATAAAATAACTTTGATACAAATCTAAAATTGACAATTAAAGAAAAATCAACATTTTAGTATTTAGTTTGGATACTATTTTCCATGATATCTAATGAATGTATCGTATAGATATAGATGTACATAAGAACTTGTTCCAAATTTTTTTTAAAAAAAAATTCAAGTTTATTTGAGTCCAAAGGAATTAAAAATTCATACTAAATTCATTAACATATCTCCTTTTCTGTTCTTTTTCTTTTTTTTTTTTTTGAAGAAAACCGATTCCTAACTTACAATGTCCAAATAAATTCATAATAATATGTCTGAGAACAAATTTGCATTTGATAAAAACATGTGTTTAACAATGTGCAATCATGTCATAACGGCCATAAAAGAGTGATCACCAAATCTCAAATTATTTTGATTGTATAAGATCATCATATATAATTTCTTAAGGATTTTTGTGTTTTTTTTTTTTCATTTGAAGTAAGTTTTTTCACAAAAAAGAAATCATAATTTATGTGGTCTTTCATTATTCTTTTGGATCGGATACCACGGTTGAATTTTTTAAATTATTATGTAGTGGCATGTTCTAAACCATAGCTTCCTCTTATAATACGACACCTTTTTATTTCATATATATATGTTGTGATGAGCTGAAAATTACTGGGTAAAATTAGGAAACACAAGAAGACAAGTATAAAAGAAATTAAATGCCGCTATAATATATTTTATGTGATCAATGATGACATGTCTTAGAAACAACACTGATAATGCTTCAGATATTTGTCTGGAGCATGCCTTTCAGTATGAGCCAGTTAACTCCTACGGGATGAAATTAAAAAAAAAAAAAAAAGTATGAGCCAGTTAATCAAACAAAACAAAATGCATTGTCAGGCTGCATAGCAATAAGGGCTAATCAGAAGAAAGAACGTGCATTCATGGGTTAAAAAAAAGAAAAGAAGAGCACTACTCCTACTAGTACTACTACAACTAGAGGTCAAATTCAAAGATTCGCTGCTTTATTGGGGACTAGAGTGCTCTCCTGCTATCTATCTATTCTCACTTTCATATTCTCCTCAAAAGATTAACAAAAATCTCACTTTCTTTCTTAGTTTTGCATGCTCTCCAGTCGATACCCCACTTTGAGCTTTGCTTCTTCGCCTGTTCTGCAAATAAACGGGAGAAAACACTTATCATGATTCACGTGAAGTGAACAATTTCATTTAAGTACACATTGTTTTTGAATTGGAAGTACACATTGTTTAATGGATAGAGAAAGATATGTACCCTGTTTTTAGGCTTCAGTAGATACATCATGCAATGCAATATATATTTTCAGAAATGGAATTCAATATTCTTCAACAAAGAAAAAGAAAGATATGGAATTCAATTAATTGGTATCAAATTTCTTAACACTATTTTTAATCGGCAATGCATAGCACCTTTTTGTGCTGTTTGTTGTGAATATAATTAATGGTTCATATTTCCAAAATAAGAGAGAATTTCTCAGGAGTCAATCGCAGTGCCGAGTGCCGACTGGAAGTTTTTGTTAATTTGGATTTAACCAAATCCATATAATTTGGGATAAAATGATTCGTTTATTTGGTTTATTAAAAAATAATAAAGATACATAATATTGTTCATTTTCTGATATGCTCACTAATTCTGGGCCCATAGCAGGATGCCCTAGATACAAAAATCCGTCAAGGCCCAATTTGAACTTGAATACATTCATATCTACGACCCGGATCCTCAGCAGCGAAAAAAAGTACTGCTCCAAGCAGCCATTTTCATTTTTTTTAATATTTAAAAATTTTAAAATTTAAATGGAGAATCCAAACCGTTGATCTTGTTAAATTTTACCAGCGATGCGTTTTCATATAAGTTTTATAAAATTTAAAGTTGATTTGATACTAGATCAAGTGGTCAACAAATGAACGGATCTGGTTAGATTAATTCTAATACGTTCATAATTTAATCACTTAATCAAGTATCAAACCAACATTAAATTTTATAAAACTTATATGAAAACGCATTGCCGATACAATTTAACAAGATCAACGGTTTGGATTCTCTATTTAAATTTTAAAACTTTTAAATATTAAAAAAAATGAAAAGGACTACTTGGAGCAGTCCTTTTTTCCGCTGCTGAGGATCCGGGTGCTTCATATCTAGGAGCTCGCTGCTTGCATGGATAGGGGTGAAAACGGTCAACGTTTCGACCGTCCTTTCATTTCGTTTCGTCCAAAACAAAACGAAACGGTTAAAAAATTTTTGGTTGCGTTTAAAAAACGAAACGGTTAACGAAAGCTTGAAACGGTTTCGTCCATGTGTATTTTCGTAGTTTCGACTGTTTCGTCCAAAATGAAACGGTTAACACAAATGGGTAGTCAATTTCGTTTTCAAAACGAAACGGTTAATGAAATTGACCGTTTTCGTGGTCGTTTTAGACGTTATGCAGCCCTATGCATGGACTAACTTCACCTCTTAAATTAATTCTCCTTACTCAAAATGGCCATTGTAATAAAATTTTCAAGTGATATTTATAATATTTTTCATATCTTCTTAAATTCATTATCGATTTTATTCTATTCGTAAAAATCGTGAAATTAAAAAGTAAGAAACTGACAATATTAATATTTTAATATACAATATATTACAAAAGGAATACATTATTTCCCAATTATATCTACATAATATTTGAACATATATTTATAGATCACACCGAACTATTAATTACAAAGTTTTTACTATGTTAGAGAATGAATTTTTTTCCCGAAGGCTACTATGTATTAGAGAAAACCATGTTCTATTTTCGTTTTTCCTATTGAACGTTCTATGGACCAATGTTTTCTCCGAGATTTACAAGCTGCGTGAGTTCAATATGCAGAAGACAAAGCGGGCCTTGAGAGTTGAGACTTGAGTCATAATGCCTACCGGTTTATTTGGCAAAAAAAAAAAAAAAAAAACGAATAATAAGACGCAAGTACAACTGCAATTAAGATATTTAATCATCCAACAATAAAGAAAGTCAATTTTCATAAACTGAATTTTTAATTGGATTTAATTCTAGACTGTTCATTTTAAATTATGATCGACTAGAATTGTTGTTCGATTTGAAATTTCAGTCTAAAACAAAATAACCTAAAAACATATGTATCTATTTGATTTTTCCTCGTTGGCCCGGGTGAGGGTAACCGATTCAACAATCAATTGGTTAGTTGTTCCATTGCAGCTAACAATTCTCGTAAGGAAAATCTATAAAGATCTGTTTTCAATGGTTTATAGCATACTTGTTCCAAAAAAAAACGGAAGTGATAAATGATAAGTGCAATTTTGCACTTTATCATTCGTGTTATGAAATTTAATAAAATGTGGATTGTTCATCTTCATATTCCCACTACTTATTTATCTCTTTATTTTCCACTACACATTTATTTTTCATTATCTCCACTAATTATTTATTGATCATTATGTGAGGTATCATATTGTAGCCTATAAATAGAGACATTGTACATTTGTATGGATAGTTGAAAGAGATAATGAAATTCTGAAATTTACTCTTGAGAATATTGTCTTACTTACTCTTGATACATTGTTCTTTGTTTATTTCTTCCACATTATTTTACAACACGTTATCAACATGAATTTGCTCGGAAGGAATTGCAAAATTGTTTGCACAAATTGCTACGAAGAAGTTGCAAAAGTTTTGAGTAAGTAAGAATAAATTGTTCAAAGAAATTTTGAGCTAAGTAAAAGGTTTGATTGATATCATATAATTTATTAATTTCAATTTTATTTGAATTTTTTATTGCAATATTTTTTTTTGTTTGAAATTTATGAGAATCATTCCCTGAAGTGAATGATGATAAAAATAATAATTTGAAGATATTATTCAAACTTGAAAATTTATCAAGAACCCGAAGTTCTTATTACATGAAGAACCTGAAGTTCATATTTCAATTTAAAGTTATTTAGAACCTGAAGTTCTTAATACATAAATTTATTTTGTTTAAAACCTGAAGTTTTTATTTCGTTTAAAATTATTTAGAACCCGAAGTTCTTGATACTTGTAGTAATTTGTTTAGAACTTGAAGTTCTTAATATTTCAATCTATTTGCTTAGAACATGAAGTTCTATTTGAAATTTAATATATCCAGAAGTTATGGAACGCCACTGAATATTATTAAATAAATAAACCTGAAGTTATTATTCAAAGTTGAAATTTTTATCAAAGAACCAGAAGTTCTATTCCTTAATAACCAGAAGTTATTATAAGATACTGGATGAAAAATAACATGAAGTTATTCCCAATTTAATATATTAGCACTTATTATTAGTCATTGAGTGAAAAATAACCTGAAGTTATTTCAAGTAAATTATTTAAATTGCGCAGTCAAACGATTTAATAACCAGAAGTTATTAAATAAAATTTTGCTATAACCTGAAGTTATAACGCTAAATTAGAATTATTACTATTATTCTTTCTCTCTTTATTTATTCATTTTTATTTATTTATTTACTTATCTCTGTTTCATTTACCATAATCTGAAGTTATGACATTAGTAACCTAAAGTTATCATAATAATAACCTGAAGTTATGATGAAAGAATATTAATACTCTTGAAGAGTTTTCAAAGAAAAATGTCACCATCATAATCTAAAACTCGTTATAACATGTGAGATTATATGAATTTCAAATCTGGTCGCGAGTATAATTCTTCGTAATTCATATTTCAAATTTTCTCCTGTAGTAGCAAAAGATACTCAAAGTTAGTATCATATCTTCTAAATGCAAAGAAAATAACGAGTTTCCAATGAATTAATCAACAAGTATGATTCACGTGAAAAATTCATTCCCTGAAGCGAATGTGATTATATATGAATATATGATATTGACATGGTCGCATTAATTTTTGCAATGAAAAAATATAAACGCCTTGAAGATGTTTATGATATATGTGGTATAACAAACTATTGATAAAGTACCAGCAGTACGCCCAAATAATATTATCAAGTTTCATCGTAGGAATTTTAAATTTATATTTAATTTTTATATTATGAATATGTTAATAAATAAAAGTAAATTTATTTTTACTTTCCTTTTATTTCAAGGGAAAATGATTGACGCAATATTAAGTAAAGAAGATCCATGTTTGGTTGATAGCGGAACTACAAATACAATATTGAAAAGTAAGAAATACTTTTTGCAATTGCATTCTGGTATGACTGACATTCAAACTATATCTGGCTCAAGCAATATTATTGAAGGCTCCGGAAGAGCTTGTATTTTGTTACCTGAAGGAACAAAACTAATAATAGATGATGCATTATATTCGAGTAGATCCAGAAGAAATCTACTAAGTTTTAAAGATATTCGAAAAAATGGTTATCATATTGAAACTATGAATGAAAGAAATTGCGAATATCTTCATATCGTATCTATTATAAATGGCCAGAAAAAGATTATAGAAAAATTGCAAGCATTGTCTAATGGACTATATGGTACTTATATAAGTGCAATATAATCAAATATGGTCACTAACCGGAAGTTAGTTGATCCAAAATTATTTACATTATGGCATGATAGATTGGGTCATCCAGGAAATATTATGATGAGGAGAATAATAGAAAGTGCAAATGGGCATCCCCTAAAGGACCTGAAGATCCTGTTATCAAAAGAATTGACATGCCAAGCATGCTCTCTTGGAAAACTAATTATTAGGCCATCTCCAAATAAAGTTGGACCTGAAGCTCTATCATTTTTAGAACGAATTCAAAGAGATATATGTGGACCTATAACACCACCATGTGGACCATTTAGATATTTTATGATTTTAATTGATGCATCAACGCGTTGGTCACATTTGTGTTTGTTAGCAACAAGAAATGTTGCATTTGCTAGATTACTAGCACAAATTATTCAATTGAGAGCCAACTTTTCGGATTATCAAATTAAAAGAATCCGACTTGATAATGCATGAGAATTTACATCCCAAGCTTTTAATGATTATTCCATGTCTATTGGGATTACTGTAGAACATTCAGTAGCACATGTTCATACACAAAACGGTCTAGCAGAATCGTTTATTAAAATGTTACAATTAATAGCTAGACCATTACTTATGAAATCTAGTTTACCATCTTCTGCATGGGGACATGCCATATTACATGCTGCTGCACTAATTAGATTAAGGCCAACTGCTGATCATAAGTATTCTCCATTACAATTGGTCTCCGGAAGAGAATCAAATTTGTCCCATTTAAAAGTATTTGGTTGTGCAATATATGTTCCAATTTCTCCTCTACAACGCACAAAAATGGGACCTCAAAGAAGATTGGAAATTTATATTTGTTTTAACTCTCTTTCTATTGTCAAATATTTAGAACCATTAACAGGAGATGTTTTTACAGCAAGATTTGCTGATTGTCATTTTGATGAATCAATATTCCCAAATTTAGGGGAAGAAAAACAAAAGCTGGATAAACAAGTGACATGAAATTCATCATTATCTTATCTTGATCCCCGAAGTGGTCAATGTGAACTTGAAGTTCAAATGATTATAAATTTACAAAGAATTACAAATGAATTGCCTGACGCATTCACAGATATAAATAGAGTCACTAAATCACATATTCCAGTTATAAATGCACCTGCTCAAATAGATATAAAAAAGATATCAAATGAATCTCATGAACGTAGAAAACGTGGAAGACCAATTGGTTCTAAGGATGTAAATCCACGTAAAAGAAAAGAGCAGAATAAAGCAGTTGGTAAAACTCCAGAAGAGATTTATAAGGTTCCAGAAGAAACTAAATCTCCAGAAGAGATTAATAAAATTTCAGAAGAAATTAAATCTTTAGAAGAGATTAATAAAATTCCAGAAAAAACTAAAACCCCAGAAGAGGTTGATGAAGTTCCAGAAGAAACTGAAGTACCAAATGATTATGAGATTTCTATAATTTATGTAAAAACTGGTACAATATTGAACAGAAATGAAACTCATGTGGATAAAATTTTTGCATTCGCTATAGGTAGTGATGTTATAAGCGAAGAGGATAATGTGTCAAAAACCATAGAAGAATGTAGGCATAGAAATGATTGGCTTAAATGGAAAGATGCCATACAAGCTGAATTAAATTCACTTAACAAACGACAAGTATTTGGACCAGTAGTCCAAACACCTAAAGAGGTTAACCCTGTAGGTTACAAATGGGTATTTGCCATTAAAAAAAATGAGAAAAATAAAATTGTGAGATACAAAGCAAGGCTAGTGGCACAAGGTTTTACACAAATATATGGAGTAGATTATGAAGAAACGTATTCACCTGTAGTGGATGCAATAACTCTCAGATTTTTAATAGATCTCACAGTCACAGAAAATTTAAAAATGCAACTTATGGATGTTGTCATAGCATATTTATATGGTTCACTTGATAGTGACATATATATGAAAATTTTCGAAGGATTAAAAATGCCAGAAGCATATAGATCAAAACCTAAAGAAATGTATTCCATAAAATTGAAAAAATCTTTATATGGACTAAAACAATCAGGTCGAATGTGGTACAATCGACTTAGTGAGTATCTTTTAAAAGAAGGATATAAAAATAATTTAGTTAGTCCATGTGTTTTTATTAAAAAATCAAATTTAGATTTTGCAATAGTTGCAGTTTATGTTGATGATTTAAATATTATTGGATCTCCTGAAGAGATTGAAAATACTACAAAATTGCTGAAAAGAGAGTTTGAAATGAAAGACCTTGGTATAACTAAATTTTGTCTCGGCCTGCAGATCGAGCATTTAAAGAATGAAATATTTATCCATCAATCAAATTATACAGAAAAAATATTAAAAAGATTTAATATGAATAAAGCTCATCTTTTGAGAACACCAATGGTCGTACGATCATTAAATGCAGAAAATGATCCTTTTCCTCCCCAAGAAAATGATGAAAAAGTATTTGGTCCTGAAGTACCATACTTAAGTGCAATAGGAGCGTTATTATATCTTGCAAATAATACAAGACCTGATATTGCATTTGCTATAAATTTATTGTCAAGATATAGTTCCAAACCAACCCGAAGACATTGAAATGGAATTAAAGATATTTTTCGCTATCTTTGCGGAACTCGTGATATGGGACTATACTATCAAATGGATTCAAAATTCAATCTAGTTGGTTATGCAGATGCAGGATATTTGTTAGACCCACATAAGGCGCGATCACAATCAGGATATGTATTTACATATAGTGGAGCTGCAATTTCATGGCGATCAACAAAACAGACTTTAACTGCCACATTATCAAATCATGCCGAACTCATTGCATTATATGAAGCAAGTAGAGAATGTGTTTCATTAAGGTCAATCATCCAAAATATTCAAGAAGAATGTGGGCTTGAAAATATCAAGAAAAATCCTACTCTATTATACGAAGACAATGCAGCTTGTATAGCACAAATTAGAGAATGATACATCAAAGGAGACCGAACTAAACACATTGCACCAAAGTTCTTTTGGACACATGATCTATAAAAGGATGGTATAATAGATGTTCAAAAAAATCTAATTATGCAACAATCTGGCCGACCTATTCACAAAATCTTTGCCAGCGAGTATTTTTGAACAACTCAGAAAGAAGATAGGTCTATATCGACTGAAAGACGTCCAATAATATTAAATTGAGGGAAAGTATTATACACACTGCACTCTTTTTCCCTTATCCAAGTTTTTATCCCAATGTGTTTTTCTTGGTAAGATTTTTAATGAGACAGATAAATTAGTCCTGAAGTACCATATTAATATTGATCCTGAAGTATCATATTAATAGTGTATAATTAAAGATAAACATCCAAGGGAAAGTGTTATGAAATTTAATAAAATGTGGATTGTTCATCTTCATATTTCCACTACTTATTTATCTCTTTATTTTCCACTACACATTTATTTTCCATTATCTCCACTAATTATTTATTGATCATTACGTGAGGTATCATATTGTAGCCTATAAATAGAAGCATTGTACATTTGTATGGATGGTTGAAAGAGAATGAAATTCTGAAATTTACTCTTGAGAATATTGTCTTACTTACTCTTGATACATTGTTCTTTGTTTATTTCTTCCACCTTATTTTACAACAATTCGTATTATTTCAATTCAAAAATAGAAAGGACACTGGGAGTGCCTTTCTATTTTTTTTGCATCAGCGCATCCCTCTCCTATAACTTTTGTTTCTTTCTCTCTTCTTTCCTCTATGTCACGTGCTTTCCCTTTCTCCTCTCCTCTCCTCAATTCATGACGCGTTTCCTTCTATCTCCTCTTCTCTGTCTCTTGACTCTCGTTTTCTCTTATCTACATTATATATATTTATATTAAGATGGTCTCATTTTACAACCAGCTGAACATTTTTGCTTACAAGTTAATTCCTTATTATATCTAATAAATGCTCTAATACGATAAATTTTTTTCATCTAATAGAACATTTATATTTATAAAATGATTTCTTATTACAACAATTTGAACATTTATACTTATAAGATGATTCTATATTATATCTAATAATTGTATTTATTAGATAATCTTTTGTTATAACAAACTGAACACTTACCTACAGAAAGATCAATCAGAGACAGTGTTGACAACATATCTATTGACCTTTAAATTGAGAGGAAGAAGGAGGCTGACGTGCGAAAAAGACATGGAGGGAGAGGAGGACCCGAGTAAAAGAGGAATAAGGTTGATAGGAGAGATGAGAGGGAGAGGGAGATTGGGGGGGGGGGGGGGGCGGAGAATGAGATGTGACAGGAGATTAGAAGGAGAAAGAAGACTCAAGAAGGAGTGGAGGGAAGGAGATGATGGCGCGTTGGAGCGAAAGGAGAGCATGGATCTGATGAACGAGGAAGGAGGAAGGAGGGAGATTACTTGACGCTGGCGCGTGTGCGGATAAAAAGAAAGTGAAGAACGCTGGATGAGACTGGATGATATTAGAGAGGATTGTTAATTCTCGTTTTCAATTATTATATTTCTTCTCATTACACTTTTCTTGATAATAAGGCTAAAGGAATCTACTCTCTTGGATAGCATTTACCTTTATTTTCTTTCTTTTCCGCTTCGGACTAAACCATTAACACCTTTTGATTATTTCCCCCTTCCTCTACAAAGAATAATTTTGTTATTCTTTCTTTTTGGGCTAAGGGATATTAATATAAAGCCTACAAAACTTCCCAAAATGAAATGAAAAAAATAATTTCCTTCTATTTTTTAAAAAAAAAATTCCTACAGTATCTACAAAGATCGGTTGTGGAATTTAAATTTAATTTGTGCTAATTTAAGTTTTTTAAAAGAAGTTAAATATGAGTCCAAATAAAAATAGAAACAGAAGGCTCCTTAAATGTGAATAGAACATGTGAGTAGTAAAGTCTTAGTGAGATGGTGACTAGAACATTTGGTAAATTCTTGTAGCCCACGGCAATTGCGACGTCAAAAAGCACGGTGTTAATCATCGCCATCAGATAAAATAAGAGCAACATTGCAACAGGAGTCGCCAAACAGGGACAACTACAGCAAATCTGCTGTT
The DNA here is from genome assembly GCA_027562975.1 of Rhynchospora breviuscula. Classification (NCBI taxonomy): domain Eukaryota; kingdom Viridiplantae; phylum Streptophyta; class Magnoliopsida; order Poales; family Cyperaceae; genus Rhynchospora; species Rhynchospora breviuscula. The sequence goes on along the minus strand of CM050402.1, from coordinate 65,922,430 downwards.
TCCACCAAATGGATTTTAACAGTTTTACTAGTATTGAGTGAGGGGTTAAATAATAAATACAGACGAGAGCCAAGTCAAAAAAGATGGACAATGTCGTGCAATTTTTTTTTGGTAGGGTAGATACCGCTACAAATACAATACAGAGTAGTGATAATCACATAATGCAATGAGAAAGTAAGAAATGCTGTGCTTGTGCTATACAGCTGCATGCATCTTTGACCAGTTGCAGATCACACTTTACACACGCAGCGTAGCCGCACGCGCATCCTCAGCAGTAAAAAAAAAACCGATCCAAAGCAGTCTTTTTTTTTTTTTTTAATGTTTAAAAATTTTAAAATTCAAATGGAGAATCCAAACCGTTGATCTTGTTAAATTTTACCGGCGATGCATTTTTATATAAGTTTTATAAAATTTGAAGTCGATTTGATACTTGATTAAGTGATCAAATTATGAACGTATTATAACTTATCTAACCGGATTCGTTCATTTGTTGTCCACTTGATCTAGTATCAAATCAATTTCAAATTTTATAAAACTTATATGAAAACACATCGCCGATAAAATTTAAGAAGATCAACGGTTTGAATTCTCCATTTGAATTTTAAAATTTTTAAATATTAAAAAAAAAACTGCTCCAAGCAGTCTTTTTTTTTTTGAATGCTGAGGATGCGCGTCCCCAGCTTAGCCTGTTTTGTACTTTAGCTCATTGGCTCCCAGCAGGGGCGAAGGCATGTAGGAGATGGTGGGTCCATGGACCCACCTCAAAAAAAAAATTTAATTGATATTATATTTGTTTTGTAATTTTAAAAAAAATCACAAGGAGTTAGGGACCCATCTCAAAAATTTGAAAGACCCAGCTGAACATGTCATATCGTTTGATTTGAATTGTATAACGACGTCTAAAATATCGCGTATGGACCCATGTAGTATTTGTTTATGACTAATCGCTTTATTTTTTCCTCCCAATGAATCTTATTAAGACAAAATTTAGAATAGAATGGAATATTTGGATGAATAATTATTTGTAGCATATATATACTAGTGCGAATCTCGCGCATTGCGTGATTTAGCTATATAATGTTTTGTAAACTTTAGGACATTATAAACAAAAAAATATCACAGAAGATAAAAAATACAATTAAGATATTATATAAAAAAATTCCAAACGCCACAAAAGATTAGAAATATTGTGGTTTGAATAGTAGCCGAACTCCTTCGTATGCCTCTTATCTTTATATATCCATAATATAGAAAAATAAGTGTTCAATGAAATTTCTAATGAACCTATTATGTAAAATTATGAGAAAAATAAAAATTCAGAGGAAATTGTTGTAATTTTATTATTGTCTTGATTTTTGAATTATTATTTTGTATATTAAATATATTATTTTAGATTTTTTTTGTTATTATAATATATATTTGATTTCTCATGAATTATTTTATGTAACATTATTTTAGAGTTGTTTATTTAAAATTATTATTGTACTATGTCTGTATTAGACGTTACATCATACATATGTTTTCAGTAAAAAAAATTTTACAGACCCTGCTGATACGAAATTCTAGCTTCGCCTCTGGCTCCAAGTGCTGATCAGAACCAAAAGACCTTCTAATCGAAAAAAAAACAAAAGACCATAGCGCTTTCTGAATGGTTCGGATCCTCTCCAACTCCAAAATAAATAAATAAATTATAATGTATTTTTATGGTGACAATATTTGTTGCATCCGGAAAGACCACACCACACTGAGATTAGAAAAAAACGGTTCATTACCATGGTAAATTCACTACACCAAAAAAGAATTTTAGTACCGCCCCATTAACATCGGTTTTTAAAAAAAACCGGTATAAAAAATAGACGGTGGCAATTTCGTAATTGTTAGGCTTTATCTTTAGTACAGTTTTTTTTAGACAAACTGGTGCTAAAAGGTTGGCGGAAAAAAAATGATTTATCTTTAGTACCGGTTTTCCTAAAAAATCAGTACTAAAAATACTATTATTAGTATCAGTTTTCAATAAACAATCGGGGCTAAAAAGTTGTCAAAAAAATCAAAATTCTGTCTATCTTTAGTACTGGTTTTTTTAAAAAATCGGTGCTAAAAATAGTATCTTTAGTATCGGTTTTTTAGAGAAACCGGTACTAAAAATAAATCGTTTTTTTAATTTTTTCCGCCAACTTTTAGTACCGGTTTTTTATTAAAACCCTGTACTAAAAACAGAGATATTTTTGCCCATATCAGCTTCTCTTCTCTTCCTTCTCTCTTTCTTAAATCCACCTTGCGTCGAACAGTAACTATTCTCTTCTGTAAAACCGAGAGCAATCTCTCTAGATCCAAATCTACTAAAAAAATTATCTTAAAATTTAAAAAAAATTGAGAAAACTGAAAAATCAGGAGAGGAAGCGAAGGAGAGCAAATACAAGTTCAAAAAATTTGCATTTGAGGTATATTCTTCAACTTGAGACCTCATTTATTTCATATTTACATATTAAGCAATTTTTTGTATTTGTAATTGATTTTTTTTTATTTTGATCTGATAAATTAGGAAGATGAAGAAAAGTTGGTTCTATTGAAGTGTGAAAATCATCGTTTGGAGCGAATTTCGGTATATTTCTATTTTATCCCTCAATAATTTCAATTCGTTCTATTCTCAACTTGTATGCATCATTAGTTGTATTGTCATATAGGACTAAATTATCGAAATTTGAACTATTTTAGGTCGTGCCCGTCCGAGATTAATCCATTAGGGATTAATCTCGGATAGTACTTCCAGTCGGGAGTACTGCTCTTTGGATACTCTGTCTCATTTAGGATATATAGCGAGTGGTACGTTAGATGCTATGTGTTGTCTCATTATCAGTATTAATTGATGGCTAGCAAAAAAGGGCGCTAGCCCCATAAACAAAAATAATTTTTTTTTAAATGATCTTTAGTATCGATTATTAGTTAAAAATCGGTACTACTGATATCTTTAGTACTGGTTATTAGTCTAAAAACCGGTACTAAAGATAGTAAATATTTTTTTTCGCAAATCTCAGCAATTTTTAACACCGGCTTTTTAGTACTGGTTTTTAATGATTTTTACTACCCTTATTATTAGTACCGATTGACAAGCGGTACTAATAATCTATATTTAACAGGTACTAAAAAGATTATATGGCGTTGTGATTCTGAATATATATATATATATATATATATATATCTAACTAATGAGTAATTAAGATGGCCATATTTCAGCGTGTCTGGTCGAACCGTCTAAGATTAATGGTTAGGATATGTCGGATGTAATGGTGTTCATATATAAATTATGCATTTTGTAATTAGAAAAGTTTTACATGAATTTAATGGATTAATAACTAGTATATGTGCTAGTACACAGTTAGTAAAATTGTCCTGATTTTATTTATTATTATACTTCTGTATCTCTTTTATATATCTTATTATCAGATTTCTAGTATATAACAACAGAAAAAAGATGTCATCTGATAATTTGTTTTAGATATTACATGTCAAATTTACTCCGAAGCAAGCTGCAAAACAATTCAAAAAGGATTGCGTCAAACCAAATGCAAATGCGAGCTACAAATCATTAAAATTGGGCGCGCAAAAACCAATTAAACCAAAAACAAGAGCAACGTATCCGGTAGTAAGTTGGAACTTGGAAGCCATGCCGGGTACAGGGTATTTAATTACAATACCTTTTTGAGCAAAGTGTCCTGTTTTTGCGGCCAACAACAAAGTACTGATTGTCCATTCTATTTTTTTTTTTTTAATTGAAGATTATATATTGTAATTAGTAACCTGAGTGCATAGCTACGTCAGAGAAGTGTTTTAAATCAAAGAAAAAGAAAAAAGATAATTGATGGAAAAGATTGTTAACGGCACCTGGCACCTGATTAACTGATTTACAGCACATCTTTTCATTTTTACCCAAATCCCACTTTCTCTATTCTCTCTATGCTCTCCTACATTATCTCCGTCGGTTAGTGCTGTAAATCCGAAATTCCGAATCTCCCCAGGCTCCGATCTACTGATCCATCTGCCCTCTGTTGTTTCCTTCTTCGGCAGAGAATCAGAGATAGACATAGAGATAGAGATGAGAGGTGCGAAGTTGGACTGAAATAGAGACAATGGTCGCGACTCAGCCGCAGCTACGCTAAGACAATGATCTGTGTACTTGTTTGTACCACTTTGTCAGAACACTGTATATTTTTTAGAAATTGAGAGGTTTTATAGACAGTGAAATTATCAAATCAAGGGAAGAAAAGAAGATGGATATGGTGAGATGCTTCTTGGGCTTCTGGCTGCCAAAAGAAAGGTATTTGTGAATTACCTTATTTTTTTTGAAAAAAAAAAATTATGGTATTTTAGCCATCTACACCAGTTTGTGGTTGTTATCTAGTAAGAAATCTCTTATTTGTGTGGAGTTTAAGTAAAGCCAATTTTATCAACCTTTCATAGTTACATTTACAATTTTGAACTTATTGCATGATACTAAGCTATTAGTTATGGCCGAAGAATCGCAAGTACAAAACAAAATCAGAACTCAATAGGCCATCTGCAACAGATCCATGTATCAACCTGATTCTAGCAGTCAAGTTCTTGAGGAAAGGTCCGCAAAATTTAATATAGATTGGCATGCAACCTGTATCATTTCTGACAGCGAAGCTCCAGGCACCGGGTAGGATCTGATGCATATACTATACAATGCTATTTTCTGATAGATAATGTCCTAGTCATGTCAAGTAAAGTTATGACTCTAATTGAAACTTTAAATCTAAAATTGCCTTTGATGTGAAAATGAGCTTCCAGAGGTATAAATTAATAGACAGAATTCACCAACTGGCTATCACATGAATTGCATATTTTTCTACTGCTGGATCAACTTATACTTTTGGAAATCTGAACTGAAGGGATAAGTGTACAACATGAATTCTTTATTTTACCGTACGTGGATGTTGATAGATGGGTCTGTTGATAGATAAATGTACACTGGAATGCATGAATTGACTTCAACTGTTGTTGTTGTTATTCAAACTTTTAAAGTTTAACATCATTGTTTAAATGTGTTTGAGGAGATAAGTAGTGCATCAAAGTGACAATTCATGTTGATATTGTAAGGGTTTCATAATAGATGTGATTTGCTTGCAGGAGAGAGATTAAGGAAAAGTTGAGGAATGACATGGCGAAGGCTGTTCTGTCAGAGATAGGTGGTGATAACTTTGCCATAGCAACGGAATTGTATCCTAGATTTTTAATAAAAGTATCTAATACATATGAACTTTTAATAATAAATGTTTTTAAATTAAAATTTGAAAGATAAGGATGTAAGAATAGTGAACAGTAACCACTGGCGTCGTCAGTTCTGAACAGTTAACCATATATGCCAATATTGCCAGTCCCATTGGTCTTGTTAGAGGAATTTATTTTAATTTATTATATTTGATAATAATTAATTTTTCAAAATTTCATGAACAGTAAAAGCACCAGTAGGACTAATTGATAAATGACACGTCATGATTGTATGGCTAAGGCTAATGACGCCAATGGAACTGGCACCCTTAGCTAGCTTCGTCAGTAGGACTGGCTCCGTTGCGATGTCGCCACACACTACGTGCTGATATATTTATTTTAAAATTTCAATTATGTAATATTTATATTTAAAATAATGATTACAGCATCTCATGTTATCAAGTTAAGTACCAAAAAAAAATTATTAAAGAAGATGAACAAAATTAAGACTAATTGATAGTCAAAATGTTACATATATTGATGTGTGCTTTTTAGGTACACAAGGCTAATTAAAATCCTAACCCTAATTAGTTGGAATGCAAGCGCATTATCCTACCGCGTAGTACTTAGGGGTCGATTCCACAGGAAGGCGGTTTAGAATTACCGGACTAACAACTTTGGATAATCTAGACCTGGCAAGCAGTTGGATTTGTATTTAAACTACAGGAAAGAGAGTGAACGAGAGGTAAAATGCCCTCAAACCGAGCAACCAAAAGTGGCTACCTCGGTTCAAACCCATCGACACGTACTCGACAAATTCATTGCTTTTGTGCCCTTCATTTCCTTCTTCTTCCTTTCCTTTTTCTTCTTCATGTAGTGAGTTCTTGAAGGATGGAATTCCAAGCAGGAAGCTGGTGTGCGCATAGTATCGTATCGCCTGATAAAAGTTCTGTTATTACTTATTACAACATGCCAAAGTATAGTGGTAATTCTACAAATCAAATCCAATTTTGGGCTTGCATTTGTGTAACGTAAGTACCAGAATTAAGATACTGGTAAAAAGAGAGGATGTAATAGAAGAGAGAAAGAGATTTATGAGAAAATGTATGAATGAATTTCTTAAATGTTCTGAGTACAAGTACAGGGGTTTATATAAAGGTTAGGTACAGAGCTTAGTTCTAATAATAGATGCTAAATACAATGAATCATCTCTCTTTAACTAATCTTGGAATCGGATGTCCACATCAGTTATTAGCTCTACTGGAGTCGTCCATTGATTCTGTTGATGCAGTGATATGCCTATCCTTTACAATTTGTCTTATTATCTGAACTCACATTATAGATTTGGGCTATTTACTAAAGTGGGCCTAAATGAGTGGCACAAAATTCGACTACCAAGATGTTGACATTTATCGGTGCAAATGATTAATTTGGCATAACTAACGTCACCTTATTAGCTTATTACTAATAAAAAATGATAAACACAATATGCAGTTTTGCTATCTCTTAAATAAAGTGAACAATAAAACATACAAAACAAACATTTAAATAATCAAAGTGAACACATACAAACAAATAAGTTCAATAAAAATAAATTGAATATGCATATAAAAATCTGAATAACAATATAAAACATAAAATTTAACTCATATTGAACACATAAATAAACAAATATGACATATAAATGAATAAAGTAAATAAATACAAATGCAATGGCACGGGATACGTGTGGAGAGATGATAGATAGTAATTTTCATTACTAATTAACCTGGACATTACAAACGAATGCAGAGATGAAGCAGAGAGAAATGGCGAAGTACTTGACGGAGGAGAGGAGGTGGGTCTTGTTTCCATAAATGAGCATGGAGGCGGAGGTCAGAGGTGAGCTGTTCGTGGTCGCTCCCATGAAAACACTTATCAGAGACACTAGAGTTATGGCTGTTGTCGCCAGTACAGTCGACGCCATTATATTGTTTCTCAGGGTCTGCACTGCTAATATCGCATTCTTCTCTGGATCCTGTTTTAAACATATATATAGATTAGTAATATATTAACATTAAATTATGAAAGGAAAACTGGATAAGTAATTAAGGTTCAACTAACGGCCATGATGGCAGCGGCCCAGCGTTTACGAGCGATGGCGATGAGGCCAACAACGGTGCGAGTCGGGTGGTGAATAATCGTGTGGAGCAGCCACAGATGATAGCCGATTACCACGCTTAGAGCCACCGGCACCAGTACCAGGTCAAGCCGATTTTCCTTCATTTCTCTCCGGCCCTTTCTCCTTCCAGCGATTGTCAATAGACGGTTTTAACTTTTACTTGGTGGCTTATTGTCTTCTAGTGGTTAGGTTTTATTTTTATTTGTACTGGTTCTGTTTTTGAAAGTAATTCTAGTGGTTCTATTGTTCAAGCATGACTGAATAAGTGCGGAGTTTGTGGGTGTATTGTAGCAAAGTTCTTGTATGTTAAGGACTTCAAGGCTAGCTGATGTAACCGACCTAGTGCTAAATGATTATTATGAGACTATAATTAAGGTGCAAAATGTACTTAACAATTAATTTGTTCTGTGATGTCAAAATATCCATTTAGTATTAGTAATACAACTATTAAATTAATTTATTATGTATGTCAGAACTCAGAAGTACCTATTTAGCATCAGTAAATATAACTAATAAATTTTATTATGTGATGTCAGAAGCACTTATTTAGTATTAGTAAATACAACTATTAAGCTAAATGCCATCGACTTTTTTTTAACCTTACAAATTTATGTAATGACATTATGAATATATATTTTTCTCTTATAACAGACATGATGGGAACATTCTCACATAAACCAATTTTATTCTATTGATATCATGACAACAAAACTCACGAATTATTTACGGAGTATCTCAATTTGTTGGAATTCAGCATCAAACGGATGAATCGATGATTAATTGACTTGCAAATTGAAAAAAAATTAACATATAAAACATATTTTATCCAAACAATATAAAACTAATTTGTCTCTAGGTACTATTTTCCTTTTTCAAATTTGCATATATATATTTTTACTTCTTTTTCACCGTCTCATATGAATAAATTTGGAATCATGAGGAGAGAGAATAAATTATATACTCTATTTCTTAGGATTATTAGCGTAATGCAATATTTTTTTGTTAGAATAAAATCTTAATTGTTAAACGTTACATTGCCAGTTGAAGGATTACAGAACTATGATTGCGATTATAACATCCCGAGGGATGTGAAAGGACTCATGTAGCATTAGAGTGTTACTTTACAAGAGTCACAGCAAATCCGGACTCGATGAAGATGGAGGGTTTTTTTTTTTTTTTTTTTTTTTTTTTGAGAAAAGAAGATGGAGGTTGTCGCAACGCAATGAAAGCATCCGACAAGGGCATTACATATTTACATGGCCCATCACCATTTTTTTCATTTTTTGTTATACGGTTCGACAACGTCGTAGCCTCGTAGGTTGTACACGTGTCAGCCCAAAGCTGCTCGGCTTTGCCTTATCATCTCACAGGGAAGCTGATCCCCTCCAGTTATATAGGCTGCTAATTCTCTTGTTCATCGAGGCCATTGCAAGAGAAATCAAAGTCGTGTAGCCTTATTATCTTAATTATCAGAACATGATAAAAAATTAATGGACAAAAACATATTATTATTATTATTATTATACCTACAAAAATTTGATCCCTATTTCTTCTCTATATGAACAGTACCGTTTTCTAATTTCTATAGAATTATTTGGGGCATTGGTTTTGTTTGGACGGTTAGATTTGCATATCTAAGGTCAGTGGTTGTGGCCTTGTGGGCATGTAAATGGTGGACCGGGTTTACCGCTTTAAATGCAGAATAGTGCTTTTAATTTGTCCTTGTATTTATGTTACACCGTTGGTGCACGACAGTAATTCTCCTGGCCGTGTTTCTTGAAAAATTCCCTATGAAGCAAACCAACATGTTAATCGGTCATTTTTTATATAACTCTGCCGCAGATAAAAAACGTTGCAAATCGCTGCCTCGATTTCAGTCCATCCAATCTAATCTTGACGGTTAAATTTTTTCGAGCCTATCAATCTGGTATTATTTACGGGGCACCCATCATAGATCAAACGGTTGTGATGAAAGCACTACACTCTGCTGCAAATCGCTACCGCAATTTCAGTCTTTCCGTTCTAATCTTGACATTTAAATTTTTTCGGCATATCAATCTAGTATTATTCACAAGGCACCCATCATAGATCGAACGGTTGTGATGAAAGCGCTGCACTCTGCAGCGCGACAGAGGATGTGATTTCATAGGGACCAAAATCCTCTGCCGTATACCAAAAATGCTGCAAATCACTGCTGTTATTTCAGTCCTTCCGATTTAATCTCTACGGTTAAATTTTTTATGACCTATCAATATGGTATTTTTTCAACAACCCTGCAGCTAAGCATCTCTATCTTTGAAAGAAGATCCCAATGCATACTTTTGCCGAGAAAGCACTATGTCCATCCTCAACTTAGTAATTTCAATCCCAAAAAAAATACTTCAATTGTCCTAAATCCTTGACCTCGAATTTTTCTTTTCAAGATTTCCTTATAGCCGCATTATCTCCTCGGTATTGTCTCCAGTAATCACAATATCATCAACATAGATAGCAAGGATGGTGATACGACTTTTCAAGTGTCTGTAAAATACAGTGCTATCTCCATTGCATTGTTTGTATCCCATGCCACTGACTACAAGTCTGAACCTATCAAACCATGTCCTCGGAGACTGTTTTAACCCATACAATGACTTCTTAAACTTGCATACCTTCCTAACTGATTGCAGAGTAGCAAATCCAGGTGAAATCTCTATGTACACCTCTTCTTGGAGATCTCCATGCAAAAAAAAAAAACATTCTTGACATCCATCTGGCCGGTGTAGTGGCCAATCAAAGTTGGCAGCACACAACACCAACATTCTCACAGTGTTCATTTTTGCAACTGGAGCAAAGGTTTCATCATAGTCGATACCATAACTCTGGCTATAGCCTTTTACAACTAACCGGACCTTGTACCTATCAACTTCGCCCTTTGGAGTTTGCTTGACAGTGTACACCTATTTACATCCAACTTCACCCTTTCCTGCTGGTAGAGGTACTAACTCTCTTGTGTTATTCTTCTTCAATTCTTGAAGTTCCTCCTGCATGGCACCGAACCATCTAAGATCTTGCTTAGCAATTTGCCATGTGTTAGGCACTGGAACAGAATCTAGAGATACAATAAATGACTTATATGAAGGTGGAACAAATACATATGAAATATAACTTGCAATATCATTTTTCCAACTACCATATTTGACAATTGATTTTCTAGCATTGATTCTAGGTGTTCGTCGGAGCAAGATAGAGACATGTGGAGGATTGTTGTCCGTCAAATATGAAGAAAGGCTTGAGGAAGATTTATTCGGGACATCAACATTTAACTCCTCTGCTCATGTTGCTCAGGAACAAATATGTTGCTTGAGCTACTCATGCTGCTTGGGCTGTCATCGTCACCAACACCATCACCATTGTTGGAGATATGTCTTAGAAGCCAATCATTATCTGGCTACTTCTATAGTTTATGTTATTGATGATATTTGATCATTTGTTCCTTGATTTATTTATTGACAGTTCATTCAGGTTGAGGATCTGAATTGTGAATCACTGTGTTTCATTTATGACTAAATGACAATAATAAATCAAAAGCTGTCCATAGACTTGATAATTAATAAGGAACATTAATTATCATATAAGACTAGTATGCAAGTTAAGTGATGATTAAGTTCTACAAATCATAAGTAAGGAGTTACTAACTTAATTGTATATGTATATGTTACTGGAATATAGTACAAGACTTGACCCAATGAAATAAATATATGGATTGTATTATGTGTCATTATTTATTTCATACGTGTTTGATTCTAAGTTTGAGATGGTTCAGTTTTTCCACAAAAGGATAGGTTCTATAAATATCGTCTAACGCTGATTCCTGATAAGGGCTGTTATACGGACTTTATTTATGTTCTCTTGAATTGTGCGGAGAAAAACTGTTCGTCAAGACAATCGTATGTCCCTCATTAGTTTACCTAGTGAGCGATGATATCTGCTGGGCCCCTTGATGGAGATGGATTGCTTGCTAGCAACTTGTGCAATCATCTCTAGATCAAAAAACGTATAATCTGCAAGAATGAAATACTCCTATCTTGAATTATACAAGGGTATCATGTGACATAAGAATCAAAACAATAAGATACTTATTTCTTATGCAGGATTGAAATGCTGTAATAGTACAATATTTATTTATGCGAATTGGGAATCATAACGTGTTGCTAGATACCGCTTATGATTATTGGAAATAAATAACGATTTATTTTCCATGGCTAACATAACATAAATCCTCAAAGGGTCACACAAATAGATTTTGACCATACATGCATTATTTATTTGGTTGCATTATTGAATGCAATAATATGATATGTTGATTGATTAATTATATACCATTGCGAACCGTTATAATTAATTAAGTCAAACGAATCATATAGAAATAAATAAATGGATATTCTAATCCTTAAATAATTATCAAGGAGTTGTTAATTAATTTTGTTCAACATAAATTAATTAAGGTAATTAATTTTGAGCTAACGGGCCTATATTTAATTGGAAAATTAAAGGTCCAACTTGAGAGCAATTAATTGGGTCACTAATTAATTGAATTATAGGACCAATTAAATAATTGATAGAGCCCATTTAGGCCTATTTTATGGATATCCAAAAAGAGTGGCATAGTTGTAAATTAGTTGCAACTTTTTATTGGATAGTTAGTATATAAAAGGTGGTGTGTTGGAGAGAGAAAATCAAGCCTCCATTTATTCTTCTCCCTCCTTCCACCTTGGCTGAAATTTAGAGGAGAAATTTCAGAATTTCTCTCTTCATTTTTTGCTCTATTTCATCTCATTAAGCTCATGTGTTGAGCACCTGTTGCCTCCATACAATTAAATAGTTAATTAAGGTAAGGAAGGAAGGGATTAGGCTTAATCACTTGTCTACTAACATAGACTTGTGATTTTGGTTAATACCTTGGTGGACTCGAGGCCAAGCAAGGTGGTGGTGCCAGTGAACTCGTCATCGTCTCCAAGAGAAATGATTCGAGCCTCGCGGATACGATTTCGCGAGAGGTAAATCTCCTACGCCCTCACGTAGTGTTAAATTGCTCAAATAGCTAGATCCTTTACTTGCATGCTCTTTTAAGCATTATTAATGAGTAATAAGATTAAAATTGAGCGTTTCATGTCTTCCTAACAACCATCACCATCACCATACATCAACGTCAACATTACCATCACCGTCACAGACATCGTGACCATCACTATCACCATTGCCACTCAATGACTGAATAGGATATGGTACTGTACCAATCACAGTTTCATTCATATTATCCCCCTCACTACTAGAACTAGTAGAGCCATCCTGAAACAACGAGCCAAACTATGTTTTTTCTTCATAGTATGGTTCAGATTCTTGAAAAGTCACATCCATACTAACAAAATCGCTCCTTTCAGTGGGGCACCAACACCTGTATCCTTTTTAACTTGATGAATAACCCACAAAGATGCATTTTACTGCTCATGAATCCAACTTTCTTACTGTCAATCTGTAATCTCGCACATAGAACACACATCCAAACACTTTAGGTGGTGCAATAAAATCATTAGAGTCAAATAAAATCTCATGTGGTGTCTTCATTCCTAACACTCTTGACGGCATCATGTTGATTAGATAGGTTATTGTCATAACCGCATCACTCCAGAGTTCATTGTCAACATCAACGAATGTGACACCTCTAATAAATGTCTGTTCTTGTGCTCAGCTACTCCATTTTGAACTGGAGTATTTGGACAAGTGGTTTGATGAAGGATCCCTTGATCAAGAACAAAAGTAGCAAACTCCTTATTGACATACTCTATCCCATTATCTGTTCGAATGACCTTCACTTGTACTCCAAACTAGATTTTCACACAAGCTAAGAAATCCTTAAAGCATTTGAGCACTTCAGATTTCTATTTCATCATATAGATCCAAGTCATACGTGAGTAACAATCAATAAAGGTGACAAACTATCTAAATCCATTAACGGAAGTAGTGGGACACGGTCTCTAGACATCAGAATGAATCAGTGTAAAAGGCTCCAAACTTCTTAAACCAATCATTTTATAAGTAGAACACATGTGTTTACCAAATTCATAAGTTTCACAAAACAATCTCTTCATATCTACTTTACACATCTTTTCAGGTTTTAATTTACTCAAACTATCAAATGATAGATGTCCCAATCTACAATGTTGAAGTATCGCTTGTACTTCTAATCCTCCACTAATTGTACGAGCAAGCATTGCAACTACCTTGTTCAGGTACCACAAACTGTCACGCCTAATGCCAGTCTCAAGTCATCTTCTTATTGTCTTTTCTTGAAATACACACATATCTTGATTAAAGATAATAGTGCAAGGTAATTGATCAATAAAAGCACTGATAGAAAGTAAATTTACTGGAAAGGAAAGAACATGCAACACTGATGACATAGTAATGAATGAATTATAACACACCATGCCAGTGCCACTAATTGATTGAGAAGTACCATAAGCAGTTTGAACAGTATCAGGATGCATTTTCTTGTTAGAACAATATTCTACAAAATCACTAGATGCCCTTGTGATATGTCTCGATGCACCTAAATCTATGATCAAATCAGTATTAGATTTAATGGATTTAAGTGCATGTGTCTGAGTACCTTGATTTACATGAGCATAACCTGTAAAGTTATTGGGACATGTAGTATCTTCATGATCTTGAAAGATTCGTCCTTTGTCTTTAGACCTCTCAACTTGAAGCTTGAACTGACGTAATTCTCAAGTTCTTTCAAGCTCTAGACCTTTCAATCTAATGCTTGAACTGACATAGTTCCTCTAGTTCTTTCAACTCAGGTCTAGTCTTCTCATTAGTAACATGAGACTCCTTTGCCATAGCTAGATGAGCAACATCCCGACCACCATATCCATTTTCACATTTGCAAGCATCATTTTCACCTCTTTGTCCTCTACCTCCTTGACCACCACTATATTTGTGATGTTGCAGACAATTAAAACTGAGATGCCATGTATTCCCACACCAATAGCAATTTCTATCATCCATGTAGTTTCTCGTCCCCTTGAGTTTGATGTTATTGGGTAACAACTCTATTTTTTGTATTACCCGTGACGGTTCCAACACAGATCCGACCATCATGCCGGATGAGTTCTCATCAACTTCGACTTGTAACATTCTGACCACTCCTTTCAAAAATATCTGCAACTCTCTACCAGTCACACTACTCACCACAGATGTGTCCATCTCCATAATCAACTATTTATTCTCAAACACAATTCAAAGGACGAGATCAATGATGGGGGATTTTCATGCATACATTTCAATCCGATTTGGATCCTTAATTATATATAATTTTGTGTATTTTTAACTTAATTTGCTAACATTATGTGTAAATTGAGGTGCAGCCGTAGTTCGGCCCTTGTTTTGCAGTGAAATTCTAGAGGGTTGGAACGGCCCAGTCCATGGCTGGAACGGACTGTTCCAGACAACATAAGAAAACAACAACCTGACTTACCTGGAATAGACCAGTCCAACACTGGATTGGACCGTTCCAAGTTCACCAGACTTTCCATAACCGAAGAGGTTGTTTTTACTAAGTTTTCTCCACGCATTTTTCTCCAATACAAGACAACTTTATACGTATTTTCCACACCAAGTCGGTCCTGTTTGATGTCTATTTAAGTCCATCTATGTCCAAGACGAAAGATATGTTTAATTCTAGGATTTTAGTCCAACTCAATTAAGGAGTCAACCGACATGTACTAGCATAGAGTATTTGACCAGTCTGTTCCAAACTTGGACCGGTCTATTCCAAAACGAGCACAACTGGACAGAAGGGAGAAAACATCGGTTTCTTTGTTGTTCCTTTGATTTATCTTTTGTGCCTTACTTTATTAATGATACCTACTTGTTTCTATGATTATATTTGCTATTCTAAGGCTACGGTTAAGAACCTCTACTTTAATTGTTGAATTTGTTATGTTTAATTAAGTAATTAGTTGACTTGATTGATGATTTATCTCTTGTGCTTTTAATTGATTATTGTTACATGTTTGATTTGAGTGCTAAGGTTTGCCCGTTAAACAAAGGTCACGTTTAATAGTTTGGCATAAAAACCCAATTGTCTTGATATTGAACACAAGTAGCAAATCATAATCCTGTAGGTCGAAATCCAAGATGCGAGATTAAGATATCGAGAGATCGTATCTTTACCCTAGGTGGAGAGATTAGGGTTTACCACATGAATCAAGAGAGATAGACCTAGAGAGACTAAGCCAAGAAACGAGAGTTGAAACTTAGAATTTCTAGGAGGAGAGATTGTTTGGTTAAGGGATCCTACTTGAACGAGAGTTAGAGTAGACCTTTCCTTAATTAGATCATTAATCCTGCATTAAAGACGGACTTCTAACCTTGATTAACTTAACAAATGAAATATCTTTCTTTGTAACGGATCGTTCGAGTACTGGAATGGACCACCCAAGAGGGGACGTTTCAGTTAGAACGAGTTGTTTCAAAGGGGGACATGAGTTAGAACGGACCGCCTGAGTCACAGAACGGTTTGTTCCACTTCTGACAAAGATATGAGTTTGAAAACCATAGCACTTAATCGAGTTGAGAATTAGGATTAAACTCAAGAATTGAATCATATATCTTTTCTGTATCTTAAACCCCAAAACCAAAATAAACATTTCAATTATCTTTTATTTCAAAACCCTAAAATCTAATCGAATCAATTGAATGACTTAGAAATTGAATAGTTCCGTCCTTATGGATTCGACCCTTAAGCTATCACTACAAACGATTAGATCGGTGATTCTAAGGACTTGTTTTGACTTGGTTTTACCCAGATCAATCAACAAATTTTAAACACAAACCGTGCAGACGATTATGATTTTTAGCATCTAACAAAAACATATCTGTATTTCATTAAGAGAGAAGGAGAGAAAAAACCTTACGAAGAAAGAAAACATGAAGAGAAAAAACGGGTCAAACGGATCACAGCTGAGGTAGTTGTGAACAGAGAGGGACGTGGTGTCCCTTGGTCTACTACGGTGCATAGAAATCAGCCCTCCTGGTCTACCACGACTCACAAGGTCAACCGAGGGTTTGACCCTCCTAGTCTACACGCGGTTCACGGGAGTGTGTTGAAGGATGGAATTCACGGAAGAAAAAAAGTTTGATTTACCGAAGAGAATTTTTTTTGTTTACATGATGGAATTCATGAAAGAGACTTTTTTTTTTTGCACAATGGAAGAGCTTGAGCACAGCCACTAGGACTCTGATACCATGTGATTTAGAAAAATGAATTAGGATAAACTAGGGATTATGGCCTCTTGCTAGAGATTTCCCTCTTATATAATTAATCAAGAATTGTTCATCCTAGACTTTTACAAATAACATAATATCATAAATATCACAATACTATAAAAAACAAAAATATTAAATATAACTCAACAATACTAAAAAAAACGCATGCAAGACTTGATCCTTCATAGCACATCAGGTATACGTTTCAGCTAGACCTTGCCAGTTCAACTTATAACTAATTGTGCCCCGAGCCCGGTACTGCGGGTTTCACATTTCTCACCTTCCCTAACACCCCAGCGAGTGTCTGCAGGTGAACAAATGACACGCCTTCTATCTGAGCTGCCTTTCTGCATGCCGATTTCACCTCCTCCACTTGTTCCCTGACCCTCCTCCCTTCCTCAGATCCAGCTTCCATCAACTGCTTGATTGCTCGTTCGAGCTCCATTGCGCTCACGAACCCCATCTTATTTATGTCGACGTCGAGATTAACTGCGACGTGCATCTCATTCACCAACTGAAATGCATTCAGGTGCTGCTCTGAGTGGATTGGCCACGGGATCATCGGCACACCGAACCAGAGGCTCTCTAAGATCGAGTTCCAACCACAGTGTGTCACGAATCCTCCGATTGCTTGGTGCGATAAGATATCAATTTGTGGAGCCAACCGGGGCCACACCAATCCTCTCTCCTTTGTTCTCTCTATAAACCCTTCCGGCAGAATCTCCAAGTTGGCATCGCTGGGTCCCCTGATATTTTTTGGAATGAGTATAAATTTTTGTATTCTAAAGTTAAATGAGCGGTTTTTTAAGATACCAAGAGCAAACATAGAACTTGTATTAATTAATTTATTGACTACAATTATAATAATTTTCGATTATGTACGTGTGATAATTATTTTATAAGACAATTGATTGTTGGTTAAAATACATGTGATGATGGGTTTGTCTGTAAGGAGCTTCCAATTGAAATATAATTGAAACAAGAATATGCACATTAATGCAGGGAAAAAACTTCGTACTGGGTACTTCAAAAATTAAAAGAATGGAAGATGGTTACAAGTTTACAACTTACAACTATATACCAGAAAGAAAAAACTTCAGCTATCATGTTATCTAAAATGAATATTATAAATTAACAATCGTTTCTTTCAAATTTCGAACATGAAATTAAATAACGAAGTTAAGGTAAGAAAAGTATCCATAGATTAAAATATAATATTTATCCTAACCTCAGTACCTCACCTTGCTCACTATACTTCTATATATGGATCTTATAGTTTTTTATTCCTTTTTTGAAATGAAATAAGTCAACTGATCAACTAATGAATGTACATATATAATATATACATTAAAGCAAACTACAAATCGATTATGAGATAATTACCTCAGGAAATCTTTGCTAGGAGTGCGCAAAACCCACAAGAAGCGATGCCCACTTTGTTCAAGCCCGATCGCGATCTGTCGGACCTGTGACACATCGAATCCCATGTTTCCGAAACACAAAAACAAGACTGATTTTGCCGGCTTCTCATGAAGCCACTTTAAACACTCATACCCTCTTATGTTGCTTCTGCCAAAGGAGATAACTGGTCCAATCGGGTACACTTCGGGAAATATCCTACCTGGTGCACGCAAAGTAATACCTTTAGCCAAGGCCTCGACCGCTTTCATTTCGATGTGAATGTTGGAATTGATAATTATGCCCTTGGCCTCGAGGAATCGACGTGCGTGGTATGTGAGCCATGTGCAAGATTCACTTGCATGGTATGTGAGCCGTTTATAAGATGCAGATTGCACATCTAGCAGAGGAATCGGCATAGATGCTGATGGTATGGGTGTGAGGCCAGGGACACAAATCTCCTCGACCTCTGAGAAATCTAATAATTTATCATGTTTACCTTGTAGATTTGAGAGGTGAAGCAGGACAGAAAGAAAAGTAGCTGTGGAAGTGAAGTATATGTAGGAGGGTATGTTAAGTTCCTTGGCTACATCAATGACATCACTACCAAACATGTCGACAACCAGGCCTGATACGGGTGAAGGGGAGGCCAACAGTTCAGCCTTAATATATGGCAAGTACGAACGAATATAAAGAGTGACGAAATCCTCAACGCCATCATATTGATAAGGCGGTTCAACATAAGGAAGAGGATGGAAGTGAATTGGAAGGTTCTGGGATTGAAGGGATTGGAAGTAATTAGAGCAAATTGGTGAAACTTCACCTGGGTTTTTTGGTTGTGTGAGAAGGATATGGATTGAAAATGTACAGCCGGTAGTGGAGTTCCATTGCAAGAGGCTCTTCACAACCTCTAACATGGAGATGAGGTGGCCTGGTGCAGGGATCGGTAGAAAGTATACGGAGGGCTTGTTAATGTTAGCCATGAGGACGATGTGCTTGTATTAATGTGATGTTTCGTGGTGTTTGTGTGATGCACTGGCTACACAAAAGGTGACATATTTATAATTGGATATGCCACTTCTTGAGCATCTCTCTCTCTGTTAAACAATTATTAAAAAACTAGGAGGGCCAATCGACTCGTTATTTGTTTATTTGATTGATCTGATCTAACGATATTTGTTTATTTGATTGATCAGGCCTAAGGAGAGGTGGATTATTTTATTAGAAAACAAACCGTATCCAGTGGCGAGTCCAAACTATATTTAAGCATGGGCACAAATTAATTGAACCCTAAAACTTTCGTTCAAATAGTCACAAATCGAACCGTCTTCTCGAAATGAAGAAATGGATTTGTCCATTTATGTCTGAAATGAAGATGAATAAAAAAACAGAAGTTTGCGCTTATTTTTGGAAAAAAAAAATGAAAATGTGCTACAAATTGGAGAAAGATTATCCCACCTGGAAGGGAAAAAAAAGAGCATATTAATTTCTTTGTTTTAAACTTTTAATGTTAAAAAAAGTCATTGACTACGGGCTTGATTGACAAAAAGAATTTGAAATAGGGTCCCATTAAACAGTGACTCAAAGCATAATACAAGGAGGCATGAGCACAAAATAAATTCAAGAAGCACGATATAGACAAAGAAAAAGTGGCTTAGAAAAGATGGATGCACTTGGATCATGTGTGCTAGTAAAAGAGGATAGGATAATAGTCGTGAAATGTATAAAGATCAAGTCTTCGCAAGAGACCAAAGGAAGAAAAACGTGAATGGTTCTCTGTATAGCGTTGAGAGGAGAGAT
Source organism: Rhynchospora breviuscula (assembly GCA_027562975.1). Classification (NCBI taxonomy): domain Eukaryota; kingdom Viridiplantae; phylum Streptophyta; class Magnoliopsida; order Poales; family Cyperaceae; genus Rhynchospora; species Rhynchospora breviuscula. Next base: position 65,902,530 of record CM050402.1, on the reverse strand, counting down.
GTCAAAAAAGATTGAAGGCGGGGCACTATATTTCGACAATGCGGGCTTAAGCGTGGGCACCAGCCAAGCTGATTGAGTTATCTAAGTATTAATCCCTTTACTGGACCCCTGATTTTAAAAAATAAGGGTGGGCACGACGGCACGTGCCCACCCTTGCCCCTTACTGGACTCGCCCATGACCGTATCATATGTTAATAAATTCGAAACTTATATCTGAAGTCTTATAATTATAAAGTTTATGAGTTTGATGAATATTGTGTAATTATCATCACTTAAGTCTGGCCGTCATCCGCTTAAAAAATATAGATTGTTTACTTAGTCTTTTTATTTCTTCAAAAGTATATTTTGTTTACTTTCTGGCAATGGATTATACATTTTGTTACAGCCTAATGAGACTTAAACATGTACTCCTTTAAAAATATGCAATTTGAGAAAAATCTCAGATTAAAAAATCACTTAATATCGATCAATTTTCTATCTGCATGTGTTTTTTTTTTTCTTTGTTTTTTCCCTCATGAATGATTTGAACTGTTTTGCATGCAATTCCGAAAAAGATCGCAAGTATTACATTATTTGACTTGTATACATACTTTGCACTGAAATTGAATAAACAGTATCATCTATTGTGTTTGATGAATATTTTACATTATTTTAAAACTGATCGATAGAGTTCAATCTGTCCTCATTGCACCCGCAACTGTGCAACTAAGCACCATCATGTCTGGAACAATAAATGGCACCATTTTGGTCATATACTCATATGAGCAGTCAAGCACTCTGAATTTTATCACCCTGAACTTTACAGGATTCACTCATCAAGAAAGTATGAGTGAGAAAGAAATTACAGGGTGCATCTTGCTAATATATGGCAAGGTAAAGATATATCATATTTTTAGACATTGGGGTATCTATAGTAATTTGAGGCATATATAATTTCCCACTTTTCTGGCATGTGGCATAAGTCTTTCTAGCTAGCACAGACTGATACTACTAAGGAAATGCGATGTCCCATAGCTACTGTCTTTTTCCTCAAGGTTTTGCACCATGCGCGGAACCCTTTGTTTGATGAATATCACTACTATATAGTGGCCCTCCCTGTTTAATTGATACTCCATAACTATATTTGTTGAGCAGATAATGTTACATTCAAAATAATGATTACAAAAAACAACTCATCGCAATATTTCGCTTCAGGATATTAGTTCTTTTCCCCGATCATTTTATTATCTGGTACTTTAGCTTACCCTTTTATTGTGCGCATGGAATGAGAGAGGAGGTTAAATTTGTCCTTTGCAATCTTACATAAGGTAAAAATTTCCAATTTTAAGTTTCGGTGAACTCTAGGAGTGCGCAAGTATGCATGCTCTATACTGTTTTTGCACAAGTAGAGTGAAAATTAAGGAGCATGCTCTATACTGTTTTTGCTCTAGATATGCTTGCCCAAGCATGTTAATAAGTGTGCAAATTAAGGTGACAGAAAATTAGGCGTTTATGTGACTTTGTGTTTATTGTGATAAATTTGCTGTCTATTTATTATAACAAGGAAGATGCCTTAGCATTTGGTGTACCAATGTTCATACATGTAAAGTAGCTTTGGACATCTGATATGCCTTATATGTTTTTCTTTTTTATCCTTTTAGACATATGATATGTTACTAACAACAGTAGGGCACCCATTATATATATGAGCTATTAGTTTTTTTTTTTTTTTTTTTTTTTTTTAAAAAAAAAAGTAGCTTTGGAGCTACAAGTTTCATTAGAGAAGCAAATACATAGTTCTTACAACTAATTTGACCTTCAGTACCTAACTGGTACCACCCACCAAAAGCATCAAACAGTAACCAAAAAACAAACACAATTACCCCAACAGGTACCACCCTCCAAATGCAACAAAATAATTTTACAGAAAACAAACATTACCCTCACCAAACTGCAATTTGTTTCCCCACAAGACTATAATTTTATAACTCATAACATAGAAAGTATTTTTTTAAACACAGAATATTAATTGATTTTCCTTTCAACTGCTGTTTTTCATTTTTCAACTTCATGTCTGACAAGATGTACGGTGTACCTGTTGATCAGTACCATACTTGGCAATATAGGTGTGTCGCACAACTAGAAAATACAAAAGGCATCTCAAACTGCTGATATAATTTCAGAAAAGGCATCTCAAATATAATTCTTACCAGTAACCAGAGATAAAACAAGAACTAGAGCCAATAATACATTCATCATAGAAGTCAGCATAAAGTACTAATGCTACTAGCCTACTGCTAAATTCTTACCAACACAAGCATTTATAGCTACCCTCTTCTCTCTGCCTAATATAACAGCATTACTAATAATGATCAGTAAAATTAATAAAATGACTATGTTATGGTAAGCTAGTTGTAGTATCAGTATTCCGACACCTTTGCTGGTGCGCTGGTTTACTGGTACAGAAAATCAGTTTTTGTTAAGTTTTATTATTTCCATGTCTTTAGAGTTTTCTGTTAGCAAGTATGTAGTAGTTGTTATTTTTATGTTTTCCTTATGAGGCATGTGGAAAATAAGAAAGCACATGTTATTTTAGTTAAGTTTATGTATTACCATGTATGAGATATAGTAAGAGAATAAATAGAAGAAAAACAGAAAAGGTGCAACAGTATTTTTACGCACCACAAAAGTTTGTCTCTGTTCTGTTCATTGTCTTTGCATTTTTTAATCTCTATTCCATCAATTGGCATCAGAGCACAGCGTTATGGGAGGCAACGACGACGACGAGACTAAGAAGAGTCCACCACCGAAAGCACTGGTGAGGGGAGGTGATGTGCCGATTCAGTATCCTATGTTGAATAATGAGAATTATGGCTTGTGGGCCATAAAAATGAAGATCATCATGCGATCCCTGTGTGTATGGGAAGCAGTAGATGGTAGCAATTCGAGCGATACAGAAAAAGATCATGGAGCCATGGCAGTGATTTCCCAAGCCGTGCCAGATGAAGTAATGTTGGCAATTGCGGAGAAGGACTCGGCAAAAGAGGCATGGGATGCGATCAAAGAGATGAGTATTGGCGAAGATCGTGTCAGAAAAGCAAGGGCACAAGTCCTAAAGCGGCAGTTTGATCGGATCGTTATGGATGATTCTGATAGTATTCTTGATTTCTCAAAAAGATTTACTGGTGTTGTAAGCAGAATTCGTTCTCTTGGAGAAGAATTGAAAGACAGCATTGTAGTTGAAAAATTATTTGGCGTTGTCCCCGACAGATTTCTTCCAATTGTCAGTACCATAGAACAATGGGGGGACATGGCCACGATGTCTGTTACAGAGGCAATAGGGCGGTTGCGAGTCTTTGAGGAAAGTCTGAAAGGGAGGCGAAAACAACAAGAAGAAGATGAGCAGGTATTGTTGACACGAGCACAGTGGGAAGCCTTAGCCATAAAGGAAAAGAAAAGCGGTGAAGGCTCAGGCAGCTGGCGTGGTAATAATCAAAGCAATGGGCGTGGGAATGATAAAGGAAAGAGACCATATCGGAAATTTGACAAATCAAAGATTAAGTGTTACAATTGTTCAGAGTTTGGGCATTTTGCATCAGAATGCACTCAACCAAAGAAAGAAAAAATGTATGTGGCTGAAAAGGAGGATGATGAGCCAGCATTGCTAATGCTTGAGGCGTGTGAGAGGAAGGCCAGTAAAGAAAAACCTGATGTTGCTGTATCTCTCAAAGAAGAAAATCAGCTTCACTTAGGGATGAATGAGAAGGACAATCGAGAAATCTGGTACCTTGACACAGGCGCTAGCAATCACATGACAGGCAACAAGAAGCACTTTACCACATTTGACGAGTCCATCAGAGGATCAGTTAAATTTGGTGATGGATCAGCCGTGTCTATTCGAGGTCGTGGAACCGTGATAATCCAGAGTCGTACTGGAGAACACAAGGTATTATCTGATGTTTACTATATTCCACAATTGACCAGCAACATTATTAGCTTAGGTCAACTCGAGGAGCGGGGCTGTAAGGTGATGATGAAAGATGGTTGTCTTCGTGTGTTTGATCGCAAAGGAGAGTTGTTAATTCAAGTGAAAAGATCAAAGAACAGATTGTATGTTCTAAATCTCAATCTAGTGCAACCCGTGTGCTTAATGGCATGTATAAATGATGATGCTTGGAAATGGCATGCACGATATGGGCATTTAAATTTTCAAGAATTGCGCAAGCTGGGCAAAGAGAGAATGGTTGATGGTCTTCCATTGATCAGTCATGTAGATCAGGTGTGTGAAGGTTATTTAATTGGTAAACAACGTTGTACACCATTTCCACAAGCAGCAAGTTACAGAGCAAGTGAGGTGTTAGAGCTAGTACATGGAGATCTTTGTGGACCCATTACACCTTCAACTCCAACCGAAAACAGGAACCAGACAGTTGTTGCTATGGCGTAGAGCATGATGAAGTGCAAAAATTTGCCTGCCTATTTCTGGGGAGAAGCAGTGACAACCGCAGTGTACATCTTGAATCGAGCACCAACCAAGAGTGTAATTGGGATGACGCCTTATGAAGCATGGCACAAGCGGAAGCCGACAGTACATCATATGCGCACATTTGGTTGCTTAGTGCATGTGAAGGAATTAAGAGGCCACATCATGAAGTTTGATGCTCGCAGCTCTACAATGGTGTTTATTGGATATGAGCACGGTTCTAAGGCATACCGTGTTTATAATCCAATCAACAAGAAGGTAATCATAACCCATGATGTTGTTTTTCAGGAAGAGAAGGCGTGGGACTGGGGGATTATGAGATGTACAGATACTTCACATGGCGAAATATTTTATGTACCATATGATCAGATCATTGCAGCAACAGATGGTGAAGACGAAATTGGTGAGCATGGATCACAGCAGACCCAGTCTACACCAACACATGGTGTAATGCAAAGGGAAGAAATTGAAGTAGAGAGAAATGAAAGGCGAACACCAGTAAAGATGCGCAGCTTGCAGGAGCTTTATGAGGAAACCGAGCCAATAGAGCTTAACTTCATCGACTTGTGTTTATTGGGTTCAGAAGAGTCAACCACTTTTAAAGACGCTGAAAAGGAAGAAAACTGGAGGAGTGCTATGCAAGAAGAAATAGAATCTATCAAAAATAATGAAACATGGAGTTTACAGGATCCTCCTGCCGGCCAGCGTGCTATTGGGCTAAAATGGGTTTACAAAGTAAAAATGGATTCTGAAGGTAAGGCGGTAAAACACAAGGCACGTTTAGTGGCGAAAGGGTACGTGCAAAAACAAGGGATTGATTTTGAGGAAGTGTTTGCACCGGTGGCCAGAATGGAGACAGTAAGATTGCTTATTGCTGTAGCAGCTCAAGAAGGGTGGAGACTTCATCACATGGACGTTAAGTCAGCTTTCTTGAATGGAGAACTATAAGAAGAAGTATATGTAAGGCAGCCACCTGATTTCGAGGAAAAGGGAAGTGAACATAAAGTTTTGAGATTACACAAAGCGTTGTATGGCCTGAAACAGGCTCCAAGAGCTTGGAATTCAAAACTGGACTGTACAATGAAGACACTTGATTTTGAGAGGAGTGCATTTGAGTATGCTGTGTACAAGAGACGCAAAGGGGATGGTTGTCTTCTTGTCGGTGTGTATGTAGATGACTTAATAATTACAGGAAGATGTGAAGAGGAAATTACACAATTCAAGCAACAGATGAAAGAAATTTTCGAAATGAGTGATCTTGGCCTATTGAGTTACTATCTTGGTATTGAAGTACGTCATTTGTCAAGAGGCATTTCATTGTGTCAAGAGACATTTGCAAGAAAAATTCTTCAAGAATGTGGCATGGCAGAGGGTAATCCAACTCAAGCTCCAATGGTAGGAAGACTGAAGTTGAGTAAGAAAAGTTCCTCACCATATGTGGATCAAACTGAGTACAGGAGTATTGTGGGTAGCTTGAGATACCTGACAAACACAAGACCAGATCTAGCTTATCTAGTTGGAATCGTAAGCAGATACATGGAGTCTCCCAAAACCGAGCATATGGCTGCTGTGAAACAAATATTGAGGTACATTAAAGGTACACTTGATATGGGCTGTTATTATGAAAGAAGGAAAACAGAAGTAGATTCATACTTGGTGGGTTACAGTGATAGCGATATGGCAGGTGACATAGATGACCGGAAAAGTACAACAGGAGTTGCTTTCTTCTTGGGCTCTAGTATGATCAGTTGGTTGTCAAGGAAGCAAAAGGTGGTTGCATTGTCTTCATGTGAAGCAGAATATATAGCAGCGGCAACTGCAGCTTGTCAGGGAGTCTGGTTAGGATCTCTTCTTGCCGATGTGCTAGACCAAAGTCCTGAGAAGGTGATACTCAACATCGACAACAAATCCACTATCTCTTTATGCAAGAATTCAGTGCTTCATGATAGAAGTAAGCACATTGATACTCGTTATCACTACATAAGGGAATGTGTGGACGAAGGAAAGATAATGGTTGAGCATATTGGGACGAAGGATCAGCTTGCAGATGTTCTAACCAAGCCATTGGGGAGACTAAAATTTCTTGAAATGAGACAGAGAATTGGATTGCGCAATGTGAAAGAAAGCACAACTAGCTTAGGGAAGTGAATGTTATGGTAAGCTAGTTGTAGTATCAGTATTCCGACACCTTTGCTGGTGCGCTGGTTTACTGCTACAGAAAATCAGTTTTTGTTAAGTTTTATTATTTCCATGTCTTTAGAGTTTTCTGTTAGCAAGTATGTAGTAGTTGTTATTTTTATGTTTTTCTTATGAGGCGTGTGGAAAATAAGAAAGCACATGTTATTTTAGTTAAGTTTATGTATTACCATGTATGAGATATAGTAAGAGAATAAATAGAAGAAAAACAGAAAATGTGCAGCAGTATTTTTACGCACCACAAAAGTTTGTCTCTGTTCTGCTCATTGTCTTTGCATTTTTTAATCTCTATTCCATCAAACTGAAATTAAAATGAGACGCTTTTCCTTCAATTGCTTGGGTATGAGAGGGAGGAACTGTGAGCCAAATCCACCACCAAGCGCCACCGACCGTCGGCCTTTGTGAGGTGAGCTTGGGTATGAAAGGGAGGGGCTATGAACTTAGGTAGCGGAGAGGGAGAGATGGGCTTCGTAAGGTGAGCGAGCGAACGAGCGAGAGAGAGAGAGAGAGAAAGAGAGAGGGAGCTGGGTCTGGTTCGAGCGAGAGAGAAACTGGCGGAGGCAGAGTGAGTGATTGAGGATCCACATCCTCAGCAGCTAACATTTGGTTGTTCCAAACATCCAATTTTTTTTTTTAATATTTCAACATTTTAAAATTCAAATGTTGAATCCAAACCATTGATTTTGTTCAATTTTACGGGCGATGAATTTTCATATAAATTTTATGAAATTTGGAGTTGATTTGATACTAGATCAAGTGGTCAACAAATGAACGAATCTGGTTAACTATCACTGATTAATTCTAATACGTTCATAATTTGGTCACTTAATCAAGTATCAAATCGACTCCAAATTTTATAAAACTTATATGAAAACGCATCGCTCGTAAAATTGAACAAGATCAACGGTTTGGATTCAACATTTGAATTTTAAAATGTTGAAATATTAAAAAAAATGAATTTGGCAGCTTGGAACAGTCAAATCTTAGCTGCTGAGGATGCCAATCCGAACGATTGAAGTATCGATTTTTTTTTTTTATTTTGGTCGACTAAACAAAAGAGAGAGACGGAGGGAAAGAGAGAAAAAATTGAGTTTCGATTCTGATCACAATATTTGCACCTGACATGTTCAATCTGACGGAAATTATTGCGATTTTGATGGAAGGATCAAAATCGGACAAAAATCAAAGTTGGAGGATTACCAAAGACAAATTAGAGTTTAGTCATGACAAAAAATGGAGAACCTACAAATTCTAGTGACTTTTCAGAAAATTTACTCGAACTATAAAAGAAATATTGCGCTACCGAATAGACATACATCGATGAATCGGGTTGTTTTTGTGCGCTATGAGACTTGGAACACAAACATTCATACAGGATAGCGTTTCAGAAATCGGAAAAAATTTCAGCACGCATACTTCAACCTCATCTTGTGTTCGCCTATATTTAACAATACAGTTTCCAACTCCCACGTATCTATCTATATTCTATAAAATAGTTTTTAATTTGGAGTCCTATTTACAGTGTCTCTAGCGGATAGTTTGTGCCGATTTTGCGTGATCTTTTGTGCAACACCTTCTATTTCAATATGAAACACAAAAGTTGTACGGATTCAGTTACACAAATAAAAAAAGGAAAAGGACAACCTCATGTGGGTGGTGGGTGATTCGATCGTTTGCTGTCACTCTCATGCTCCCCTATGTAATGAGTCACATGCAACCAATTCTAAACATAAAATATGAAATGTTGTACCGAAATATATATACACATTTAACTAGGTTTTTAGGCAAAAAAAAAAAAAAAAAGGGACAGCATTGATATTTGCTTTTTCGGTTTAACCGAATAATATTTTATTTTGTCAATTTTTTTTAGGAGTCCCTCTACTTTTTTTATTAGATAATAAGCAAATGTCATAAATTTCACTTTTTTTTTAATTGTTTACAAGTCTTTTAAATAATTTGTTTTATGGATGTACTTAAACAACTAGAAGGTATCCAGTGATATATATTTTTATTCTTTTACAATTTTTTAAAATTAATGTTTTATTTTATGTTTCGTCGCTTAGAGTATTTTATAAGATTATATTTCTTTTTCATCATAGTATATTGATCGGTATAAAATACAAAGAAACATGTGATATAATCCTTTATGTTTTAGATTAAAAATGTTTTATTAAAATAGTTATTTGTAAATGAAACTTTAAGGATTAATTATTTGTGATATAATTCCTTATGCTATAATTTTATATTTTGAATTTCTAAATTTTATTATATATTTTTAAGATTAATTTCTCTTTTACATTTAGAGACTTATAGTGTATTTATTATAAATTTTTGTTGATATTTTTAGTATGGATGTTATAAATAAATCATTATTAATTAATCAATTATATTCTTATATGTATCTTTATAATTACTTAATATATTCTTATGAGATTTTAATATATTTTTGGCGGGGGAAAAAGTCTCAAGCGATAGTGTGCATCAGGCAAAATGCATTGCACCTAAACTTTTTTAACTACGTTATGGACATCGATCTATTACAAGTTTATAACATTTAAAATATGAACTTGAAAAATGGTGGCCGGTTTATAAAAAACTAATCAAAACTATTATGGATTATATATATCATAGATAATTTTTAGAGTAACTTTATCGTGTATCATGATGCATAGGGCCTTCTATACATCATGATACTTTTTCATTCATATTTTTACAAATTGTAAATCGAATTTAACTAATCAAAACTACATATTGAAATCTTGTATCAAATCAAATTTTTTTAAAAGGTTTCAATTTATAAATATTTTTATAATTTATTTATTCTTTTTATTTTATTGTTGCATTGCATAGATTTCATCTATTAAAAATATTAAAATATGTTATGCACAAACCCTATTTGTGCATCATGAAATACTTTTTTTAATATCATAATAAATAGCGAAAAAATTCGAAAAGAATGTAAAATTTGGTCTCCAAGGGTATTTCAATATGGTGAACAACTTGAACGGTTTGGATTGACTGTTTGAATTTTGGATATTGAAAAACAACTTGATGGCACATTAGCCATTCTCTCTCTCTCTCTCTCTCTCTCTCTCTCTCTATATATATATATATATATATATATATATATATGTATGTATGTATGTATGTATGTATGTATGTATGTATGTATGTATAGTAATGCTATGATTCATTATATATTATTGTCAATTTTAAAATATGTTAAAATATGTTATGCACATATTTCATTATATTTTATATATATATAGTAATGCTATTATTCATCAAGCTGCACAGACCCGTTTGTGCATCATGAGTTTATTTATCATAATATTTTATAGTGATAAATCTAATTTAACAAACTCATTCAAAACATATTAAAATCTCAAAAGAAATGAAATTTTACATTTTTAACCAACTGATTCGAGATTTAAATCTTTTATTTAGTTGTTTATAACAAATCATTTTTGCATGAAATTTTATGAATATTCTTAAAAAATTATAAAAAAAATCCAATGATATATTTATTTTTCTATTTTCTAATTTTTATTTTTAAAAAATATGAAAAATAAAACTTAATCGCTCAAAGTGCAATATTTTTACAAGTATATATAATAAGGAATGATGCTAACTCTCTCTCCCTCTCTCTGTTAAGGACTATCATAAAAAAATATTAGAGGACTAAAAATATTATCGTGAGTCAAATTATCTAATAAAACTAAGTATTATCTAATTAAATGTCTTCTGAATAATATTAGAGGACTAATTATATTAATCATCTTGTGTTAATACGGATAATCGGATAGAATCTATTAGATACATATAATATCCATACATTTTTTTGTCAAATACAAATACAAATTGGATAGTGTCAAAATTATATTTGTATCCATATTTTTTGTCAGATACAGTTACAGATATATTCACATATGGATACGATTTGAATATCAAGTGTATTTTTCAGATTCAAATACAGATCAAAGTAGAATTTATCCGCTCCGTTTTCATCCTTAAATGTCCTATTGTTAAGCAATGCAGTTTGGATAGTGCCTTTGGACATAGAAATGGTGGATTTTTTGTGGCTATTGCTTATGCCGTGACGGATGAGTTTCTTGGGCCTAACAAACCCACCATGAGACAAAAAGCCAAGCCGCAAAATCCACACATATATTTTAGAATCTGAAAAAAGAACGTGGAAGTCCGGCATAGATGGTCAGTGACTCCGTCGTTATTCTAGAGACAATTAGTTCAATTTTCGTTAGACGCAGAAGAGAGATAAACTCTATGTTACAGAATATTGTAAAAGCCACGTTCTATGTGATATTTGAAATCTTTTTTTTTATTGATTTGTTTTAAAAATTCATTAATAATTAATTTGCTATCACATGTTTCTTGCCCCATTTGCGTCTCCTCTCCTCTGATTATGTGAATCATTTAATTTTAAATGTTTTTTTTTTCTAGTTTGCTACCGAACTTGACCTCTAAGTATTCTTATTGCCATTTTCAAAAATAACTTTACTTATTTTTATTATATCTCATAACAGAATTTATATTATATTATTTAAGTTGGAGCCTACGCACCTTTCTGATTACATGAACCCATTGGTCCCTTCTATTCCTTATCCGAAAATTAGTAAAAGAATTCTTCCAATGATATATTTCATGAGTTTTGCTACGGTGAGTTGCAAACTCATCAAAGAGTCGGTGAGTTGCGATCAAAACTCTTAGATCTAGTTTAAAATTATCGATCCAAATCGTCTAATATGATCTCCCTATTGAAATCTCAATGAAGACCAAATTTTACATTTTTTCAAAATTTTTAGTATTTTTTTGAAATTTTAGAAAATTGTTAATTTAATTAGTTCCGAACCGTTCAAAAACAATATTTTTTAAAAATCCGAAAAAAATATTTAAAAATTTCAAAAAATATAAAATTTGATTTGCATGGAGATTTCAATAGGGAGATCATATTTGACAGTTTCAATCGGTCATTTTGAACTAGATATAGGAATTTTGATCGCAACTCACCGATCCTTTGGTGAATTGCAACTCACCATAGCAAAACTCATATTTCATATCCGATTAACCAAGCAACATCCATTTCCTAATCTGGTGCCGTGATTTTCTTATTTCCAATTTTGCCACCAGCGGAAATATGGTTTTCTATCCGATTAATTTGGCTTGGAGTCCACGTATCTTTTTGCCTGCAAAAATAACTTCCATTTTCCCTTTGTTACTCGTATAACATATAACTGTTCCGTGATGACACCCCATCTCTCTGTCATCAATTTGAGAAATAAAACCACTTTGATTTTTATTTTCCATTCAATTTCAATATAATTCCAATAAAATATAACCTATTTGAATACGAAGAGAGATCTAATAATCCGTCTGAATTCAATTTGAGTTATACGTCACGCTTGTTGCCGTTTCATTTTTTAAATCATTCGTCAGGTAACCAAATTTCTCTATAATTTAATTTTCGCATCATTTTATTTTATTGAATTGATATATGAGAATTCTGACTGATATATTTCACGAGTCAACTGGTCTTTGATGTGACTTGATTTGAAATAAAAAAGTGATATGGAATGTGAAGCAGAATCGTCTAGAGAGAAATTCACGCTAATGTGAAAGTGATATGAGAAATTATTTTGATAAAACCTAGACCCGTCGATCTCTGTGAAATATATATAATTTTATTGTTATTGATGTGTGGATTAATCTGATCGGTTGATATTTGTTATATAAATTAGTTATAGAGAAGTTACGTCATTAAATAACTGGTTACTTGGCTTTGTAGCTGACTCTGTTTTCTTCGTATTTTATTGTGATGTAGGTTGACGAGCTGTCACACCCCGCGCCGACACACGGGGCGTGATGGTGGGACGGTATCTTCTGCATCCATTCGACGGCCCATCAACCTACGTCGCAAGTACAAAAACAAACAGATATCAACTACAAAGCTCAGTAACCGGTTATTTAACGACGCAGCTTCTCTATTTTAATTAATAAAGTAAATTAAACATGACTGGATTAATCCACATAACAAATCATACATTTCACGGCGATAATCGGGTCTAGATTAATCAAATCATATCATATAGTTCCATAATTACATTCACTCAGATTCCCTTACCCAAGGGTAGGCAGAAGGATGTATCCCTAACCCTGGGCAGGCAGAGGGAATTTCAAATCTACATACACAAACAAATTCAGAATCCAGATTCAAAACCTGATATCTCGTAAAACATACCACACACGAGCGAACACATGCAACTAAAGCCAAGCGATAATCAAATCAAGCAATACGAAACTAATTATAGAGAAGTCCGGTTAACTGACCGAGCGATCTATGAGCACAAGCAAATCGGGATGATTATAACTGCGACGTAGAACTCGAATTCCAAATGGCCGACTATCCAAAGCCAAGGCGGTATTTGAAGTTGATTGGGGAGAAAGAGAAAGAGAAATGATATATGAAATGAAATGGAATGAGGCTGGAGTCTATTTGTAGTGGAGGTTTCTTAGTGGTTAAGAAGGTAAATATTAGATTACTTAACAACGAAGTAAGTAGATATTGATTGAGTGGTGGCTATTTTAGAAGATAATAATAATCATTTCTGCAAATATTGGAGCATATTTACATAGATATTTATTATTAAAAATTATTTATATAAATATCGATTACATAGCAACTAAAAATGTGGATAAGATCAAATAGATATTTTCAAGTGGATAAGATCAAATGGATAAGAATGAACATTTTTTAAATAGGACCTTAGAATTTGAAGTATTGCAAACATGTTCTAAAATTCAGGGATGTTACACAAGCCGTCGGATGGATGCGAAAGATACCGTCTCAACTTACGCCTCGTATTTCGGATACGGGGTGTGACACTTACCCTATGGAATTGCTTACCATCATTCCTTCCTCAGCGTCATCCCCATCATGCCCTCTTCAGCATCATTTAATTTTTTTTTCATTTTCAGAATACTTGTTCAACGCCCTTTTCATTTTTGTCTTTGATCCTCATTCCTATTAGCCAGTGGGTACTCATTCCATCCCCTCCTTACGCCTAAACTTCTCTGCCCCCTCCCATGTTTCACACTGTCATATAAAATAGTACTAATTATCATTTATTGTGATACTAATTGTCCTAGTTTATGATACTAACTATTCTAGAAAAAAATGTTTGACCAGAGGAAAAAAAACTAATTGTCTTAAAAAATGTTATTAACTGATTTGGAAAAAAAAATTAATTGTCCTGGAAAAAAATATTAATTTTTTAAAAAAATATTCGTCCTGGAAAAAATATCAATTGTCCTAGAAAAAAAAACTAATTGTGATGGAAAATATTATGATCTGTTATGAGAAAAAAAAATTAATGTCCTAAAAAAACATGCTAATTGTTATGGAAAAAAATGATGTGGGGAGAAAGGAAATATAGGTGCTAGAAAAGAAGGGACAATATGCTTTGGATGATAAATTCAGGGGATGAGAGGATGAGCGACAAAAATAAAAAAATTAGTTAGCGCTTAATTAATCACATTTTCAAAATAAAAAATAAAAAATATGTTTTTCCATGTAATGATAAATTCTGAAGATGATAAATTATGGAGATGATCTTTATCACCGGCTTACTCTACAATTTCAACTATTTTTTCTTTACTTATTTGTTGTATTTGTTCACTTTATTAATTTATATATCCAGTTTGTTTATTTATGTATTCACTTTATTTAATTATGAGTGGAAGTTATTTTAAGTTTATGTTATTTTTTCAGATTTTTGTGTAAGTTTATTTTAATTTTTATAATTTTTGTTAAACTTATTTGTTGTATGTGATCATTTTGTTCATTTATAGGTCCACTTTGTCTATTTATGTGTTCACTTTGTTCAGCTACGATTTTGAACTTATTTTTTGTATTCCGTTAATTATTTAGTATTTTGTATGTATATGTTTCTTTTGTTCATTTATCTTCATTCTGTTCAATTATGAGTTAAATTCATTTTCTGTATTTTGTTATCTGTTAAGTTTTTTGTATGCATATTTTCACTTTGTTCATTTGTGAGTTCATTTTGTTATATGTTCACTTGTTCAATTTTTTGTATTGTATTTTGTTCAATTTATTTATTTTATTTATTTGTATATTTAGTTTACTTATGTGTTCACTTTGTTTAAATTTTTTGTTAGTTTGATGAAAAAGGACCATGTTGAGGAGTATAGGTGAGATAAAGAGAGGTAGAGGCGAATGGAATAGAGGCAGAGGCTAAGGAAGAGTGGCAGAGGTAAGAGATGTAGGTGGAGGGCGGAGGGGAGAGAAAGAAAGAAGAGGGGGAGACATAAGAAGAGTGGAGTGAGGCGGAGAGGACAAGTGCGCGTCAGGGAAGGAGATGGGAGGAAAGTGAGGCTGGAGAGGGAAGCGAAATTAATTTATTTAGCGAAGATGGTGCTAGATGGAAAAAGTATAGATTGCACTTTTCAGTCCTCGAAAAAAAAAATGTTCATTACCTTAAAATTACTATTAATTTGCACCTCACTTATTTTAGAAGCTATACGATTTATTTGTATTCTCTGCATGCAGTTCCCTGGATAATAATGACTTTATTGTTGTTCTGAAACCAAATCTAACAAACTTTAAGATAAAATCATGACATATCATATTAATTACACCATTATAATACGAGAAAAAAAAAACTGTAAATGCATTGCTCAATTAACAATCTTAATTATTATAGTTTGCAAGATATAATGGAGACATATTCATGCTTAATTAACAATCCTAATTATTATAGTATGTTCTAGTTTCTCGTACATAACATATTATAAAGTAACTCGAAACCATACATTTAAAAAATAATACTTAAGTATAGTATAACTGTGATTTTGTTCATAAGCTTTTCCAAATAAATGAAGTAGCTTGTAACAAACGATAACAGCCTAGAAACAAGCTATTATTGCTTCAGATGTTATGTAGTCTCTTGTAATGCACGTTGACCTAAGGAACAGCATTTTTTTGGAATTCACAGGAAAACACCTTGGGAATGGACCTAATTAATGATGTACAGATGTGATATCTTATTTATTAAATATTTAAATTGATATGGTCAGATAATTGATCCGGTGCTAGATAGGAACGATCGCGCCAAATTAACATCTCCTCAAAATCTTCAAGAAGATCATAAAAAATATCTACACATGAGCTAGACTAAAATCTGTGGATCGCGACTATATCTTAATTTTTTAAATTACAACAGGCGATTCGAGAAACCATATCTTAAATTTCATTCCTTATAGTAGCTATTGTCAGGGCCGTACGACGACCGGATTTGTAATATTTTATCAATATTTCAATCCAATATAATTATATTAGGTTAAAAATTTTATATAGTTGAACCATCCGTAATCCAACCAACCCATATAAATTTTTATCTACTAATTTTTACAGGTTTTCGGGTTAAACGGGCTATGACTTGTATGGTAGAATTTGGCGAAAAAAAGCTATTAATACTAACATTATTTGAAGGTGATGGGGGTTTTCATACATACATTTCAAATCCAATTTAGGCCTTAATTATATTTAATTTTGTGTCTTTTTAATTTAATTTGCTAACAACTAGTGTAAAGAAAGGTGCAGCCGTAGCTCAGCCCTTGTTTTGCAGGATCATCGACGAATCGGCACGAAGAATCGACAAATGAGCTGCTTTCCAGAGGAGTGGAACGGACCGGTCCAGACAGATAGATAGAAGATAGTTGAATCTGCAGCCTGACTCATTTGGAACTGGCCAGTCCACATCTAGACCTGACCCTCCAATTATGCACTGTATGCGGATCCCTTTTCAAAACATGATTTAAAATCTATGCGTATTAAATACTCATTCCTCAATAACTACTCCACAAACTATAATCCTTTTTATATGCATTAAATAATCAGCAAATAAATCCCCAACCATGCAAATGAGTGAATAACTTTAGTTTATAAACATAAATGTATACTAGACAGATATGTACATGATTTTAACACCAGAAATGACACTATTGCCCTTCCTAATTACCATGCCTTTATACTAGATAGATATGTACTCAGCCTTCACATAATCAGTTCATGATTAACTATTAAACACATATTAGAAATAGTCATGTGTATATGCATTTATATACTCTAATATACTTTTAATGTACTCATAAAGTATTAGACTATACAACTTCACACTAATGCATTCAAAACCAATTTCCAAGTCATGAAATCATGATTTTCCCTATCTGCCACAACTAATCTACAAGAATATATAGACCTAGACAGAATATGTGATTCTAACTATATGTAATTTTTTTTTTTGTTTTCTGCATGTTAGATAATATTGAATTGGTTTGTTCTCCTTCAAAGAACTATCCAATCAGAATTCAGCTTATGTTTATTTAGTAAATATCTTTTTGTACTGTTCTCTTATTTTCAATGGAAGCCCATCTCGAGCCACTTTCATCAAAAAACAAAATTATCCATAACAATTAGCCTTAGTTTACATCTAATCATCAAGCAAAACTAAGATTATTTTTCTCCAATAACAGACTATAATTAACACAGAAAATTAGCACTCAAGAAGTGATCTAAAGTGAACCTTGTCAGCATCTAGTTCATCAACATAGCCAACATCTAATTAATATCATTTCCTAAGTTATAACTAGGATTATAACTTAAAATTAGACAAATTAATCCAAAGATGGACAAAATAGTATACCTTTTTTTTGACTCTTAACAAATCGTCTCAAGAACTTGAGTACCACTAATGCCAAGATCAACGTTAAGCTTATCAGGAACAAGCTCAAGTCCATAAACCTAATACCTCACAAAAATCAGTCGAGACATATATCAATTTCTCATCAAATTTACATTCTAATTCACAAGTTAAGGAAAGGAAACAGTTACCTTCTCCAATGCCTCCTCCAATTCCCTTTCCCTTCTCCAATTTCATCCCAAATCAAACCCAAACTCGGCCCCTTTAAATAAATTACCTTGACAGAGAAGAAAGGAGAAGAAGACTCCTCGAGCAGAGAGGAAAGGTGAGCTCCTCTCGTGACAACACAAGAAGTAAAGAGGAGGTGTAATCTCCTCAATTGATGGTTCAAGGGAAACCGCCATCCTAACCAATGAACGTGCGACACAGTGAAATCAAGGAGATGGTCTCGACGGAGAAGGAGAGAGCTTCTTGAGGAGAAGAAAAGGAGAAAACACGCGATAGTTCAGACGGAGGAGACGAAGCAAAATGAGAGAGACGCGTCGTCTCTGACATTTTTTTAAAATAAACTTGGATCTTTTGTGGCAAAGTCTATGTGACTGATTGTGTTGTAATTATCTGACAATACAGTTTGTAAATTAGCTATTTCACTAATTAATTAAATTGAACTTGTTCATAAGTCAGATTAATGTGGGAATCACACAAAAAAATTCTATAATTTATGAGGAACATTTCCATGTTCGCTAATCAGATATCATATTCCCACAATTTCTATCGTTACTTTAATTTACTTCATATATTTCTTGATCATATAATTCATGCAATTTTATGATATTCAATTAACAGATTAAAATGAGACTTGGTTTACCATACGATAGTCAGTATTGTTATACTATGCTTAGTTAACTCTTGGGTTGAAGGGAGAATTCATTATTTACCTTATCTATTTTGTATTGTTTGTCTGTTTTATGAATAAGTTTATTGATGTAATAATAAATAAAGGGAGACAGCACTGAATCACTGGTACCTCAAGATTTTGGTACCAGTGCGACATGATTTACGGTTGATGGTTGAGAGAGGGTTGTAATAGACTATTTTTTCGTTTTAATGAAAAGAGTTGTGAGAAGCTTATGATCACTTGTTTTGAAAAAAAAACATTAGGCTATTCGAGCCGTTTAATTTGTTTTCCATAGTTTTTTTTGCGGGTTTCTAATGAAGGAATAAAATCCTAGGGTCAAATAAATTTGTACCTAGAGCTAACCTCACTAATCGTTTTAGTTAGGCTTTAGGTTCGAACCCAAAGGATAGATTAATGAATACCGGACTTGTTCTTTTTCAAAAGCTAGACAGTAAATTTTTAGTGAATTTTGTTGTAAAATAAAGTAAACAAACAATATATCGTGGAATAAATAAATATTTTTGGGTGTCTTTAATATTGGAAATAACAATTCTAAATAAAGTAAAAGTAAAGCAAGTAAATGTTTGTGTTTTTAAGGTATAAAAAGGCGTCATAGGGGTCAGGTTTCACTTAGGTTTAGCTTCCAGATTGCCGGATCACTCGCTTTTGAGTTAAATACCGGGATATCGGAATTCCTATAGTCAGTTCGGTCCGAACCAGACCAGTTCGGTCTGAACTGAGGGCATGGAATTGAGTTATGACGGTTTAACTTGTAACTTGACGTTGTGAAGAGCTTAGACTAGCTGTGGCTAAGGTTCCTATTCCTCAATTGTCGTCTTTTGGACTAGAAGTTGGCACATGACTCTATTTTACCCACATAGATCAATTAAATCTAAACTTTCGTGTCGGTATTTTAATTAACCTATATCTAATTTATTGGTTTTCTTAGGGAAATTTAAATTTCCTTTCAGCCAATTTAGAAGCCACACCTTCAGTGCGGGCTAGTCTCCTCTTTTGAATCTCTTACCCTATGCACTTCATTTAATTCTAGTTGATTAACCTAACTTTGTAACTTAACTAAATGTGGCCATTCATTTAGAAGTAAATCAGATCAAGCAATTGAATCAAACAAGCATAACAATACTAAATAAATAGATTACAAGCCAAAGTATCAAGTCAAGACATGTCATCACATCAAACTAAACCTAACCTACATTCTTACCTTAAGACATGATTAAACTACTCTAACATGTTCTCAAAATAGTAAACAAACATAGCAATAAAGTAGAGATATAAGCCCATAGAATATGAATATAAAAGCATAAAAAGAATAAGGTAAACTACTCCTTTTACGCTAGAACTTTGTCTTCTAAGGCAGTGGGAGTTTGGAGATGCGTGAGAGCTATTCCTTGCTGCTGTCGTCGCTTTAAACAAGGTCTATACACTCGGGTTGATGAAGAACTCTAAGGAAACTTGGAGAATTTGCTCTTTAGAGGTGAACACGATGTAGGAATCAAAGATGCAGCTCTGGAGGAAGGATATGACCTTATATGGAAGGTCAGGTTGCTTGGGAGTTGGGAGAGAGGCTAGGGTGTCCATACTGCCAGAAGAATTTCCAAAATAAACCTTTCCATACTTGAGTATTCTTGCCATGTATGTCAGTTCGGTTCGAGTAAAGTCAATTCCACCTGGACTGGGTAGTTCGACTTGGAGAGATAGGTCAAGTAGAGAGATGTGAGCTTTCGGTCTGAACAGGAGATGCTTCGGTCCGAAGAGCTAGAGATGGGGTCGAACTGAGTGTACTGGGGTCGAATTGAGCCTAGAGTTGAGCTATCTAGGTGGCATGTGGCCTGCATGTTGGTCTGGGCAGTGTCCCTAGCGCCAGGAATGAGACGCCTGGCGTGCTGATGAAGGTTTTAAATCCGGTATCAAATAAATTTATACCTTGTTTTATCTCACTAGTCGTTCTGGTAAAGCTAAGGGTCGAACCCAAGGGACGGTACAATTGATTACCAGACTTTACTTCATCACGAAAGCTAGACAATTAAATTTTTGGGATTTTATGATTTCAAAAGACAATTATCTAAAATGCAAGTAGTTAAATCATTTTTGGTTGATTTTCAAGGTTTTCTGGACTCTAAATATATGCAAGAGATGTCCTAGGGTTTAGGGTTCATTTAGTTTAGCTTTGAAGTTATTAGTACATGTATTTTCACACGGGCAACAAGGATTTCAGACTAAAATGTATAGATTTCGGATCGAAATCTATATAAATCGTTCCGAAATATGCTCCAAACTCTCTGTTATGACTTGATAATTTATTACTATGTTTTGTGAAGGTTACTTGTCGACCAGACCTAAATTCTAGCTTCAGCCGTCGCAATTTTGGTTTTAGACTTGGTTTGGAACTCGATTTTCTCCACGTATTTGACTAGTCCTAAACTTTCGTGTCGGATTTTAGTCACTTAATATTATCATGTTGGATTTCCGGAGGTATCTAAATCATTTCGGATCGTTTATAAACTACACCTTTCGGTTGTTAAGTTAACCTCCTCTTTCGAGCGTTTGACTTACCTCAATTACTTAATCAATCATGTGTTTAGTCTAGTTTAATGCCCTAAAGACGTCGCGATTCATCCATAGGTAAACATCAAGCAAACAAATAATACAACTAAGCATATCAATAATTCTCAACATGATAAATCACATAATATAGCAATCAATCCATCAAGTCATCACAAATACTAAACTAAACTACTACTTAGCCTTAAGACATAATTAACTAGCCTAACATGCAAGAAAAATAAGATACAAACTCCATTGTCAATACAAGCAAAGAGAGAATAAGAGATACAACCAAGTAATCCCGCTAAACTCCTGTTTGCAAGGCTCTGGAATCGTGGTTGGATCGGTTCTACTGTTGTCGCGTCCAGAATCGCTCCAAAGTTGCTTCCATGGTCGTGCTCCGCTGTGAGAGGTGGAATCCCACGCCTTTCGGCGTGAGAACGGTGGTGGAAAAGGTGGAAAATATGCTATGGAAGGTGAGATTCTTTCCTCTCTGTATTTTCGTGCATATATGGCCAGGGGGAAGACTTGGGAGCCAAGTTAGGGCAAGATAACGTGATTTCCTTCTCTGAAATTTCCAAAAAAGATCTTTCCATAATAAATTTCGGACCAAAATGAGGAAATTTCGGACCGAAATGAGGAAATTTCGGTCCGAAATTAGAGAATTTCGGACCAAAATTCCAATATTGAGCACTGATAGTACTTTGACCATAATTTCTTCATCCAGATTCCGATTGAGATGATTCAAAGATCATTGGAAAGCTGAGGATGAGCTCTACAGTACTATAGATTTCATTTAGTCATTTTCTTCTCTAAAATTCTTCATTTTATACAATTATTATATCAACTCCACCAAGTTCCTACAAAACAAGTCAAAATCCACGGTAGTATCCAATCTTACCAAATAAAATACAAAAGCACAGTTAATATCAATTGGTTTGGTCACAATTGAGATGTAAAGTCTAGCCAAAATAATAGTATAAATACGAGATGTCACGTGCGTGCAAGCGTGGAAGTCCTTCTTGAGCCTGTTTTCCCTTCATTCTTCATCAAACCCTGTAAAAGACAAGTAGAAGCGGCAGCATGGCCAAATCCTAGAAAAACACAATGAAAATGAGAAACATAATCCTAGAAAAACACAATGAAAAACACAATCCTAGAAAAACACAATGAAAAACACAATCCTAGAAAAACACAGCATGGTCAAGCATTTTAAAGGTTTGGGTACAATTTTTGTGTGAAGTACGGTCAAAATACCAATGAAAATGAGAGACATCAGTTTCTGACAAACAATAATATTAGTAATAATTGTGTATATGTTTTCGATTCAAATTTTCTTAAAGATTTTATGGAGATGCATTTTAATTTGACGTGATCGTTGCTATCGATTAGCACCTAATCAATTATCTGATACCATATTATAGTTTAGTAAGCTAGCAAAAGATCTCTCATATGTGGAAAAATAAAGAAATAAAATAATGTTAGGCAATATACATATGTTGCTCAATCTACTAGCGATACATGAAAATATGTTGCACAATTTATTTTCTTAATTGGCGAAAAATCAAAATGTATTGTTACTATGTCTAACGATTGATATCCAACCACAGATAGAATCGATGATTGAAAGACACAAACAAGTAGATACATGCTAGATCTGGCGTGTAACTCCTTTTGGATCTGTGCGTTTATAAGGAGTAAAGATAAGATAAGACATTACATCTTTACATAATCTAGTTATCATTGCAGTTTAAATATGTCTTGATTGATACTAAAGATCCTTCTCAATTTTACTCTTCCCCAGAGAGAGAATTTGGTTACACATGCACCTCATTTTATTTTGACCCAATTAGGACCACCTTTGTTGGACCCGACTTGAGCCCTCTTACCGGACTTAATCTGGACCACCTTCATGACCCGCTTTGGGCCATTACTCTAAACTCGCCTCGGGCGTTACAACTTCATTCATTGTCGCTTTTTCTTTTCTCAAACCACAGTTGACTACATAACCAAATTATTTCTAAATAATCTACCACAACATTACCCATTTAATTGTATGTTATACTGCAATACACTTATTTGATTTGCCATTTTTCCCTTTTTGTTTTAAACTTCATCACAAAAAATCGTCTACAGGCCGAAATTTCGGACAAAATACAACTCAATTCGGAACGAATTTACTCTATTTTTGACTGAATTAACCATATTTCAGACCGAATTCACACGTATTCAGATTGACTTCTTCATTTTGTAAACATGATTTTAGTTTCTAGATGATGCTTGGCATGTATACTAACTCCGCAAACAATTATTAATAGTCTAGATGGATCATGATCACACAACCATCAAATTTTTTGTTGATTTAATCTCCTATAACATAAAAATATATATCTTATTTTATTGTGGCTTGACAAATCTTCTTCTTAATTTATTGTAGTGGTTGGTTTCCAATCACTGCTCAGGAGTTTCATAACCCGAGCAATATCTCCACGACAACTTCATGCAATCGAGTAGCATCTGCTTGATGTAGCTGATGTCCCTGCTCGTGCTCTAAAGTCGATGTAGAAAGTCACTCGAATGGTTGTCTACCTCCAATCACCCTTTTAGTTGAAGAAACACCCGCCTTGCACTTGCCTTGAGTAGTTGTTTGCCTTTCATCGCCTCTATTTTGTCCTTCAATCTCTAAACCATGCTCTGATACCATGTTAAGAATTCAAACGTCGTCTACGCAGTAAAAGTTAAGGGCAACCATGCTCTGTTTTAGGTTCGAGGTGGTACAATCTAAGGACAACTGCACAAGAACCATGCCCCTTAAGATTACTCAGCACGAGGATCTCAAAATAATCATATACAAGATAAAAGTGAACATACTATTTAACGATGTTCAACACAAACTTGGTGCCTACGTCCTTCATACACACACACACACACTCTTTTTTTGTTTATTTTTCTGTTATAATTATGAGATACATTGTTTGAGAGAAAATAAAAAGATAAATAAACAACAAATTACCTAAGAAAACTAGCAATTTTGGTAAAAAAAAATTACTATAAAAAATTCTTGTCTTTATTCTTTACAATTTTTGTCTCTTTTGAGGTAAATCAGATTCTCTTCAATTGAAAAATATCCCACAATTCGTATTCATCTTTTATGGAAAGATTTGATACAATATTGTTTCGTTCTTACCAAAATATGACAAGTCGGTACTAAATTTCGGTCAGAAATCTATAAATTTCGATCAGTAATTTACTCTATTCACCTCTAGTTCAACATATTTCAGTCCGAAATTTATTTTTTTGATCCAAACATATTTCTTGTAAGTTGACTCATCCACACAAATATCACGGTACATCATTCGGTCCACGTACACACATATTTAGACCTCATTCTTCAACAATATTACAACATGTCGAGACGAACCTCATAATTAAACGACATTAGATGAAAGATCATAATTGTACAATTTTTATTGGATTAAAAGAAAATTAATGTTAAATGGGCCATCGTTGACTCCATGAGCCTATTTGATTTAAGCCCAACCGAACTCAACGGGATTAATGAAGAAAAATCTAGAACCAATTAGAATTATCTAAGTATACTATAGTATTTTATGGAACAATTAAAAGGATTGTATACTAGTTTCTAGGCTTCTCTATAGCCGACATAGATGTAGTATAAATAGGGTGCTAGGTCACTTATTTGTATCATCCAAGTCAAGCAATCCAAATTCACTTGTAAGAAGAAAGTGCTATAGCTAGTTGGTAGTAGTTACGAGGTGTAGGAATATTTGAGTAGTAGAGGTTGTAAAGATAGTTTGAGTGTTAATAAAGAAGTAAGTTTCATCATAGCGCCTCGCCTCTACTCAACAATCTGGTATCAGAACCGGTACGAGCCAGTAGTGTCGGAGGATCGGTCGGATTTCTCGTGAAGGTCACGTATAGCGTCGGGAGTTTGCGATTCTTAGAAAAGGCTTGCTAGACGCCGACAAGCTAGTTGAAGTCATGGATTTCGCAGGTACGGCTAGTGGTCTGAAGAAATTAAATAACACTAATTATACAAATTGGAGAACTTGCATAGAGTCTTACCTACAAGGGCAAGACCTTTGGGAGGTAGTCAGCGGATCTGAGACAATTTCGCCGGAGGTTGTAGAGACCACGGTACCAGTAGATGATTCAAACCAGACCCCAACCCAGACCGGAAGAAGAACCTCATCCATAGAGAAATCGAAAGAAATCGAGACTCTACGGAAATGGAAAATCAAGGCCGGGAAGGCCATGCATGTATTCAAGACAACCATGGAGGAAGAGTTACTTGTGTACATACGAGATGCGGCCACGTCTAAGGTCGCATGGGACACTCTGGCAACGTTATTCACCAAGAAGAATGATGTCCGCCTCCAACTACTCGAAAGCGAGCTCATGACAATCTCACAAGGGAGCATGACGATCAACCAGTACTTCACGAAAGTGAAGTCGTTATGCAACGAGATTGCACAACTCGACCTCGAAGAGAAGATTAGCGAGCAGTGCATGTGGAGGATCATCATCCATGGACTTAAATCCGAGTATAGCGGGTTCATAGCGGCGATCTGAGGATGGCCTACTCAACCAACCTTGTTGGAGCTTGAGAATCTGCTCGCTAACCAGGAGGCTCTAGCGAGACAAATAGTTGGAGTCTCACCACAACAAGAAGAAGAGGCGCTATTCAGCAGCCGAAGAAAGGGTCGATCTGACAATGAGTCGAAAGGCAGACCCAATCACAGGCCAAACCAACAAGGAAGGCCGAAAGGGAGGAGTAACTCTTCAGGGAGAGCTCGCAACCAGAGAAGCAATCACTGCCAACTCGATGATCAAGACGATAGATGCTACAATTGCGGCAAGGGAGGACATTATGCTCGAGAATGCCGGTCCAAGAAGAAAGTCCAAGGTAACGTGGCAACGTGAAAAGACGGTCGATATGACAAGAGTCATGAAAGCAGCAGCGAAGACGACTGGGATGTCGAGGCTGCCTGCGTGGTTGCAACTACCGACTCGAAGGAGGAGCAAGAGGAGAAGATGGAGGTTGCTCTAACGGTGGTGAGCAAGTTAGAGCGAATCAACTACGAGCGTGACTGGATTGTGGACTCCGGTTGCTCAAACCACATGACGGGCGATATCAAGAAACTTGAAGACTTGGAGAAGTATAATGGAAGGCAGGTGATCTTGACCGCCAACAACTCCAAGTTGCCGATCGCCTACATCGGTAAGACAACGATTTTCTCTAGCTTCAACCCAGAGCAAATCGAGTTGCAAAGAGTCTACCACGTTCCTAGTATGAAGAAGAACCTTTTGTCAGTCTTACAACTGACCGCACAAGGCAACTATGTGTTGTTCGGACCGCAAGAAGTTAAGGTGTACCGCAACATAAAGGCATCAGGCACACCAATCATGGAAGGTCGAAAGATGGAGTCGATTTATGTGATGTCAGCAGAGTCGGCCTATGTAGACAAGACTTGGAAGAATGAGACATCCGATCTCTGGCATGCACGACTAGGGCACGTGAGCTACCACAAGCTGAAGCTCATGGTTGAGAAGTTGATGGTCAAGGGCCTATCGGACGTAGAGGTACGCATTGACATAGTATGTGCGGGGTGTCAATTTGGTAAGGCACATCAACTTCCTTACCAACAATCGAAGTTTAGAGCTAAGAAACCCTTAGAGCTAGTTCACTCAGATGTCTTTGGGCCAATCAAGCAAGGTTCTATAAGCGGCTCAAAGTACATTGTGACCTTTATTGACGACTTCTCGAGATATGTGTGGGTGTACTTTATGAAGAAAAAATCCGAGACACTTTCCAAATTCAAGGGGTTTAAGGAGAAGGTGGAAAGTGAGCTCAACAAAAAGGTACGGTGTCTTCGCACCGATAATGGAAGAGAATATGTATCACATGAGTTTGACACAGACCTAAAGAAGCACAAGATCCGACGACAGTTAACATGTCCCAACACCCCACAACAAAATGGCGTAGCAGAAAGGAAGAATCGACACATTGCTGAAACATGTCGAAGCATGATACAAGCCAAGAATGTGCCAGGGAGATTTTGGGCCGAGTGCATGAAGACGGCGGCACACATAATCAACAGTCTACCTCAAGAGAAGATGGGTTTTATCTCACCATTCCAGAAGCTTTGGAAACTCAATCCCACAGTAAGCCATTTCAAAGTTTTCGGTTGCGTGTGTTATGTGTTCATGCCCGATCATCTTCAAACCAAGTTTGATAAGAAGGCGGTACGATGTATCTTCGTCGGCTATGACGATGAAAGAAAGGGCTGGAGGTGTTGTGATCCTACAAACGGGCGTATCTACACCTCAAGAAATGTAGTATTTGACGAAGCCTCGTCATATTGGCTATCAAAAGACGTGATCCAGTCTGAAGCAAAAGACATGGAAGCAGAAATTGAAGAGATGGCAAAAAACATAGCACGAAATGATACCGAGGTCCAAGATGACGATAGTAAGAGCTTAACTCCTTCAAAATCCAAGAGTCCATGGCAGACAGAAATGCACGAAGAAGTTGAAGATGTGACTCCACAACTGCCAGAAGAAGTGGAAGAAATGCCTCCACCACTTCGGAGATCGTCTCGACAAAGACGACCCAACCCTAAATATGCGAACGCCGCAGTCATTGAGAATTTTGAGCCAACGTCCTATGAAGAAGCGGCGAAGAACGAAAAATGGTGAAAAGCAATGGAGGAGGAGATGACAGCTTTGAGGCAAAACCAAACATGGGAGTTGGTGCCTAAGCCAGAAGGAGTGAAGCCAATCTCATGCAAGTGGGTATACAAGGTGAAGACCCGAGCAGACGGATCGATCGAGAGATATAAAGCACGACTAGTCGCACGAGGATTCTCATAGCAGTATGGACTAGACTGTGATGAGACATTTAGTCCAGTAGCGAAGCTAACAACGGTACGTGTTTTGCTAGCCTTAGCTGCCAGCAAAGGATGGAAACTTTGGCAGATGGACGTAAAGAATGCCTTCTTACACGATGAGCTTGATCGAGATATATATATGAACCAACCACAAGGGTTCGAGAGCAAGGCACATCCGAAGTATGTGTGCAAGCTTAAGAAGGCATTGTACGGTCTAAAGCAGGCTCCAAGAGCATGGTACGGGAAGATAGCTGAGTTTCTCGTACAAAGTGGCTACACAGTGACAATTTCAGATTCGAGCCTATTCATCAAGGAAGTGGTAGGCAAGCTCGCTATAGTCTTGATGTACGTCGACGATCTCATCTTAACCGAAGACCTTATAGAAGAAATTTGACGAACGAAGGAGAACTTGTCAGTCCGGTTTCAGATGAAGGAGCTTGGAGAACTTAAACACTTTCTTGGGCTCGAAGTTGAGAAGACGAAAGAAGGTATGTTCCTTTGCCAACATAAATATGCAAAAGATCTTCTAGAGACATTTGGAATGTTAGAATGCAAGCCACTATCAACACCAATGGAGCCAAACCTCAAGCTTCGTGATATCTCGTATTTATATACATATTTTGACCGTACTTAGCACCAAAATAACACTCAAACCAATACAATTATTTCATATTGAACTGTGTTTTCTAAGATTTTGGTACTGCCGCCGTTTCTATCTTTATTTTGTAGAATTCTCGCGAAAATTAAAGACAAAACGTGCCAAACAAGAAGAATGGCGCCCAATCCTCAGCCGAATGACTCATTCCCGGCTCACACACACGTGCCAAGGACCAGAGAAGACTTCTATGGGCCGAGACAGATCAAATATCGCGCGAAGGCCCTGGTCGCAACCCAATTCACATCATCAGTGCCTGATTTCGGTCCGAAATGCTCCCATTTCGGTCCGAAATCCATGTATGGAAAGTGGATTTTGGAAAGTTTCGAGAAAGGAAATTGAATTCCTTGCTCTAGCCGTCTCCCTGACCTTCCATAGGGGTATTTAGGCACGTATTTTCATCCAGAAAGGGATCCGACATAATTCCGACCTTTTTACACCATATTTTCTATTGTTTTAGCATTATTTTTGGCTCTTTCCACGATTTTCTTTGAGGAGCAGCAACGTTTGTGTGCGACGGCAGCAACCTTATGACTCTCCATCGATTCTCTACCCTAGAAGAAGGAGTAAAGGCTAAAGGATAATTCGGTTTAATCTTTCATGCTTTTATCTCTGAATTCTATGGCTTGTATCTTTATTACTTGCATGATATTTGTGTGTTGTCTCGTAAACATGTTAGGCTAGATTTTTATGATGTCTTAGGGGTAGTTAGTAGGTTAGTTTAGTATTTTGTGATGACTTGATACTTTATATTGTGTTATGTGATATGTTTTGTTGAGAATTATATCTTGCTTGGTTATTTTAATTGTTTCTTTGATTGTTTACCTATTGATGAACTGCAGCACCATCAGGACATTAAACTAGAACAAATAATTAGATAGTTAAGTACTTGAGGTAAGCCAATCGCTCGAAAGAGGAGGTTAGTTTACGACCGAAAGGTGTAGCTTTTACTGATCCGACAGGACTTTAAATACCTCTAGAAATCCAACCAAACATTCTTAAACAACTAATATCCGACACGAAAGTTTAGGTTTAGTTGTTTACGTGGTAAAAATCGAGTTCCAAACCAAGTTAGAACCAAAATCGCGACAGCTGAGGTTAGAACTTAGGTCTGGTCGTTCAGTAACCTTCACATAGTACTGTGTAAAAATATCAAGTCGGAATAAAAGGTCTAAAGCAAGTTTTGGCACGAAGAACATGGATTTCGGTCCGAAATGTGCCTCTGTCCAGGTGAAAACTGAATGCAGAGGTGCTTTAGAGCTAAACTAATTGAACACGTAACCCTAGGACATTACTTGCATCTGTTTGAGTCCAAAAAAATAAAAAAACCAACCCAAAAATATTTTATTATTTTAATTGTTCTAAATTCTTATCAAAACCCCACAAAAACTTTTCTGTCTAGCTTTTAAGAAAGACTAAGTCCGGTACTCATTTTTACCGTCCGTTGGGTTCGACCCTTAGTTTTAATCCAAACGACTAGTAGGGTAGAACAAAGGAAACAAATTTATTTGACCTAGGTTCTGAAACCTCTATCACTTCGTGCTGGAGAAGGGAAGGATATAGAAGACACTCGAATGTATTGACAGTTGGTTGGTAGCCTCATTTATTTAACGCTCACTCGACCTGACATAGCCTATGTAGTCGGAGTAGCAAGTCGTCACATGCAGAATCCAAAGAAGCCACATCTAGAAGCAGTCAAGATGATACTACGATATGTAAAGGGTACTTTAGACTACGGCATCCTATATCGTAGAGGAGAATGTCAAGTGACAGGTTATTGCGATGCTGACTATGCTGGAGACTGCGATACGAGGCGATCAACAACCGAGTATGTCTTCAACCTAGGATCTGGAGCAGTATCTTGGTGCAGCAAAAGACAACCTACGGTATCCCTTTCCACGACAGAAGCAGAGTACAGGGCGGCAGCTATGGCAGCACAAGAGAGCACATGGCTAGTGCGACTACTCAAGGATCTTCGCCAACTGGTAGATCAAGTGACTCTTTGCTGTGACAACAGGTCAGCAGTATGTTTAGCAGAAAATCAGGTGTTTCATGCAAGGACCAAACATATTAAGGTACATTACCACTTCATAAGAGAGAAGGTCCTACAAGACGAGATTCATATAGAGTTAACACCGACTGAAGAACAAATCACTGACATCTTCACGAAGGCTCTCAATGTGAAGAAGTTCGAAGAGATGCGTGAACAACTTGGAGTGCTCAAACGAACATCAATCTAGAAGGAGTCAACGCTGAGGGGGAGTGTTAAATGGGCCATCGTTGTCTCCATGAACCTATTTGATTTAAGCCCAACCGAACTAACGGGATTAATGAAGAAAAATCTAGAACCAATTAGAATTATATAAGTATACTATAGTATTTTATGGAACAATCAAAAGGATTGTATACTAGTTTCTAGGCTTCTCTATAGCCGACATAGATGTAGTATAAATAGAGTGCTAGGTCACTTATTTGTATCATCCAAGTCAAGCAATCCAAATTCACTTGTAAGAAGAAAGTGCTATAGCTAGTTGGTAGTAGTTAGAAGGTGTATGAATATTTAAGTAGTAGACACTACACCATTTATTTTTATTAGTACCGGTTTTATATGTATTAGTAGTACCGGTTTTGTAGTGGTACTAATAATAGGGGGTGTTAAAAATAATAAAAAACCGGTACTAAACAGGCGGTATAATGAGCTCGATGGAATTGGCGGGAGGGATTTTTAGTACCGGTTTTTAAAA
Source organism: Rhynchospora breviuscula (assembly GCA_027562975.1). Taxonomy (NCBI): domain Eukaryota; kingdom Viridiplantae; phylum Streptophyta; class Magnoliopsida; order Poales; family Cyperaceae; genus Rhynchospora; species Rhynchospora breviuscula. The sequence continues at coordinate 65,871,360 of CM050402.1, read as the reverse complement.
TAAACCGGTACTAAAAAGGCGGAATAATTAGGTTGCTGGTATCGGAGGCTATGATTTTTAGTATCGGTTTTTAGTTAAAAACCGGTACTAAAGATACATGATGAATTTTGTGAGTATTTTAGTACCGGTTTTTTTACTAAAAACCGGTACTAAAAATCATTGCCGCCTTTAAAAAATGATTTTTAGTACCGGTTTTAGTTAAAAACCGGTACTAAAATTAAGTAAAAAAAAAAAAAACTTTTTTTGTTTCTGGGGCTAGCCCCTCTTTGCTAGCCATCAATATTTGTACCAATATATACCAGCGGTATATATATATATGCATCCATACAATATCAAAACACAGAAATATCAAAACACATAATAATATCAAAATCACATATATATATATATATATAAGTCACTACAAATCACATATATACTTAATCAATTACCCATGATGACCTACAAGTGCAAGTAAAAATCCAAACCACTCATTTACAGTATAATTAATCTCGTCTTCACTGTAGCGCTTACCTATCGGTTGCAAAACCTGCATTTTGACATTTCATATAGTTAATAACATATGAAAATTTATAAATTTATAAACTAATCTAATTAAACTTGATTTAGTAGATTAAAACTAAATTGCTACTAACTCTAGTCATATACAGTAAGATTAATTAAATTTAATCCATACCAATGGGAGGTCCTGGTGTAGCGTACAGTGATCAAGTATCTTGCGTAGGTTTGTCATCGCATAAAAACCGCAATCTATATAGTTTGGTTGTCGTGGACTCTACAAGGAAAAAAAATTATACTATTAAGTTTAAATTTAATAAATTAGAAATGAAATTAAACTATATATATTAGTTGAAATTATGTACTGGAATCATCTGAACTGCAAACTTAGGAACTTGAACCAATCTTGACAAAGCTCTGCAAAATTAAATATAAAGTTACAAAATTTATTTCTAGATATTAGTATAAAACTAAATAATGCATGCACGTATTATGTTAATCCTAAACTTACTGATCGTAATTGCTTAGAATTGGAGATTGATAGCCAGACTTTGATTGCAGTGAATCTACTATCCACAACTTCCGTGTTGAGAGTTGTGCGATAATAATCACAAAATGCGACCTGTAATTACATAAATATTGTATTTTGTTGGTGATATAAATATGAAACCGCAAATTTAAAATCTTAATTAAAGTCAAAATAAAAAATTTTATAACTAACCGATTATGATGCAGTAAAACATGATAGGGATCTCTTTTTGCATACTTCTTTAAAAGATTCATTATGTAGCTTACAGTGCCGATTTGATCTTGCTCCACATCGATACCCGAGCACCTTTCTGGATCCCAAAATATCCACTTTTTCATCGCGGTATTCACACAATATTCCCTGCACCGCCTGCATGTTGTATATATATATATATGCGCAATTTAATTGTGTTTCTATAATTCTATATATTTGATTAGAAATATCATATAACTAATAATCAACTATTGTAAAGTTAGGAGAATACTTACAAAACCCAAACTTTAATCGCTTGTACGAAAAGTTCCTCTCGATGGAAAACATGGCTGATATCTTTAAATTCAAGAATGAATGTCTTGACATCTTGAAAGTCGAATGCACCAGGAAGATCGCTGAACTCAGTCACTGACTTGTCGAACATCCTGATATAGTCGTGCATTTTCTTTGCATTAGGTCCAATCTCTGCCAATTTTTCCTCGGAGACGAACGGATCGCGCAATTGAATTTCCACCTCCGTAAAAAATTGATCCACACTCGGTTCGTCTTCGTCATCTTCCGTAATATGTTTTCCCTTATCTTGCGGAAGAATTTGTGTATTTTGTTTCGCCATTTGCCTCACTTGCTCCTAAACAACCAACATATTAGTCATGGAAATGATATTTTTAAATTTAAATTGTACTAATATAAATAATTACCATAAACTAACTAAATTTTAAATAGTTTGTAAGATTTACCAATTTTGTCAGGTCGTAATCCACAAGATGAACTGGCCATCTTAGAAATGAACACATCAGAACACCAAGCCGATCATCTCCGTTAGGAGGTGGAAAAGGTACAATCGAGTGTCTCGCATTATCAAAAACTTCTAAGATTTGTACCTTCACTTCACCTATACCCACTGCCTCTCCATGGACCGTCTCACTGTAAGTCTGTGCAGACACCATAGCTCTAGCTACATACACAGGCGTCCCGGACGTCCCTGGGAGGAGTAGTAAAGCTTCGACAGGCGTCTGTATTTATAACAAATATCAAACATAATAACAAATCATAAATCGTAAATATAATATGTGAGCAAAGTAATATATATCATTAGGTTGGTGAAATTAAGAACCTGAAAACTCGAGTGAGGTATCGGATGTGGTTGATTGTTGCTACCCTGTGATAGCAGTAGAAAAGCCTGTTGAACTATTGGATCGTACGTCTGCGGTGTTTGGACTTGGCCTTGGCCTTGCGAAAACATTTGCGAAAAGCTTTGCTGCATTCGTCTGTTCCATTCCTCATCCATTCGCCTGTTAAATTCCTCATCCATTCGTTTTTTCACTTCGTCCTGCACCATCCGATCAACCTCATCTTTGGTATACCCCTTGGATGATTTTCTATTACCACCACCAAATACCTGCTTCACGCTGGAAAAAAGTGGATATCCTCTCAATCGTCCCGAATGCTCTGGCGTTCCGATCGCAGACGTCAAGATATCGTTTTGACGAACAGGCACAACATCACCTGACTTAACTAAAGCAACCTATCACAAAAGAAATTCATGTTAGAGTAAATTAAATTCGTTGAATACACAAAAGAAAATTATCTGAATTGTTACACGTACCGCTTTGTCGATCACCGCGGCAGCTTTAGGGTTTCTAACCACAAGTTGACCGGTCTCTGGATCCGTTACTGCGCGTGCCCTACTCCAACTATAAGTTCTGCCATCCATATCCTTCGTAATAACCGAGGACCCACCATGGACCACCTCTCCCTTTTTCCATCTCAACTCAGCACTTATGTAACCGCCTGATCCGAGTGTGTGGGGCATGTCTTTCTTTGCAGCATTTGCCTTTCCTTGTTTACTCATTTTCTATTAACAAATTAAGAAGACTGTTAGTATAAATACAAAACTAATGGGATTAGTAGCGACGAATGATTCTTTTATAAGAAATATATTTTCATACCGCAAATTTCTCACTGGAATAATGAGCTTCCATTGCCTCCCATTCTTCCTTCGAGATATTCTGTACATCCCATGGATTTGGTGCACCTTCTTGCGGATTAACCCTGTATTTTTTATTCTACAATGAAAAAAATGCACGTTATAATTAAAATAAATATTTAATCAAACTTTTATAAATGGAAATGATATTGCAAGAATAATATCTCACCAATCTGCCCTTCCAATGCCTCCATTTATCGTTACAATTATGTAGAATCTTCTTCTTAGTAGACAATGGTAGGTCAGCCGGAAGATTCCAAACCTTCGCTATTTCTCCGTACAAATCAATTTTCAACGATTTTGGCACTTCATGCCAACTACTATAACTGCATTGAACCCGATTAATACTATTATCGTATACAAATTCATATCAATAGGTTTCAAATTCATATATACGTATAGGTACCTGCAAGGGATCATATCTCTTGTTTTTGTTGCACACCAATTCGTGAATGCCTTTGCATTCTCGCCGCATGGTTTGCCTTCTTTATTGAATTCGACATGTAAATTATCTCCGGCAGCTATCGATTTGCGCGTCTTCATACACTTAGCCGTTGATCTTTTTCCCCTCTTGCTAACAACAGGAATCTGCTCCTCTTCAGAACTCGACTCATTTTGATTTGTCGCAATATTCTGATCATCATGATTCGACATTGCTGCAAATTCAAATCAAATTTATATAACACAATTCATAATGTATATAACACAATTCACATGGTGATGCATTTATGGAAGCATTAGATGTTTCTAGTTTCGAATTAAAGATGCATAATTGGTGCTTTATGTTTTAAATTTTGTTTGGCCATGATTGTTAGGTCAACTCTTACCATAATCCTTCATTCTCTTGTAATGCGTACTGCTTACAGAGAATCGTCGATGACTAGAATTAATTAAATTTTCAACGCAAAGACATGCAACTCCTCTAATTCTCATTGATTCTAGAACTATTAGGTATTTTATTTATGCAACAATATGTTGGCGTTGATTGACTATTTAACAAAACAGAGCAACGCCACTCCCTCCATTTGAAGTTGCCAAACCAAGATCTGATGCTAGTAAATATATACGGACATTGCTGACATATATACGGAAATATGAACAAATTAGATAATTCTTAAACCAGTTAATATGAATAGCAACAGAAATAGCTGGAAATAAATGTGCTACTATACGGAAATTGAATGATCCAAGAATTGTAAAAAAAGAGGTTCATTATCTATATCACTACACATGTGATAAAAATTGGGTAGAAATCAACAGTGTCTTGAACAAATTCCCTAATATTCATACTTATTTAGTAACACTAGACGATAATTCCAGAATAGGATTGAAGCATTATCATATGCGAAAATCAAGTTCCTTACGAGCAGTACAATTTTTCCTAAATCCTCCTAAGGAATTGGAAAACATGAAACACCTAAGATATCTCGATCTCTCTTTTATGTGCAGGATTAGTACCCTTCCAGAAACCATATGCAAATTATACAATCTTCAAACACTAAAACTTTCTACAACTAACATTATTGAGCTACCAACAGAAATGAGGTACATGATAAACCTAAGGCATCTCTTTCTTGATAAGTGTCATGGTTTACGGCACATGCCGATTGGCCTTGGACAATTAAAGTACTTGCAAACTCTAACAATGTATGCAGTTGATTCAAGCAGAGGTGGTACCATTGGAGAATTAAAGGAGAACTTACGGCGAGTGAGGGGAGCGGCGAGGGAGAGGCGCGCGGGAGGGAAGGCGAGGGAAAGCGGCGCGCGGGAGGGAGGCCGAGGGAGAGCGGCGCGCGGGAGGGAGGCCGAGGGAGAGAGGCGCGCGGGAGGTAGGCCGAAGGAGAGCAGCGCGCGGGAGGGAGGCCGAGGGAGAGAGGCGCTTCGTTTTTCGGACGAGAGAGAGGGTTTTCGAATTCGGACGAGAGAGGAGGGGTTTTCGGACGGGAGAGAGAGAGATAGAGAGAGGGGACTTTTAAAAAAAAACCATATTTTAGTACCGGTTTTTAGCAGAAAACCGGTACTAAATTTAATTTTTCAGAAAATCGGCATTTAGTACCGGTTTTTAGTATAAAACCGGTACTAATTTTTTTTAAAATTTCGGAAATTAAATATTTTCTGTTTTTTAAAATTGATTAATAAATTTATAATATTAAATTATAAACCAAATAAATTAAATTATTTAAAATATTTTCTGTTTTTTATATTCATTAATAAATTTAGTACCGGTTTTTAGCAGAAAACCGGTACTAAATTTTTTTTTTTTCAGAAAACCGGGATAATTTTTTAAGAAAAGCGGCATTTAGTACCGGTTTTCTACGGAAAACCGGTACTAAATTTTTTTTAAAATTTCGGAAATTAAATATTTTCTGTTTTTTAAAATTGATTAATAAATTTGTAATATTAAATTATAAACCAAATAAATTAAATTATTTAAAATATTTTCTGTTTTTTATATTCATTAATAAATTTCTGAAATTAAATTATAAACCAAATAAATTAAATTACTTAAAATATTTTCTGTTTTTTATATTCATTAATAAATTTCTGAAATTAAATTATAAACCAAATAAATTAAATTACTTAAAATATTTTCTGTTTTTTAAATTCATTAATAAATTATTAATATTAAATTATAAACTAAATAAATTAAATTATTTAAAATATTTTCTGTTTTTTAAAATTGATTAATAAATTTCTGAAATTAAATTATAAGCCAAATAAATTAAATTATTTGAAAAATTTTCTGTTTTTTAAATTGATTAATAAATTTCAGAAATTAAATTATAAACCAAATAAATTAAATTATTTAAAATATTTTCTGTTTTTTAAATTGATTAATAAATTTCTGAAATTAAATTATAAACCAAATAAATTAAATTATTTACAATATTTTCTGTTTTTTAAATTCATTAATAAATTTATAATATTAAATTATAAACCAAATAAATTAAATTATTTAAAATATTTTCTGTTTTTTTAAGTTAATTATTTAATTTCCGAGATTAAATTATAAACCAAATAAATTGTAATAAAGGACTACGAAAATGAAAAAGGACTATGAAAATGAAATAAAGTATAAATTGTAATAAATATTACATGAAAAAGGACTATGAAAATGGAAAAAGATACAATAGTCTTGAACTCTCGTTAATTTACCTATTTTATTTTTTTCAACTTTATTTATTTTTTGGTGACTTCGGTCGATCTACCCAAATGCCTTCTTCCTGATTGAAACGCAAGTTACTTGTTAACTTTTCAATTGGTTGCGGTGTCCCGTCTATACCTGTGAATAATAATATATATGTACATATCAAATTGGTGAAATTTCTTATTACATTTAATTTCAATAATTTTTCTAGATTTATATTTAATTATATATACCTGTAGAGAATGGTGCTATTTCATCAAATTGGTCATATTCTTCTTCATCCACGACATCTTCAACGCCGACAATGCGTCTTTTTCCGGGAAGTACCACATGTCGTCCCTTGTCAGCCGGATCAGCAATATAAAAAACTTGCATTGCTTGTTTGTTTGCAAGTATAAAAGGATCATCAGCATATCCTAACTTTTTGAAATCAACGGTTACAAATCCGTTTTTATCAGTTTTGACGCCGCTTTTCAGCATCCATTTGCATTCAAACACTGGTATTTTAAATGCATTATAATCAAACTCCCAAATTTCTTCAATCCACCCATAATACGGCTCTGATGATGTTCCATCACTTGATATGGCTACTATTGTGACTCCGCTGTTTTGTACTGTGCTTTTTCCATCTTGTTTCTTTGTATACCAAGTGAAACCATTCAGGTCGTACCCTTGATAGGTTTGCACATTGGCGTTAGGACCTCTAGCAAGACATTTCACCGTTTCATTTGAAGGTCTGGACTGTCTTACCTTATTTGTAAACCAGTTTACAAAACTTTTGTTATGCTCCTTGGTGATCCAATTTTCTGATCTCTGAGGGTTCTGTTCTCGCAATTCGGCTATGTGTTCATTCACATAAGGAGACACAACGGCGATCTGTTGGAGAATTTTAAGATGTGCTTTTTCTCTTTTTGCAAGATCCATTGTAATTACTTTCATACCAATTATGCTTTTCCCTAGAAGTCTACCTTCGTGTCTATTTTTTGGGAGGCCAATCGGTTTAACTCCATCTAAATAATCATTATAAAAGTCAATAACCTCTTCTGCCACATATCCTTCAACCATACTTCCTTCGGGTCGAGATCTGCTTCTCACTAACCCTTTCAATTGACCCATTGCTCTTTCAATAGGGTACATGTATCGCAGAAATATCGGACCGCACTGTTTTATCTCCCTGACTAAATGAATGGTCAAATGCACCATTATAACAAAGAATGAGGGGGGAAAATGCATCTCCAACTCGCATATGGTTTGAACCGCATCGGTTTCTAACTGATTCAGTTTTTCAGGATCGATCACTTTAGAGCAAATTTTATTGAAAAAAAAACACAACTTAGTGATAGAATTTCGAACTTCTTCTTTAAAACATGCTCTAATTGAAACAGGAAGCAACTGGGTCAGCAACACGTGATAATCGTGTGATTTCATTCCAATCAATTTCATATCTTTAATTGACACCTTCCGTGAAATATTTGAGGAATAACCAGTTGGAACTCTAATAGACCTCAAACACTCCAACAAACTGAGTTTCTCTTTTTTGGTTAAAGTATAAACAGCATTAGGTAACCAATCCCGTTTCTTACTATTATCTTCCTTTGCAGCTAGTTCCAATCGAATTCCCATTTTTACCATGTCTTTTCTCACATTAACATTATCTACTTTTCCTTGAGCATTCAAAATTAAAGTAACCAGATTTTCACAAATGTTCTTGATGATATGCATCCCATCCAAGCAATGCCTGACATCTAAATACGTCCAGTATTCAAGGTCCCAGAATATAGACTTCTTCTTCCAAAAGCACTTTTCTGGAATTCTATTCGCAAATGGTTTGCCCAATTGAATTTTAAGATCTTTCACCCGTTCATAAGTTTGTCTTCCAGTTTTTGGTATAGGTGCCCGACGGGTCTCGGTGTTGCCATCAAATTTATTTTTATAAGGTTGTCGGCGATAGGGATGATGACGGCTAAGAAACCTACGATGTCCCAAATATACTGTTTTTCTACAATTCGATAGCCATATCGAATGTGTTTCCTCTATGCAAACAGGACATGCTTTTTCTCCTTTATTCTTGTAACCCGATAAGTTTCCGTATGCCGGAAAGTCGTTAATTGTGCAAAATATCATCGCACGTAAGGTGAAATAACTTTTGGAATGTGCATCAAAAACCCTTACTCCGTCCTTCCACAACATATCAAGATCCTCTATTAACGGAGCTAAATACACATCTATATCGTTTCCTGGTTGTTTTGGACCAGAAATGAGTAACGACATCATCAGATATTTTCTTTTCATGCATAACCATGGAGGAAGGTTGTAAATAACCAACAAAACAGGCCATACGCTTCGATTTGTACTCATGAGGCCGTAAGGATTCATTCCGTCCGTGCATAATCCCAATCTCAAATTTCTAGGCTCACTGCCGAAATCCGTGAAATAACTATCTATGTTGTTCCACTGGGGTGAGTCTGCTGGATGTCTGAGTTTTCCATCTTTCTTTCTGACTTCCGCGTGCCACCTCAACAGTTTAGCATCTTTTGAATTACTAAAAAGACGCTCAAACCTTTGTATTACTGGCAGATACCACAATATTTTCGCAGCTGGTCTCTTCTTACCACTATCTTCTTCATTATCCAATTCACCGTCCATTTGTCTGTACCGAGATGCATTACATTTTGGACATTTATGGAGGCTCTCGTACTCATTACGAAATAGTATGCAATCATTCGGACAAGCTGCAATTTTCACTACTTCCAATTTCAAAGGACATAGTAATTTTTTAGCCTTATAAGTTGTATCGGGTAATGTATTATCTGCTGGAAGCATTTCTCGCAAAAGACCGAGCAAAGATGTGAAACTCTTATCGCTCCAATTATTCTTAGCTTTCAGGTTATATAACTTAAAAACTGTTTTTATTTTGGAAAATTTATCTTCGTTGCAACCGGGATATAAGGGTATATGAGAGTTTTCATCCAACTTTTCAAACACATCAGGAACATCATCGATAAAATCACCGGGTAATTCATTCATCATTTCATCCAAATCATTTTCTCTATTATCATCATCACATTGATATTGTTGTTCACTTAAATTTTCTATATCATCACCCACAATTACATTATCCCCTGCATCATCCATACAATTATTTTGTACAGTATTTTCAAAAATATCAGATACATTAATGCTCGTTCCGGCATCTAAATTTTCTTTCAATTTTTCTCCATGTAAAACCCACCGGAGGTATTTAGGTGTTGTCATCCATCCACGTTGAATCAGATGTGCTCTAATCACTTTACCATCTTGTCTCTCAAAGTTAAGACAATTTTTACAAGGACATAATATTCTGGGCTTTCCAGTCAACTTCCGATGGTCTTCTGCACATTTAAGGAATTCTTCAACAACTCCAACAAATTCATCCGATATTCTCGAATACTCATATATGTATTTCTCCCTCAGATCCATCTGTGTAGATAGAAATATATATAAAAAATGTCAGGATTTATGATTTGTAGGTTCAATGCATGCATCACAATAGGTTTTTGGACCGGTTACCATCCTAGCCCACTCTTTGGATACTCCGTCTCATTAACGAGCGTACGTTAGATGCAGTGTGTTGTCTGAGAAAAATTCGACAGCATTTCCCCTTATGTTCCCTGAATACGCTAACACACGATTGCTCGTGCGTACGTATCCGTGGGAACATAAGAGAAAACACTGTCGAATTTTTCTCACACAACACACTGCATCTAACGTACAACTCGCTTTCCTAAATGAGACAGAATATCCAAAGAGCAGTACTCCCGACCGGGAGTACTATCCAAGATTAATCCCTAATGGATTAATCTCGGACGGGCACGACCTAAAATAGTTCAAATTCCGGCAATTTGGTCCTATATGACAATACAACTAATAAATGCAAATGCCAAATTAACGATATATATATGCATGTACAAATTGATAAATTATCGAATTAAAATTAATTAAGATTAAAATAAAAAATTACCGAAATTGTCTTTTCTTCCTTTTCCTCCTCTTCGATTTAAATAACATTTTCTCTTTCTCTTCCGTTTTCTATTTTATTAGATTGAAATTAAAAAAAACAATTAAAAATAAAAAATATGCATATAATTACAAAGTTATAAATAAAATACAGAAAAAACAAAGAATATACCTCAAAATGAGAATTATTTTAGCTTCTCGTAGATCTCCTTTGCTTTCCCTTCTGATTTTTCTATTTTTCGGAATTTTTTTTGATTTTTAGCTATTTTTTATGTGCTTTTGGATAACACAAAAATATTCTCGGTTTTAGAGGGGAAAAGAAAAGGCCAAGAACAGTTTATGAGAGAGTGAAGGAGATAGAGTGGAGAAGGAGGAGGTAGATGTGAAATTCTGCGGATTATTAGTACCGGTTTTTTATAAAAAACCGGTACTAATAGTTGCCGAAAAAGTAAAAAAAACGGCTATATTTTAGTACCGGTTTTTTATAAAAAACCGGTACTACAAATATATTTTTAGTACCGGTTTTTTTAAAAAACCGGTACTAATCTATATGCGTTTTTTCTTTTCCTTTTCCCGGAAATATAGTACCGGTTTTTTTAAAAAACCGGTACTAAAAATATATACTGACAATTACCAATTTGCCACCATGTATTATTTATACCGGTTTTCTTAAAAACCGATACTAATAGTCTGGTACTAAAAATTTTTTTTGGTGTAGTGAGAGGTTGTAAAGATAGTTTGAGTCTTAATAAAAAAATAAGTTTCATCATAGCGTCTCGTCTCTACTTAACAAGATTAATTTTAGACAGATCATAACACAATCACGCAACAGTTACATTAAAAACAGAAAAATTACAACACACACACAAAGCAATACCCAGAGAATTCACGCAAACTAACGTAAAATTAATAGTGCAGAAGATCTTTCTTATTTTATCCACACGTGCGTATGCTCTTTTGTGGATGATTCTTTTTGATGTGTCTTCATCGTAGTCAAGAGTTATATTGGAATGGAACGTAAAACAATAGTTTCAATGGTCATCCCTGGCCCGAAAGTGAGAAGCACTCCCCACTCAAAACCATCTCCGGTCGTAGCCATTTTTGCCTCGACAGACTGCTTCCTCATCTCTTCTAAGACGACTATTGCAGTTGCACTTTGCATATTTCCATAATTAGCTAAGACATTCCTCGATGTTACCAGTTTTTGCTTTGTTAGCTTGAACTTAGCTTCGATACTGTTTATAATAGCTGCTCCCCCTGGGTGCAAAACCCAGAATATGGAATTCCAGTCAGAAATTTCTAGTGGTGCAAATGCTTCTTGAAGACAGATTTCTGCATTTTCGGATGCGAGTTTTGGTACGTCACGAGATAAGTGCACCATGAAACCACTCTCATCCACATCTGAAACGATAGCACCACTAGTGTTCGGTACCAACTTTTGGTTTGCAGAAATTATCTCAAAGAGCGGATGCTCAGCTGCTAGGTCTGGATCTTTGCCGACAATCACTGCGCTAGCACCATCACCAAATATCGCCAACGTCACAAGATTATCTATATGTTCCTCAGTTGGGATGTGAAAACCATGAATTGTTATCTCAGCACACACAGCAAGAACACGGGCACCAGGGTTGGTTACGGCAAGGTCCTTAGCCAAGCGAAGCGCAGTTCCTCCGGCATGGCAGCCTTGGTGGAAAAGCATATAACGATTTATTGTTGGGGGCAGGTCAAGGAGATTTGCAAGTTCGCAGTCGAAACCAGGCATAGCAAAGCCGGAAGTGGTGCAAAAGATGAGGTGAGTGAGCTTTGATACGGGTTGTCCCCACTCCTTGATGGCCTGCTCAGCGGCCAATTTTGCTAGTTTCGGCACTTCATTTATCACAATGTTTTGGCGAGCACCAATAGATGGTGCATTTGGTATCCCAATACTTGGGTTTTGTTTGAGAGTTTCTTCTGTCAAAAACAGGTGTCGTTTCTTAACTTCTGAAGCTTTGCCTGTTATTAATTTAAAAAATGTCAATAATACTCCTTTTACAGAAATAAAGAACTGTTTTCCTCAATTTAATCGTTGATTCTTTTCTGATAAAATCTGAGAAAATATTTTCAATATAATGTTATATGAAATAGGTAGCAACTAGCAACTCATAATTAATTAAGTTATAATCTTATTTACTTTCATAATAAAAAAATAGTAAGGGATACCTTAAATGTAGTTCAGATTTAAGGCGTACCCGTACCATACCGCAATCAATAAGGCGGGTATGTGTAAGGTTTTATTTTCGTTAGACTAACAGGTATGGGTATGGGTAAAGAAAAATTTTCGTTAACTTAGCATGTACGAATACGGATAAGGGCTATTTTGTACCCATTATCTAACGGGTAAAATTTTACAAACATATATGTAATATATAATCACGTAATTAGCATATTTCATAAGATATGGTATTAGTTTTGATCTTCATAAAAATTTGTTTATGTTGATGAAAAAATTAATTTGCATTCTATTATCTTATAATTTATAATTAGTTATATAGATATTTTTTAATGTCAATTGACATGAGAATAAATTTCATGATTTTTGTTACATGTAAAGTATTATCTAAATATTGTACTTTATTTGTATATTTATTTGATGTTATTTATTTAACACATTATATAATTTTTATTAAATTAATAATATTATTATTACCCATTATGTATCGTTACTCTACCATTATCGTCAATTCTTAACGGGTACGGGTAGGGTGCTGGTAAAGCCATTTTTTACGGGTACGGTAGGGTATGAGTAAAGTAAATTTTAACGGGTGCAGGTATGAAAATACCTTCTACCAAACCGTACCGTACCCATTGATAGCCCTATCGTGAGGACTAGTGTCTTGTGTCAACTGTCAATTTCCAGTATCAAAATGAAACCGTCCATATGAGATCCCTGTTTTGGAAATCATCCATGCAATTTCCATTTTTCCAAATTATACAATTTGACCCCAATTTGATAAGATTTGAGTGCAAAAATATCCTTTTCAATGGACTACCATATCAAAAGAGAATATTGTTTAATACTTTGATATATATGCAATTTTCATAAAGAAATTAAAGAATTGACATTTTTCTTGAATGAATGACAAAGACAAACATTGAAGTTCACAGTAAAAAGCATCCCTTATTAATTAGACCTACTAATAGAATTTTTTTCAGTTAACCTTGCGTCGAATAAGTGTTCTAGTAAACATCACATCGGGATGCATCTACCTCCAACAAAATGGAAACAAAATATAAACAAGCTAGAACTTCTTACATATTTTGGTGAATTTCTCTTTGAGGTCAGTCAGTCTTTCAGAGTTTGCAACATTGAACATAAAGTCAGGTACTTCTTCCTGGATGAAAACATTTGGCGGGAATGCGGTGCCGATTGCTAGCACGGTTGCTGTTCCTTGAGGGTGGTGTGTGCTGTTTGCATTCACCATTCTGTTGGGTGGTTAGGTTCTTGCTAACAGGTAATAGCTCAATTACTAGCTAGATAGCAGTGTTTGAAGTTGCCCTGAGACGACCTTAAAAAAAATATATATATTTTTGGCCCTCGAAAAAATGAAGATGCCCTTAGACGATGGAGAGTGTGCTATTTATAATTTCTTGCATGGTAGCGAATCTGGGACGTGGCATAAAATGCTCAATTATGGCTTAGAATAATCCGTTACGTGCGAACATTATTTACTGTGTTTTTCATAATTGTTGTATATATTTTGATAGAACGAGTACCATGAAGATTCTTTCGCCATATAAAAAAAAAATCAAAGAAATAATACCAAACTTTTAAGTAAAATTGATTAAGAGGTAACAAGTTGTTCTTTTAAATGGCCGACTAAAAGTAAAGAAAAAGAAATTACATAACTATTAAAGGAAGAATCAAATTATTAAAATTGTAAGTCGTTTCAAGTATTGCATTACTATTACATTATTCAAAGTATTTCGAACTTTTAGATCACCCGTTCGGGTCCGAAATAAGTCGTTTCAAGTATTGCATTAGTAAGGTATTAACTAGATTAATTTGTTGGGTTTGCTTTTAAAGCCAAAGGGAATAAACAATTCTAACAAATCAAATGAGCAACCCAGAATTAAATATAAACTCGCAGAACCAGCAGGTGCTATCAGAGCCACTCGTCGTGAGCCAGTAGCATGACACACAAGTTTTGATCTAAGTGAATTGTGGATCTGATATGAACTGTTTAGTTTCTGGCACGTATGTTCTGGAACGGCCCGTCCCAGGACTGGAACGGCCCGTCCCAGATTTTTTCTGGAATTTTTTCTAGACTGTTTTCTGAATTGTTTCTGAATTATTTGGCATTTGGACGGTCCGTTTCATGGCTCAAACGGACCGTTCCATTGATTTTGGATTGTTTATGATTCGTTTGATTGAGATTTGTGCCAGAATTATTGATTATGAATTTGCAATTGCTTGAAGAAGATTTTGAAAATTAAGTTAAAGTTTTTTTAAATTCAAAATCGATTAAAATCTGACCTAATTGGATGAATTAGATTTAGAGTAGATTTATTGTCAGGTTAGGAGAGAAATCTTTAGGGTTTCTTGACCTAGATTAGGACAACATTTTCTACTCTTCTCTGCGATTTTCAGGCGGTCCGTTCCAATGCTCTGGGGCGGTCCGTTCCAATTCTGGGGCGGCCCATTCCAGACTCTGCACCATATTAGAAAACAATCTAATTTTGGTGGGCTGATTCTGCTTAGTTTCCAAGTCATTAAGTTATATGGTTATAGGCTAAACGTGGCTGTGAAGAAAAGTAATATTTTGTGCAGGGATGTGATGCCTTTTATAGGTGGTTATATTTAGAAACATTGGCTATTTTCTGATGGGTAAAATAGACATTGTTTGGAGGCCAAGAAGCCTTTGGCTCTCCATATAAAGGGGTTGGTCCCCAAGGGACAAGACAACTACGTTGCTGGCTGTATACATGTGTTGATAACAGCCATCTTCTGCCTCTCTCTCTATTCTTCCATCAAATAAGCAACCCAGAATTAAACATAAACTCGCAGAACCAGCAGTTGGAACGGATTGTTCTGGTCATAGACCGAACCGTTCCAAAACACCAGAAAACTAAATCATGAGCGGAAGCTTACCTAATTCCATTGCTATGGCCTGAATCTTGGATCTCCTGGAGTTCTTGACGTGTGTGCCCCTTCACCAAAGCTGTTTCACTCACCAAAGACAGGAAATAGGTCTTCCAAGAGAACAAGACACGCCTTGGTACCCTTAGCCTTAACTTAGGATACCTTCTCAAGCTATTTGATGGAAGAATAAAGAGAGAGGCAGAAGATGGCTGTTATCAACACATGTATACAGCCAGCAACGTAATTGTCTTGTCCCTTGGGGAACAACCCCTTTATATGGAGAGCCAAAGGCTTCTTGGCCTCCAAACAATGTCTATTTTACCCATCAAAAAATAGCCAATGTTTCTAAATATAACCACCTATAAAAGACATCACATCCCTGCACAAACTCTTGCTTTTCTTCACAGCCACGTTTATCCTATTACCATATAACTTAATGACTTGGAAACTAAGCAGAATCAGCCCACCAAAAATAGATTGTTTTCTAATATGGTGCAGAGTCTGGAATGGGCCGCCCCAGAATTGGAACGGACCGTCCCAGAGCATTGGAACGGACCGCCCCAGAATTAGGACGGGCCCTTCCAACACCAAACTATCTACAATCTCCCACTTGGGCTATTATGCTCAGTGTTATCCAATGTCCTTAACTTAATGAGCTCATATTTTCATGGTAATAAATTTTGTGCCTTTAATTCTGTTCATCATTTACAATAATAGAAGACCAATGAAGCATTCGTTACATTATAGAATTTACAGGTCTCTAATCCTATAAAGCGTCGCAACTAAACTCACAATGATCACAATATCATTATAAAGAACGACATTGAATTAAGATGTGTATAAGTGGTGTGGAAAATACACGTAAGTGTGACTGTCAGGTGTCTATTTCCAACTTTATTGGTCACCCAAAACTGAAGTGAGGTCAACTTAAATAAATTGAGAATGAAAACTGAAACTTTATTCATTTCTGCAGAAATATTCATTACATAATATACTGAATAAACTGAATAAACTAAAAACCATCATTTAATCTAGCACTCCCACTGAACAAAACTCCCACTAAAGCCTAGAATTCTCAACTGAAATTACACCTATATTAGTTACATGTTTTAGAAACTTCTTAGGTATTAATGCTTTAGTGAGTGGATCCGCTATCATTGAGTTTGTTCCAATGTGCTTGATTGATAATTCGTCATTCTCAACCTTTTGCTTAACAAACAGAAACTTAATGTCGATGTGCTTCGAGTTGGCTGAGCTTCTGTTGTTATTAGCATACATGACTGCCGAGTTATTATTGTCATAGAAAATCTTTAGTGGAGCTTGGATGGAGTCCACTACACGCAGCCTAGTGACAAAATTTCACAACCATGTTCCAAATAATGATGCCTCATAGCAAGCCACGCATTCTGCTGCCATGGTGTAAGATGCCACTAGGGATTGTTTGGCACTTTTCCATGAAACAGCTCCACCTGCCATCATGAAGATGAACCATGTGGTTGACTTTAAGCTATCTTGACACCCCGCAAAAACAGAATTAGAATATCCTATGACCTCTAGCCTATCTGATCTCCGATACGTTAGTGCAAAGTCTTTAGTTTTTTTAAGATATCTCAAAACTCGTTTGGCTGCCTTGATATGTTGAATTCCTAGATTATGCAAATACCTGCCTAGCATACCTGTAATGAAAACAATGTCTGGACGTGTACACACTTGGACATACATTATGCTTCCAACTATGGAGGCATACTTATTGTCCTTTACTTGCTTCTTTTCCAACTGTGTTTTGGGACATTGTTCTAGACTAAACTTGTTTTGTTTAGCAACAGGGGTCTCTGTTGGTTTGCAGTTTTCCAAATTATACCGCTTGAGTACTTGATTGATATAGGCCTTTTGTGATAGACCCAAAATACCTTGAGAACGATCTCTAAGTATCTTAAGACCCAACACGTATGATGCATCATCAAGATCTTTCATTTCAAAATATCTAGATAGAAATTTCTTAGTTTCATGCAACATATCCTTATCGTTTGTGGCAAGCAGTATATCATCCACATACAAAACCAAGAAAGCATATTTACTCTCACTGAACTTGTGATATATACAATCATACGCCGGGTTACTCTCGAAACCAAATGAGAGAATCACTCGATGGAATTTGTAATACCATTGTCGAGACGCTTGTTTGAGCCCATAAATAGATTTCTTAAGTTTGCAAACAATTTTCTTTGGATCGTCCGATACAAAGTGGGATGGTTGCACCATATAGATTGTTTCATCAATGTCTCCATTGAGAAACGCAGTCTTAACATCCATTTGATGAAGCTCAAGATCTAAATGTGCCACAAGTGCCATGATTACCCTAAAAGAGTCTTTCGATAAAACTGGAGAGAAAGTCTCTTTGTAATCAATACCTTCTTTTTTAGTAAAGCCCTTAGCGACAAGACGTGCCTTATACCTTTCCACATTACCCTTAGAATCATTTTTGGTCTTAAAAATCCATTTGCAACCAATAGGTTTCTTTCCTTCTGGTAATGGTACTAAGTCCCATACATCATTGTCATACATGGACTTCATTTCTTCATTCATGGCATCGATCCACTTTTGTGAGTTTGGACTGTCCAAAGCTTGACGAAGATTATGAGGATCTTCCATCATCCCAATGTCAAACTCATGTTCTTGGAGATAAATCACATAATCATTAGGTATTGCTGGTCTTTTCTCTCTAGTGGATCTCCTAGGCACAAGTTCTTGAGTTGCTTGCAGTTGTTCAATGACATCGTTATCTTCAACTTGATTGTTTTCAAGATCCAAGTTCATAGGATTTGGAACATGATCCGTTTCATAAATTAAACGGTCTGTTTCAGTATTGGAACGGTTGGTACCCCTGAATGCCTCTGGGATTGTCTTCTTTATTATCATAATGCCCATGCGATTAGAGCGATTCCACTGAGCCACACTTTGAATGTGTTGTTGATTGCTCTTAGCAGTAATCTCAGGTGGTTTATCCTCCCTAAATGCAAGGTCAAGATCTAGACAACCGAGAACTATCATCAAGTTCTCTTTCCATTCCTTAAAGTTGGAACCAGTCAGCATGGGTATGCTGTTAATGCTAGCTAGAATATTTGCTAAAATAAACCAAAAACAAAAGGTACACTAATGTTAATAACCATAATGTATAAGTTAAATCATAAAATATAAAGGTCTAAATCCCATATACTAGTCTTTATTCATTTGCAAGTGCTCTTTGGAGTCTCCAAGCAAACTTCAATCAACTAGGTGTAGTATCAAATGTAATGATTCATAACATATTAATTAATTAATCTTACTTTTGGCCGATTAATTAATTATATGTAAAACCTTATAATCATTACCCATTTGATTCTACCAAAACATTGTACATGTAGTCTTTTAAATTATGTCCTTCCTTTGGGCCGATCTATAATTTAGAAGTTACATGTACCTTAATACACTTTGTACTTGAGCCTTTGAAACAACCATTAATATGAGAGTCCACTTTGGCGGGATGATATTATTATTGGTTCAATTCTCAAAATACAACTCAAGTTACCTTTATATTAGACTTAAAGTATACCTAAACCTAGACTTTTCATTATGCACATCAATCCTAATATGAAAAGCCTAACTAAATAGTGACCTAGGATGATATAGACTTAGGACCCAGTTGCAAACTCTAAGGTATACACATTGAATCGTATGAAATACTTACGAACCAACAAACATGGAACAGACCGTTTTGGTGAGAGAACGGTCCGCCCTAAATAGATCAGAAGAGAACCAAAGAGATATATGACCATACAAGTCAGTATGAGTCATATTGAGGTAAGAAAAGAAAGCGGTGGTCTCCCGTTCAGCCAGCAACCATTGAAATTACACCACATCCAAGTAAGATTCCCAGAAAAGGCCAGGGTCATATGGACACTTTAGGCGCCGACCTTATTTTCTACGACAGAACTTGTCCTCATGACAATATGGTGTAACCCAACGCTTACAGCTCTTACTAATGAAAACCACGGCAAATGATAGAAGATGAGGGATGCATAAAGTGTCATTTGTACCTAACCAGTACAAACAACCTGAATTTTGGCTTAAAACCTAACAATCTGGTTCTGGAATGGACCGTCCTAAACTCTGATCAATACCTAACAGTTTGCAACCAAAACTGAAGTGGAATGGACCGTCCCGGAGTGGAACGGATCGCCCCAGAGCATTGGAACGGACCGCCCCAGATTTGGGACGGGCCGTTCCAGCACCAAACAATCTAACATAATTAACTGGTCCATTTTCGAAATTGGAATGATAAGGACCATCACAAGGTTTTGATTATCATCTCCATGGTTAATAATTTTTTTTTTTTAAATGTGATGGTCTTAAGCGCCAACACCTTTTCCATTTTTATCGTTGGTCCCTGCCACCCAGTGCGTTCCAACCCCACTTCTCCTACCGCCTTCGCTTGCCTCTCTCACCTCCACCTCATGATGAACCTCCTATCATGGTGTCACCTACATCCCTGTCTCCTAAAAACCTACACATAACTAATTCTTTGGAAAAAATATCTTAATTATCCTGATAAATATGTTAATTATCCTAATAAAAATATTTTTTTAGAAAAAATATTAATTGTTCTGGTAAAATATCTTAATTGTCCTAGAAGAAAAACAATACACACTGGTTCTCGAGAGGGAGCTGACATCGTTGGATAAGTACTGGGTATGTGCTGGAACAATCCAGGATGAAAGGCAGAATGAGAATACGTTGGATAAGTGCGTGATGAGGGGATGATGGAAGAAAGATGATTGTTGTCGCAATTTTGATTTCTCATGAATCTGATAACTATATCAAAAGTCATCGTCGGTTTAAAATTCGAAAGTGATAAGTGCAATCCTTCAATGTATCATCCTATCATCCCAACTCAAAAATGAAAATTTAGATGGGGAGCGTCTTTTCTTTTTTGGCACCAGCGATTCCATCCTCCCTTTTCTTTCCTCTGTTTCATTTATACTTAATAAATTAAACATATATACTTAATGAACCGAACATTTATGAGTTCCCAGCGTCATTTCTCTCCAACAAGACTAGGGGCAAAATCAGAAAATTTTTTAGTTGAACCATACCTGTTCTTGGCCTCTTCTAATTTTTTCATGTATTGTTGTTTGGTTCGTGACCCTTTCTTTTTTCTCATGCGCTAAGTCAGATTTTGACTTAATAAACTAAATATTTATACTTAGAAAAACTGAATATTTATACTTAACTAATTGAATATTCATGCTTGCAATATTTAATAAACTGAAAAACTGAATATTTATTCTAATAACATTTTAAAAAACTGAACATTTATATTTAATAAATTAAAAATATATAATTAATAAACTGAACATTTATATGTAATAAACTAAATATTTATGCTTACAACATTTAATAAACTGAACATTTATGCTTATAACATTGTAATAAACTGAACATTTTCATGAATATGGCACTAAACATTTTATTCGCTGGATCTGATGACGCAGAAAAGAGAGAGGTGCGCTAAATGAAAAGGACGCTAGAGTGGGATGATACAGGATAATAATTTGAAGGATGACTATAAGTAATTTCCTTTAAAATTCAACAAATATTTTGCAATATTTTAATTATTTGCTGCCTCCTTGACCTCGGTACGTTTTTTTCTTTTGTCACTGTGGTCAGAAATTTTTGAGTAGTCTGTTCCACATTACATTTTGATTATATGTAGAGAACACAAAATGCAAAAAAAAAAAATGCGCATGATTGGAAAGCACCTGTGTTTGGATGCAACGGAATAAGGTTTCTTTCTGGAAGAAGCTTTTTCCGGAAGAATTTTGTGATCCAAATAAACTAGGAAGAGCAAAGTCCTTATTTTTGGAAGAACTTTTTCCAACTCAAACATGGAAGAAGAAATATGAAAAGAAGCTTTCAATAAAATATACTTATTTCTTAACATCCGTGAATGAGAGAGAAAGCAATTAAAAAAGGAAACAAATTAGCTCAAGGGCCATTAAAGCAATTAAGAACCAGTCGATATCCTAAAATAAAATAAGTATTTGATTAGCAATAATAATATTTTTTTATTATTAAATATTAATGACATAAATTTCATATCATTATTATAATTATTACACATTTTGAAAGGATGTCAATGGAAAATTTGTTTATTAATAAAAGTATTATCGGCTGCAATTTTATTATAATGTTGTAATAATATTATTACAATATTATTTTATTATTCTTATCATTAGTATTACATAATTATAATTAATTTATTTTTATATTATTATTATTTAGTGTTGATGACTGGCTATTAATTTAATTATTTTTAATATTTTTTAAAATTTTTGGAAAATAATTTATTATTATTATGCAATATTAAATACTAAAATAAATAAATAAATAAATAAAAATAAAAAATTTGTTGGAATAAATAAAATAATTAATTATTTTATTCTTTTCTTCCATTTTATTATAATATTGTTATAATATTTTCATTTTTAATAATTTTATTATAATATTAATTATTTTTTATATATTATTATAAAATTCTTATTATTTTTATTATTATTATTATTAAATAATAATTAGTTTTTTATAATATTATAAAAATAATATTATTAATTATTTAATTGTTCCTAATATTGGTAATAAATAATAATGATTACTTTATTTTACAATATCAAATATTAAAACAAATAAAGAAAGAAAGTATAATAAATCAAAATTTGGTTGAAAACAATAAAATAAATAATTATTTATTCCTTTCTTTCATTTTTCTTCTCAACTCACCATCCAAACAACATTTTTTCTTTCCGGAATAACACTCTTCCCACTCTTCTCGGAATAATACTCTTCCTAATTTTTCTTTCCGGAAAAGTTCTTCTTTTCTTATTCCCAAACCATCCAAACAAGGCCAGGCTAGAAGCTAAATAAAAAAAAGTAAGTATATATATATGCCCATGCATGGAATTCATAGAAGTTAAATATCCTAATATTTTAACATTTCGTCTTCATTTATTGAAAAACGAAACTAGTCCCCTGATTCGCAATATTTGTTACTTTTATGGAAATTTCACGAGAAGAGTCTGTTTCTCGTACAAAATGTACAAGGAAATAAAGCGCATGTATATTTGAAAATAAAGCAAGGTACGTAAGAGAGAAATAAATGTTTTATAAATTATTCTCGCTTTAAAAACAAATGAAAAATTAATATATTGTAATGAAAAGAATTAAAAATAAAGTCATAACATCCAAATACTTGAATTTTTTTTAATGTTCAATTTTGAAATTTACAGTGTTCTTTTTTTCTTTTACAAGTAATTAATCAGATCCAATGTGTAAGCAGAACTTTTATATTTAAAAAAATATTATTAATATTTTCTTTGCTCAACCGATGACCAATAAAAAATTATTACGATATTAAAAATAAAATAAAATAACAAATAATATGCTTCAGTAAAAATAACATTAAACAAAATATAATATTCTTCATCTCAAATACAGAAAACACATTGATTACCATATTAATAAATATCTTTTATGGCCAAACTTACCTTTAATCTCCCTCTGATATTGTTTCACCTGCTATCTAATTTTAAAATTTATTGAGGTAGACTAAAATCAGCCACGACTGACGGATGGATCCGTTAGTCGCGATTATATCTCAACTTTTGAGATTCTAATGGCTAATCCGAACCGTTCAATGTGTTTTCCATATTGAAATCTCATTGAAGACTTTTAAAAATCAGGAGAACACACTGAACGGTTCGGATCGACTATTAGAATCTCGAAAATTGAGATTTCATCGTAGCTGGCGGTCTCATCCATCAGTCACGACTGATTTTAGTCTATGGAAAACATATTGCAATTAGGTGGCTATTTTATTTCTATTTAGAACGAAGAGTCAATAAACTTACATAATTCAGATATAGCCATTAATCAATGTGTTTACACTTGGCCTAATTATTTACACCCCTGCCAGTGCTTTTATAAATAGTAAAGATAGGGATAATTAATGGTCTCCCATAATCAGTTACATAGTATTAATTTGTAATAAGAACCCATTGTTTTCTGTTATTGTAAGAAACCTCGTTAATTCTCATTAGATTTAGATTTATTTTCAAAACCTTAATTTAAGAGAACCAGCTCTTGGTCTAGTGGTAAGAAGCAATGCATCTTAAGTGAAATGTTGCAAGTTCGAAACCCGGATGCATGGAGAGTCTTTCTAGACATTTAATTTAAAAATAAGTTGGGAGGCTTGACCCTAATTTATCTTCAAAAAAAAAAACTTAATTTAATTAAAACATCAAAATATTCATAATCCGAATTGGTTGATATTGATAATTGAATAATTTCGTCCTTGCGGATTTGATCCCGACTATATATACATAATAAAGTCGTACGCTTGCAATCCAAAAATTCGATATAAATAGAGATATTAAAATCCTTCCCACACAAGAAGCCCGACTTTGTTGTTTAGTCATATGCTTGGCTTTGCTGAAATTCATCTA
The DNA here is from genome assembly GCA_027562975.1 of Rhynchospora breviuscula. Taxonomy (NCBI): domain Eukaryota; kingdom Viridiplantae; phylum Streptophyta; class Magnoliopsida; order Poales; family Cyperaceae; genus Rhynchospora; species Rhynchospora breviuscula. Next base: position 65,847,333 of record CM050402.1, on the reverse strand, counting down.
ACGTAATTCAAATATATTTGTTTCCTCTTATCATATTGTGGGAATGATATATTATCAATTAATAGTTTCGAAAATATTAAAACCATTCCTCAAATGTTTCTGCCCGTAAAGCACAATCAATAGTAAACCAAAAACTATAAATCAATAAAAGTACAATAATTATTTGCATGGAAATTTCAGCACAATATCATAAAATACAAAGGAAAACATAACGAAACAAAATTAAAGTGACTAATTTATCGAGATGCAAGAACTACTGAATATAAAGCGACACGAAGTTGTTTGTATCTATCATTGTGTGTGATCGTGAAATCTTCGTCCTTGTTGTGGGATTCAAATTGACGACTCTAGCTAGCTATAAGGGTACGTTCTGCAGCTATATAGCCGGCTTGCTTCCATGCGGCAGCCATTCATCGCAGAGGGGACATTTTGAGGTCAAGGAGGAGAATTCGTTGACATGTTAGGCTCCCAGAATTGTATCTGTAACCAAGTCGGAGGCCATTGATGGCTGGTTTTAGTGCCTATTTGAACCGCATACAACATCATTGTAATCTATATATGTCAGAGCCTTTTGTCCCAAACAAGTTGGGGTAGGCTAGAAATGACATCCCGACCCTAGTCATTTTTTGTATATATGACTGAGTTTTTACACTGGCCCGCCAAGCCTATCGCAAGCATACGGGCTTGAACCCTGAACCTCTTAAAAGAAAGCCCAGTGCTCTTACCACCTGAGTAATCTATATATGTCTGTTAATAAACTCCTAGGTAAAATATGTCGAAGAGTTGTTCCAATTTTGCAAATGAGAAAGCATTTGGTGGCAAAAGAATAAACGAGAGAAACAGTTCTCACTTATTTTTGAGAGAGGAGATTCAGCCAGAAAATATACTATAATTGATATATGAGGCCTTAAAAAAGGTACCTGCAGTAAATCTACCATATCCAATTAATAGTTCCTTAATTAACCGATCCAATTTAGAGTCACAACCACGGTTTTAAAATGCGATTTATGTGATTTAAGCTGTTGGATGGTGATTTATCATTTATCTGCAATAAAACGATGATAAAACGGTTATGCGGTGATAAAACGCAATAAACAGATAAAGAAAATTGTGCGGTATAAATAAAAATCTAAATAAAACGTAAAAGCTGGGTCCCAACACATTCACACGACTTAATTAATTATTATGCGATTAAGCCGTTGGATGGTGATTTAGCATTTATCTGCAATAAAACGACGATAAAACGGTTATACGGTGATAAAACGACAATAAACGGATAAAGAAAATTGTGTAGTATAAATAAAAATCTAGATAAAACGTATAAAATGAAGTTTTCCAAAAGTTGGGTCGCAACAAATTCACACGACTTAATTAATTAGAGGGTATTAGTTGAAAATAAGTGAGAAATGTACTAGTTGCCAGCAAAACATGTAGCCCGTGCCTCGGCGTTACCGATGGATAATTATAAACATATAATAGTAATAATATGTATAAATTTCTGATTCAGCGCATGAATATTCAGCGCATGATTCAGGTCTTAAAGTATGTGAGGAGGCGTTTGGCGTGGATTTTGCTGTCTAACACCGGATCAATTATCTGATACCATATGAATTTAATAATTAAGATATTAATTACATCTGTACATAAAACTGTTATCATTTGCAGTCACAACGTACGTGCTCTTTCCTTATTTCCGATAAATAATTACAGTTTGATGTCCAGATATAATCTAGATATAAATATTAACAGTTTGTACTCAAAGTGATATGGTGTAAGATTATTAATTCGTTGACAAATAGTAAGAATCACATCAAATATCTCCTCACAATATTAAAGATCTGAATCAGATGAAATATCTCCCCATGTTCAATAGTATATATATGTTCTTAATCTTTTTTTAAAAAATCTAGATTGGTGTAGTTTGTCTTTTCGAATTCCCAAAGCAACGATATTAAAAATTAATTTTTCTTACGTTTGGACTAAAACGCACTAGTTATCTCTACTACTGGTAAAAGCACACATTAAAAATGCGTAAACATGCTAGATAAAGGGTGTATTCAACCTCTAACATCAAATATGGATCAATGATTTTGTTAATCGGATCTGATATGTACGTGGCTTAAATTTGAATTTCAGATAAAAGGTTGATCTTTTATCTGCAAATTGTCTTGGTGTTGGATGGAAACTAAGCGAAGGTTTTCGCTATCCATTAGGCGTTCGATTCTTCGCACTTGTACATATTTTATTTTTTGGGCTCTTCGTCAATTCCATCGCTTAGGTTATTTCATTTCTTCCAACTAGTGCCTCCAACCGCATCTCTTTCATGATATCTTTCCATTTCTTCCCTGCGATGCCAACTAGCCAGGGATGAAAACAGATCGGATAAAATCCGTTCCGATTTGTATCCGAATTCGAAAAATTACGGATTCGGATATTAATATCCGAATGGATACGGATGCGAATACGGATTTTTTTAAACGGATACGGATGCGGATATTGATACAACTTGCCACAACTTCATATTTTATCAATATTTAAAATTTTTAAAATTTAAATGATGAACCTAAACCATTGATCTTGTTTAATTTAACGAGCGATGTGTTTTTATATAAATTTTATAAAAATTGGAGTCAATTTGATACCCGATCAAGTGATCAACAATTGAACGAATCTGGTTAATTATGACAGATTAATTCTAATACGTTCATCATTTGGTCACTTGATCGAGTATCAAAACGAATCCAAATTTTATAAAACTTATATATAAACGCATAGCTCGTTAAATTGAAGAATGTCAACGATTAAATCTAACATTTGAATTTTAAAAATTTTAAATATTGATAAAATATGAAGTTGTGACAACTTGTGGCACCAAAAAGTGATGGCACCACGACCTTGCTCTTCTGTACAACCATACTTGTGGTTTTCGGAAGGTTATATGAGTCTCTTTCTAGAATTCTGGGCTGCATTTCATCGCGGCTAGTTGTGTTCTTAAACAATCTCTATGAAAATTTTGCATTTTTCATTAAGCTTAATGCATGTAGCCCGTGGTGCATTTTGCTTTAAAAATGAAAATGTAGGATCAGATACATGTGATAAGATTCCTTATATAACATGATGTAATATTAATGATCAAATTTCCTTCCGTTCATTTGGTTGTTCCCATTAAACTACTTGCTATTTTAAAAAAAAAATAACTCTACTTAGTTTCAACAACTTTATTTATTTAATCCATAAGATCTCCTCTTTTTTCTTTTTCTTTTTTGAGACATTGACAGGGGCTGTCAAAGAAGATCTCCTCTTTTATTGCAGTATCTCTTTCTTATTATTAGAGGGTTTCAGTATAGTGTGGGAAATATTTTAATCTCTAACTTCCTCTTATAAGTTACGAGATTTAATTATATATATTCTAGAATTGAACCTCGCTCGTTGTTTCGCGACGAACCTGAAATATCTTATCAAATAATAAATATTTTCGTTTCATGTATAATCAAGATGTATAGAACACACAGGATTTTAAACCATAGGATCAATATATATAAATAATAATTTAATTAAAAAGTATAGGAGCCACAAATTTGGTGTGATTATATGAAGAATTGTAAAATTTTTTACTAAATCTAATGACATGTAAAAAAAACTTGGCCCTAATTTGTTAAATATTATCTGCCGTACGAGTATGCAATTACATAAAATTAGTAATTCTCTTCTAATATAGAATCTTATTTTCTAATGTAAAATCTATTAGCTATACAGCTTAAAGTGGTTGTACATTAATTTCTTAATACGCCAAATCTTTTGATTTTATTGGTCTCAGTACACTCATTCCAAATCAGCTTAATTCTAATGTGTGTTGTAATGGGTTTCAATATAGCTTGCCAAATACTTTAATTTATTCCCGACTTAACTCTAAGACTTATGAGATTTTATATATCCTAGAATCAATGCTCATGTTCCATGACGATTCCGTAACGTCTCGTGTCCTAATTAATCTATCATTTTCTTGTACTATCGAAGTAGGAAAAAAAGATGCCAATCAATATAGAAATAAATATAATACGAGACGACCAAAACAATCTTCCATGCATGATACATTAATTTATATAGAGAGAGAGTTTGGCTATGGTGAGATGCATCACAAAAAGTCCTTCGTGAGTCACGATAAAAACTCTTGAATTTGGTTCAAAATGACCCATCCAAACTATCAAATATAATCTCCCTATTGAAATCTCCATGCAGGCCAAATTTTATATTTTACTTAAATTTTTATATATTTCTTTCGGATTTTTAAAAACTGTTATTTTTTTAACGGTTCAGAACTAATTAAATTAGCGATTTTCTAAAATTTCAACAAAATACTTAAAATTTTCGAAAAAAAATATAAAATTTTGTCTGCATGGAGATTTCAATAGATAAATCATATATGTGTGTGTTCATGCCCAGCCAAGTAAGTCACCAATAATCTCATTCCTTCAGCATTAGAATACAACACTAATCAATCAAAGCTCAAACGTTTCCAGTAAATAGAAAGGAATCCTATGAGTTAGATACAGAAGTTGTAGTGCCCCAACTCAGCCAGGATGAGGAGCTCTACATCCAAATTTCAATGGTGGGGGCAACTATTCTTCCATCGACACTGAAGGCTGTATTCCAACTCGGCGTTCTTGATATTATCAAAAAGGATTCTGCTAGTGCAATGATGACGGTAGAGGATATTGTGACACATTTGCTGATAAAAAACGCTCAAGTACATAGAAAGTTACCCATCGAGTAATTGTAAATCTAAATTTTTATTTCTGACATCGAGATTGTTTACTGACATCTTATAAAAAATTGGACCTTCTAGGCGGCAGCCATGTTGGATAGAATGCTGGCACTTCTTGCAACCTTCAAAATAGTAAGTTGTGCCATCGAGAAAAAAGAAAAGGTGGTCAGAAAGTATGGTCCCACACCATTTTTTAAGTTGCTCACGAAGGATGAGGATGGTGCAACAGCTGCTAACCTCTCACTCTTGGCAATGGAGCAAGCTTTCATTTCTGGTGGGTATAGTTAAAAATATATAGACTCTTTAATTCATTTATTTAAGTTCTCTGTCATCGGTATATAAAGAAAAGGAACACAATTAGGGTATTGTAAATGTGTCGTGATGTGTCGTGTCATATCGAACGCGTACGAGTTAGAGCTTGTGTCATGTCATGTTGACATGTGTTAATATTTTCAACATGACGTCTCGTCTAGTGTTGTGTTGACACGACGTGTTAAACGTTTCAAATCATATTATAAGTTATTTTAATTGTTTTCTAAATTTTTTTTAAAAATGTATTTAAAATTTTTTTAAATACAAAAAATATATTAATATGTTGGAATTTGTTTTAATTTCGTATATTAAAATAAAAATAATTATTGAATAAAAATATTATGAATCGATGTTATTAAATTTATAATATAAACTTAGTATAATTTAATAAATTTTAAATAATATACTAAATTCTAAATAATATATGAAATAAATTAATAATAATTTTTATCGTGGCAACTTGTGTCACGTGTTGCGTCATGTTGTGTCACGTGTCAAGTTAGACGTGTCAATTTTGTCTCCAACACTACACAACTTTGACATGGCACGTTGCCAGACACGTGTTATGATAATTCTATAAACATATCGTGTCATATCAAGACGCATGCGAGTCGTACCAACAAACTCATGTCATGTCATTTTGAAAAACACTAAACACAATCACAACTTTGAAAAGAACAAATGCAAATTTGCCCATTAAACTAAACACAATAACAACATTGAAAAGAATAAATGAAAATTTGCCCCCTGCAACTAAAGTTGGAAATAGAGAACAGAAAAAGTGATAAATAGTTTCCCATCAAAATACAAACTTGATCGATGAGACTTACGAGACAATTGATAATTTGTTTTCTCAATAGACGACACCTTAAAGAAGTAGTTCTAGAGGGAAGAATAGCATTTGAGAAAACGCATGGGATGAAAGCCTTTGAGTACATAGGAATATATCCAAGCTTTAGGAGTCTCTTCAACAAGGCCATGATGGACAACTCAACTTTTACTTTGAAGAAGATGCTTGAGACCTACCTAGGATTTAAATATGCTCATGTACTTGTTGATGTAGGAGGTGGTGTTGGGACATCATTGGGCATGATTGTTTCGAAATATCTGCACATCAAGGGCATTAACCTTGATCTTCCTCATGCCATAGCCACTGCTACACTATTGGCAGGTTCGTCAAGTTCATCTCTACTACTCATAAAAGCACCCACAGAAAAGGTCATAATAAAATCACCACTAGGGGTTGAAACATGTGTTAACATCAATTATAAACTATTGATCTATGCAGTTTGATATGATGTGCGGTTTAGATTTTTATTTCACACAAAGAGTCAGACTCTTTGACATACAAGGTCCAGGTGCTGGGTGCTGTGTGAAAATTAAATTTGATCATGAGTTTGATGTGTAAGAGTTCGATCCCGCTTGCTCGCAAAGTTTTTCTCGAATCAACTTTTTTTCTATAGTACCCTTCAGCGCGCTAATCTGAACCGTTTATTTTCTCTCCCAACTGATCGAGGTGTAAACCTAGGTCAAACAAATTAACCTTGCACTCGACTAGTCGTTTATAGCAAAGTAAAGGTGTCGATCCCACAGAGATGGATATGAATACTATTCTTATTGATTCGCTAAATCTAGACAATAAAAATTTAAAAAAGTTCTCGAGTCACAAATCAAATTAATAAACAAAGGAATAGGAGAATGCAATTGATAATATGAAAATAATGCTAAACAATTCAAATAAATATTTTTTGGAGTTTTTAACAGTTCAATATATGCTGAGAAAAATGCCTTAGGGTTCGATTTCACTTAGGATTGGTCACAGGATTGCAAAACATACCGCTGTCGCATTTCTGTTCCACCAATTCGGTCTGAATTCCACTACGTAAATGCTGTAATTTACTCAATTGCTGATCTATACAAGCTAAAAGTCCATCTAGCCATACCTAAACTCCCTAACCCTTCGCTTTCTCCTATTAGGCACGGTATTTGGTACGGGATCTAGTCTTAACCTTCATCGAATGTATTGTACCTCAGCTTTCGCTTGTTGGTAGACTTATTCGAGTTTATTGGTTGGTTTCCTATAGGATATCCCAATTAAACCGTCGTTTAAACAGAAACTTTCACTTTTTATTAGTCATTGGTTGACTTTCGTCCTCTTACCTACCCCGTGGTACTAGTGCAAACTTTGTCTAATAAAAAGGGTTGAAGTTCCTAACACAAGTGGCCATTCAAATGCTAAGCAACTCATTTACTAAACAAATCAAGCACAAGCAATTCATGATAAAATTCCAACTAATAAATAGCTTCATCCATCAACAAAATGAGTAAATTAAGCAATCCAAGCCCTAAGCTACATCTACCCCTAAAGCAATAAAAGTTTAGCCTAACATACTACTAAAATTCATGCAAATAACAGTAGATAATTCAGAATAAGACATAATATCAGAATTTAGAGAAAAGTATGAGAGATACAACAAATATCCCAAGTTTCAAGCTATAAATTGTTGCCGTCGTGCTAGAGAACGCCTTAAGACCTTCGGAACTCGTTGTAGTAGCCAAGAAACAGCTCCAATTCATGCTCTCCCTTGCCCTAGTCGCCCAAGAAGAGGAGAAGAGCCACCAAAAATCAGATCTGCTGCTTAAAGAGAGAGAAAAGTGTTGTAGAATGAAAATTGGATCCTTCCTTCTTTGGAAAACGCCTCCCAAATACCTCATCTGCCTCCAAGACGAGCCAGCTAACTTTCCACATCAAGCCCACGCCATTTAGAGCCTTTCCAAAAGCATAATCACCTCCAGAATGCAACCAAACTCTTTCCCTGTATAGCAATTCGGACCGAATAGGGTCTAATTCAGACCGAATTGATATCTCTGGAATATGGATGCACATGAATTCGGTCCGAATTAGACACAATTCGGACCGAATTGCAGGGGCAAGATGTGACATGGCAGTGGATCACGCGTAGCTGCTGCTTCGGGTCGAGTCAGGGCTTGATCTAGGCTAGGAATGAGTCGCCTAGCCATCTATCTCGTTGTTTCCTTGTTGTTTCTCTTGTGTTCCTGTAAAAATGAAACAAAACGCAACGGCAGTGCCAAATCTGGCAAACAAAGATAAAAATAGGGAAAAATAGCAGTTTTAGTCACAATTTCGATGTAAAGTCTAGTCAAAATATCGATATAAATATGAGATATCAAATCCCCCCAAACTTAAAGCTTGCTTGTCCCCAAGCAAAAATCTAAACTTAGAAGAATTGACAGGACTTAGACTTAGAGATCGAAATTAAAATTAGAATTAGAGATTTAATCAAGTGCGCAGTTCAAATCAGTTTCGGTTCACGCTTTCAACAGTTGTTCAATTTGAATTTCTCAAACAAGGGTTAAGTTTGTTTAATTCCAATTCATGTAGCTCTCGGCCCTTAAAAATTTTGATTGAGGATCATGGACCCTAGCTTTTCTTAATTTAACCACGATGCAAACCCAAGTTTATTCGCCTGTTCGTTTTCACGACTCGCAAAAATTTGTAAAAGAGTTTTGTCAAAGTCAAAAATTTTATAGTGAACCATTCTCAAAACAATTTCAATTTCACCAATTTAGATTGTGCAAGTCGAGTCGTGGGGCTTTGCACCCTAGAGGATTTGATACGAGTCATTGACCTTGTAAAGATGCTACTGGTACATGTCGCACCAGGGAGGTTGGTCCGGTTTTTACGCATTTTTCGCTACAGACCACTACGGACTTTAGGCAATTTTTTGCTAAGTTCCTTAAGCCTCCGATATTTGTCGTTGAGTTGGTGAAAAAAGGTCTCGACGCGTCCTCGTTTTCACAACTATTTAGATTTTTGTCACTTCAAGTTTGCTTGTTGGTGATTCAAGCGTTAAAAGATGTTGTCCCTAATAAAAGATGTTGTTCAATTCAACAATTTGTTCACCCAATGCACAAATAAACAAGCACTAATAAAATAAATAGATAAGAGAGAGAGAGAAATAACAATCGATATGATTACGGAGTTCCGACCCACTAGGATAGGCTAGCCTTAGTCGTACGTCTCCGAGAGTTTCGCAACCACCAAATCGGGTGCACTCCGTTCTATTCCACAAGGAACGGGTCTACAAGTTCGAACCAAATCACCTTGTCACAAAACACTCAAGGTGGATTGGCCTAACCACTAACCTAATCAAACAACACTCAAGGAATGATGCTCACAATCAAAACACTCTATAATTTGGCTAAATGCACTAGGGTTTGATTTGTGGCAATCTAATCCTATTGGTTTTTGCTCTTAGAATGATCAAGGATCAGGTCTATGTGTTTGAAGCTCAAAGACAGTAGTATAGCAAGGTAAACAACAGAGAACAACAGTTCCAAAAGGGGCTATATTTATAGAGGGTGTCAAGAGCTTCAAATCAACACAGTTTTCTGTCGTGCGTTACACAACTCAAAATTGCGTCGTGCAACGCACAGCTAGCCATTATAAAAAGTCCAAAAAGTTGAACTATCCGTTACTAGTGCATTACACAACGCGAGATACCGTTGTGCAACGCACATAATAACCGTTATAATAAAACAAAACGGATAAGATATCCGTTTGGGTTGTCAGTGCGTTACACAACGCAAAGAGCCCGTTGAGTAACGCCTAGCACTGACAACTCAACGGCTACAAAGTTGTCAGACACGTTGTACAACGCAAGGAACGCGTTGTGCAACGTTTTACAGTTTCAAGTCAAACGATCAAGGCTAGTCAGATGCGTTGCACATTGGAACTTGAGCGTTACACAACGCACATTAAATGGCATTAAATGCGCCAAATTTCGCCAGATTTCTGAGCCAAAAACGCCAGGAGAAAACCAAAGGCACGTTGTATAACACAGCTAGTGCGTTACACAACGTTCTGAATAAATGAAAGACTTTTAGATTTAATTGCGTTACACAACGTAAAAGAAGCGTTGTGCAGCGTGTCTGGTGCGTTACAAAACCTTGCTCTTGCGTTGTGTAACGCACAGACTAGGTGAGCTCAGAAAACGCAAGAAATTTGTTCTGGCAAGCGTTGTGCAACGTGACAGTTGCGTTGTGTGACGCACTGTTCCTGATAAAGAGCATTTTACCAGCAAACTCAAAACTAATTGAATTTAACTATAAATTACATTAACAACAGACTTTAAAACCTCTAAACTAGGTCTTGAGCACCTCCAAAACTTGACTGGCTCTTGTACTTAGCAATTTGGTAAGAATTTGCCTAAATAAACACTTAGAATAGAAATTAGTGATGAAGTTTGTTTTGCAAATCGACAAATCGAGAATGAAATTGTTTAAACCAACAATCTCCCCCTTTTGTCGATTTGCAAAACAAACCTATGTAAAGCAATCTCAACATATAGCTAAAAGACTCAAACCTTTACACCAATTTTCTCCCCCTTTTTGCAAATAGATAAAAGGGCATTTGAAAAATCCTATACCGCTATGGCTCAAGTTCTAAGTTGCTCCCCCTTTCAAGTTGAGTTTTGCAATTTAGGCACAAATGATTTCAATTTAAGGAGAATAGCAACTATATAAAAAATATGCAAGCATAAAAAAAACGAAGCCATTTAGCTCATAATGCCATCACTAAATTCATTCATAACACGACATTTAGCACATACATTGTCTCGCACTTTTTCGCGGCCCTCGGATCGAAAAGAAACGAAGAATCCGGTCTCGGATTGAGGGGCAAAAAGAATGCGGATCAGATACCCCTCGCGAGCCTCAAGAGGCCGATACCGATACCACCCCGAAGAGGGGTAACTGTACGGTCTTGAGCTCCCACGAGGGTTTATTATTTGAAGGGATCCTTTCTTTCCAGTAGGCGCAAGCCCCTGCTGTTAATTACCTCCGAAATGGTCAGGAGCACCTCTAGATCGGGAAAATCAAAGGATTGTGCGTCGTGAACTGCTAGGGAATTGTAAACATGCAATTAGCGGTCCTACCATGCATTGATGCAATTAGCGGTCCTACCATGCATTATATTTTTGTTTTATTTTTTTTTATTATTATTATTGCTACTATGCGATGTTAGTATATCCTATTATTACTATTTTTTTATGGACTTGGTATTGCAGGGGACAACAGTCTCTTGAGTTCTTGGCTTGCAGAGGTTTCTGTTGACTGCCGTTGCTGGACGCTTGTGATCTTCTCGTTTTCCGAGTTCTCTTTGTAATGTGAGGAATCAAGGTTTAGGCTCTTCAATTTGAATCTTGTGTTTTTAAGGCATGAATTTCCCGAAGCGGGTTTCTTAAACTCCCTTCTGACTTCTGTCGAGGGTGTCTGGAGGTGACGTCTGACTTCTGATCAGATCGTTAAATTCATATTTCCCAAGGCATGGATTTCCCGAAACGGGTTTCTTAGACTCCCTTCTGACTTCTGTCGAGGGTGTCTGAAAGTGACGTCTGACTCCTGATCAGATCGTTATATATTGGTGCGGTGATGAGGGGTTTTTTATTTTGAGTTGACGCCAGGCCCTTAGGCTTGTGGACGTTGATGGTAGACGCCGGACCCCTGGGTTTATGGACGTTGAAATCATATGCGCGCGGGTGCGACCCGAGTCGGCTGCCCTTTGACCTTTCCCGGGAAGCGGGGTGACGCTCGTTCAATGGGCATAGAGCGTTGAATGACGTCTGGCCCTGACCAAGACGTTGAACAGACGATATGGCGACCATTGAAAATGACATTTGGCGATGTTCAATAGACGGTTCGGTTTATTCCCGAAGCGTTGAAGTGACATTTGGCAATGTTCGATTTTCTTTTGTTGAGATGATACCTAATTTTCCATCCAAGGTATCAGGTGAACGATTCAACTGCCACTCGAATCGTTAAGACATCTGGTTGCCAATCAGACGTTAAGTGACGGTCCGATCTCCATTCGAAGTACTGAGGTGGTATCTGGTAGCCAGCCAGCATACCAAACAGATGATCCGATTGTTGCCCGGAGCGTTCAGAAGACATTTGATTACTATTCAGATAGTGAGTAGACGTTCAAGCATCATTCGAAATACTGAAATGATACCTGGTACCCAGCCAGGATATCAAACAGATTATCCGATTGTTGTTTGAGATGTCGACAGGGCATCTGATTGCAGGTCAAATATCCGGAAATCGATTCAGCTGCCACCTGAATCGAAGACGCCTGGTTGCCAGCCAGGTGTTAAGTGACGATTCGCCTATCTCTCGGAGTATTGAGGTGATACCTAATATCCAGCCAAGGTACCAAACAATTGGTCCGATTATATTCGAAGCGTTCAAAGTGACATCTGGTTGCCAGTTAGATGTTCCGCAGATGGTTCGGTCATAATTGAAACACTGAGATGATATCTGGTAGCCAGCCAGAATATCAGACAGATGATTCGACTATTACTCGAAGCGTTGAAGTGACGTCCATTAACCAATCAGATATCGAGCGACGACTCGATCCTCATTCGAAGTATTGAGGTGATACCTGGTAGCCAGCCAAGATACCAAACAATAGTCCAAATGTTATTCGAAATGTTGCAAGGAATCTGATTGCTAATCAAACGTTCAGCGAACAGTTCAGCTGCCACCTGAAATGTCCAAATTTCATCTGGATGCCAGTCAGATGTTAAAGTGACGGTTCGGCTCCCACCCGAAGCGTTCAAAATATCATATGTCAGACGCCGGACCCCTGGGTTTGTGGGCGTTGAAAAATCTTATGCGCGCGGGTGCTACCTAAGTCGGACGCCCCTTGGCCTCCTTAAGTGCGGTAGACAGTTGGTTCTCGATCATAAGAGCGCTCCTCTAACGCTCGGTCACTGACCAAATGTTGAAACTTCGCCTGATTCCCGATCAAGCATTAATGTGACGTGATGCTTGACATCTAGCCAAGGAAGTCATTAGAGTGACGCTGGGCTCTTGAGCTTATGAGCGTTCAAGTAACGTCCGGCTTCCAACCGGAACGCTGTAGTTTTCCTCCAGCACCGAAAGAGGTAGGCTTTTGTTGTGCAGAATCTGGTTGTGGATTTTTAGGTAACATCACTAATCCATTTAAGTAATGTAACCATGTAACATGTTGAAGGTTTTCGATGAAAATGATACTCGGATTAAAATCATGAATCCATCAGATGTGGCGGTATGATGTGGAATAGGGTCATAGTATCATTTAAGGGAGTGACTTGTGGCATCAGTGTCGGCCTTGGCATATCCTTGGCGGTTAGATCGCAAATATTCAAGAGATAATCTTCTGCCTTCTTGAGAGAGCTAATATAAAATTCCACTGGTGTGGCAAGCCACTCAATCCTCCTGAAATGAAATCGTGAGCTCTTCCCCTAGGTTAAGGTCATAGGTGGTGTGATATGGTATGGTATGGTGTTTGTCCATAGTGACTGGGTTTGCATATCCTAGATAGGACCATAATGTTGCTTCAAGGTGTTGTTTGTGACAGTAGTGCAAGCAGACGTTTATCCCTGACGGGTAGATTGCATACACTCAAGATAGGACCTCTTGCCATCTCTTAAGAAAGCGGATGCCTTAGATAACCGTGGACTTCCACCATTGCGACAAACCACAAATTTAACAGCATCATGAGCTTTTCTCAGATCGCAAAGAGTTCTACTCATATGTGATTGATCCATATTCTTCACCGGTAGTATCTTGCGGTGTAATCTGCCTTCGATTCGAATTTTAATCAGTTAACCCCTGATTTGGTCTTCACCTGATTTGTATATAATTTCGGAACCCTTGATAGAGTCTCTGTGATGCCATGGTAGATCTATTTCTCGTTGTTTTAAGACCAGCGAGTCTCAATTCAACCAGATTCTCAACATTGAGCTTAATTGTTTCGCCAGCACTCATATTATTATCAGGGATGCTTAGCGTCTCTATTTGCTTCATGCCCGTCGTGAAGATGACCGCCTGGTGGTTTTGATCAATCGGGTCATTACTAGTTTTATTTAAGCCATGAACGGGGCACTAGGCTCGGTCGCGATAGTGCTTCTGTATGATTTCCTGAATTTCGGGATTTTCTCTTGCTTCTCCGGGACCTGGTGACCCCTTGAAATGTACAGGGAGCCTCTGAATGTTATCCATGCCTTCAGTGATTTAATTACGAGCCTTTGAGCCTTTTCAGATTATGCCGAAACGGCTTTTCTCCATGATGGTCAGGATCTGTCTGATTGAGCTCCTGATTGGGATAATTAGCAGAATAAATCCCTCTTATTTTCCCGGTGACTCCTCGGGATGAACAGGGGGCCTCCTTGATGGTAAAGCATTGTTAACGCCTTTAGTGATTTAATTATAAACCCCTGAGTCTCTGCTGAAACGGCCTATCTCCATAATAATTCCCATAATATCTTGAAGGAACTAATGTCTGGTAGAGATTTTGGTGGTGATGATCAGCCAGGTAGTCTCTCCATATTTTTATGAGTTTCTAGAATTTTTCGTCACATTTTCCTAAACCTTCTGTGATTTTTCATGAATTTTTCAAGTTTGCTGGCAATTTAGGATTGATCAGATCTTCAGAAAATGGGTTAAAATATTCTGCTTGGAGTCTGGTTATGGTTCTGGCATGACTATATTCCTCATATTTTTCTGAGCTCCCTGGAATTTTCCTCATATTTTTCTGAGGTTTCTATAATTTTTCATGAATTTTCGAAGATTGCTGGATTTTTAAATAAATATGGCAGTGATATGGCAATTTGTGGTTGGTCAGAATTTGGAAAATGGATTAAAAATATTTTGTTTAAGTTTTGGTTATGGTTTTAGCATGATTGTATTCTCCATATTTTTCCGGGCCTGTAGAAATGTGGTTTGGATTGTTCTGAGTTACGGTTGATTTTCTACGAATTTTTAAAGTTTCCAGCAAATGAAATGCTGCCACATCAGCAGGGATGACACGTGGCAAGTTCTGATTGGTCCAGCTCAGCGAAGGAGCTGGGAGATCAGCAGCTACCTCAGCTGTAAGGAAGGGACACGTGGCGCCTTCTGACTGGTTTGCGTAGTCTTCTAATGGGTTGTCACACAAATCTGACTCGCTACATCTATGTTGCCACAGACAATCACGAATTTTGGGACGGTTTTATAAAAGCTCTTTCGTGATTCCCATAGGCCTGGTGTTCCGCTGAGCTACTGTATCTACTCCTCGTGGGCCCCACTGTCAGTGATGTGGTTCTAGCCGTTATGCCATGAACCGCGTCCACACAAACAAGGGAAATAAAACCCTTTCTTCTTTCCTTTCTTCCTCCTTCCTCCGTCGAATTGCCGATGGAGAAACCGCCATGGCTACGCATTCGAGCTCCCTGCGATGCCGTCAGGCACCAGAGAAGAGTCGCCTGTCATCGTGCGACCTACCTGAGGTGGTGGGGCTCCTCTGTTGGTCGTGGAGACCATTGCTTCCTCGTAACTACTTCTAGGGTTTCGGAGGAGAGGCCGACGGCGATTGGACGCTTCTGGAGGCCATTACACTTTGGAGATGTGCCGGAGAGTATCGTCAGACACCCAGGAACCATGGTATTCCTTTAATTTGATCCATGTGATGTTCCGGCATGGAGTTCCTCCTCAGCCTAAATCCGCCGTGACGGTAGGTTGGTGCTTGAGGCCTCCTGTCGATCGAGGGAAGGTTATGACCAGATTATAAGCACGATAGCATATACAATTAGTGATATGCACGATCAATTTGATAGCTATTGGTCTCCAACCAAGGATACCACCATGGTGGCATGCTATTGGTTACTTCTCCCCTTGTTGTTGCAGCTAATTGATGACACGGGGAACACAATGAGGCTCTGGGGAGCACAATGGCCTGTTCCTGAATGTGTATGATGCTCCAATTTCACCATGGAGGCATAGTGATGTGGGGAACTGCCTTACTTGATCTATGACAATGATGATGTTGGAGTTGCTGCGTGAAAGACAGGAAGAGATGCTGATGAGCACCTTGACCTGTATCTAAGGCAGAGTACTTCATCAAGGTAGGTGTATGAGCATCTCCTTCCTATAGTCTCTGCATGACATGGCTTTGTGATAGGAATGACTGCCTCCTTAATTTACAATGCACTGGTGATGAATGATGGGCCACCTCTCATGTACCTGCTGTCCACTTACAATACCTGCTATTTTTTTTTAATGTTTTTTTTTTTTAGAAGAGGCTTGCTGTCCTTTCTTCTTTTACTTGCTGTTCTTGACCTGCTGTCTTTGTTGTTGTCCACTCCTTGTTTGTTTTTTTTTTTTTTATATGCATGATAGTTTACTAATATGAAATAACATAGACCTTCCTAGTTTCATTCTTCATATGATTTTCTGGTGTTATAACTGATGCAAGTATTGACTTTTAATCTATGTGGGCAAAGAAAAGAGAAAAAAAAATATCAAAAGATAATGAGTTTTACTTATTCCTTAAATGATTTTCTAATGCTTATGTCAACTAAATGCATATATATATACATATTTACATAAGCAAAAAAAATTTGATTTCTTACATTGTTGCTGTATTGCATGAAACAGAAGAGAGAACAAAAGGGAGTTGAGAAGAGAGAAAGAAAACTCCTTACTTTACTAAACAAATTACAAGGTGACTGTTTACAACTGAAGCTAGTGCTTCTACGAACACTTTTTTTTGTTTTTTTTTTAGTGGCTAACCTAATCCAAGCAAATTACTCTAAGCTATTTCTCACAAGTCTCACAGCAAATGTATTTCTTCTGGTTTTTGTTGGTGTTTTACAGAATGGGGTTCAGAACTTGCGTTGTGTATGTTATTGTCTCTTCTTCATGGCTTGCTGAGGTGCTCCTTTTATAGGAGAACCAGATGGGGTACTGTGGAGGCACCAATCATCTAGGTTTTGAAAGAAGTGGACAAGTTTGCCCCTGCTGCCTATTTTAGGTATTTTACCTCTTTTGCA